>CM034157.1:128038010-129238010 GCA_019776745.2 Taxus chinensis | reverse complement strand
GCAGCCAAGGAGATCAACTGGCATCTTCGTCAAAAACCAGTAAGTTACATCTTGCATGTCCTCCATTATAACATTTTCTTATGCTTTTGGAATTACAGTCCTCCCCAAATCCGTTCCTGAATCTATTATCCAACGTACCATTGCCTCTAACTATCATTCTTTTGCTTCTAACCATCCCATTTCCTAATACTATCCGAAAACCAGCCATTACAAAACACCACAACCAGCCCAGAAGATCCTAGATACCCACCGGTATCGGTTATCAGTAACCGCCACCCGGCATCGGTTCCTGTGATTCACAACCAGAAACCAGCCTTTCCCCTACCTCAACGAAGTGATTTAATTGATATTTTACAATTTTGTGTTAACTCATATTAGCAGGGAAACTGACCACCTTCTTTTACATTTCCTGGGCCCAAAGGCAGTTTCCCTCATTTATTATTTAATCAAAATCTTGTGGTCTTGTGTTCTTATTTGCAGGTAGTCCTTCCAAGACAAAAAGGAGTTCTTCGCAGTCAGCCTGATCTTTCTCTACGGTACGCGCACATCATCTCGACATTCTACAGGTATTCCTCCTAACCCTAACCTTATCTGTTTCTATAAGGAACGAAGCATTTCCGAGTGAAACATTTTGGCACGCCCGGTGGGACCCATTTTGGGTTTTTCTTTATTTCTTGCTTGCTTTTATTATAGGGAGCATACTTGCTGTTTTCTTCTTCTAGAGATATTCACAGGGTATTTTATTATTCTGGTAAAAGAACTTGCTTTGTTTTTGCATCTTGCATTAGTAAAAGTCATCTCTTTTGCTTCATCGAATATCACTTTCGATTTGGGTTTTAAAACACATGCATTACATTCCTGCCTGTTGTTTTTCAATTCTAGTGAACATAGATTAAGTAACAGGTCGTACACGTGGGGGTGATATCCACGGTATTGACAGGAAATTAACCTTAGTTTCACTGCACAACACATACCGAATCACTTCACAATTAACACAACAGCTCAAACATCCCCCCTTTTTTCCGCGGTATTCCTCCGCCCGATTGAGGTAACCTTATAAGCCAAAACAACTTGACATTTCCCCTAAGTCTCTTGTTTAGGATTCTGACATCATTCTACGTCTTAAGGCATAAGCCCACAATAATTAAAATTAACCCTAAGGTTAATCTCTGCATTTGCGTGTGCATCTTGCTTGTTTGCTGTTCTGTTTTCTCTGTCATACTCTGTCTTTTGTGATCAATAAGTTGATAAAACTATTCAACGTTGCTAAAAATCAAATTAGCAGCCCCTTTGTATCTTCTTATCCTAGATTTTTTTTTGACACCGACATCGGTTAAGGGACCGACATCGTTTCTCCTGTGACCGACACCGGTTAGTAAACCGATATCGGTTACTGTCTCTCTCAGCCCCTGACAAACCAGCAACTTGCCAAATTCACCATTCTGAGGTTGTTTTTGTTCTTGATAGATTGAAACTTTCCTGTGTGTTCTGGTCT
This sequence comes from Taxus chinensis, assembly GCA_019776745.2. NCBI lineage: Eukaryota > Viridiplantae > Streptophyta > Pinopsida > Cupressales > Taxaceae > Taxus > Taxus chinensis. The sequence continues at coordinate 129,236,515 of CM034157.1, read as the reverse complement.
ATGGTTGTCATCACTCGGAAGCAAGCCGCTGCCATGGTTTCACACGCTTGCTCTGTTTCTTTGCCTGAATCACCCCCTTCACATTCTATAGGAAACCCTACGGACACCAGTGAGATCCCCCAAATTCCTGTAGGAGACAAGGACTTTGCCAAATTTCTGGATGCTAATCCCAGCGCTGTACAATACTATTTGTCTCATACCCCTGACCGTACGCCTGATGGTCAGCTCCTTATGGGCATGCCTATTAGTATAGCTGCTCATTTAGCTCCTACTCCTCCTGATAACAATACCTTACTTCCTGCATCACTAGCCCCGTCTCCCAATCCGACAGCGGCAGAGGTTCATACGACCCCGATTAGCTTTCCTTTTGTTAATCTTGGACCCCACGTATCGCTACCACCAACTGCCCCTATCTCATCTCTCTTTCAGACCACTCCATTCATGACTTACTCTCTGCCACCTATTCAAACGAGCTTTCCTTCTCAAGCTCCGCCTACCTTTTCATTCCCATATACGTATCCAGTAACCTCAACACCTTATATGGGACATCCCTATTCTGTGGCACCATCATCTCATCCAACCACAGATTTCATCAAGCAAATGATGGACAAAATGCAAAACCTGGAGGCTTCCGTTTCAGGAAGTCGTAGCGCCTTGACATACGAGCAAGTTTGTCGGGAGCCCATTCACCCTTCTGTCCCCCTTCATTCATATCCTCCTCAATGGGAGTTGCCAAAGTTTACTCGTTTTAACAGTAAAGAGGATCCTCAACAACACTTGCGATCATTTAGACATGCTTGTTATTTGATTGCCCATGATGATGCCTTGTTACTCCGCACCTTTCCCATGTCCTTATCAGGGCCTGCCTTGGAGTGGTACAGTGCTTTAACCCAGCACTCAATCTTCTCTTTTAACCAACTAGCCCAATCTTTCTTGGATCATTTCTCCATTAACATTGCCAAGAAAGTATCTATCACTGACCTCTATGCCATCCGACAATTCGAAGACGAATCTATCGCAGATTTCGTTGGACGATGGCGGGGCCTTATCAACCAACTTACGTATGCCTTGCCTCAAACCGAACTTATCGAACTGTTTACGCGGGCCTGCGCTAAGCACATCTCCCCTACCCTCCAAATTCAAACTTTCCGTACATTCGACGAGGCCTTTACTATGGCTCGAAAATTAGAAATTCGAGCCTTAGAGGAAGAGAAACTGCGGTTGCGCAACAAGAACTCCACTTTCCGAACTCCTGATTCTACCAATAAACCAAATACCACCACTCCTCACGCGTCCACCTCTTCTAAATCAAAAGGAGCTGTCCACGCGGTGATGGTCAAATCCCAATCACCGTCCAATACTCCACCAAAAACCACCTATAAATACAAAGCTGAGCCCACCAATTACACTCCCTTGGGAGAAACTTATGGCGTCATCCTAGAGAAATTGCTCAAAGCTGGGGCTATCACCTTGCCCCCTGTTAAACCTCACTCTGGGTTTGACTCCACCCGCGCAATACCTTCCTGGTACAAAGAAAATGACTTTTGTAACTTTCACCGCGTAAAAGGACATAGTCATGAAAACTGCAAGATGTTGAAAAACATAGTGCAGGAAATGGTTGATGCAGGGGATATAACACTCGATAATCCTAACGCCCCTGCTAACCGAAATCTGAAAATTTTCAACAAGCCATTCCCGAATCACTCGTCCAGCAGCAACGTAAACCAAGATATCTTAGCTGAGGAGAGTGTTCATGAGATCCATGCAGTCTTCGATTCTCAGCCAAAAGCCTCTATCGAGAAAATTTTGAATCAAGCCTCTCCACTAACACAGGAGCCCGAACCTCCTTTACCACCATCAAGCCAAAGCGAAATCGTTCCTTTACCCATAGAAGAGTTAACTGCCCAGGCTTCTCTTCCCATCAATGAGTCTTCTTACACCACATCCCTACAAGACTGTGAGCGGATGCTATCTAATTTATCTATTTCCCAAACGTCCCCTTCTACCACTCTTGCTACACAAGAGGAAGGCTCACCACTCCTTTTGACATCCTTAGACGAGAAATCTCTTACACTAACATCACCACATTCTTTTAACATGACAGATCTCCTCGAACACGCCCTCCTACCTATTAGTCCCTCATCGCCTAAATCTTTTCAACGACCGGTTGACCTCCTAGCATCTATTGATACAGTGCCTCATCCGCCTCCTGTGTCACACCCGCAATGGACTGGAATTACAACTCACTTTTCCTCTGTACCAAAATTACAAATCACACCTGGAGACTGTCATTCCACAGAAGATAGACAGGCCCTATGGGAACGTTTGAGTACTCCTGTTTCTACTCAAATGCAAATGACTGATCCTGATGTCTCCACCATTTACCCGAAGTGCTTACAGAAGCTTAAAATGCCCCTGTTCTCGCCTTCACCCCCCTCACCTCTACCAAATGCCCCGTCCACTTCTATCAACTTAACCAGATCTTCCCCTACGCTTGGGACCTCACCAATGCCCAGTCTAACACACCCGCCTGAGCGACTCGATCTATCCAAAAATAAATCCGTTCCGCCACCTAGGAGACGAACGCAATCCGGGCCTCTATCACAATTAAAACCCTCATCGTCACACCCACCTTCCATATTGGGACCTCATCCCTCCACATTACACCAATATATCATACCTCCGTTGTTTTCTGCAAAACGACCTACGCCTTTTACACCTATACAGAGATCAAAGGGTATCACAACATCGTTACCCCACGTATCCGGTCCACCTATCAACCCTAAACCAATCCCATCATCAAAGGATTTATTTTCTGTCACTCCCCTTTCTCCGTGGTTGTTTCCCTGCTACCATGCCATCTGTAGCCTCATCATCTAACCAGCTGAACGTAACTTCTGTGTCTAAGAAACCACGTTTAGTGAAAAACATGTGTCAGCACCCCTCGGCTAAACCACCACCCATACGAACTAAACACGCCCAAACATTACCACAACCCACACAATCAATACCCTCATCTTCTTCTGATTTTGACCCACTCAAAGGATCTTACGCCAAAATCCTTGCTATGTTGGTGGAGAATGCGACCATCTCCCTACCTCCACTTAGACCTTATGACCCGTCTAAGCCCCGACCTGTGGATTATGATGAGTCTAAAATCTGCGCCTATCACCGCACACCTGGACATGATGTAGAAGGATGCAAAGCTCTAAAAACCATCCTTCGCCAGTCACCTCTTCCGGATAGAAAGATTAAGAAAGACAACTTACGAAGGGAGAGACCTCTAGCGTCAATTCCCTCTACTATACCATCTGTCCCCGCCTCACCAAGATCGATCATTATTACAACCCCACCTCTTAAAGACCATGAATTATCCCAACCATCTTCTTCATCTCAGGTCTACGAGATTAATATGATTAGTGTCGCTACTCGAGGACAGAAAAACAATGGGAAAGCGAAAGAAAACACACCTGCGGCATCTCTTTCTCCTTCAACCATCCCGATTACACCACCACCTAAAGTGGTTATTCGCGGACCCGCCTATCCCGTCTCTAATGGAGTTGCCCACCGAACCATGATCAAACAGCTTCATCAATCGCCCGTAAAAATGACACTATATGATCTCATTCAGACTTCTGAATCTCATCGACAAGCTCTCGTTGAGATCCTTCAAGGGATAGAGGTTTTACCCAACGAAACCCTGCCCGTTGCCTCCATTCTAACACCCAATCACGTTGCCTCTCTCACCAAACAATCCATCTCCCCCACCACTTCTGTCTCAAAACAACAAGCCGCTGCGGTTAGTTTCTCGGAAGATGAAATTATCGACTTTGGTGCAGAAGACCCTGACCCTGCCCTTTTCATTTCCGCTTACGTCCGAGACATTCGAGTACGTCGGGTTATGATTGACGGGGGCGCTAGCCTAAACATCATCTCTTCAAAAGCCTTCCAACAAATGAACATCCCTTCTAGTTGCATGTGTGCCAACCCCATCATGTTGCGATCATTCAATGACGCTATTACTTCTACCTTAGGCACCGTGATCCTCAACATTCGCGTAGGCCCACGTACTTTGCCCGAACTCTTCTATGTCCTTGAAGGAGAGTTCCAATATAATATATTGCTGGGTCGTCCTTGGATCCGGGCCATGGGATGCGTTCCCTCAACATTACATCGATGTATAAAATTTGAGTACGAGGGGAAGTCCTACACTGTAAAAGCTGATCCTCCCCCCTTCAAAACTTGCAATATGTTATACCGCCCAAACGATGTGCTTATACCAATTAAGACACCCATACATTCAACCCAACCATCCTCTTCAAATGTACCTCAACCATCCACCTCAACTGCACCTACGCCTTCAACTGATGAAACCACCGTCGCACAAACCACTTCTCTTCCCGCAGCTAACATCCCAACCTCCGACCCCTTAGTAGATGTTTTTCATCGCCTCACGCTGGGGGAGTACCGCCTATATAACGTTAGTTCTTTCCCTACCCCGCAGGAGTACGGACAATTACATGCGCATCCCACCTACGACCGTCGCGTGGGGGAGGTAATCTCTTACGGACCACCCCATTGTCGCACTAACCTAACGTATGGGGGTGTTGACGCATCCTCCATTACCCCTGAACCTCCTCTTGGTGTGGTTCCCTTCCAATCCGATTTTCAATACTTGACAAATCGTCGTTTCGCCCTCACCTTCTTGACTCGCTGTGCGTGGAAAGGCTTTGGTTTTGGCCTTTACGAACAAGGCCGACATACACTTATTCCCGTGACCACACGCAAACATAATGATCGCAGTGGTCTCGGTTTTTCCGAAACACCTACACAAGAGACACCTCCTGTCAGCTGTATCCTGGAAGAGGAAGACGTTGCCCCTACCGAAACATCATCACCCACTTTGCCATCATCTCCCACAGAATCGATGGACCCTGAATTTATCCCTCCTAACTTTTTTTTTTCATAAATGCTATCTTCATAGGTCCTCTCACTTATCAACGCGATAATGAGGACCCATCTTCTCTTCCCCTTCTGTATCCAGACATGATCGAAGAGGATTCGCCTTTGATTAATGTTGTTGAATGCCAGGATGACGACTCCATCCTCACTTACCTGGGCGCGGATGATTCTTATATTCAACGTGCCTTACCATCTGAAACCCAAACTATGCTGAACGAATCTACTATAGAAATCAACATCCACACGGAGGAAGATCCTCACATAGTGAAGATTGGACAATCCCTTAACACATCAGAACAAGCCGCCTTTACTACCTTTCTCCGTGCTCGCAACCAAGCTTTCGCATGGTCTTACGCTGACATGCCAGGAATTGATCCTACCATTGCCGTCCATAACATCACCCTAAACCCCGATTCCAAACCAGTCAAACAGAAATTGAGAAAAATGCATCCACGCATTGCTCTCTTGGTCAAAGAGGAACTCCAACGACTCCTTTCTGTTTCCTTCATTCTGCCTATTGACTATCCTCAATGGATTTCCAACATCGTACCTGTCACGAAAGCGACGGGGGGACTTCGGATATGCACGGATTTCCGGGATCTTAACCTCGCTTGCCCTAAGGATGACTTCCCCCTCCCAAGTATTGATCAACTTGTTGATCTCACTGCGGGTCATGAAATGCTTTCTCTCATGGATGGCTTTTCAGGATACAACCAAATTTTGGTTGCCCCTGCCGATCAACACAAGACTGCCTTCATAACTCCTTGGGGAACCTTCTGTTATCGTGTCATGCCATTTGGCCTTAAGAATGCTGGTGCTACCTATCAGCGGGCTATGACCTACATTTTTCATGACATTATGCACACTATCCTTGAAGACTATGTCGACGATCTTCTCGGCAAGTCTAAACATCGTAGTGAACATCTCGATGTTTTAACCATTATTTTTGATCGCCTGTTACAATATTCTGTCCGCCTTCAACCGAAGAAATGTGTTTTTGGTGTTCTTTCGGGAAAACTTCTTGGCTTTATCGTCTCTTTGCGTGGCATTGAGGTCGATCCATCGAAAGTCAAAGCTATCCTAGAAATGCCCCCACCCAAAAATCTCAAACAATTGCGTAGTTTACAAGGTAAGCTCCAATCTATCCGACGTTTCATCTCCCAACTCTCGGATCGGTGTCAACCTTTCCACCACCTCCTTAAAAAGGATATTGCATTCCAATGGAGCGAAGAATGTCACCAAGCCTTCGAAGCTCTCAAATCTTATCTCTTACAGCCACCCGTGCTTATCCCACCCCAAGACAACCGCCCTTTCTACCTTTACCTTTCCGCCACCGACCACGCTGTAGGAGCCATGCTTGCACATCGTGACTCTGAGAATCACGAACAAGCCGTTTATTATATAAGTCGTACTTTGGTGGACTATGAGACTAGGTACACACATGTAGAAAAATTGTGCCTTGCCCTATCATTCGTTGCCACCAAACTCCGACACTACCTTCTAAATCACAAGACTTTCGTCATCACCAATACAGACCCCATCCATTACATGTACGCCAAACCTCATCTGAACCAACGCATTGCTAGATGGCTCATGCTTCTCGCCGACCTCGATCTTGAGTTTATCCACCAGAAATCAATCAAAGGACAAACCATCGCAGACCAACTTGCGGACGCTCCTGTACCGGGGGAACAATTTACCAATTTCACATTTCCCGACGAACTCATCGCTACTCTTTCCCTCACGGAGGAGTCGTACCCAATGACCCTCTTCTTCGATGGATCTAAATGCCAGCGCGGCGGAGGAGCCGGCGTTGTTCTCATTCCTCTCAACGCTGAACCTATGCCTCTTTCATTCCGACTTGATTTCCCTTGCACTAATAATACAGCGGAATACGAGGCCCTTGTTCTAGGTCTCCAAGTTGCGTTACACTTAGGTATCAAATCTATCAACATTTTTGGCGACTCTCAATTGGTAGTCAATCAAGTTATGGGCGTCTACCAATGCAAAAACGAGGAACTTCAAAAATACAAACACTATGTGGATTCACTTCTAGCTTTATTTACCCACTATTCTATACAAACCATTCCCCGCTCCACTAACAAATTTGCGGATACTATGGCTTGCTTAGCCTCGCAAATTCCCGCCGCGCCAACTGACTCTGAATTATTCGTCGTGGTCCAACAACTTTTTGCCCCATCCTATTCAACCCCGGTAGTTTGTATGATAAATACTGTGTCTACTAATTCACAGGATACCTGGTACCACCAATTTCATGACTACCTTACAATCTCTGTCCTCCCACCTGATCTTACTAGTAACGGCAAACGTGCTTTTCTTAAAAGTGTTTCGCGTTATGTTGTCATGGGGGGACTCCTCTATAAACGTGGCTTTGATGGTATCCTCCTTCGCTGTCTAACTGGCATGGAGGCCACTCATACCATCCAACAGGTCCATGACGGTATTTGTGGTGGACATTTTAGCGGCCTTGCCGTGGCCAAACGAATCCTTCGCCTTGGTTATTATTGGCCTACTCTCAATAACGACTGCTACGAATATGTTAAGCGTTGTGTTATGTGTCAGCAACATGCCAACCTTCAACATACTCCTAGCCACCCGCTCCAGATCGCTCGAGATCTTTGGCCTTTCTCACAATGGGGTTTAGACCTTATTGGTGAGATTCACCCAACCTCTTCACAACGTCACCGTTGGATACTCACAGCGACCGAATATTACACAAAATGGGTGGAGGCTATTCCACTCATTTCAATCAAAAAAGAAAAAATTGTCGAGTTCATTAACCACCACATTATCTGTCGTTTTGGTGTTCCTCACCGCCTGATAACAGATAATGGAAAATCTTTCAAAAACAAGTTGTTGCGAGACCTTTGTGACAACTTTGGTATCAAACTTAGTTTCTCATCACCTTACTATCCACAAGCCAATGGGCAAGCCGAGTCTTCTAATAAAACACTAACCAAAATCCTCATGAAAGTTGTCAATGAATCTGGAAGAAATTGGCACGATCACATTCCCTTTGCCCTTTGGGCTTATCGTACTAGCATTCGTACTTCTACTAATGCCACACCTTTTTCTTTGGTATACGGTACCGAGGCTGTTTTGCCTCTCGAAATACAAATACCCTCCCTTAGAATATCTCTTCAGGATATTCTCACCAACGATGATTTCCGCCAAGAGCGGTTAGCCCAATTGGAGCTTCTTGACGAACGCCGTCTTACAGCTCTTGATCATCTTCAAATCTATCAAAAACGCATCAAACGTGCTTATGATAAGCGACTTCATGAGCGTACCTTTAAGGTTGGTGATCTTGTTCTCAAAGAGAATCAACATGTAACCAAACTAGAAAAGAGCAAACGTGGAAAATTTGCTCCCAATTGGATTGGGCCTTATATAATCACTCATACCTATGGATCTGGTACTTATCGTTTAGCTTCGCTTAATGGTAAACCTGAGCCTGAACCCCTTAATGCCTTGCATCTTCGACCATTCTACTGTTGAAATTAGTGTTATATCACTTCTTATCTACCTACTGCTCGTCCCTTGAGCTCACATACCACTACATACACTTGTTTCTTACATCTCGAATAAAATCAAGCTCACCCCTCACCTCCCCATGATGATGCCTTCCCCTTCTTAGTCTAGTCCATGACTTCAAAGTATTAAAATAAGCCGTATTCTTATGGGATTTTCTTGAGTCAAACTTCCTACTAAACTAGATGCTTCACGCCAAATGAACATCTAGTCATCTAAATTAAATATAGACTGCTCCCTCGAAGGACAGCTATATGCCAAACTATTGCTGCTACTATAAATAGACTGCTCCCCCGAAGGACAGCTATGCACTAAAATCATCGCTGCTACTATAAATAGACTGTTCCCCCGAAGGACAGCTATACACAGTCAGCCTTTATCAGAAGCTTCTCGCATTGATCAGCTTCGTGAAGACCTCAAGAATAAAACAATCAATATCCCTTGTAGACTTCCCGCATCGATCAGTCTATCATTCAATAAAATAAAAGCCTCATTCAAAAGAACTTTTTGGGTCATGGACTTGTCTATTTAGGGTAGGTTCTCTTTCGTTGTAACAAGTTCTTTGTACCTCAGCTATATCATCCACATCACCTCACCATTTGTTTCAACTCAAGGGACGTAACGTACACCTGATATATTGTGATCATACAACTCTTTTCAACTATGGACTTCTCGTCTATGCACGGCACTTAGGGCTTCAGGCTCGTTCTACGTTGTGTGGTTTGTTTAGCTCTTTTCACCTACGGAGCACTCTTTCCGCTTTGCCTCGCATCTAGGATTGTGTGTTGATCTTAATCAGGACACTATTCCCTACTACTTGGGTATGCTAACCTTTGCTTTACCTATACCTACACCAACAACATTATCCTACCAGCACCAACAACATTACCCTACCAACATCAAATTTTTACCAAACGACCAATTGCCTAAACCATACCAAATTGCCTAAATTCACCCCTCCCTGATCCTAAGGGAGAACTACATCGGTCTGAGGCCCTTCCTTGCTTTGTGCAATGGGCTATGTAGGCAGCACTTCGGAGACATGGGGTCTCCCAAGGTTAGCTCGACCATCCCCTACCATAACCTATCTTGTGTGGTGAATATAAATATTTTTGTGTATTTTTATTTTAATCACATTTCTCTTTATCCTTTTTCGAAACACCGAAAATCAAAACACCGACAATCTTATTATTATCATAACTCAAATCAACATACATATTCAGTTTTATTTAGATGTTAAACAAATACATCTTCTCTATCATCGACACGCAGGTCGGCATCCTTATTTATTCTTATACCTCGCTAACATATACTCAGACCATCACAACTCATCCCGAACTAGGTGATGATCGTGATCGTCGACCCCTCTCGCCGGGCCTCTCTGTCCTCAAAGGTACCGCGGCTATTGGTACCGCCCACTGATCTGCCAATCTCTCCTGTAACATATGAATACGCCCTCTCGCATGGAGAACTCCAGCCTCTAGTCTCGCCGCCCGTGACTCCGCAACCACTAACAATCCTCTTGTCTCATTCACCTGCGTTTGGAGCTGCTGAACCAAACGCTGCAGACGATCCCTCTCTGCTGTAATCACCGCTATGTCAGGGCGCTCACGTACACCTCGCAGTTCTGCTACCCACCATAATCTATAGGCCTCTGTCATTCCTGCATCCATTACCCTGCGATCGGCTGCTATCTCCTCAGGCCCTTCTGGAGGTGTTGGCCGGGGTGGTGAGAATGCTGCCTCGGCATCGATCCTCATATATGGTCTATAAGCCTGTGGTATGTCCTGCACAAATCCAAATTGTCGCCGCACGCGATCTATAGGAATCCTCTCATATTCACCTGGCCTGTGCCCCGCGATCCACCTCAATCGCTCTACACCTCTCAACTCCTCAGCTATGTTCTCGGTTACCATATAGTTTCCGTAGGGCCTCCAACAGATATCCGCAACCGTCACTCTCTCCCATACCTGCCTGTAATACTCAATGTCACCCGTCACGGCCTGAGATCTTGCCTCTTGTTCTGTCTGGACCCATCGTCGGAATCCCAACCTCTGTACTCCGGTCTCTCCTGCCTGGATGGATCGGCCTATTGGTCGCACACAAACAATGTGCTCATAGGCCCAACAGTGTAATAAGTATGAACAATCCAACGTTGTCCTGTGATTTCGCCTACAAGCCCATAAACCCCTGTATAGCTCCGCCAAATATGCAGGTGCCCATGCAAAAGTCACATTCCTTTCTATCATCTCCCAAATAACACACATCAATGCCTTTGGAAATCTTCCCCCTTCCGCCCTCGGTAATGCATAATACCCTACCGCTATCATTAATATCACTGCTAACCTTGTCTCCTCAGGGTGTGCTGCATACATTACCCCATATGTGAATGACAAACCTCGCTGTGTTAAGTCTCGTGCATATGGACCAAACACTTCTGTTATCGCTGCCCGCCCCGCGCTAGGTAGTGCCTGATAAACTGGTTCTCCTGTAATAGGGAGTCTCAAAATCCGAAACACATCTTCCAATGTTACTGTCATTTCACCTGTTGGCAGATAGAAGGTATTTGTCTCAGGATTCCATCTCTCAATCAGCGCCTGTAACATACCATGGTTACGTGCGATTCGTGAATAATAACGGATTCCACTTAACCCCAAACGATTTATCAATGTCCATTCCGCTGGTGTTACATCCGCTCGGATTCGCGACAACAGCGCTGGCACGCTATCATTCATCCTCAACCCTGTCTCTGCCTGCATACGCCAAAACGACAAACAACCATTCAATCCATTAGGGTCTTTTTCAAACATTCTGGAAATTTCTCCAGTAACCGGTACCGGTTATACATAACCGATATCGGTTGAGTAACCGATACCGGTTCTCCCTAACCGCTACCGGTCACTGTCAATTATATTCACCTTCCCTAAAAACAACCACCTACGACAATAATTTGCTCGTTTATTCCTTTTTATACATATAAACATACCTGAAACCCCTGATTGCCTACCCTGTAACACTTACCTCACCTGCAACCCTTGTTATCATGTTTTCTTTCTCATATCTACCCACCTACTCTCCCCCATCTTATTCACAAAACATGCAGTAGTCAAATCACAAACAAAATGATACCTCTTGGGTTGCAGCAGCTTGAGGTGGCCCTTGTCTTCCCTCCTGTCCTTGCCTGCTGGATGCTTCTCCTCGTTCTGCCATGATCACCACCCTTTTCAACTTTGTCTTTCTGCCTTCTGAATCTCGGATCACATTCACTTTCCTTGTCTCTTTTCTCCTTCTCACCCAAATCTCTCATGCAAATACCTGTCTCAGTCGTCAAAAAGCGTCGCGTTCGCGTATTTAACCTCTTGCATGGCTCTAAAATTAAAACTTAAGTTGCCACCCTAGCTTTTCTATTTTTAGAAAAGCTCATACCTAAATAACCGGTATCGGTTAGAACCGATATCGGTCTATCTCTACCGATATCGGTTCCCTAACCGATATCGGTTACACACCTTCCTTTTTGAAACAGGGTTCTTTTCTTCATTTCTCATCTAAATTTTTGTCGCGCCCGCCTCTTTGCCTGCATAAACAACACAATTTACCACATTTGTTCATCCACCACACATAGCATTACAATTTCATTAAACATCATTTATTTTACCAATACACAAACCATCAACTACAGATACCAAAAACTATCAATCTATACATCATTTAGATCCAACTCATCAGTTACATATATTACACTGTCACAAAACCACCAATTTATCACATAACCTGACATTCATATATACGCACAAACAAACAAAAACATCAGCATCATCTATCTATCAACATGTCAATTAAACTCATCACACATTCTATATATTACCAACCATTTATTTCAACACATTTTAAACACAGCATGTGGATCAAAACATCATCTATATATATATATATCCCAGTTTTCAAAAATACAATGTGCCCTACATCGGGGCCTCTGTGATCTCATAATATACCAAAGCCGGCACGCAGGCCGCAATACCTACCAAAAATATCGACTCGGCTCGCAGGCCGGTCTCTCATATCAAAAATATACTCGGCTCGCAGGCCGGTATCAAATGTACAACCCGTACTCGGCTCGCAGGCCGGTATATAATAAATAAATAAATCAAAACAATGAATAAGTGTAGGCACGCAGGCCTCTATCAATACAACCGGTTCGCAGACCGGTGCCCATGTCCCTATACAAAACCATGTCGGGGATCTATCAGCTCTCCCCACCGCCCTCGGCACCTCTCCCCGCTGGTCCCTGTGGTGCCTCTCGCCTCCTGCCCGTCACGGACACGCCAGCTGTAGCTGCCCCTCCCTGAGATCTCTGGCTGTGCGAGGTCTCCGCCCTATGCGCTGCATACGCCTGATACTCGACTCCGCTACTATCAAGAATATCCTGATAATAACGGGCCTCTGCTCTAACCTCCATATAACGATCTCTCGCCACTGAAGGAACTGGGGCTGGTCCCCTGGCACCTAACACCAATATCCCCTGAGCCTGTACCTGCACCTGTGGCTGTGGTGCTGGTGGAGGTGCTGCCTGTGCCTGTACCTGCACCTGTGGCCGTGGTGGTATCTGGGGCTGTGGCTGTGCTGCTGCTGGTACGGCTGCCTGTACCTGTACCTGCACCTGTGGCTGTGCTGCTGGTGGTGGTGCTGCCTGTGCCTGTACCTGAGCCTGGGCTAGCTGCCCCTGTAGGACCCCTATCTGTGCCTGTGCAGCAGCCAACTGTCCCTGTAATAGCTGCACCTGCCCCCGGAGCTGATCTCTCTCTGCAGTAACTGCAGCCAAGTCTGGCTGCGCAGGCGGTACTATCCTCGCTGCTCTCTGCCCAGCCCACCAGACCCTGTATGCTGCCGTGCACCCGGCATCATCCACACCCTCACCTGCTGGTCTCTCCGCTACCCAGTCTGGATCCCAAGGCTGTGGTGCTGGCAGTGGGGCCTCTACATCATCCCTCCTGTACTGAGGGAAGGGAGGTGGCTCGTCCTGTGGCAGCCCCATCTGCCTGCGTACCCTCTCTAAGGGTATCCGCTCGTACTCTCCCGGCCTCCGTCCTGCTATCCAGAATGTATACTGGATCAGGCGCAGCTGTACGCGGGCTCCTCTGCCAGGCTGGTGACCTCTGTAGGGTCTCCATATAATGTCTACTGCTGTAAGGCCCTTTAGCATATGTCTATAGTAGGCCACATCCCGACCTGCAACAACTGCTCGTGGCTGGCCCACGATCCCCAACCACCTCTGAAATCCATATCGGTACACGACCTGTGGCCCTGGCTGCTGGGGTAGCCCTACCGGCCTGATGCATACGATGTGCTCGTATGCCCAACAGTGCAACAAAAATGTAGAACAAATACCAAATCGCCTCCTCCGGCGATAGCCCCATAACTCCCTGTATAATTGCACCAGATACACTGGTGCCCATGCGAAACAGGTGTGCTCCTCCACCATCTCCAGTAGCACCCCCATCAATGCCCGTGGGAAGCGGCCTCCCTCTGAATCCGGGAGGGCGAAGCAGGTGATCCCTATCATCATCAACACGGCAAGCCGTGTCTCATGTCTGTGTGCGCGGTACATGTCACCATATCCAATGCTCGCGCTATGATATGTAAGAAGCGCGGCTGCATCCCCAAAAACCTGCAGTATGCTATCCATGGCAGTCTCTGAATCTACCTGAAAAACGGCCTCTCCCTCGATCGGTAGCCGCAGGATGCGATACACATCCTCTAATGTGACCGTCATCTCCCCGGTCGGCAGATGGAACACATTGGCCGCCGGATCCCATCTCTCGATGAGGGCGACCATCAGGCTGTGATCTCTGTCGATCGCTCTGTACCTCTGGACCCCGCCGAGCCCCACCTCGCGCATGATGGCCCAATGCGCCGCAGATATGTGTGGCCTCATCCGACTCAATAGTGGAGGCATCCTATCACGCATCGTCAACTGCTGACGTGCCTGCAAAACCAACCCACATTCTTAGACCCACTCTTTATTATAACACCTACTTTACCATCTAAACCCCCTTTTGTAACACCCAAAATCTAACCCCACACCTCACCTTTCTCCAACCCAACACAACCCACCCCACCAAGCCCCCCCAACCCACCTTAAAACCTAAACCCTAAACCCTAAACCCCTAACCCAATCCCCTACCCCAACTCAACCCAACCCAACACAACCCACCCCACCAAGCCCCCCCCCACCCCCCCTAAAACCCAAACCCCAAACCCTAAACCCCTAACCCAATCCCCTACCCAACTAAACCCCCCCCAACCTAAACCCACCCTACCAAGCCCCCCCAAACCTTAAAACCTAAACCCTAAACCCTAAACCCCTAACCCAATCCCCTAAACCCCTAACCCAATCCCCAACCCCAACCCAACCCAACCCAACACAACCCACCCCACCAAGCCCCCCCAACCCACCTTAAAACCTAAACCCTAAACCCTAAACCCCTAACCCAATCCCCTACCCCAACTCAACCCAACCCAACACAACCCACCCCACCAAGACCCCCAACCCACCTTCAAAACCTAAACCCTAAACCCTAAACCCCTAACCCAATCCCATTCCCCACTCCCAACCCAACCCAACACCCCAAAGCCATACACCCTCAATACCACCCTCAACCCATCCCTCCCCCACCGATACCGGCCGATACGAGACCGATGCCGGTCCCCCATTCTAACCTTACCTATTCTTTTTTCGACCGATGCCGGTCGCCTAGTGACCGACATCGGTCACTGTCCACTACCCGAGCCGAACCCGCGCACGGCCCCCAAAACTCATTTTTTACCTATTTCTACCCATCTACCCACCCAAAAACCCTAAAATTTTACACACCTAGCCGCCTTAGCCTATCTAACCTATCTACCCTCTCCCTTTCTCAAATTACCTCCATTTACCCATTATTTCCTACAAAATACCAATTCCTACCCAAATCCCAAAAACAACATAACTCAACCAAATCACCAAATTAAAGAGTTTAGAACCTACCGGTACGACGACACGTCGTCGTGGTGGGATGGGTGGTGGCGGTCCAGCTGGTCCAGCTCCTCCGGCTCCTCCTGCCTGTGCCATGGCTCCAATCCTGATCTGCTGGGTCCCCGGCCAATCACCTGCTGCCTCCTCAACTATTCGGGCCCACTATCAACTCTCTCCGCCAATCAAATAGCTCCACCTCACTCAATACCCCTCCAAATCAACTCTCCACGTCAGACAAGTCAATTTGGATTACAAATAACAAAGTGACAATGACAGGCCGTATTTTTCTTTTTATAGGTTTTTCGACCTTAACCGATGTCGGTTTCCTTTTGCCCTAAAAAACCGGTATCGGTCCCTTAACCGATATCGGTCATGTAGAATCGACATCGGTTTGATACCCAACTTTCCCCCATTCTTTGCCCCTTCCTTACTCCTTGCCTCTTTTTCACCAATATCGCCTCTATCCACCTTTGCTGAACAACATTTGTTCCCTATTCGGCCCGACCTAAGGCCTCAACCTACCTATTGGCCCGACCCAAGGCCTCAACCTACCATTTGGCCCGACCCAAGGCCTCGCCCTTACCTATTTGGCCCGACCCAAGGCCTCAACCTACCTATTTGGCCCGACCCAAGGCCTCAACCTACCAATTGGCCCGACCCAAGGCCTCAACCTACCTATTGGCCCCGACCCAAGGCCTCAACCTACCAATTGGCCCGACCCAAGGCCTCAACCTACCTATTTGGCCCGACCCAAGGCCTCAACCTACCATTTGGCCCGACCCAAGGCCTCAACCTACCAATTGGCCCGACCCAAGGCCTCAACCTACCATTTGGCCCGACCCAAGGCCTCAACCTACCTATTGGCCCGACCCAAGGCCTCAACCTACCTATTTGGCCCGACCCAAGGCCTCAACCTACCATTTGGCCCGACCCAAGGCCTCAACCCAAGGCCTCAACCCTATTTGGCCCGACCCAAGGCCTCAACCTACCCTTTGGCCCGACCCAAGGCCGCAACCCAACAACTTGGCCCGACCCAAGGCCGCACCAATAACCATACCATACCCAAGGCCTCAATCACCGTTTTATTTTATCCATCCATCATGTAGCTTTTTGTTCAATCGAGCTCACCTGTTCGTGTTTTAGCATGATTAGGGTCCTTGACTTGATCTGTCGACCAACTTTGCCTAGACCTAGACCGTGACGTTTATCTCAACCAAACCAACCATTTGGTACTGCCGAACATGCCTAAACGTTCCTGTACCTTACCTGTTATATACCCTGGAGCTACTTCCTATGCCTTGGATACCAGGATTATATCACCCTTGTTTGGATAAACTATCGACCTTTGCCTATACATCGCTGGTTTGCTCGTCAAATCATGTACCCTAGTCGTACTATTGCATTTCAACATGCGTCTGCTTCCTTGGACCTACCCGTAGACACCAAATTTGTGTCTTACGACCCCTTGTGACCCGCATCTCATCTCGCAATCTAACCTCATTACCTAAACCTTACACAATTATTTATTAATTACCTTGTAATTGATAAATCCACATCACCTTACCCGCCACCTCACTTTGCCACCTCATCATGACCTAGCCCTAACCCTAAACTAACCTAATTAAGACCCATGACTTGGTCTAGACTCACATCCATAACTAATGCCTCCTTACTCACACCTAAAGCCGACCTTCTAGCCACTTGACCAAGCCCGCAACTGATCTCTCGGGAGAAAAGCAGGGAAGGTGGGCTATTTTACTAAAAATAGCCTACTTTTTCCTTACCGATGCCGGTTCTTACTCGACCGCCGTCGGTTACGCAACCGCCATCGGTTCCCTGTAAATGGGCTTCCCAAACCAAAACAACGGATCAAAATTTCATTTTCGGAGATCAGTCAAAGGATTTATGGATCAATGGAGAGCATTGCGAGCGAGGAACAGAGTCCAGATCTTCACTTGACAGAGTAGAGACGAGTGGAAATACCAGAAGTGTTTACAACCAAGGAGATCATCTTGCATCTTTGTCAAAACCAGTAAGTCACATCTTGCATGTCCTCTGTTATAAAATTTCTTATGCTCTGTGAATTTCAGTCCTCCTAAATCCGTCTCTGAATCTACTACCCAATGTGTCATTGCATCTAACTGTTATTCTTTTGCTTCTAATCATCCCGTTTCCTAATATCATCCATAAACCAGCCTTACAAAACACCATAGCTACTAAGAAGATTCTAGAACCCACCGGTATCAGTTATCAGTAACCGCAATCGGCTATCAGTAACCGCCATCGGTTCCTCTGATCAAAACCAGAAAACCAACCTTTCCCCTACCCAGTTCAACCTACAGGTCCTAGACCCAACCGACGGCGGTTACCAGAAACTGGTATCGGTTACCCTGATCAAAACCAGAAAACCAGCCTTTCCCCTACCGTCTTTTGTGTTAATTCATATTAGCAGGGGAACTGACCACCTTCGAAAGGAAGTTTTATATTTCCTGGGCCCAAGGTAGTTTCCTCATTTATTGTTTAATCAAATCTTGTGGTCTTGTGTTCTTATTGATGCAAGTAGTCATATCCAAGCACAAAAAGGAGTTCTTGAGAGGACCAGGTCTGATCACAGCTTACGGTAGCACAGGGGCATCTCGACATTCAGAGACAGGTATTCCTCCTGAGGTTACCAACTCTCATAGGCTGTTTCTAGATGAGGAGGAGGAGATGAGGGAAACAAGGACCAGTGGAGGGTACCCCTAGAGGGTGGAGAGATGTTGGTAGGGTGGTTGACATGGCGAGAGGAGGAGATAGGTGAGAGTGGAGAGGAGGGCCTCAGATGGGGATGAGATATTTATGAGATGTGGCATTGTATTTTGATATATATATATATATATATATATATGTGTGCTGAAGATTGTGAGATTGTAGATGAGATTTTTTGAGATACTTTGATTATTTATCCATGTGTATATATGTATTGATACATAGACACTCCCTTTTATATAGTTGATGATGATTATTGGACTGATGATGTACTTGGTTTTCATTTCCATTGTTATTGTTATATTATGGAAACTAGGTGAGTTAGGCATGGTTGAGTCATAGGCATGTTGAGTTATTTAGGCATGGTTGAGTTAGGTATAGGCATGATGGAGTCAGGTATAGGGAAGTCAGGTATAGGCATGTTGGAGTTGGTCGATAGGCAGGTATAGTAGGTATATGGTGGAGTCAGGTCTAGGCATGGTTGAGTTTGAAAATTTCCAAGTTACTGATTTTATGGAAATGATGTGTTGTAAGTATGTTGTGTTTAAATTTCCAAGTAATTGATATCATGGAAATGTTAAATGATTGATGTATGATATGGTTGAGGTTATAAAATGGTAGGTATGATGAAATAATGTATGTTTTTGTGATATATTAATCTCCAAGTTATTGTGTAAATGGAAACTAACTAGGTTAGAATGTGAATGTAAAGGGAGAAAAATGGTTAGGGGTAAAAGTGGTCGAGCTAACCTCCAAGGGCCCCATGCCCTAGGAGTGTTGCCTACATAGCCCTATGAAAAGGGGCCTCAAACTGATGTAGTTCTCCCATAAGCTAGGGAAGAATATGATGGGTAGATGAATGGGTCGGTAGGTTTTAGGCATGATTGGTCATTCATGGTTGAGGTAGGTCATTTAGGCATGGCATGGTTGAGTTAGGTTGGAGTTTTAGGCATGGTTGAGTTTAAGGTTGATGATAGATAAGGATGGTTGAAGGAGAAGAAATCCCAGAATGTAGGTGTTGAAGGTCTAGTCCTGTGTAGCAGAATCAATAAGTAAGAAAAGAGATGAATGGTAAAAGAGGTGGAATGATCCAGAAGTGGCAAGGACCATAATGAGCATACCAGGATGGGTTGATGAACTTAAACCCCTAAAGGTAGTGCATGATTGATTGTTCTAAGGGTGAAGGAAGTTACATGATCATGAAATGTCACATTTGTGGACACATCCCTTGAGTAGGTAGAAGATAAGAAAGAAAGGAAGATGAGGTGAAATGGGTTGTTTAGCATAACCTTGTTGTGAGACAACATGCCTCTTCTGCAAGATACCCAAAACCAAAATAGGCAAGTCCATGACGAAAATGTTGTACTTCTCTTGATTTTTTGTATTTTTCTTTTTGCTTTTGTTTGATAGATTGATCAATGCAGGAAGTCTATGTGGGATGAATAGAATGACTCCTTGAGGTCTTCATGAAGCTGATCGATGCGGGAAGCTTCAGAATATTTTATTTTTATTTTGTAGAAATAGTCTTCTTTTTTGATAGACTATGTACAATATGGCTAGCTTTTTATAGTTGTCCTTCAAGGGAGCAGTCTATTTATAGCAGCAAGATAGAAAGATAGATGTCCTTTTTGAGGGAGTCATCTATTTTCCAGAATTTTGACTCAAGGAGTTGAATTTGAAAATCCCATATATTACTTTTGAACTGTTTTTTGGACTTTTAGGTCATGGACAAGACTATAAAGGAGTATAGGCTTCTTTTATGAAGGAAAAACCATAGCACGCAAAGGTTAACTATGAAAGAGAGGGTTTAAGTGACGAATGACCATGGGATTCCATCCTGAAAAGGATGAAAAGTATCCATGAGAATCATGCCATGAGTAGAGTCATGGTACTCATATTGAAGATAAGGCTGAAAGGTGATGGATAATCACATGATTCTTGTTTAGTCATTGATCCTTAAAATAGGTAAGTGGAAGGTGAAGGTTTCTCAAGGGACGAGAATTTAATAGACAAAAGGTGATATAGGACTTGATTCAACAATAGAATGGTCGAAGATGCAAGGCATTGAGGGGCTCAGGTTCGGGTTTACCTTCGAGGGAAGATAAATGATAAGCACCTGATCCATAGGCATGAGTAACGATATAGGGTCCAAGCCAATTAGGAGAAAAATTTCCCCATTTACTTTTCTCCACTTTTGTTACATGTTGATTTTCCTTCAGGACAAGGTCACCGAACCTTGAAGGTTCATTCTTGGACATGTTTATCATAGGCATATTTGATACATTTTTGGTAGATTTGAAGGTGATCGAGATAATTGAGATGACATCATTCATCTAATAGCTCAAGTTGTGCCAAATGGTCTTGTAAAAATCATCATCGTTGACATATCTTTGAGTGAGATACAAAGAGATGGAATTTGGACTTCGAGAGGCAAGACAACCTCTGTACCATAGACCAAAGAGAAAGGTGTGGCAGTAGTTGAGGTGTGAATACTAGTGTGATAAGCCCATAAGGCAAAAGGAATGTGTGTGTGCCAATCCTTACCAGTATCGTCAACCACTTTCATAAGAATTTTGTTTAGGGTTTTGTTAGTTTATTCAGCTTGGCCATTTGTTTGAGGATAATAAGGTGAAGAAAAACTGAGTTGAATACCGAAGGCGTCACACAGTTTTTGTAGGGTTTTGTTTTTGAATTGTTTTCCATTATCAGTGATGAGGTGGTGAGGAACACCAAAGTGATAAATGATGTGATGGTTGATGAATTCACATATTTTCTTGGCTTTTGTAGAAATGAGAGGTACAAATTCCACCCATTTAGTGTAATATTCAGTAGCGGTAATAATCCATTGATGACATTGGGAAGAATGAGGGTTAATCTCTCCAACAAGATCCAAACCCCATTGAGAGAAAGGCCAAAGGTCTCGTGTGACCTGTAAGGCATGACTAGGGGTGTGATGAAGATTAGCATGTTGCTGACATTTCACACAATGTTTGACATAGTCACAACAGTCTTGGTTTAGGGTTGGAAAGTAATAGCCAAGGTGAAGGATGCATTTAGTGACAACAAAGCCACTAAAATGACCTCCACAAATCCCATCATGAACTTCCTTGATGGTGTATGGGAGTTCAGAACATGTAAGGAATCGTAAGAGGATACCGTCAAAGCCACATTTATAGAGAAGACCACCCATGATGACATAGTGAGAGACACTTTTGAGGAAGGCTCATTGTCCATTGCGAGTAAGATCTGGAGGTAGAATTGAAAGGGAAAGGTAGTCAGCAAACTACTTATACCAAAGGTCACGTGGGTCAGTTTCAATTTTTCCTACAAAGTTAACATCTCAGAATAGATAAGAAGGTGATTGCAACCTTTGTACTGTGACAAATATTTTTGAGTCGAAGGGTGAAGCAGGTATTTGAGAAGTGAGACAGGCCATGGTGTCCACAAATTTATTAGTGGAATGCGGGGTGGTTTGAAGTTCATAATGGTCAAAGGTAGTCAAAATCATGTCAACATGATGTTTATACTTTTGAAGTATCTCATTACGACACTGGTATATACCATTGACTTGGTTCACAACCAGTTGAGAGTCACCAAAGATATTAATTGATTTAACATCTAAGGCTATGGCAGTTTGAAGACCTAACATGAGTGCTTCATATTCAGTGAAGTTGTTAGTACAATCAAAATCTAGTTTGAAAGATAATGGCATAGGCTCACCATCAAGAGGAATGAGGATAACTCCTGCACCACCCCCACACTGACATTTGGAACCATCAAAGAATAAGGTCATCTGGTAAATGGTATCATCCAGGGAGAGGGTAGTGATGGATTCATCAGGGAAGTCAAAGTTAGAAGATTGGTTTCTGGAGAGAGGTGCATCTGTGAGTTGGTCAGCAATGGTTTGTCCTTTGACAAAATTTTGATGGATGAATTTGAGATCTAGGTCTGCAAGAAGCATGAGCCAATGTGCAACACATTGATGTTGGTAAGGCTTAGCATACATGTAATGTAAGGGGTCAGTATTGGTGAGAATGAAGGTTTTGTGGTTGAGTAAGTAATGGTGAAGTTTAGTGGTGACAAAGACTAAGACTAGGAAAAAAAAATTTGGCATGTGAGTATATCTAGTCTCGTAGTCTAAAAGATATGGATTATGTAATAAACCACTTGCTCCCTATGTTTCTCATCATGATGAGTGAGCATGGCACCCAGGGAATGATCAGTGGCAGAAATGTAAAGGTAAAATGGTTGGTCATCCTTAGGTGGAATGAGCACAGGTGGTTGGAGGAGGTATTGTTTTAAGGTGTCAAAAGGCTTTGTGGCATTCATCATCCCATTTGAAGGAGACATCCTTTTTGAGAAGATGATGAAATGGATGGAAGTGGTCAGAAAGATGAGAAATAAAGTGATGAATAGATTAAAACTTGCCTTGCAAACTACAAAGTTGACGAAGGTTAGTAGGTGGAGGCATCTCAAGAATAGCCTTGATTTTAGTGGGATCAACTTCAATGCCATGTAAAGAAATGATAAAACCAAGGAGCTTTCCTAAGAGAACAATGAAGACACACTTCTTAGGTTGAAGGTGAACACAATATTTGATGAGAAGGTCAAAGACAACCTTAAGGACTGCAAGGTGTTCAACCCGATGTTTGGATTTGGCAAGAAGATCATCAACATAATCTTCCAATATGTTATGCATGATGTCATGAAAGATATAAGTCATAGCCCGCTGATATGTAGCACCAACATTTTTAAGGCCAAAGGGCATGACACAATAGCAGAAGGTCCCCCAAGGAGTGATGAAGGTGGTTTTGTGTTGATCTTCTGGGTGAGTAATATTTGGTTATAACCCAAGAAACCATCCATGAGTGATAACATCTCATGGCTAGTGGTGAGATCAACTAGTTGGTCAATACTAGGTAGAGGAAAGTCATCTTTGGGGAAAGCCAGGTTAAGGTCATGGAAATCCATGCAAATGCAGAGTCCCCCTATCACTTTTGTGACAAGAACAATGTTAGAGATCCATTGGGGATAATCAATGGGTAGAATGAAGGAAACAGAAAGGAGGCACTGGAGTTCTTCTTTGACAAGAAGGGAAATGTGAGGATGCATTTTTCACAGCTTTTGTTTCATGGGTTTGGCATCAGGAATGGTTATGATATTGTGGACCACAATATTTGGGTCAATACCGGGCATATCAGCATAGGACCAAGAAAAATCATTGCTATGATCTTGGAGGAAAGAAGTGAAAGCTTCCTGTTCAGTAGCATCTAAAGATTGGCCTATTTTTAGAATGTGTGGGTCATCCTGAGTGTGAATGTTGATTTCTATGGTCGATTCATTCAACATGGTTTGTGTCTCAGAAGGTAATGACTAGTGAATATAAGAATCTTCCACACCAAGGTAGGTGAGAATAGACTCATCATCCTGACATTGAATGATGTTAATAGAAGGTGTATCATCATCGATCATGTTAGGATATAGGAAGGGAAGAGAAGAGGGAGCCTCACCATCACACTGATAAGTCAGAGGTCCCAGGGAAATGGTGTTCACAAAAAAAAAGTTAGGAGGAATGGATTCTGGATCCATAGACTCTGTAGGTGAAGGTGGTGAGGTAGGTGAATGGGGTGGAGAAGGTTTATCATCCTCAATGAGTTCAACTCGGGCCTTCTTAGGAAGGTGGTTCAGAAAATCCAATACCACTGTGGTCTTTATGCTTACGAGTGGTACAAGGAATGACAGTATGGTGGCCTTGTTCATAGAAACCAAATCCAAAGCCCTTCTAAGCACAACAATGGAGGAAGGTGTGGGTGAAAGTGGTGGTTGGTGAGAGATTGAAGGTCAGAGGAAAATGGTCAAGTTTGGGAAGGTGGCTCGGGTGAGTAGGTAGAAGCATCAAGTCCCCCATACATTAAGTTGGTGCGAAGGTGGGGAGGACCATAGGGGAAAACTTCACCTACATGGTGATCATAGCATGGGGATGTTGGTGAAGGTTACCATACTCTTGAGGAGTAAGGAATGTGTCAATGTTATAAAGGTGGTACTCCCCCAGAGTGAGGCATTGAATAATACCTTCTAAGGGATCAAAGTTGGTATGTGGGTAGTGGGAATGGATGAATCACTGGAAAAATGGGAAGAAGAAGCATTGGATGTTTGAGAAGTAGATGGGTTGGCTAATGGGTCAGCTATAGAAGTTGCGATAGTACTGGGAATAGAGGAGTTGGTTGTGAAAGATGTAGTGACAGAAGTGGTGGATGAGGTAGCGGCTGAAGAAGAGGTTTCAATGGAGGTAGATGGGATAGTGGTTGAAGAAGGAGCGATCGTGGTGGTAGATGCCTTAACTGGGATAAGGACATCGTTAGTCAGTAGAGCATGTTATAGGTTTTAAATGGTGAAGGATCGGCTGGAATGGTGTAGTTGTGTCCCTTCATGTTCAAATTTTAAACAATGGTGTAAGGTTGAAGGAACACAACCCATGGCATGAATCCAGGGTCAGGCCAAGCAACAAGGTTGTACTGGAATTCCCCCTCTAAGACATAAAATAATTCAGGAATAGTATGGGTGCCCACGCAAATGTGGAGAATGATAGTGTCGAGGGTGGAAGTTATGGCATCATTAAAAGAACGCAACATAACTGGGTTATTGTGCATGTAATAGGAAGGGATGTGCATTTGTTTGATACGCATGGGAGGAAATGATGTTGATACTAACCTCCATCAATCATAACACATTGAACACGTATATTATCAATGTAGATGGAAATGAATAGGGTGGGGTCAGGATCATCTGATTGGAGAGGTATAATCTCATCGTTAGAGAAACTGAGAGTGGATACTTGATGAGTGGTAGTGGGAGCAGAGGAAGGGGGAAAAGTGGTGAGAGAGGTACATGGTGAGGAGTGATAATGGATGCAACAGGTAGGGTCATTAGGTAGAACCTCAATAGATTGTAGGACCTCAATGAGGGCCTGACGATGAGACTCAGAGGTTTGGATGAGGTCATACAAAGACATTTTGAGAGGAGATTGGTGTAATTGTTTAAGCATTGTACGATGGGAAACCCCATCAGAAATAGGGTATGTGGGTCCACGGATGGTGATTTTGGGTGCAGGTGTAGATGGAATGTTGGGTAAAGGTGTAGTGGATGAGATGGTTGTTTTCTCCTTTCCTTTGTCCTTCTGGGCTCGAGTGGCAACTTGAACCATAATTATTTGTGGTAAAGGAAAAGGTGAGTCGTGAAAGGTGTAGTGGTAGGATGGGAAAAATATATGGTGAGGGAATATAATTGATTTGTGAAAGAAGTAGGGCATTGGCATTTTGGAGGAGGTTTTGGCTAGCTCTTTGATGTGGACCATATTGATCTCAAATGTTGGAGGAGGATAAAAGGGTTGTGGAGGTGGAGATGAAGTTCGTTGGATAGGTATGGGATGAGGGTGTGTGGTGATAGGTGAGGTGGAATAGGGTCCTCATCTAAAAGATCATCATTGTCAAAGTTTTCTTCAAGAGGACATAGTTGGAGAAGAATAGTCTTAAGAGCCTTACAATTTTCTACATCATGCCCTGACACATGATGGTAAGCATAAATTTTGGTATCATCAAACCCTTCTGGTTTAGGTTTGAGTGGGTCGTAAGGTCTAAGTGATGGCAATGTGATGATAGAGGTTTCTAAAAGGTTAGCCAGATGTTGGCGTAAGACCCTGCCAATGGATCACAATGTGAAGTGAGTGTGGGTCTGGATGGAATTTTGGGTGATTTTTGTGGGAGAGGCATCACGGGATGTGGTATTGGAGGTTGATTGAGTTTGACTACCTGTTTGGTAGATAGTATGGTTTTGGGTTTGGGTTGCACCTTCTTGGGTAAAGGTGTAGCTGGTGAGCTAGTTGTTAGGAGGTGGTGTAGGTTTAACTACCTCTTTTGGAAGGTAGTGGGGTTTTGGGCTTGGGTTGCACCTTCTTGGGTAAAGGTGTAGAAGGCAGTGTGTGATGTAGAAGGGAAGGTAGATGGCGGAAGGGGATGGGTTAGCCAAGGTGATAATGGAGGTGTGGTGAAGATAGTGGTGGTAAGAGGCAATGTGGAAGGGAATGGCTGAAGAGAAGGGAATGGAATGGGTAATGGTGAGGATACTGGAAACGGTGTATATATGGGGGGTGGAAAGGATGTAGGTAACAGCGAATGCATAGGTCGTGTAGGTAATTCAGGAGAAACAAAAGATCATGATGAGGAGGTGGGCTGATGTGTTTTTGGTTTACCTTAGTTAGGAGGCTATTTAACCAAGGTTAATGGGTACAGACCTAGGATAGATGGAAGTGGTGAAGGTGATAAAGGGGTAGTGGGAAAGGCCGATGTATGTGGCCTAAGAGGTTAGGTCTTCCTCTTAGGTTGGGGAATAGTCTTTGCGACAACTTGCAAGGACATAGATAAATATATTTTGATAGGAGGATTGACTAGGCTTTATGTCGGCATGACTCCGAATGTGGTAATGGATTTACATGCACGAGTGAAGCTACGGGTGCAATGTAGGGTTTTAAGAATAGGTGAAAAAGTTTGTTTGATGGTAATGACTTAGTTGTGGGTGAGGGTGATGAAGAAGAGGTGACTACTATTGGCATGGTGGGTTTGGTAGTAGATCAACAGTGTTGGGTTTTTAAAATGATACTTTTAACAAACCACAGTCAGGGGACATCAAGTCCCTCCTCTTTAATGGGAGAGGTTCCCTTATTGAAAGCAAGCAACAAAATTATATACAAATGTACAACTTTCAAAGTGTGGACTCCTGATACTTTGAAATGTTTTATGCCCAAAGATCATCGATATGAAAGAATGGAAGAATTAAGGAGATGGGGAAGGAAGAACATAACAATACCTTTAGGAAATATAGATGACAGAGTATCACCTTATACGTATTGAACTAGGGAGTTGCATAATAGAATCATTCACTTTCATAACCAATATAATTCTACAGATGCAAAGTTCCAGAAATCATATAAACAAGAACACAAAGTTTCCTATCATAAAAGATGGATGATTCCCAAATATTCAGACAAGAAAAGAAGGAATATCAAAGGAAGAAAGAGGAAATATTTTGTATTGATTACTTCGAATCTATTACTTTTACAGAGTACTAAGATCTAACCCGAACAACAGTGTGGAGAATCCATTAAATAGTTTCCAAGAACGGTTACATTCAGTTACAAAAATGATGAAAACTAATCCAGGAAACCGATGTCTGAGTCTCTCCAATGCCTCGGCCATTTCCATGTCTGGCAGTAAAACCAGACGCATTGAATCGTAGCCGTTTAATCTACCCTTGCAAACTTTGAATGTGAGCCGTCCACATGGGAGAGATTTAAAATGAAGCGGGCCTGAGGACGCCTTTTGCATTTTGTGCCATTTTGGCCTGCCCACCCACTTTTGATACAGTCTTGACACGTGGCCTTACTTGAGTGGGGATAGAGTTGCGGGTCACTTTTATAATTTTACCTCTTTTCAATGCAGGTTCAAAAACACAAATTGCTCCGTCGGCCCGCCTCCCACTTCGACCTTCGATGTGGGCTTAATATTTGACTTTTTCCCTTGGCGTGGGTGGGGTTGTGGGTCACTTTTTAACTTTAAGCTCCTTTATGAAAACAAATCTCAAATTCTCAAATCACCTCGATGGCCCGCTTTCCTGCTTTGACTTTCGATGCGGGCTTAATATTTGAATTTCTCCCTTTTGTTTGGCGGGGCCGTATATCTAACCATGGACATGTGGAGAGCTAGCACTCATTTAGAACCTACCTCCAGATTTTGCCTTTGAAGTGGACATGTGGAGGCTTCCATCGACCCGCTCATACTTAGTCAATTTAAACAATCGAATATGTCTCTTTTTAGACCTGGGACACACGGAGGACTAGCACAAGTTTGAGAACTGCCCCTAGCTTCGACCCTCGAAGTTGCACCGATGAGTCACGTGATGTCGTTTGCTAAACCTTCCATCCTTAGCCGATTTGAGCTTGTTCTGTCTTCATTTCAGACCTGGGACATATGGAAATCCTACACTTATTTGAAGACCGTCCCTTGGGCCATGCCCTTGGAGTTGCATCATTTGCATGCGTGGAGGCTTCCGATGTCTCTTGAAACATGGTCACGCTGCATCTAATCAGAGATGTCCACGTACTACCTATGGATGCTGGGTAAAACATTGACGGGGAAGATACGCTCGTCATTCCCGACTGTGTGAAAATTAAAAATAAGGGCAAAAACTCCACCTGTACTCCGAAATTTCTAATTGGTCCACATGGAATGGAAAACTGCAAATAATACCTGGGTCGACGTGACCCATTACTCCAAGGTACTGACTCAAAATTTTCGAAACTTGACTTCAAAAAGAGGGGAATTTCGAGGACGATAACAACTGGCTCTCTCTAGGGATGACTTGACAGAGGAACGAGGCAAGATTAATGACCATAGAAAAATTCTAGGAAAGTAGACCAGTGCCTTATCCATTGAACAAATAGATTCAAAGGCAAACTAACATAAAAGACAAAACACATGAAAAGAAAAGAAACCAAAAAGGAAAGACATAAACAAAACACAAAGGAACGACCCAAAACCAAAACACTGTACAAAATATACAGAAGGAAATGTGAAATCACAACACCCCTAAATGAGTTATGAATATGCTTTTCTAAGGCAGGGTCATTTTGGTGTGATTTGCATAACATGGGAGCATATCTCAAACTATGGGACTTACGGACTTGAGATGGACCTCTAGAGAAAGTAGGCTTCTTCTTCCTGATCCTAATGCTAAACTAATTCTAAGAAAGTAAATGCGACTATCTACTCCTAATCTAACAATTCCAAGAAGACATGGAGAGAGAAAGTGCATAAAGAGGGAAATCCTACACTAACAAGGTGATAGCACCAAGAAAAGGGAAGTGTTGATCACAATCTCAGCTGCCTGAAGTGGAGAGAGGTGAGTAGAGGAGAGGGTGGACAAGATGCACCACAGACCAGAGATAGATTTCACACAGAACACCACTTCAAAACCCATTAAACACAGCTCCCAGGACCTGCACAATGGGACATCAGAATATGCATAGTATACCCTGCAATGATGAGAGGTGAGGAGAGACAATAAAATAAGCAAAGGATGGACAAATGCATCACGAAAACAAATTTTATTGCTCCAAATTTCACACAGTACATCATTACATGGGCAAGAGGTAAGAAAATGCCATTACAGAGTAGGGGAGGAGGTTCGGACTCCATTTTTGACCCTGGGGAAGAAAAGAAGAGGGGATGCAGAGAAGAAGAATGAACAACAACTTTTTACAATGAATCCTACCCCTGTATTTATAGATTCGATCAGAGAGAAGAAAGAGAGAGGGAGAAGCGGGAAAAGCAGGTCAAAACTCAACCACCGTTGTTAATGCTTCTGATAAAATTTTCCCCCAAATCCATCTTTACTGCATCAATCCTTGGTTCGGTGCCTTGAAGGAAGAGGAAATGGTAGAAACAGATCAAATCTGATTTGGTTGTTGAGATAGATGGATCCTGCATTGAAGGCCTGAAGACATTTCCTCCATCTAGTTGGTGAGGCTGAGATCTTTCCAATGACAGATTAGATTTGCAATATTTCAAGCCCTGAGTCGAAAGATATGCCCCTTCGAAGTTTGTATCGGGTCTGTACAGGAGGGTGGAAAAACAACTTGAAAAATGGGTCCCCTTTTGATGATGGGACACGTGGCACCCAGATTTAGAACAAAAATCAGGTTTTCGAGGTTCAGAATTTATCTTTTCCCCTTTTTCCTCACGAGAATCACAAAATCCAGAAAAACTCTCATTGCCCCGAAGCTCCGCTTGGATACGTGGCACGCTTTTGTTGGTTGGCTCAATGATTTAATTCCTTATTGCCTTTTTAAGGGGCAAAAGGAAAATTTTGTCTCCTTTTGTCCTCCGACTTTTGGCTTTGACTCGGGGTTCAAACTTTGACTTTTTCCCCTTTTTTATTTTAGAGCCTGCCTGAATGTGCAATAGATTTAAGACTCGTTCAGGTCTGACAGAGCCATTTTTCCCTTCATAATTTCTCTTCTCACACAGGGTCATGGCCTTGATCCAATATTTTTCTTGGGGGGGCAAAATATGGATAACAATTTGGTGACTCACGGGGACATCTGCCTGCTAGATGAAGAGACCAGTGGCCTTGAAGTATCCATTGGGCATGGAGTCTGCCTGATAAACATGAAACTGATCTGAACTCTGAAACTTTGACCTCTGAGCCTCTTGGAAACCCGCTGAAACTTGGAGTTGAACTTCTCCAAAATCCAACTGAATGCACTATGCAAGAGCAATAGCAAAAGCCAAAAACTATGTACAAACTAAAAATCATACATGCTCCAAATGGAACATGCAGAGTGTGTAAAAACACTTCTTCTGCTGAAAACAAACCTACCTACTCTACTCTAACCAAGAGCAAAGGGAACTCAAACAAAACCTGTAACTGGCAGGGAGAAATAGCTTCCCTTCCTCAAAAATGGCAGCCATGCAACTGATTTGGCACTGAACATGGCTGGTTAGATGAGTGAAAAATTGACAATAAGCCGGTCCTCCACCCAAATCATCAAGGTATCAACATTAATGGAAAATACCTCCTCAAGCTGACCTACATTGGACTCCTGGAGGTATTGATGGTATGACCCTTGGTACTTTGATGCTCATCCTCATGCCTTGAAGTAGGCATGACTAGTTTTGGTTTCTCCTTTGGCTCCAATGAAGCCAAGTACCTGATTGGGCACGGTCTGATCCTTTGGATGTGCCCATTTCTCTGAAATTCAACTCCAAAAATGGAGTCTTCTTGTGGACCTTCTTGGGTGGATGGTGTGAGAGAGATGATGACATCCTCCTGCCTTCTCTTCCTTCTCCTGTGAAGAACATGGGAGATCAATGTCTTCCAATCTTGGTTCCAGAGGGCTGTTATGAAGTGCAGGATTATTGTTCCTGAATGTTCTCCTCCATGGCAAGCAGGCTCATGTGCTTGGGATGTGAGAGATGGAGAAAATGATGTGATCTCCTCACACTCCTCTTCATTAAAGCAATCTTCCAAGTCAGACAGGTAATCTACCTCCTTGTTGTCCTACTGCGTGTGTTCGACCTCCTCCATGGTGTCCTTCGAATCTACAATTTTCTCACCATGGTTCCCCTCATCTTCAAACATGAAGTTTGAAAGCTCAAACTCTTCCTCAACATCAGAGCTTGAAGGGGATGAAGTGGGAGGAAGAACTGAAGGTTCTTCTGTGGCCTACTCCGCACTTGGAGCCTCTGAAACTGTATGGTCCTCCACAGCCGAAATGTACTCCTCTTCTTTTGGATTAGGAATAGCTCCTTCTTCCCTCTGCTTGTGTTGTAGCTAGAGCTTCCACCACTTGCGGCTTGACCTCAGCCTCCTCCATAGGCTTAACCAACAAGGGAACCTTTGAAAACTCAAATTTAGCAGCCCAACTCTTCAGATTTTCTATCATTTCTTCTCTGTTGGGTTCCTCTGTTTGATGTTCTCCTTGACTGGATTCTTGAGTCTCTTCCCAACATGGACTTGGGAAAGCAAGAGGAGTGGTGGGTTGGGGTCTCCACTAGTTGTTTCCTTGTTTGTGGTGGAGGGGAAGGTGTTTCTTTTGGATCTTGTAGAGGGGGATTGGATTTGGGAGGGAAAAGGGTAGAGAAAATGAGGTGGGATGGAAGACTAGGAGATGGAGAAATGAAATCAACACTTGGGGCAGCAACTGGGAAGCTTGACTCTTGATCATGTTGAAATGATAAAGACTGAGGGAGAGAAAATGAAAGGCAGGGAGCTGGTGATTGACTTACCCATTGACAAGGTTGTCCCGCACTTTGCTCATAAGCCCCGATCTCCACTGTCCATTGTGCAAGTTGGGGTAGCATTTCAATCATGAAGTCCAGCTTCTCCTGAGGGCTGTAGTGTCTTGGAAAAGGGCCTTCCCATGGACAAGGTGCCCTGTAACCAATGTTGAAAGCCCTCATTTGAACTATTTCCCTTAATTGAACCATGTCAGCCTCCATTTTTTGAATCTTCTCCAGTAGACCAACATCCTCTGCATAACTATCGCCATTATATGCGTCCCCTTGTTCTTGATAAGCTCCATGGCCAAACTGATTTTGACTCTGCTCATATGGGTAAGCATAGTGGTCCTGGATCTGATTATAATGCTGATCTGGAGGAGTTGGGAAATACATTGGAGGTGGACTGTATTGCTGTAAGTGTGAGTTCCATGAAGGGAATGAAGTCATGATTGCACAACCTCATGGAATGGGAGAAAATGAAAGAGATGGAAGAAGAAAATGGATGAAAATGAGTGGAAATGGATGGAAAAGGTCTGCAACTCAGAGAATGGGTTTTTGACCAGATGGAGTCGCCAGATGTGCTTGAAAGTGCCTCCAAAGGCTGAAATCTTCACCAAGAGCACATCGAACCTGATGAAGTGAAGTGGTAAGGTGCTTCAGACCTGTCCCACCGGGCATGCCAAAACTGTTAATGTGAAATCACAGCACCCCCAAATGAGTTATGGATCTGCTTTTCTAAGGCAGACTCATCTGGTGTGATTTGCATAACATGGGACCATCTCTCAAGCTGTGGGACTTGCGGACTTGAGATGGCCCTCCAGAGAAAGTCAACTTCTTCTTCCTGATCCTAATGCTAAACTACTCCTAAGGAAGGAAATGTGACTATCTACTCCTAATCTAACAATTCCAAGGAGACCAAGGAGAGAGAGAGAGAGAAGAAAAGAGGGAAATCCTACACTAACGAGGTGATAGCACCAAGAAAAGGGAAGTGCTGATCACAATCTCAGCTGCCTGAAGTGGAGAGAGGTGAGCAGAGGAGAGGGTGGACAAGATGCACCACAGACCAGAGATAGATTTCACATAGAACACCACTTCAAAACCCATTAAACACAGCTCCCAGGACCTGCAACAAACATCAGAATATGCACAATATACCCTGTAATGATGAGAGGCAAGGAGAGACGATAAAATAAGCAAAGGATGGACAAGATGCATCACAAAACAGAATTTATTGCTCCAAAAGTTCACACAGTACATCATTAGTGGGAAAGAGGCAAGAAAATGCCATTACAAAGCCAAGGGAGGAGGCTTAAACTCCATTTTCGACCCTGGGGAAGAAAAGAAGAGGGGAGGCAGAGAAGAAGAATGAACAACAACTTTTACAATGAATCCTGCCCCTGTATTTATAGATTTGATCAGAGAGAAGAAAGAGAGAGGGAGAAGTGGGAAAAGTAGGTCGAAACTCAACCACCGCTGTTAATGCTTCTGATAAAATCTGCCCCCAAATCCATCTTTACTGCATCAATCCTTGGTTCGGCACCTTGAAGGAAGAGGAAACAACGGAAATAGATCGAATCTGATCTGGTTGTTGAGACAGATGGATCCTGCATTGAAGGCCCGAAGACGTTTCCTCCATCTAGTTGGTGAGGCCGAGATCTTTCCAACAACATTAGATTTGCAATATTTCGAGCCCTGAGTCGAAAGATATGCCCCTTCGAAGTTTGTATCAAGGTCCGTACAATGGAGGGTGGAAAACAACTTGAAAAATGGGTCCCCTTTTGATGTGGGACACTGTGGCAGCTTTAAATATTAGGAACAAAAATTTGCCTACGGGTTCAAAATTTATCTTTTCCCCTTTTTCTTTGTTTAGAATCACAAAATCCAGAAAACTCCCGCAGCTCCTCGCTTTCGCCATTGGACACGTGGCACCCTTTTGTTGGCTGGGGAGGTGCACTCCAATATTTTTCTTCACCTTTTGTCTTTTCACCTTTTCCTCCGCCTCCCTGCTTTGGCTTTGACTCGGGTTCAAACTTTGAATTTTTTCCCTTTTTTTTATTTTACCCATTCTGTCAAATAGATTTAAGACACAGTTTGACCCTTGACCTGTCCCGCTTTCTGACTCTGTTTCTTCTATGCACAGGGTCATGGCACTGATCCAATATTTTGCCCTGAGGGGGCGAAATATTACCCCAAACCTTATCATTATGTTCTCCTTAATGGAATTACACACTACCTCAGAAGTAGTGCCATTTGACATTTAAAAATGCCCATCTACCCACTTTGTGAAGTAGTACTGTAGCAGTTAGCACATGAGTATGTCTAGCACTGGAATGTGGGTTAAGAGTTCCAATGAAATCCAATCCCCACTGTTGAAAGGGCTCATCAATCACTACTGGCTTTAGTGGCAAAGCAGCCAACTTAGGTCTCCCAACAAAATTCTGACAGGCTTCACATTTACCTACCCATTTGGATGCATCTCTGAACAATGTAGGCCAATAGTACCCAGCATGAAGGATTTTGTGAGCAGTGACAACAGAAGAGAAGTGGCCTCCACAATCCTGATCATGAAAAGTTGAGAACAACTTCTTCTGTTGCTCCTTGTCTACACACTTCAAGAATCTTCCATCTATGCCTCACTTGAACAAAGCATTCTCCCATAACACATACTGTGCAGACCTTAGCTTAATAGCCCTATTTCTTTGGCATTCAAGTGGGATGGACATTCTCCATAGGTAAGAAAATGTGTGATATCAACATACCATTCATCTGTTGAACTCAAGAAGAGGACAACAGGAACATCAACTGCTTCTTTGGACAATTTGCATCAGCTCCTTCAGCAATAAGCTCACACAAGCCTTTACCCTGGACTAGCTTAGTTGGCTTAATATCTAGGTCATATTCCTGGACCTTTGCTACCCAATTGCCTCTCTTAGTTCCAAACTCTTGTTGTGTGAGAATAGACTTGATGGTTGTATCAGGAACAAGCACAACAGAGAGAGGATTAAGAATATAAAAATGAAACTGCTTGACAGCTTTGACCACTGCAAAAGCATGTTTCTCCATCATAGTATATTTCAACTCATGAGATTTTAGAACATAGCTCATGAAGGAAATTGGAAGCTCATGATCCTCAGAATTCTTCTGAGTCAACACAACAGCCAGGGTAAACTCTGTAGCATAGCAATAGATGATAAAATCCTTGTTGAAATCAGGACATGCCAAGATGGGGGTTTTAGCAATGGCTTTCTTGATACCTTCAAATGCCTCCTTACCCTCAGAAGACCAACCAAATTTTTTCTTTCCTTTCATCATGTGAGAAATGCTCATAGTCAACTCTGCAAAATCAGGAATGAATCTCCTCAGGAAATTAATCTTACCAAAGAAAGAGTGAACACCCTTTTTACTTATGGGAAGAGGAATCTGTTGGATTGCTTGAACTCTTTCTAGATCTATCTTGATTCCCTCTTTGGAGACAATGTGCCCCAACAACTTTCCTTCAGTGACACAAAAGACAAACTTCTTTGGATTGAGAGAGACTCCATGTTCTCTGCACTTCTGGAGGACTGCTTCAAGATGTTGAAAGTGATCTTGCCCTTGTTTTGGAGAAAATAGTCAAATCATCAAGGTACACAACCACACACTTTCCCTTCAAACTTCCAAAATCCAAGTCCATTGCCCTCTGAAAGGTGGCACCATTGATAAGACCAAAAGGCATTCTCTTCTAAGCAAAGGTGCCCCAAGGAGTAATGAAAGTAGTTTTGTGTTGATCTGGGGTACTGACCTCCACTTGATTGTATCCAGAGAATCCATCCAAGCATAGATAACATCTCAGAGCCTGTGATAGCTTGCAAAACCTGATCCATCATGGGGAGAGGGTAGTTGTCCTTCAGAGAATCCTGATTCAAATTCCTGAAATCCACACAGATGCGAATCTCACCATTCTTCTTCCTGACAGGCACAATGTTGGCAATCCATGTTGAATGGTGTATAGGAAAGATGATTTTTTCCTTTAGCAACTTCTGGATCTCCTGAAAAATAGTGCCAGCAACCTTGGGATTGTATTGCCTTTGTTTCTACTTGAACGGTTTGATCCCAGGTTTCAGAGGGATAAAATGTTGCATCTCCTTTGGCTGGAAAGCCTTGAGATCATCATACGAATAGGCGAGAACATCAACATACCTTTTTAGCAGATTTACTGCCTTCTTCTTCTCCTCTTGAGTGCAACATTTTCCAATGTTCACCATCTTGGGTTCATCAAGACTCCCAATATTAACATTTTCACACTCAGCAGACTGTCGAGCTCCTTGGGAAGTTTTAGACTTAATGTACCTATCGTGCTTATCAAACAGGTCTTCCAAACTCACCAGCCCTTTAGGGATCTTGTTACCTTTCAATTTGATGCAGCTATCTTGATCCATCTCTTCCTTGATATCCCCTTCATTAAAAGATACACACTCTCTAGGCAAGGTCGCACTTCCTTCAAAATACAGCTAGTCAAAATTATCCCTAAGCTCCAAGAAAGAGAGAAAATGTTGATCATCATTGAAAACCTGCCAGTTATTTGCATTATCTGGTACGCTGGGCCTATGAATCATTTCAATGGTAAATTTCTCCTGAGATAAATCTGGATGAGGAATCAACAAAGATCCTGAGACAACTAGAGAATCAACTCTAGTGTTCCTTTCTCTTGGCACAACTTCAATGGAGAAAGCATCAAGAAACTCAATGGAATCCCAGACAAGATTCCTATAATGCTTCAATCTCCTATTCTTGACTTGAAAAAGATCTCTGACCTGTTTCACAATAAGCTCTGCATCACCATGAGCACAAAGATTCTTCACTCCCATTTCTTTTTCCATGTTCAATCCAAGTATGAGTGCCTCATATTCAGCTGTATTGTTTGTATTTTCAAAATAGAGCTTGAAAGAGAAAGGATGAATGTTCCCTTCTGGAGATGTCAACACCACTCCAGCCCAGAACCAGCTGAAGAGAAGCTTCCATCAAACTCCAGAGTCCAAATGCCATTGGGGTCATGAATAACTCCCTTAGGAAGCCTTGCCTCATCTTGTGACATGATCATGTAGTTACCATGCCCTGCATCCTCATAGAGTATCTGTGCTTTTGGGTCATCAGTCTTTTGCACAATGTACTCAGTCTGTTTCTCAGGTAGCAGCTTCTTCATTTTTCCATTGACCAGGATCAAAGCATGTGACCAGTCCATTTGAATTTCACCTCCTACCTCCTTACAAAAATTTCTACTCAGCAACATCCCATATGAGGGAGGAATATCAGCTACCAAAATGGTGGCTAAGACCCTTTTCTCTGGAAAAGCAGCAAAAGCTACTTGTGCATCTTTAATTCTGCCAACCAAAGGCACTTTCCTACTTTCCATGGAATAACAGGAACCAAAGGCACGTGTTAGGGTCAGACCCAAAGCATGGGCTACCTTTGCAGGCATTACATTATCTGATGCTCCTGAGTCTATAACACAATTACTGAGTTTATGGCCAGCTATGAGAAGAGTCACATAAAATGGTTCAATTTTCTCATTAGGGGAAGTGACTGCAGCCACAAGGCTTGATTGAGGTGAGGAAGAGGGGGTGGGAAAAATACCTTTAGAAGTACTGGATGAGACTTTGGATTTGGAATTTACAAAGTTTACCATTTTAGCAAAAGCTTTTGGATGAGTCTGGTAAAACTCTGCCTCTGAAATTTGGATTTTAGTCTTTTTTAGGTGATCAATAATATCAAAAGATCCAGAGGTAGATGGGGCATCATTGCTAGGAACTTGAGAGACTCTTGATCTATCAGTTTTAGGATTTGAAGGAGAAGGAGTTTTGGAAACAGAAGTAGAAGAAGGAGGATTAGCATTACTCACCTTTTGTGTGGAGGCAGTGGGAATAGGAGCTCCTCTTCTTGCAATCACTGGAATAGTTGTAGGAAACTCCTTGGACTTCTTGGCAGGCTGCACCACTTTCTCTTTTCTGTTTGTTTTCTCCCGAGTCATAACAACATATGACTCACTATTCATATCTGCCACTCTTTCATCATATTCATCTTCATCATCCATACCTTCAGTGGTGAGGAAATGAACTTGAGATCCACCAAGCTCTTCCAGTTCTTCAACTTCTTCTTCTGGTTCTTCATATAGTTCATTACACTCCTCATCATCAGGTTCTTCAACTTCACAAGTTGCATTGACTGGAACCTTGATGGGTGGGCCTTCAATAGCCAATCTGGTCTGAGAGGAAGGCAGATGGTTCCTGGGCTGAAAATTCTTCCTTGGAACATCCTGGTAAGGGGTATGCTGAGCCAATTGTTTCTTGAGAGCAATGAGATCATTTGCAAGCTTCTGTACTAATTGATCAGAATTGGCTCCAGGGGAAGAGGAAGAGGAAGAAGCTTTAGATTTGGAGGATTCTCTTTTCAGTTTACCAGACATGATCAAATCATCCTCAACACTGATAGCCAAACGTTGATCAACATCCAAAGTTGCAAGGTTAGCTCTCCTTAGTGCATAACTCACTTCAGGAAACTGGGCATTGAGGAAGAAGCACTTTTGGATTTGATCCACTGGACGAGTGTTCTGTGGAATTTTATTAATTAGCTTGTTGAATTTAGCCACAAACTCCCTCATGGGCTCAAATGGCTCCTTCTTGATATGAGAAATTTGTGCTAACAGAGCATGCACATCTTCAGCAGGTTTGAAACACTGCTCAAACTGAGTTGTCATGGTATTCCAATTAGTGATAGACCCAACAGGAAGATGGTAGAACCAATCAACAACATTGTCCTGCAATGTCTCCACAAAAATCCTGACAGAGACATCTTCATGTTCAACCCCAAGAATCCCACATGCAACAATGAAGGCTGCAATGTGTTCATCTGGATGAACCTTCCCATCACCCCGGAACTTGGGAAAACTTTTCCTGTTACCCCTAGGTAACTCATGCAATGGCTGAGGAAGAGCAAGAGGCCCAACCTATTGTCCCCAAGGCAAAGGAACTGCCATCTTTGGAAAAATTGACTGAAGGGGAACTGAAACACCAACAAGTATCAAAGCACAGAGATTAGGACTGAGATGTTCCTGAGGAACACTATCCTTGGAATTTCTATCTTTAGTAGGAGGTGTGCTTGTAGAACGAGTTCCTCTGTTCCTTCTTGCTGGAAGAGAGAAGTTTTGTTGCTCCAAAAGTTGAAAATGGGAATCCTCAACCCCGAGAGCTTTCTTCCCACGTGTATACCGTAGAGTCACCAGACCAACAATGATCTTGAAGTTGTTCTTTTAGAAAGGGATCCGTTTGAAATGAAATCCCCAGTGGAGTCACCAAAAACTGTTGGGTTTTTAAAATGATCCTTTTAACAAACCACAGTCAGGGGACAACAAGTCCCTCCTCTTTAATGGGAGAGGTTCCCTTATTGAAAGCAAGCAACAAAACTTATATACAAATGTACAACTTTCAAAGTGTGGATTCCTGATACTTTGAAACGTTTTATGCCCAAAGATCATCAATACGAAAGGATGGAAGAATTAAGGAGATGAGGAAGGAAGAACATAACAATACCTTCAGGAAATATAGATGGTAGAGTATCACCTTATACGTATTGAACCAGGGAGTTGCAGAATAGAATCATTCACTTTCATAACCAATATAATTCCACAGACACAAAGTTCCAGAAATCATATAAACAAGAACACAAAGTTTCCTATCATAAAAGATGGATGATTCCCAAGTTTCAGACACGGAAAGAAGAAAAGCAGAGGAAGAAAGGGGAAAAATTCTATATTGATTACTTCGAATCTATTACCTTTACAGAGTACCAGGATCCAACCCAAACAATAGCATGGAGAAGCCATTAAATAGTTTCCAAGAATGGTTACATTCGGTTACAAAAATGATGAAAACTGATTCAAGAAACCGATGTCTGAGTCTCTCCAATGCCTCAGCCATTTCCATGTCTGGCAGCAAAACCAGACGCATTGAATCACAGTCATTCAATCTGCCCTTGCAAACTTTGAATTGAGCCATCCACGTGGGAGAGATTTAAAATGAAGTGGGCCTGAGGACGCCTTTTGCATTTTGTGCCCTTTGGAGAAATGGCACTTTGGAACATTTTGGCCCGCCCACCCACTTTTGATATGGTCTTGACACGTGGCCTTACTTGAGTGGGGACAGAGTCACGGTTTACTTTTATAATTTTACCTCTTTTCAATGCGGGCTCAAAAACACAAATTGCTCCATCAGCCGGCCTCCCACTTTGACCTTCGATGTGGGCTTAATATTTGACTTTTTCCCTTGGCATGGGTGGGGCTGCGGGTCACTTTTTAACTTTAAGCTCCTTTATGAAAACAAAGCTCAAATTCTCAAATCACCCCGATGGCCCACTTTCCCGCTTTGAATTTCGATGCGGGCTTAATTCTATGCGGGCTTAATATTTGAATTTTCACTCCCTTTTGTTTGGTGGGGCCGTATATCTGACCCTTGACACATGGAGAGCTGGCGCTCATTTGGAACCTGGAGTTCTTTTTTCCTTTGAAGTTGTGTTCCTTTCTTTGAACTTGAGGCTGACACATGGAGATCTCCACCAGTTCTTCTATACTTAGCTTCTTTTATACTGGCCTACTTCCCACTTGACTTATGTTGACCCTAGACACATGGAGAGCTGGCAAATTTGAGTTTCTACTTTGGATACGCCTCCTGAAATTATGCCGAGCTGACGTGTGGCTCCTTCCACCGGTCCTGGACTTTTCAATGGCCAACTCTGTCTCTCCTTTGACTCTGACCACGTGGCGATCTGGCACTCATTTGGAGATTGGCCCTTTGGTTTCACTTCTGAAATTGCACCATTGAGGCACGTGGAGGCTTCCACCGACCCGCTCATACTTAGTCAATTTAAACAATCGACTCTTTCTCTTTTTGGACCTAGGACACATGGAGGACTAGCACAAGTTTGAGAAACTTCCCCTGGCTTTGACCCTTGAAGTTGCACCAATGAGGCACGTGGTGCCATCCACTGAACCTTCCATACTTAGCCGATTTGGGCTTGTTCTGTCTTCATTTTGGACCTGGGACACGTGGAAAGCCTGTGCTTATTTGAGGACTGTCCCTTGGGCCCTGCTCTTGGAGTTGTGTCCATTTGGACATGTGGAGGCTTCCACTTATCACTTGAAACATGGCCATGCCACATCCAATCAGAGATGTCCACGTACTACCCATGGATGCTTGGGGAAAAAATTGACGGGGAAGATACGCCGTCATTCCTGACTGTGTGAAAAATAAAAAGAAGGGGAAAAACTCCACCTGTACGCCTGAAATTTCTAATTGTTCAATCGACAGTGCTCTTATAACGCCAGTGATAATGATTGTATTCAGAATCAAATGTAGGATAAGACATGCTACTAGCAGGTAAAGTCATATTTTAAATCTTACATGAAGACAAACTTCTATTGTATAGGATCTTCCTTCTGAAGAGAATCAAGAGAAGCAAAGTATGGGATCTCCAATTATATGTTTTTTCAATGGGTTCATGTAAATATCAAAAGGTATGGCGATCCTGATCACTATGTTGCATGATTACATCTTTCAGACTAAGGTAGATTCTCCATTGTTAAATTTAGACTCTTAAGGTAGACTTATTTCATTCAGTAAAAGATGACACATGTCAAATGTAGAATCTTTCCAAGGATAGAGAAGCAGATTCGAAATGTGAGCGTGTGGGTGGAGGCGTTTCGTCACATAATTTCTTCATAGTTGGAGACTGGAAGGATATCGAACAATGGATCAGGTATGATTTATCAGACAACCATGTGGCAAGATTCTCTTCAAACATTGGTACATAGCATTAGTTGAGGTTTTTAACCTCCTAAAATGATGGGGTAAGATTTGAACCGATTCTTTAATCATGTTTTAGGTCCACAGTGATTGGTGACTGTTAAGCATAGAGTGGAAGTTGATAAAGATCAGGAGATGCCACATTATTAATACTCTTCCTATCATGATGCATTTTATTTATCAAATGACCATGGTAGGATTATAGGCCTCTAACATACGAAGATGAATTAATGTGGGCATTTAGTCCTCAACCCATGCTCAAAGAATGTGGTGCAATTTGATGCCAAAAAAGAATCACGTTTTGAATTCAAGGTGGATTCACGAGTGATTAGCATCCAGAAGGTATGATAATGGTTAGCCAAAATATAAGAATTGAGTTCTCCAATGTATATTTTCCTATTCCTCCGAGCATGCAAAGTGGGACAACATTTGAATAGGGATTGATTAGAAGGTAAGACTATTTCATAATCATGTCCCCGACGGTATGAGAAGGGTCAGCTTAAAATGAAAACTTCTTTGGGCCCTATTACTCTTGATTCAGCTAATAAGCATATTTTGGAAAAGACGAATAATAAGAGATCACCATTTGATTTCCAAGGGAGTGTTTTTGTATGCAATTTATATTTCTTTACTGGAAAGAGTGTGAATTTGCAGAGTTACAGAGGCCATTATTTTTGGGCTCATTCAAATGTGTTGGAACATTTGGTTACAGGGATAGCTCGCGATGGATGTGTCCTTGCACATGCTTTGGTTAAACAAATCCTATTAAATTTTCACTAAGGTCCCTTGAAGATGTTTGATTATATCAAGCCAAATTCTAGTTACTCTCCCTCAATCATTTTGTGATGACTCGTCCCCAGTATAAGTGTGTATTGCACAGATGTGTTGTTCCCATTTCTAATTCCTATAGGATGACAAGGTTGCAAAGTAAAGTGGGTTTCTACAAAATCCTATGAAGTATCCTGATTAAATGAAAAGTTTATGGAATTCACTAGGTAGAGCACTAACCAATATAAATTGCGTCCCTTAAGGATTCATGGGTCAATTTATGATGAAATGTGTCATATGGGCGAAAGAGGATAACACATATGAATGAGGCCACAAATGATGTTTATTCATTGTTATAT
This sequence comes from Taxus chinensis, assembly GCA_019776745.2. NCBI lineage: Eukaryota > Viridiplantae > Streptophyta > Pinopsida > Cupressales > Taxaceae > Taxus > Taxus chinensis. The sequence continues at coordinate 129,193,446 of CM034157.1, read as the reverse complement.
GAATCTAGTAGATTTCCCCTGAAATTTGTCCAATGTTTAAGGGTATGGACAAATCAAACCCATGAAATGGTGAAATACTGCTCATTATAGACATCTCATCGCATATCACTAGAGAGTTATACAAGGCCGGAGTATTGAATGCTGTATAATGTATGCATTTCCATCCATAATGAAGTTGATAAGATCATTCCATGGGTTGAAGATGATATTGATCAACACTCATGCAATATAAGGGAATAAGATGGGTATGGACGTGGATGGACACTCATGTGGTGATAAGTAATGAAATCTTGTGACACTGCAAAAATAAAGGAAATGATGTCGCGGGCATAAACCTAGAATAAGCAGTAGATTGAAATGAAGATGTGATTGATGAAGAAATAAGAGTATGTGGGATGGATGTAAACCCGCATTGAAAATGCGATCAGTGGAAAAGAACTACCTATAATAAGAGGATCATGGTGACATGGTAAAACCCATGAGACAAGTGTGAAATATTCCATGACTGCAATGTACATTGTGGAATGAAATAGTGATAAAGTTTTGGAGTTTAAACCAGACATTTGTGTTAGTCCGAAAATCTATAGCCTGGATAGATCTATGAATAGACGAGCCAACAGTGTGTAGAGCATAGCCCCTCTTTGAGTCAACAAAGTGAAACTGGTTTATTGCTATTCTACCAGCAGGAATCTGTGCAAGTCTCACAATATTCAGCCTTCGGGGGTTTGGGATCTCATCCCAGTTGAGGTGTTTTTTACTGTGAAAAGAAGGGAAAGAAACAAAGTGAGGAGATAGAATAGATCTGAAGGGAGAAAAGAAATGAATTCCAAAGTAGAAAGGTCAGAGGGTCTATGTTTTGGGCTGGTAGTAAATAGAGCCGAACCTACTTGCATAAACGAACAAAGCAATACTGATGAATAAATGACAAAAAAGTAGAGATAGATTCAACAGAATAAACACATAAATCTAACATAAGAAAGATTAAAATGCCCATAACACACATATTCAGCACAAAGTCTTAATATTTGTATTAATGTTTTCTTTTGTTACAAAAAGCTCAAAGTCTTTTCTTCTCACTTCTATTTTTCATCTAAAAAGTATCCAACCCTTGAATACAACAAGTATCCAAGTATATATAGAAGAAGGAGAAGAGAGAAGGCAAAAAGCAACCAACAACTAATTACAAAATATCTACAAAATATCTAAAAGTCAATGTTGACTTTGGACAACTTGGTGGATGACAACATCCCATGGTGCAACATGGATGAGGTCATCATTTGTACCAACATACTCTTAGATATTTACAAAAAGGAAGCCAAGAGGAAGAAAGCTATTCATCGTCATCTCACGGCTGAAAGGGGGTATCTTGCTTCTGCTTTTGTTTGGGAGAGGTGATGTGGAATTGAGTCCGATATTCCATGAATTTACTGATCATTGGCTGAAGTTGATCCTGGGCAGGACCCTTTGTATGATCGCCGATGACCTCACAAGTCTCCCACTCATCTCTGAGTTTTTCAGGGAGCTTGAAATATTCATTGCCTGCCTCCATCAGGAACCCCACAAAATCACGGCAAGCCAAAAGGTTGTTGATGTATTCGGTGTTGAAAGTGGCTTCCAGCCCTAGCCCTTGCGAGATGATCTCCTTGAAGATCTGAATAGTTTCATCTACCTTCCTCAAGGTGAAAGAAGGAGTAAGTAAGCCTAGAGACATTTTTAGAACAATTTTCTCCATTTGGTGCATTGCATCTAGGGCTTCCTCCTTGACCTTGTCAATCTTCTCCAAGACGAACTCCATCTGATCGAATCGGTAATCCAACGCAGTAAGGATCTTGCTGGGTACCTTGGGGTGATCGAAAATGCCGAATTTTACCAAATCGTCGACTGAGCAGTCGAGCATTTTCTAGAACGTCTCGTGTTGCAACCTAGCATGGTCAAACTCTTCGGAGATAGGTCCCGCGATCACCTGGAGCTTTTTGTTCACCCGACTGATGTTCCTGATACAATTCGGTGAACTTGACAATTACCTCCTTGCTGTCTTTGAGGATCTGATCTCTCTAGCTGGAAACTGCCATACCTTGTTCACCAATTTTGGTGTACTTGTGTATCTTATCCTGGCTTAGGACCTCAAGAGTTTCAGTGGCAGTTGTAGGAGGTGCACTGCCCATTTTTTGCAGGGCGTGGAGAAGATGTTTGTTTTGTTCTTTTAATAACCTCTTCTCTTCCTTTGCTTCTTGGAGCTTCTTGCAAAGGGCATCTACCACAGATAGGGCCTCTCCTTGAAGACTTTCAGAAGACGTTCCCATTGTGACTTGGGTCACTGTATAATCTGTCGGAGACAGATCCTTTTTACCCTTTGAAGGATCGGGATATGCAATCTCCATTACTATTTCTCCTGATGCACTCTGAGAGAAGTGGGTTATAGGCTTTTGCTTCTTAGCCCCCTTTGCTGGGATGATGGAGAAGTCCATTGGTGCGATGGGGACTTTCCTCTTCTGCTGGCTCAGATGCTGGGAGATCCATGCTAGACTTAAGGGAATGGGACCAGAGGTAGAAGAGGGAGTAGCTACAGTGGATGAGGGGAAATGGGTAGAGACACTTGGTGGTGGCATCGAGAGGGAGGCTGAGAAAGTGCTCACGGGAGGAAGGGATACTGCAGGGGAGGTAGACATGGGAAAGGAAGGGAGCTGAGAGATGAGAGAAGAAATAGTGGGGGACAGCTCCGCGAGAGAAGAGAAGATGGAAGACGAGGAAGGGGGAACAATGGAAGATGGGGGAGAAGATACGACCAAAGGAATGGTCATTTGAGTTACACGAGGAGGAGGAGGAGTGGGAGAAGGAATAGAAGGGACCTCGGTGGTTGTAGTAGTGGCGACACCCTGAGTGGATGTGCCCATCGAAACACCTTCCACCACTTCTTTCTCTGGGGATACCAGACTTACAACCTGTTCTTGTGCAGCGGAAGGAGGGATTTTAGGAGCTCCTTCTTGAGCAGAGCTTGATTCTCCCTCTTTATCCTTTCCTTTGACCTTTGGCAGATGCTTCGGCCTGACAGGTATGTTGCCCAATGGGGATGTAGTGAAATCTACTCCGAGGTAGATAAGGCCATTCATTCGGCACCAGTGTTCTGTCCTTGCCGCAATGTTTCTTTGACCCTCTCTTCAATGGTCTGGGGTGCTTTTGTTCTATCAATTGCAGCAAATGGCCAGTTGTCCCCATCTGTATCCAGATATACCTGATCAAATTCTTGATCGGCAGTTTGATAACCCTTTGGAACAATGGCCACGCCGTATTGAATAATCTCTGCCAAGGCCAAGCGGGAGTGGTCCTTCCTTCTAAGTTCGACCTCATGGTACAGGTCGATATAGATGTCCTCGATCTGTGGAATATGGATTGGATCGAGTTTTGCCTTGGGAAGGCAATTCCTTGGATCAAAAGTGGGCCTCGCCGGGAAGTTGTGCTTTAGATTGAGTAGTTCTAGCTCGACAACCATTTCCTGGGCTTTGTGGTGAGAGATGCATGTGTATCTGCCCACTGTAAGGGGGAAAGGAGTTCCACCCTTCTTTCTCTTCAAACACTTCTCATGGTAGGTTATGAGCTGTTTGGACAACTCTAACAAGATCAGCTTGGGGCCAGCATATCTTGGCAATTTGGTGGGCTCCCCCAAGAAGTTGGCCGCTCTGAGATAGGTGAAGGTGGGGAATTGGGTAAATAAGGCCCCCCACTTCTCTGTCGCTGTGACTATGCTCTTGGTCATCCGACCATGAGTCATATTTGGCCTCAAAAGGCAGATGATGCCATAGAAGAAAGCATTGTTGATCTTGGTAAATTGCGGGATGCTATTCTCCAGCTTCAACTCCGGGTAGTATTCATATATTTTTACCTAGGGCCAAACCCCGCATCGGCTCAGTGCTGGATAATCCCTCTCCGAGGCTGCAGCATAGACTACGTAGGAGTTCATGTAGAATCTCCCCGTTGTGGTGAGTTGTTGGAGCTGCTCAGATATGGTGCTGCTTATGATCTCTGCCCACTCAAAGCATTGATCTGGCACATTCTTGTTCATAGTTTCAAGGTACCTGAGCATCCATTTGTGAAAGTAATGGGCGTCATAAAGCCCAAAAACTCTACTTAGGAATGTGATGGTGTCGCTCAATTCCTCAGAGAAGTCACTGCGGTGAATAACCTGTGGCCATCTGGTTATTACCTTCTTATTTTTCAAGTACACTTCGTTCATCAGCTGCATGCACTTGTCTTCATTATCCTCCCATGCCTTGGTGCAGTCCTCTTGGCTTACAGCCACAAAGTGTCGGTGGTGAGGGATGCCTAGCATGATTTCGAAGTGCCGGGCAGTGAGGTTGATTATGACCTCGCCCTTTTCATTTTCGACACACCTTGTGTCTTTGTTGTAACAGCGGGCCACTACCATCATAAATTCATTGTTTACCACACTGACGGGGATCCCCCTAGCAAAATGCAGTCCACTGCCCACCAGCTTGTCCATCCAAGGACTTCCTGTGACTCTCCTGGTTCTGGCCCAGAAATCCTCCATGTCGATGTGACCGAGTTCAGAGTCTCTTATGTCCAGGTCACATTCTGCCTGGGACTCGGGAATTCTAACCCTCTGGTATTTGTACTTCATCTCTTCTTCTGTAAGCTTAGCCTTACCCTTTGACTTGGTTGGCCTCTTGCTTGATGTAGACATATATGGATCCGAGCTCAGTTGCTGATCCAGAATATATAGAATGTGAGAGACGAAACGGGGTCCACGAACGCGATACGAGGAGGACAGGCGTGCTGAAAGGTGCAAAATAATAAAGTTATCACGTGTTTTTAAATTGTGAAAGTGACAGGGTGAGTGCGCCTATATATAGGAAAAGGTGCAATAAATGCGCCAACCACTTTTTCAAGAGGCGCACCAAAACACGTGTCGACACGTAAAACTTTGCACCCTATGGCACGGATAAACGCATGTCAACATGGAAATATTTGCGCCTTTGGCGCAAATTTAAGACTGTCAACACTTCATTCCTTGTGCCCTATGGCGACTCAAAACACGGCGCAACAATTTAGTTGTTAACATGAAGGCGCATGCGCCTTGGCGCACGCAAGAAAGGCACATCACGGGAAGGTGCAACAATAGATGTGTCGACATGACAAACTGTGCACCAAAGGAAATGAAGGGGGCGTAAATTTACTCTGTGTTACACAGATAAAAGGTGTACCCAGCCAAAAAGGGACCAAAATGGCTAAGTTCGGAGAACTAGATTTCCCGGAAAGGGATTTTGTAACATTCCGAACGCAGAGGGGTCCCTGATGGGGGACAAGGACAAAATTTGGTATGGTTACCTGTAAAATTTCCCTCGTTAATTTTACAGGATAACAGGGTGGTTGATGAAGGCATGGTGGACGTCGTAGGGGCTACAGCCATCGAAGGCACAATATATTTTGTAGGTGTAATAGATATCAATGATGATGTAGGGTCAAGATAGGAAACCATAGGTGGTAAGGTGGAAGAGGCTAAGGTTACACTGGTAGTAGCTGATGCAGAAGTGGGTATAAGAGTAGGAGGAATGGACACATGCATGACATATATAAGTTACCCTCATGAATCATGGGTAGATGAATGAGCATGGTAAAACTACAGAGTGACATGGTTTTGATCAAGGAGTCTCACAAACTCCTCATCACCAGTGGGTATGGTAAGAGACTGATTGGAGTCCATAGGTGATGAGATGGAAGGCGACAATGGGCTGGGTGGACGAGGTTGGTGGCTAGTGTGAAACACGAGAGTGTTGGATTGTCTACGAGTCAAAACCATGTGACTGACAATAGAACTGGTGATCTGAGCTCTATTGATGATGTAGAAACATGGAAAAGTGGAGAAAAATGAATCTAGAAGATGGGATTTGATCATTGTTTTGATTTGAAAAATCAGAACACAGAGACCAACGTCGGTTAGGTAACTGATGTCGGTATGAAAGGGTAACCACCATTGGTCACTAGACTGATGCCGGTTACTGGGGAGAAATGAAAGGTTTGCAAATCTGGTAATAAATGATGAAAATGAAGTGAAATTGGATTCTAAAGGTGATATCAAAGACTCAAAATTATATTGAAGTGATAGAGGAAGTCACAAAAGGTGATAAGTGTGAACGAAACACTGTTTGGGAAAAATGACCAAAATAGCTCTCAACCGACAACTGTCAGTAAACCGATGGTGGTATGATGACATAACCGATGGCGGTCACTTGACTGATACTGGTTATTGTGAAATATGTGAAAAGATGGAAAAAATAAATTTTGGTGATTTAGATCAAATAAAAGGACCAACTCAAAAGCCGAGTATGGAAATGATGAATCCCAATACACTCAGAAACAATCAGAATACACCAACTATCATTATGGAGTATGTAGTTTGAGAAAAATGGAGAAAATGAACTCACACCTCAAAACGCAAATCAAGTAAAAGCTAAAAAACATGAAATCCTATGTTGTGGCTTATGCTATTTAGGACTGACTTGTGAATAGAATAGATTTTTGGTTACCAAAGGTGCCCTATGGAAATTGACAACTATGGTTGGTTTTAGGTAAAATTTGGCATCGTGTGCACAATATATACTTTGTAGTACACGAGGCCCTACTTTGATATGATGACTGGCCAGAAAACTAACAGGAGCCCACTATCAATCCTTTAATCGTGTGATCACTGAAATCTTCTTCGGGGAAAGATGTTGTTTAAGAAATGTGTAGTTTGTTTTCAGTGGTTTGGTATAGAGAGAGAGTGTGCAAAATGTGAGTTACGGTTTAATTTTTCAACCATCAGTTGGTCATGACTTATAGCATATAAGTTGCCCACAGTTTAAAATTAGCTACAATGCAATATTAAGAAATGAGATGCAAAGATTTTAAACCTAAATCCAAAATGAAATTCGATGAGAGCAATAATGAATAGGCAAGAGTATGTCTTTCATTAATGCAATACAAAATAAAAAGAAGTTTTCTTTTTAATCCAAACTACAAGTTTCACTAAGACAAGTAAGAGAAGAAGAATGTTTCCAAGGGAGAAGATTTAATGTGAACTCTCTTTCAAAAATAAATAAACACACAATGATTCCCTAAGAATGAACAATTCAAAGAACCCAAATGGGTCCCATCAGGTGTGCCAAAATGTTTCACCAATAAGTTGAAGCTTTCTAGGACGAAATAGATAGAAGGTAAGTGGTTAAGGAGGAATATCTATAAAGTGAAGGTGGAAGGTAGAATGTGCGCATTGTTGACGTTATCCAAGATGATCGTATAGAACTCCTTTTTTCTGGGAAGGACTAACTGTAAATACAAAACAAGACCACAAAAGAGCATTAAATAGCATATGACAGTGGACTGCCTAGCATATGCTAGATCTAGGAAGCGTGATGCTTCCTAGAGAGGTTGTCAATCCACTATTTAATTTAACATAAATAGGAAACTGAAATAAAAAGGTCCTATTGTAATGTAATGATTTAGGTTTCTCAATACAAAACAATATGCTAGATTTAATGTTAAATATGAAATATATCACTAAATCTAATGAAACCAAAGGTTTTTCCAAGTTGGGTAGGTTTGTCAGAGGTCTGGTAAAGGTTTGGGACTAATTAGGTGAGGTCTAGGTTGGTTTTGGTTGAATAGAAGGCTTGCTGGCCTGAGGGTATAAAATAACATAGAGACCGGTATCGGTCGGGTGACTGATGTTGGTATAGGGATGAAACCAACGGTGGTAAGGTAAACTGATGTCGGTAGGGGAAATGGGTGATAAATTAATAAAAATGGATTTTTAGCCCCTCAATGATTGCATCATTCAAGTGAGGAATGTGTGGTTAGGCTCATAATATGGATAAGAAGACTCAAGAATGGAGAGGAAGAGGTTAAGAAAGGTGGAAAGACTTGAAATGGTTGAGTTAGGTGGATTGGTGGGAAGATGGAGATATTTGGGTAATAGCAGAAAAGTAAATACTGAAAGAAGTAAAAGATCTACAGTAAAGTAAGCATAGATGATGAAAACCACGTTACTTGTTTCTATGAAGATCTCATGAATGAAGGTGGCTGGTGGTTGATAAGCAAGGTGATGGTTTGTTCATGCCGTGATAGTGCAACATTGTGTGTTCTCGTGAATAATCCAACGCTCTGGAAGGGAACTTGTTGCTTGTGTTGCACTCTGGTGGTGTATTGTCATCATTTGGATGCAGGGATGGATTTGAGACTCACGCTTGATTGCAATAGAATTCCCAAAACTGAATGACCAACCGGTGTAATGAGTTGTAAAATTGTATATAAAGGACTGATGGCAGTTTAGGTGACCAAGATCAACTTAGGTTAAACCGACATCATCCGAGGATAAACCGATGTCAGTTAGGGTGAATTATTTCAAGTTACCAAAATAGCCTGATCTTTACTATGTTTGGCGTGATCTTGATTGTTAATCTGGGTCTCAAGTGAGGGTTGGCACTTAGATAAGTGGGAGTGTTGTTGGAGAAGGAATAAGACTTTAATTTTAGGGTTTGAAAGAGTCTCAATTGTTTAAGATAAGTAGAGACTCAATCTTAGTTAATTAATAGGCTAGGAATAAGTCCATGGTGAGGTGTAAATTAACTTAATTAAAGTAATTAAGTTAATTAATAATGTGAGGATGAACATTAATTTGATTGTAAGTAATTTAATTAATATGAATGCGGGGTAAGGGGTCATGGTTAGGTGAATATGTTAGATTAATTAATTAAAGGGGACAAAGGGGATTGTGACCCAAATTTGGTGTCTACACTGGTAGTTTGACATTTTTTGGGGGTGTGTCCCTGCACCTATTAAAAAACCATGTTGTTACTCTTGTTTATTTTGCCATTGGGATTTTTGTACTCCGGGGTATGGTCCCCCCAAAACCATTTACCACTAATAAAAAACATAAAGTAGATAAGAGATGCGTATTTAATAACCATGTAGATCGATGGCGAAAATTGTGCGGAGAGACAAGAAAAAGTGTGGAATGATAAAATTATGAAGCGTGAATGCTAAATAAGAGGAATTGAAAATTGATGATGATGATGACCCTAAGGCGAGAGCATATGTGCATATATCGCGTATGTACATGTTTTTGATGTGTTTGATGTGTGATGATGTGACTACCACTTCCCATAAGGACAGACCTATGAAAAGAGAAAACATAGAACAAGTAATCAAATATTGCATATATGATCAAAACAAGTAAAAAGTATATAAAAATGTGAAAAAGGAACATGTGCACCTGATCCGTGATGAGTAAAATAGTATATAAAGGATCCTTAATATGATGTAGAAGAATTGAAGTTCTTCAGGTGATCTGATGACTCAGTTGTACTGAATGTGAGTTTTTTGGGAAATCTCATGCCTATGAAAGGAAGAAGTGTAGGGAGAAAAGTCTGTGTGTCATCCTCCAACCTTTAACTTCTTCATGAAGTATAGAACACCACTGTAGATGGTGTGTAAAAATATGATCCATTTTGAACAATTTTGATCCAACGTGAAAGTAGAAAAGAAAGGTAGTGTATGCATGCTGAGTGTTGAAGGATTGTTTGTTCTGTAAAAGCCATTGTGTATACTGCCGAAAAATTTGTTGAATTGGAAAATATTGTGTAACTACCCTTGGTCACATATGCTCAGGAAGGGTTAGGGGCACCTAGGCACTACTGTCTCGGTCTGGACACTAGTGTTTGTGCTATGTTGAAGACACAAGTCAGGTTTTGGGTTGTTGCTATGACTGAAGACTATGTTGATTGTGTGTTGAACTACACTAAAGTGTGACTGTAGATTGTTGTATAAGGTGATTGATTCATCCAATGATGCCCCCCTAGTTTAGGGTGCATACGATGTTGTTGAGGAGTATGTGGCCTGAAGGAGGACCAACTACTGAATTGAAACTGATGCCTTACAGGGGAAGGGAATGTGCTTGGTAGAAACCAAGGCACATGTAAAAAATTGGCTAAGAAACAAGTGTTAGTGCAAGCAAAGATAAACACACATGTAAAAGACAACATGTAAGTTAATCACGTAAGTATATAATGTGTAAGCTAATACGCAAGAAGACAATGCAAGAAACACGTTTAAAACATGGGACATCACTCACGATATCGTAAGAACAAACAAGTCAGGAAAAATCATGTAAACAATGGCATACAAACACACATAGTAACAAGCAAAGAATCAAACAACCATGGAAGAAAATAGACCTATAAAGCAATTTTCACACATGAAGCACCCATTAGCATGTTAGAAAGATAAAAAGTATGTCAAAGATTTTACAATATGATATAGTAGCACGTGTTATGAAACCTAAAACAATAACACCTGTAGTGTATGAAAGTGGATGCCCCCAGGAGCCGTTATGCAACTAGTAATAGGTATTGCACCAAACATCCATTCTACATCTATTGATCTTTATGAAAGTTACATCACAACTAGAAAACAACTGAACGTGCATGTGTATATAGAAAGATAATGACATATAAGATATATGTATAACATGTGTAATAAAGTGTACATGTAAGCATGACTAAGTAAGAGTAAATGTGACCAAGATATGCAATATGTTACGAATGAACTGGAATGTAATGCAGTATGGGTGTGATAGGGGAAGCATGCCCCCCAAGTGGATGTGTATGTGTGAAGTGAGATTCATTTATACATGCCCACTCAGCAATCAAGAATGAACCCTTAGAAATGGATTACGTCATTTGGAAAAGGTTTGAACATGTGCGGTAGCAAAGTGTGATTGTCAAAGCGTAAAGTGTAGAGAGTGTGTTAGTGAGTGAGTGTAGTGAGGTTCATTTTAGATTGTGATCCTCAGCAGTCAACTATGAACCATAGAACTAGAGTGCGTCATAGGGTAATGAGCGCAACAAGTAAAAGTATATGCAAGAATGTTATGCCATGAATGTGTAGAGTGAATAATGTGCATAGTGTGTGGTAGAATCTATGAGAGAAAGATGTCAAGCATGCATGAAAGTGTGAAGAAAACTCAAGTAGATAGAAGCTGTCAAGTTGCTAAGGATGTGAAATGATGTGTGTGTGAAGTACGAGATGTGTGAAGTGTGTAGTGTGTGAGGTTCATGTATATAGTATACCCTCAACAGTCAAGTGTAAACCAAAGCATGAGAGTCCATCATCGGGTATTGACGATACAAGAGTGTATCAAGATGTGTAAGATGCGTGTGAGAGACTAGACATGAAGTGTAGTGTGTGATTTGTAAGACACATGAGAATGCTAGAAGGGGAGAGGAGAATAAGTATTGTGCCCCCTAGATTTTTAGTGATGAGTATGATATTCAATGAAATTGAAAGATGAGGGTCCTCCCCCAGATGCTTGGGGACATAAAGGCTTGTCACCATGCTCTAAGATCGGAAATGCATGAGACAAATGATGTGTTAGTGAATGAGACCTATGTGAAGGAGACTGCAAAGGTGATAAACACCTATGTGAAATAGAACATGAAGGTGATGGACACCTATGTGAAGTAGAATGAGAAGGTGATGGAAACCTAGGTGAAGTAGAATGCGGAGGTGATGGAAACCCAGGTGAAGCAGAATGCGGTAGTGATGGACACTAAGGTGAAGCATAACATGGATGTGATGGACACCTATGTGAAGTAAAATAAGGTAGTGATGTACGCTGATGTGAAGGATCCATTCAAGTGGTGAATCTAGACTGATGTGATGAACTAGCAGATCGATGAGACCATGTAGGTCATGTGCAAAAAGGCTAGCTAGGAGAAGATTTTGCTTGAGATTACAGAAGTCCAGGGGAGCTAGATTCTCTAGCAAAAGTAATGACAACCTCAAGAGGAGTTTGTGGCCACAATGTGGATGGTATAACACCATTGATAGTGATAACTTTCCAATTGTGAATGAAATTTAGACACAAATGGTTCATGGAGATGATAGCTTGAGTTGTATGGAGCCAGGGGAGACCTAAGAGCATGTCATACCCTTTGACGGATGGTGCCACGAGAATGGGCACAAGCATGGTAAGAGGACCAATATTGACTGGAATCTTGACAAGACCATATGATTTAGGAATTAGATATGATATTTACAAGAGTGGAAAGATGATAGAGACAAGAAGTGCAATGGAACATGCGCTAACACAAAATGATGGATCAATGATAGAGAATTCACCAGTAAAAGCCCAGGTGCACTGGACACATCACTCAGCCTAGACTGAGCACTCACCTCAAAGCATGCAAAGGTACCAGGCCCCTCTTTAGGGTTGTTGTTGCAGGATGTTAGCATGATAAAGACTTAAAGCATTCAGATCCATAACTAATATATCATTCTACAATGCATATTCAGATCTAGATCTTAAAGTATCATGAATCAAACAATAATCATAGTGAAATCATTCATGCAGTAATAAACTATAACCATGATTAACACCTTGATTCAGCCAATAACCTCCATTATATTAAATGCAGTAATACACAGAAGCTTATTACAATAGATAATATCATATGCTCATGCACACATCAGATTTGGCATAGTATAACCTCACAATAACTCAGTTCTTACATACTATCTCATCTCCCTATGCTACACAGTTCACTACATATTTATAAGGGTGGGGACTTTCCCTTCACCACTTATCTAATCCCAAAATAGGTCACATGCTATTATTAGCCACACACCATTACAATAATAGCCACACATGCAAGTGCACTAACAATAGACTTCTTCTAGTTAACTGTCAGTAGTAAATCTATTCTCAGCCTGTATCCATGCAAAGCGCTTCGTAGCCAATCCTCCAAAAATAGCCAATGCATGTCACACAAGTCTCTAACCAGTTTGTGTGTTCGGCACGCTATCTCCAAAAATAGCTCATCATCATGAAAATGGCTAAGTCCCAAATCTGTCTCTGTCCTCAACGCGTGATTCCTTCCCGATCCTCCCACGCTTTTGAATGCACTCTGCTCTTCCACGTGAACCTTCTGTATGTTTTTTGCTAAGTTCCATATTTTGACTGACCAACATTACCCCACACTAATTGCATTGCCACCCCGGAAATGGTTGTCTCCAAAATGAATCAAACAATAGAAGAATATAAATAATTTTTATGAATAAAAGAATGTCTTTACCCTGCAACATCTTCTGCTTCAACCTGAAGAATCAATTCTGGATATTCTTCTTTTATTTCCACCTCTAAAGTCTACCAATCATTGAGCACAACTTCTACCTTTTCTGGGATATCCACTGCAATTGACTCTAGCTCATCTTTTGCAATCTCTCCTTTCTCATTCTGCAAGACCAAAACAATGTTGGACATTGCAGTCATTCTTCCTTCTAATAAGTCCATCTTTTGCACGATGAGTTTCCCAAGCTCATCTAGCCTTTCCTTGTGTGGTTCTTGTGCTGTTGTAAGGGCCTCACACTTCTGCTTGACAAGTGCTAATCATTCTGCATGGCCCAAGGTCTCATCCTTCATGGCTTTCAGGACTTCATTGTCTTCCAAAATGGTCCTGGTTCTTATAACGGCTTCTGGGGTGTACAAATATTCAATGCTTGATCTGCTTTCTTCAGTTCCTCCTGCAAGCTCTGAAGCAACCCCTCATATGATGCAATCTTTCTCATCACCAAAGCCTTTTCTCACTCTGCTTCCTGCTCAGGATTCTTTGGTTCTGGCATGCACAGAGGTCCATCTTCAAGCACTAAGTCCACCAAGGTACTTACATAATGCATTTCCGAAGGAAATGTTTTGGGTACCTTTGGCTCTAAGTGTGGCTTTGCTTTCATGATATTGTCCCCAATCTCCTCTGCCATGCTGATGAAAACAACATTCTTCTTCTGTGCCAAGTCTTTTTCTTTCTTTAGGCACACTATTTCTACATCCTTAGTTTTTAGTTCTTCTCTTAGCACCCTAATTGTTGCAGCCTTATCCATATTTCATCATGCCACCTCTGTCGAGACTTTCACCAAAGCATTTCTCACTTGTTCATCTGACATAACAGTAGGCTTTACTATTATGTGTCTGGCCTGAGGTGTCTTCTTCAACCTCCTTGATACACATGACTCTTCACATACATCAAAGTCTGGTTCATCCATGTGTGTGTGCATCGACCATGACAGTTGCTTCCTTGTGCGCATGGTTTCCATATCTTCATCCATCAGCTCCCACCCATACAAATCCTTTGGTGTCATTGTGCTTTGAAAATGGGCACAGACAATTTTACCTGTGTCCTCAGCATAGCCCATGACTGGTGGAACATATTCTCCACTTTTTCTTTTCGATCTTGGCCCCTTAGGAACTTGAGCTTCAAGATTTGGAGCTTGTTCTTTGTACCCTGAGCAGTCTCTTGCATTGTCTCATCTACCTCCTTTTCTCCTTCTTCTCCATCCTTCATTTCTTCATCCTTTGGTTCTTCCACATTCTCTGGAGGTGTAGGAGATTCAGGCACACTTTCCTCAGACTCTTCTGCCTCCTCATTCAGCTTCAACTTCCTTCTTCTCTTCTCAGTTGTCTCCTTCTGTGGAGAGAGTCGAGGTGATCTGTGCACTGATTGTGGAGTAGCACCTTGGGTCCTTGTTCTCCTAAATACTCTTTTGAAGTGGCACTCTCCTTGTACTGCATCTAGATCCTCATCATCTCCTTCTTGTGGCTGGGGTGGAGTAGTCACGCACTCAACTTCTTCCTTATTTGGAGGCTTCCTCCTACCTCTATGCTCCAAACCACCACTATCTTCATGCTCCTCTTCTTCATCATCTACTTGTATTGTCTCTGTGGGCTTAGGTGCTGGAACATTTTCCATTGTATGCTTACCTTTTGGCGGCCCTGGGAGCATGAACTCATTCTCCACATACTTATTATTCTCCAGCTTGGGCTTGAGTTGAAGGTACACAAGCACTGCTCTGGTGTCCCCAACTACCAAGCTTACAGGCTTCATGCTTATAATATCTGAGATAAGCCTCTCAATGTAGGCAGTCCATCCTGGATAGACATATGTCTTTCTCAGTGTATGGTAGTCACAATCTACCTTGTCTGCATTGAAGGTTAGGTGGTGCACATCTAAAAACTGGTGAACTGATGCCTGGAAATATCTTGTTGTGAAGGCATATGGTAGTTTGCACCATGGGCTCCAAGCCCCATCCTTCATCACAAATCACATGATGCAAAAATGTTGGTAAACTGCAAACTGTACTGCCTTACCCACCACCGAAGGTAACTCCTTGGGTATGCACCACTCCTCTTCAAATGCCACATGGAGCCTATCATACCACATCTCCACCCTCTGTTTAAATGGCCCACCCATGGTCCCTTCACATAAGTATTTATTAAATATTTCCACCAGAGATTTGTGTACCATGGGGTACTCCCAAATCTTCTCCTTTGGCCCATCGGGCACTCCAATCTCCATAAACACCAAAGACAATAAAATAGTGCCAAAACTAATTTTGTCACCTGTATGTGCTTCTTCAATGATTGTCTTTGCTATGTGATCTGTGTTATTGTAGATCACTCCTTGAGACATCTTCCTTGCAATGTGTAGCCACATTGTATTCACCTACAACCACCTTTCTTGGTCATTCAACTTTGTTACAAGATGGGCAGCTACTTGTATGATTGGGTACTTCTTTAATTTGTCGATGTCCATGCCACGCGGACCCTTGGTATACCCCACCTCCTTCCTTGTCTCCAAGATTGTTGCTTTATCTGTTAATTCACTCTCCAAATCTACTCCTAAGGCCCTTAGTCCTGTCACTATTGAAATCAAGGCAGCTGTGATTCTTACCCTCCGTTTGATGAAGTAGAAGAAGTCCTCATGGACTCTTCTCATCAACCATCGATACAATGGTTCATACTTTCCAAAGTATGGCAGCTCATACAACTGGTAGACTCCAATCTACTTTAATAACTTCTCACCAGCATCATCATACACTGGCATGTCTTCTGTTGTGCACTTGTTCATTTTTGTACTCAACAACGCATCCAAATCCTTCTTATTATCTGATGTACGATGGTTGTAATCACTAATTTTACATTTTCAGATGTGGGAATCCCATTCTTGTCCCACAATCACACCCTCTGGATACTGCATTTCTGAGAAATTACTCTCGGGAGTAATTTCTTCTTCCACTTCGACCTTCTTCTTTCCTTTTACTCCTGTTGTGGGTGCTTTCTTTGGTGCCATTTGAAAAATATTTCTTTTCTTCCCTCTGTAATCGAGCAAGTTGAAACCCTAGTTCAAATCTCCTTGCCCTAGTGGAAATCACATGCCCTAGCTCTTTTGTAACACATCTTCTTCACTCAAACCCTTCACCTATGGGAACACAAGCTTCTCCTATGCACAAATCTTCTCTCCACATCTGGTTTCACACTCTTCACACCTCAACATGATTTCTCAGCTCATTTGCACTTAGCTCTTTTCAAATTCTCTCAATTGCAATGGTAAAAATGAACTCACATCCCATCCTTATATAGATTTTCAAAAATTTAGTGCATTTATTGCTCCTTCACCTACCAACAATCCTCTCATTAATCAACCATTTTCATTCTTTCCATGTGGTACATCTTCACACCCAAGCTATAACCTTCTAGCATGCACCTTCCTACCTTCTAGCCATGGACTTCTCTTCAGCACACCTCCATGCACCTGAGTACCTCACCACTGCACCTTCCCTTGGTAGTTCCCATGGCCTCTGCTTACCTCACGTTATACTTGTTTCTTCATTCATCTCCATCTATGGTCCTTGTTTCCAGAAGCAATATATTTTTCAATTCTCCAACTTTGAATAGCACCCGTAGCAGTTTGTTCCTTTCATGTGGACTTATTTTCAATAGTCCTGTACCTAGATATCAATAACCTACCCCACACTAAGGGTATGTGCAGTCCTCTGTGCATAAAAATTCTTCAAATAGTAATTAGCTTCTGGCACATAAACATGCTTATTACACAAAAACACCAACTAAATTGACAAAGCATAGTGATGAAGAAGGAAATACATTAAGGAAATGCAGAATTGAAAACCTAATCTAAATGGAAATACTACCTTATTACAAACACCAAGAAGACTTATTTATAGTAGGGCTTCAGCCTACTCCCGTTGAAGTATCTGGGTAACCGTATTCCATCAAGCACCTCTAATTGACAAGCACTGTTTCAAGTATGTGAGTGACAACATACGGCCCCAACCAATGTACCTTGAGTTTTCCTAGATGGCACAAAAACTTAGAATCATAAAGGAGCACCATCTGTCCAATCTCAAACTTTTTATCCCTGATGTGCCTGTCATGCCATGCTTTCTGCCTGGCCTTTTCTTGTTTTTGACTCCAACGTGCTATGGCTCATCACTCATCCAACTTGATTAAATTTTCAATCCATTCTTCTAATGCTTTCTCATCAGCTAGACCTCCAGCACACACAATACACAAAGAAGGTAACATGAATTCCATAGGAAGAACTGCTTCTATGCCAAACACTAACTGAAATGGTGTGGCTTTGTTCAACCTTTTATATGTTGTTCGATATGCCCAAAGTACTGCAGATACTTTATCATCCCAATCCTTTCTTCCAACATCACATATTTTTGTCAATGTCTGGCTCAAAATTTTGTTGAAAGCCTCAGCAGTTCCATTTTCCTGAGGATGATATGGTGTAGTCTTATGGTGTGCAATCATGAATTCATCCAATAAAATTCTGATTGTCTCATTAAGAAAATGTGTGCCCCTATCACTGGTCAAACTTAAAGGACATCCATACCTTGTAATAATATTTTCCCATAGAAACCTGGCTGTTGTAGCCACTTTATAATCCTTTGTAGGTGTTGCTTCTACCCACCTTGTCAGATAGTCTATGCAAGTGATGATATAGTGTGATCCAGTTCTACACGTGGCTAGTGAAATAGGACCCACAAAATCTATAGCCCATTTCTCAAATGGTTCTGCACTAGTAATAGGTCTTAGAGGCATTTCATCTCATTGACCTGGTTTCCCTAGATGCTGACAGTGATCACAAGCCTTGCAATAATCCTTACAATCTTTATACAGGGTTTCCCACCATAATCCAACGAGTAGAATCTTGCAGCAGTGGCATCACCTGCATAGTGGCCACCTGCAATACCACCATGAGCTTCTTCCATAATATATGTGTGCTCATGTTCCAGTACACAATGACACAATACTTCATCCCGACCTAATTTGTACAGGTCATCGCTAATCAACATATAGGGTGCTACGCATATATAGCAAGTTGTTTCTTCTCCAAGGATTTCATTCCTTCTGGTGCCATACCTGTTCATAGAAAGACAACAATGTCCTCTAATTCTAATGGCACTCATTGTAACCTGTATAACTATGCATCAGGCATGGTATCTTCAATGGCCTGTGCTTCTTCTCTTGACTGTATTCTGGATAAATGGTCTGGTCCAGAATTACTTTTCCCTAGTTTTACCACAACTGTGAAATCAAATTCTTGAAATAAGAGTACCCATCTACATATGTGCCCCTGTAAAATGGGCTTGTTTACCAAATACTTCAATGCTATGTGATCTGTATAAAAGAAAAATGGTGTAGCTTGCAGGTACTATCTGAATTTATGTAGCACATAGATCATTGACAAAGCTTCATCTCTAGTAGTTGTGTAATTTTATCTCTGTAGGAGTCAACTTTCTACTAGCAAAACAGATAGGATGATCTATAATACCTTCTCCAGGATGAGCCAATACCACACCAATGGTCATGCCAGAGGCATCCACATGTACATGAAATGGTTGGTCCCATGAAGGAAAATGCAGAATAGGCACATAGTAAGTTTCTCCTTTAATGTCTCGAATGCGCGCTGCTGTGGTTCTCCCCAGTAGAACATACCTTTTCCTTTCAGTAACTCCTCCAAAGGTGCGACAACCTTGGCATATCCTTTAATAAAATTCATGTAATATCCTGTATGACCCAAGAATCCATGCACCTCACTCTGACTGGTAGGATCTTTCAGGCCTATAATGACTGCAACCTTAGTTGGATCAACCAACAAACCTTCCTTGCAGATTATGTGTCCTAACAGTATTCCAAATGGTGTAGCAAATATGCACTTCTTGATGTTCAAAGAGATACTCAACTATCTACATCTTTCAAACATTAAGTGCAGATTGTCACAATGATCTTTAACAAGTCCATACACCATCCAATCATCTAAATAGACCTGTAAGAAGTTGTGAATAAATTCCTTGAACTTGAACAACTATGCACGAAAAATACAACAGGCACATTTTTCAGACCAAAAGGCATCACAGTATAGGTGAAGCTACCCCATTCAGTAGTAAAAGTAGTCTTTTCCTGATCCTCTTGGGAAATCCTAACCTGATGATACCCAGAGAACCCATCTGTAAATGAATAGATTTCATGCCCTGCAATGCCTTCTAGTATTTCCTCAGTGAATGGTGTAGGAAAGGGATCAGTCACACATGCAACATTCAGCTCCCTATGTAGTCCACATAGATCCTAATCCAACCATCCTTCTTGATACTGATCACCATTGGACTAACCCATTCTGACTCATCTAGGGGCTTGATGATTCTAGACTTCAACATTTTTTCAATCTCTTCCTTGACCTTTTCATACAAGTTGGGATTCATCCTGTAGGGTCTCTTTCTTACTAGGCACACACCCTCTTTAAGATTTATCTTCATCTCCCCTAATGATTCATGCATGCCTTTAAGTTCATGGTACCCCCAGGGAATAAGTCCTGATAATCCTATAGTAACTCTATGATTTTTCCACTTCAGATTCTGACCAATAGTCTCCAATTATGGCCTCCTTAGGCTCATATATGATCCAATATTCACTTTCTTCTATCCACTATTCTTCCATGGCATGTGTGAACACCATAGGCTCTCCTTCTCTGGTGTAACAAGGTACTGAGTTGTTACCTATTCTCTGATATAACGT
This sequence comes from Taxus chinensis, assembly GCA_019776745.2. Lineage (NCBI taxonomy): Eukaryota > Viridiplantae > Streptophyta > Pinopsida > Cupressales > Taxaceae > Taxus > Taxus chinensis. Next base: position 129,173,519 of record CM034157.1, on the reverse strand, counting down.
GGTTTACATCCAGAAAATATATTCTTTACTTCTTTGCCCCACCAACCACATAAGTTATATGAGCCCAGTTATCACAAGAAATACTTGTAGTATCACTGATAGAATATGCATCCTCCCACTGAATGATTCCTTCTTTACATGGCTCAAGCACCTCTGGATCCCAGATGGTGCGTACATAAATCCTATTCAGGTCTTCTTCACTCAAGGGCTCAACATAGGGCACATATTTTCCATCTGTTAAAGGGATAATAACTCTTTCCTCCTTGTTTTCAAAATTGATATAACCCTTGTTTGAAACCAAAGATCAACATTATTTGCATAGCACCAAGGATGCCCCAATAGAGCTGGGAAGCTATCTGACTCTGCAAGCGCTAAAACCTCAAAATATCCAGTGAACTTGGCTCCTTGTATGGTAATGGATGCATCTTTTAAAACTCTGATGGGAGTGGCCTTAGTCTGATTAGCCATGAACAATACATTAGAGGATGGCTACAATGGAGGTCTCCCCATTTGTACCCATGCATCTAAAGTAAGAACATTGACTTTTGTGCCTGTATCAATCAATATATTACTCAATAGCCACCCATCCACAACAACATTCAAAGTGATTTCCTTGTCATAATCTAGGCTATGAGGGGGAAGATTCACATGTAGGATCTATCATCCAGTCTCAATACTTGCACACATAGAGTGTTTCCCTTTAACCAATTCCCTAATAGTGGAATGATATTCTCCTGGCACAACATTTTGCACACTTCTCTCAAGTCATCCATATCAGTTTGGACCATCTCTGATGCTTTCTTTTGCTCCATCTTCTGTGATTTCTCCTTTAAATACTGTATTTCACCCTGAAGATTTCTGAGTACCTCCATGGTTTCCTGATAAACCTCCTTCTGATGGGTAGGATCTGGGTACCATGCATGTAGAACCTCCTCCTTAGTGATGGTAGGCTTCTGCTGCAATGCTTCTCTGGCACGTGCTGCTTCAACGTGGGTCGTGATATTTACCTGCAATGCCTCAGATTCTACTTCCAACTTGGGCATCCACTGATTTTCCACAGGGCATTGTATCCTATCCATCCATGCACCTTTTTTTTCTTGTTTATGTTACTTGCTAAGATGCTCATACAAGTCTGGCATTCCTCATAACTATGATTCTTTCCGTAGAAAGAACATGTAATATTTAGAGGACATTCATGCTGTAGTGGTCAGGAGATCCACATGTATAACATGTTCCATGAGGGAACTCACTTCTTCCACCACCACGGCCTCATCCTCCAAATCCACCATGGTATCCTCAACCTCTGCCATGACCTCCTTCAAAATGCCCTTCATTCCGATCATAGCATGCCTGATTGTGATCCCGATCCTGATGCTCATTCTTTCCTTTAGAGTTATCTAAAACTCATGTCTATCATACACCAATATCTATAGCATCATGGATCTGACCAATCAGTTGGCAGTCTTCTGTGTCATGAGTCATGTACCTACAGATTTTTATAGTAACAAGAGATTTCTTCCTTATCATGCATTGTAGTAATGGGAAACGGCTAGCATCATGGTTTAAATGGCATATCTCACAATCCAACAACAATGAGCACACTGATATGTGGGGAAAACTATCCTTTGTGTGACCTTCTACTTCACAATCTGTGCACCAAATCCCTATGTGCATCTCATGTGCTGAATTTTCTGATAGTTTCTCCAACTACTTTGCCATAGCTGCGATCTGTGCTTCTAAAAATGGGCTCACCCCAGTGTCTATACTTCCAACTGCCTCAGCATGTAAGGCTGCTTCAAGTGCTTCACATGGATCAGTGTATGTCTTATGTGATAATGCCCTCCTAAAAGGGGTAATCAGGCCTCCAACAAACCATTGTGCATGTTGGCTTGCATGAATATCATAAGAAAACTTAGATAACAACATTTTAAAATGGGCATCATACTCTCTGACACTTTCAGTAGTGCCTTGCTTAATATCCTTGAGTGCACTTATACTCTTTTGCTCAAACTCAGGGATGTGAAACTCTTTAAGGAATGCATCTTTTAAAGCTGTATAGTCTACGCAAGTCTGATCAGGGTCAAACTTTCTGTACCAGTTGTGTGCGTGCCCTTGTAACATAGTAGCAAATTGGCTTTCCCTATGCTCAGAAGTTGTGATTCCTTTTGCGCACCACAGTATTTCACACATGTGTACATGTTCAACAACATCTTCTATGCCCCTATACTCTAGAAGATGAAGAGACATCTCCATGTAAATATTCTGGGGTTGGTGTGGACCTTGCCCACTTGATCCAGAACCTCCTGTGTTTCCTCTACCTCCAGAACCACCAAATCCACCAGAACTAGAGCTACCTATGCCTCCTGATCCCAAACCTATAGCTGGGGTTAGACCAGAAGATGTACTTCCCTGTGTCCCAATAGTAGTACTGAACTATACCCTGATAGTCTGCGAAGTGTTACTACTCCCAGAAGAGAGTCCAAAAATCTGCGCACCTGAATTCTGTGTGGATGATACACCCAAAAAGGTACTCCCATATAACAATGAAGTCATTTGCACTGCCATCATTGTGCCTCTTATAAGACTCACTCCTACTCTCCCACTACTTGAATTAGCTTGTTGACTATTTGTTGTACTAGATGCTGGAAAACCAAGTGCAAGGGCAAGGTTGCCAGGTGGATTCAGATGCACACCCATGGCCCAGGTCATCTCTGCTGGCATGCTTCTACATGAGGCTGAGGAGGGTTCCCTATCATGCTTTCCCAAATGGGGGAGTTCCTGATGCTCAGGGTTCCACATCTTCTACGTGAACTTCAAATCCTTCCTGAAACTATCTTTCTCCACAATGCCATTTTCTCTACAACCTCCCACTGCTTCTCTACCTCCCTCTCGCACACCTCATTATACTTAAGCCACCTTTCCTCTCTCTTCCTCTCTCCTGTTAGGTCTTCCATCTTTCACCAAACCCGCTCCTGCCCCCACACATGGTGGGGTTTAGTTTGCCATCGGTTTACTCTCCAAGTTCAGGGTTACCATCAAAATTTTGATCACCAGTGGAATGCCTTGTAGGTAAGTTCCCCTTGGATATCGTAAAAACTGGAATTCAGCTACCTCTGGGCATGAATAAGTGGAAATTGAGTACTCCAAGATATAACTATTCAAAACACCATGAAACCATGTATCCACAACGTGATTCCAAATTAGATCAGCATCATAAAGGGTCTAAAATTCTTCCTACATCCAGACAAGTGTGCGATACCTCCAATTCCATTTAGATGCATAAGCAATCAGCCACTCATACAAATCTACTGGAAAAATAGTAAAGAATCTCTCATATAAACTGTCATACAGATTTTTGTCCACCCATACACATGCGTGCATTAAACTCGGATCCAGTGTTGAACCTCCATGTGTATTCTTCTTCTAGGTCATGTATCCACTCCTCAACACTTGCTAGGGTCAACCGGTATGTCTTCATCATGAACCATCCTGAAAACAACTGAAAAAGAGGTCCCAACAATGGAACCAATGATGCAGCCTAGAATTCACCAGTAAAATCCCAGGCACATTGGCACATCACTCAGCCTAGACTGAGTGCTCACCCGAAGCACAAAGGTACCAGGCCCCTCTTTAGGGTTGTTGTTGCAGGATGTTAGCATGATGAAGACTTAAAGCATTCAGATCCATAACTAATATATCATTCTACAGTGCATGTTCAAATCTATATCTTAAAGTATCATGAATCAAACAATAATCATAGCATGAAATCATTCATGCAAGAATAAATTATAACCATGATTAACACCTTGATTCAGTCAATAACCTCCATTATATTAAATATGATAATACATAGAAGCTTCCTTACAATAATGATAATACCATACAGCTCATGCACGCATCAGATTTGATAGCATAACCTCACAATAACTCAGTTCTCACATATATCTCTATATATCTTATATGCTACACAGTTCACTACATATTTATAAGGGTGGGGAATTTCCCTTCACTGCTTATCTAATCCCAAAATAGGTCACATGCTATTATTAGCCACGCACCATTACAATAATAGCCACACATGCAAGTGCGCTAACAATAGACTTCTTCTAGTTAACTGTCAGTAGTAAATCTATTCTCAGCTTGTATCCATGCAAAACACTTCGTAGCCGATCCTCCAAAAATATCTAATGCATGTCGCACAAGTCTCTAACCGGTTTGTGTGTTCACCACGCTATCTCCAAAAATAGTTCATCATCATGAAAATGGCAACATTGATCTATAGAATGTCCTGAGATCACATTGATGATAGTCATATCTAAATTTAATAATTGTCTATCTTCTTAATTGTTGACCTTTTGGATGAGCTGGGTCAAGTTGAGTGGAAGGAAGTTAATAAGATTTCAAGCAAATATCAACCACTTAAAAAGAAGCATCACGGAGTGATAAACAATTTCATCTCATATGTATTTTTAGGTGGTTCCCATCTTCTTGAATCTCTATTTAACTTAGAGACATCGTTAATACTTGCTTTCTTTCTAATCTTCTCTTTTGGCTTCCTCTTGCTTAAAATTTGATTTACTTTGAAAACATGTAGAAGATGAAACATGTTCTTGATACTTAAGCTTGCTTATGGATAAGAGTTTTATTATCCGTCTTAAGAGTTGACACAAATGATCGAATCCAAGGTTTAAAGATAATGCTCTCCTAAGAATCCCCATTTGGAAATATAATTTCAACCTCACCTAGATCTTGAAGCTAAGATTTTGGGAGTATCTTAGACATCTTAGCTAAGTCTTTTTGTATCGTAAGACTTATTCTCAGCGCTAGATGTTTCAGTTAGGTCCTTGTTTAAGTTGAGCGAGTTGAACATATGAGATCTTAGAGCCAATATTGATGGAGAAATGATCCTTCAAATCTCATGAATCATTAACTAGATGCGTGAAATATGTTACCAAGTGGATAGGTAAGAAGGTGATAGGACCTTGATGAATTGCAACCAATCGTAAGAATGCGAGGAAAGAGCCTCCCTACTGAGGAGAATCTATCATCTGCAAAATCTAGACATACTTCATGAAATGCATCGGAATAACTTGAGGGTCACCATGGGCTTCATTGAAACCTAAACCAACTTATTTGACAAGTTTATGTGGAAAGTGCCATAAGAAATTTCACTTTTCACGTAAAAGGAACATTCAAGTAGTAATGTGGAATCCAAAGATGGAAATCTCATTTCAAGTAGCCTGTGATAATTGACGGATTTGAAGCTTGACCATTTCTCCTGATTTAGGGAGAGATCAACTAATATTGAGTACTCTAGCGGAAGAGACTTGCCGCGTATGAGAAACAAGGGTTGGGGTGAAGTGATTGGTGGGAGTAGGAATAAAGAAAGGAATAGTATAAGTCGGTGGAAGAGTGGAAGCAGGTGGTTGAGTAGATTCAATGAACTTCCCATGGAGGTAGAAATAGTGAGCTTCCGCAAGAGGTGGCCTCATACATAGTGACAATGAATAAAATCAATTCTGATCCAGATGATTCAATTATCATGATCATTAATCTCTTTAAGGTGGGCTTCAGTAAACTTAGCCACAAGATTTCTACTCCATAGTGCTAAGATTTGATAAAATATTGGAAATAGAAAAGGGGGAATTCGAGCGACAGGTTCACCAAAATGATTAAGAAAATATTGAATAAAAAATTTCCTAATAATAATTATGTAACATCGCTAAATATATGCAATGAAGTATATAAATTGACCCAAGAAAAATTAAGCTAAAAAGTATGAAACCCTAGTTGCAAATGAAGGGATAAAATACTCAGTTGGTTTCATAATTAATCTTGGATTGTGCTGAGGTGACAAAATTATGAACAAATAGGGAGAAGTGTCACACAAAAGCTCAGAAAATTGTGTGACTGCAAGATCTTCCTGGACTAGGGTGCTGGAATCAGGGACAAGGACTTGTGGGTGCCCTAGGCCTTTTCTAGGTTCCTATGAATACTCAGAACCTAAGAGAACCTCCTTTGGAGGGGCACAAGATATTCATTATCCTTTGTTGCTTGTCTCTAGTATGTCGCATCAAGTTCACAAATGTATCCTATAACATGTAATGAAGAAATGACCCGTAAAACCCTCAAAAGTGCATCAAATCCCAAAAAAAAATAATGTAAGTGAGGGGTCAGACTATCCTCGACTATCAAACATGTGAACTTATGACCGAGCGATGTACTAAATCTCAGACTCAATTTATTTCTATATGCGTGTGTGGATAAATCATGCCCTATGTGGCTATTGTGTATGTAACACTTGATAGTGAGAAAATAAGATATATGTATAGAAATATAATATATGTGTGCATGAAATAATGAACTTCCCCTCCTATGAAGTGTTATGCAGAAATAATGCAGTCCCTTGTCCCTTGTGATGGATGCTAGATGGATGCTTGAATGCTCTTAGATGCCTTTGGATGTAACCTTAGGTGGTGATAGCTAATGCTTAGTGCTTGGTCCTTTATTATGGTCACATAACTTTATATTTATATGATTCCCTTGCTTGAATTTCATAATTAACCCTGAAAAGGCCAACTACCAAAAAGATAAGATGCCCAAATGGCTAGAAAGGACCCAAAAGGTGTGATCAAAGTACAAAAAGGCTAGGGGGACACAAAGGGGATGAGGGTTCCTGGTGCTGGCGTTCTGGCTAGGCACTGGTGTCTAGAGTGAGAAATTCCAAAGTATGAAAAGATAGAATGGGCTAGAAGGAGTGTAAGATCAATAGAGGCAACATAAAGCAAAAAAAGATGGCCAAAGACATGGGTCAATTAGTACTTTTCTTACTTAGGAATCATATGAATAGTAGTATGTGATTAGGACTAGATAGATACCCATAAATATTCTAAGAGGCTGGATAATTTAGGTTATTACTTCCTATCTACTACTTGGGCAAAAAAAAAGTTAAGGACTACATTTGGGCTGCATCATTCACTGCATAGGAATGATTTTTTTTGAATTCCATCACACACATTCATCTTGGGGGAAGATTAGTTGTAGCTTGGTATCTTAGTGTGATTGGCACAAGGGAAGTATAGCTTCAAGGTACACAATTCTATCACAAACACACATACACACCATAACTACATTGATTCTAAAATGAAGTGCAATGCTCAGTGGAAATCACATTGAGGTGACCACTAAGGTCATCTCAACTCAAGCATATGTATATTTTATTCCATCTAATTTGTGCTTGAGCCTTGTGTAGGTAGTTAGGTTTGTTTTATAGGTTTAAGTGTATGATATGAAACCCTATAATGAAGTTTGATGTGACAAATTTTAGTGAAAGTGAATGAGACATAAATCAGACCCTAAAAGATCGGGGTATCCAGACTCATACTACAGGACACTAGTGCCCTAATATAGACACTAGCACCCAGGGTGGTCATGTCCCCTCTTTAGGTACTATTGTATCCAGATCATATTTGTAGATCTATTTGTTCTCTAAAGAATGCATCATTTATGGATTGAGCCTATTTCCATCAATCATTCCATCCCAAATTGAATTAGTAGAAATTTTGAGTTATCATATAAGTCAAAGCTCTTATCCTCTTATTACTTACACTTGTATTTGGTCATTGATATGTTAAATCTTGTGTATTTTATGATATTATCTGATTTATCTCAATCCTATGATTAAGATTTAATTTTAGTTAAATCATTTGGTGAACCAACCCTTATTGATCAAACATCATAACCCTATTTGCCCCCTAATGACCTTAGGGTTTCTTTCTTTGGTTGTGGATTTCAATATCTTTCATTCATCATGCCGAATCTCAAGGATCATTATCAATATCTATCTAGCTTTCCCACATCTCCTAGCTATCATATTTCCCATACATCTTCATCTAGCACTCAAGCTCTTGAATCTATTTTTCATTCCCAAACAATTGTTGACAATGCTCCTTCATTTTATATTTAGGTTCACATTCATAATGTGCTTGTTAAGAATGCTTTAGTTGATAATGGATCTGGTCTTAATATATGTAACATTTCCTTTCTCCATCAAATAGGACTTTTTGTTGTTGATTTAACTCCATCTACTCTATGTATTTGTGATTTGATAACACACCTAAGAAAGTGTTGGGAGAAATCACTCTACCTATTACTGTAGGACCTTGCACTCTTAATGTTTTATGTCATGTTATGCCTAATAATCTCAATTATAATATCCTTCTAGGTCATCCTTGGTTACATATTATGCATGTAATCCCTTCTACCCATGTCATAACATACAATGCCCTTGCAACACCTTCTTCCATGGATAATGCTACAATAGATTCCACACCTCATGTTGCTAATATTTGTGATATCCCTCTCATACATGATGATGAAGACACTACTTACATTGCACATCATTCTCCTCTTGTGATGGACTATAGTGCTACTAATTTACATGATGAAATTTCTATTGACACTCATATCCCTCTTCACAATGTCACCATGACCATGGATTCCAAATATATTCCTTAGAAAAAATATCGATGCAATTTAAATGATCATATGCTTAGTGATTCCAATGTTACATCACTTACTACAACTATCCTCACCACAAGTAAGAACAAAGTGTGATGATTTTATAATGATTCTTGATGCTTTTCCCTCACTCACTTTCCAAACTTCTATGCATGACTCATATACTATGGCTACACCTCATCTTGTTACATCCATGGGGGAAATCAATTCACCTCTTTCCACATTTATGTCTATGATCATAGGGGCTAGTACATACAACTTTAATGTTTCCAATCTTCCCAAATTATACCTATTGCTTATGATGAGTCTTTTGTCTCTCCCCCATTATTTGAGGTTGATACTATAAATCCTCCTAACACTACATATGTTACACATCTCTTGACTCACACATTGATCCTTATGTTTGCACTTACTATTTCCACTATTTCCAACAAGCCCAATGTTCCACCTATTCTATTTTCTCCTAATGGACACACTCTTATTGTTTATACACTTACTACTCATGTAGTTGGGATCTTGGACTCTATAGGGTTATCCCCTCACTATGTTGACATTATTCTATGGTAGCTCTTGTGTTACCCCCTTGTTACCCAATGACACACTCTTGTTCTAGGTTCAAACACTACTGTTGAGGGTGTACTTACCTACATGAACCTCCCTTTGCACACATACATTGGGGGAAACTTTGTTTCCCTTCCCTAGTCATAATATTTCATATTCTAATAATTCAAAAACATTCAAATATTGGAAAAAATACAAAAATATTAGCTTAGATCTTGGTTGATGTATCCTTGCTTGCTTATACTATTTTATGTTGCATTTTTCCTATCATGTTACTTTGATTCATAGTATAATCTATCCTTTTACATATACACATGTGCATTCACATGGTACTTTGAGGTGAATGCAGGCTACCTACAGGTTATCACATGATGCATGATGTTGAAACTATTCTCTACCAATCCCATTGAGGCTCCTGGGGGAATCTACCTTCCTTACTTCTCAATATTCAAGTGTTATCATTCCAATATCCATTACTTTCATTCCTATTTTCAATTGTATACATTGTGACATACTATCAATTATTTCTAACATGTTAATGGGTGCTTCATGTGTAGCATTTTTCTTGCAGGCCTACTTCCAACCATGGTTATCTAATTTTCTTGTATCTTGTTTATGTTTGTGTCTTGATTTTCATTGTTTGTGGGATATGCCCTATGCTTGATTGTTTGTTTTCTTGTATGGCCTTGAAGGCCTTGAGTGTCTTGTGACATCCTGAGTGGTGTCCCATGTTTTCCATCAGCTACTACATTAATCTCTTGTTGTATTAGTGTGTTTTGACTAGTTTCTATTACATTATGCCATGTTTTGTTTGTAACTAACACTTTTTGTTAGCTTTTCCCCTTATTTTGCATGTGTCATGGTTATTACCATGCACATTCCCTATTCCCCCTGTAATTTTTCTATTTTAGATGTGCACACCAACTTCAAATTTCCTCATTTGGGCCGCACTCACATTGATTCATCTCATACACCCCAAACAAGTAGGGGAAATCATCAGGTGATTATTTCAACCTCTCAACAGTCTAAAACCAGAAACATAATGGTACACAAAAAATTTGACCAAACATGGATAATAAAATGGTTCAAAATCAGACTTGGGCCAAAAACATCACAAGGACAAAAGCACCCAGATCAAATAGGAACGATGGGCGCTAGTGTCCCACTTGGGTGATTTTATCTTGGAGGAAAATAGGTACTTTACAGATTGAACAGGTTCTTAGTGACAGGTTTTATCAAATTCCAACAACATATACTCAATTATAGGTTACTATCTAGTACAATAGGAACAAAATCAGTGGCAAGTTTCATACTTTGAGCAAGGGAACTAATTACTCTTCTTTTCCCTTGTTTACATATTTTCTACTAGTATCAAATAAGGAGTGACACCTAGGGCATATGCATGGACAACAATATGCCTGGAACAATGTGTCATCCGTGGCTAGTTACTATTGGGTTTGTGACCATCTGTAGTGGCACTTATCCATGGGAAGTGTTTATGGATGGAGGGAAAATCCAAGATCTCTCCCAACACTCTTCCTCTGATGATAGGATGACTAAATCCTATTCACATAAATTTGGGAATTGATCACTCTTGACCCTTCCAACCATCTCCAAGGAAAAAACACACAGAACAATTCTATCCATTTCTCTCATGACATTCAAGGTGTATTCTATCCTTGATTCACTTGTTTTTCATACATATTTCTATTTCTAATTTCTCTAAGTTAAAGTTTAATTTCATATACCATGAGCATTGACTACACTTATCTTCTTTTGTAGGTTTGTCCTTATCCTAAAAAAGGCAACACAAATGGAACAAGGAGAAATCTCAAGCACAAACACTCAGACAAAGGTAATATCTAAGTTACAAATAAAGTAATCATTTACACTATGCACACAAGGTCACCCCTAGGGTCCTTATCCCCTCTTAGACTCCAGATACACATCTTACAATCTCCATTTGACACACTATCAGTTACAATATTCATTCAACATGCTATTGGTTACAACCTCCTTTGGCTCTCCACAAGGTACACTCTTCCTATCTACTTTATGCTACCAAATATTCATTCACCAACATAAAGTGGGGGAAAATGTAGACATGAAATTATGCACTTAGTATCATTTCATCACACCTCTAGTATGTCATTATATGCATGATTTCAAAGCCTTTCAAGACACTAGCGGCCAGTAGGGATAGGAGTGCCCAAGCACTATTGTCCATTTTGGGTGCTTCTACCCTCTTTCCCTCTTCTCTTATGTTTTAAAATTCCACGTTGATCATTATCTTTTCTAAAACTTCTATTATCACTTTGGGTCAACTTTTAGGGTTGTTATTGACAAAATTTAAGTATATGAATTATTTATATATACACGATGATGAGACCAAACTAAGTCTCATCTAATGCACAAAATAATATTATTCATTATCTTATATAGTGGTTTTAGATGTACTCTCAAATACTAGATATCTTATTTAAGTTCAAATATATAATATATTTGATATATTTATGACAAGTCCATTATAATATGCCTGTTGTCATTTCCTATGATTTAACCTAAATTGAATTAAATCTTAATTTAATAGTTATGTTACTATAACTAATGATATACATATGAGAATATACAATAATGGACAACATCTTAGACTCCATGTAGTTACACTAGGAATTGCACTACATCTTAGAATCCATGTAGTTATTTTTGTTTGTGTGTGTAATGATACCCTAAGATGTCCTTGTGTAAGTTGCATGATGATAGTGGGCTAGATATAGAATGTACCAAGTATGTATAATGTGTATGATGGAATAAAGTGAACTCCCCTCCTATGTTGTGTATATATATTGATGAAGCCCTTGTCTCTTGTATGAGTGTGTTAGATGTATGCTTTATAATTCTCTTGTGTGTTTGAATGCAAGATTAGGTGATGATAGATAATGCTTATGATGTTTGGCCCCTTATTTTAGAGCAATAACTAAGTATATATATGACTCTTTTATTTGAATTTCATAATTGAAAATTGAAAGTTTGATCCAAAATTTTAAAAGGTGACCAAGAAGTAAAAGAGACCCAAAAGAGTAAGAAGAAGATAAAGAAGGTCAGGAGAGCCTAGAAGGAACAAGAGCACTTGGGCACTTTTTTCCTAACTAGGTGCTAGTGTCCAAGGCCATAAAAGATAAATCAATAAAGTTCCAACAGAGCTGTAAGATATGTAAGGCCAATAAAAGTGCAAGAGATAAAACAAAAGGCCCAAAATAAGTTATCAACCACTAGTTTTCTTGCTTGGGAACCATGTATACATCAGTATGCTTTAGGACCTAGAAATGTACCCAAGTGCATAGATTTTGTGTCTACATCCTAATATTTCTTGTAAGTTGGAGTGCAATATTGTGCATGAGTAAGTCATTTGAATATATTTGAAGGCTATATCACTTAGTCAAGCACAAGACTCACTCAATCAAGTGCAGGACTCACGCAGTCAAAGGCATGACTAACTTGGTCAAGCGCATGACTCACTCAGTCAAGCACATGACTCACTGAGTCAAGCACATGAATCAAATAGTCAAGCACATGACTCACTCAGTTAAGTGCAGGAATCACTCAATCAAGTGCAAGACTCACTCATTCAAGCACATGACTCACATGGTCAAGCATAAGACTCACTTAGTCAAGCACATGACTCACACTGTCAGCACATGACTCTCTATAACTCAAGTTACAAACCTCTTATTGCTAGGTGGAAAAAACCCTCTTCATGTTTACATAACAATAATAGTTAAGAAGATATCCACATTTGAAGTTGTTGTAGTAATTAAATCACACATTTATTATGTACATATAACCTATAAATAATTCATTTATATGCATGTTCTAAGCAAGAGAATTACCCATTAACACCCTTTTACTTTGCTTTGACGTTACTTTTATCATTTTCATCTTTATTGTTTATTGTTTGATCAAAAAAATATAGTTTTGCATGCCATCCAACATTCTACTTTGTTTTGATTTCACTTTCTGACCTTTTGAGCACCTTGTACAAGACTTCCCATTAGGGATAGGAGTGCCCAAGCATTACTGTTCCTTCTAGGCACCTTTGTCCACTTTACATATTTTTTTGATATTTCGAATATTACTTTTTCATTGTCTTCTTTTATCACTCTTGGTCAGCATTTCAATTGTTAATGACAAAATTTAAGAAAAGAAATCATATACATACATACATACATACATATATACTTACACACACACACACACACACACACACACACACACACACACACACACACACGTCTTATTTAACGTCATTAAGGGGGCAAGCATTCGAGAGGCACATACTATTACAAGGATCCAAATTTTCTATCTTGTACATAAAACACTGCATTTTGGGTCTGTTATCTCACAAAATTAGCACCCTAGTTTGATCATGGAAGATCAATACTTTTGGGTAAGATGGGATTGTCTGCAAGTGTGATACCTTGCAAAGTGAGATAAACATTCAGAGAAGGTTGGTTCCTTATGTCTTAGCCCACCACAAACTAACCTACAAATTCAAAATGTAAATAAACTAAATATAAACTACAAATTTATAGGAACCAGGGTTGAGAAGGGATAAAATGGTGTAAAATGAGAGAAAGTGGTGCATCATAGCTAAAACAAGGTTCAAATTTGACCTGTAGAAATGTAATTACAACCACATATGCAAGAATCAAGGAGAAACACAATTTTTCTAAGAGACGAATTAATAAATCCAAAAGAAAATAAGAGGCCAAGATATTCACATCAAATACACTACATTTAAAGGAATGAAGCACAATTTCATATCATTTTTACACATTTCCACTTGCATTTACAAAATAGAGGTTTACAAAACTTGCAAAACTGCAGTTACAAATGTCTAGAGGTATGGAAATTGCAAAAATTCTAAGGCGGAGCTCCAAATCTAGTAGATATTCTCGTGCATAAGCACTTACACATATAGGAAATGAAAGAGGGGAAGGGGAATCACCAAATATCTATAAATGGCCCATTTCCACCTACCAAGTACTAAATGCCATCATTTTATGTAGTTTTGATCATGTGCATCCATATTTATTTTTGTACTCGCCATTAGAGTAACTAAGAAAGATATGTGCACCCTTCAACAATAAATTTGAGTGGTTGAAGTGGGTGAATGCCTACAGGTGCAAGAAATGGCATTTCCCCCCTCTAAAACCTATGTTTTACATGTTTTCCCTTGAAACAACATGACAGTCGACTTTTTTAGGGATTTGGAGAACTAGGAAAACCTTGGAATTGTTCTATGTATGCCCAAATTTACCGTTTTAATGTTTTATCCTTTGGGCGAAGTTATCTGGTTCTTGGGGAAGTGAGAGAACTATGGAATAGTTCTATTGGTGCTCATTTGGCCTGACATACCTAACTACATTATCCTGTCTAGCTCATGTCGTTGGCTTTTATGAGTATTTGGGAACTTGTGGAACAACAAAACTATTTTTCTAGTTCCATTGGTGTCTGATATTGCCTCCTACACTGCCCTGTTTACCTGTCTCCCCTTCCGCCAGCTTTTTGGTGAACACTATGAACAATTAAATTATTCTGACGGTGCCCTATCTCCCTAATATCTATGATGACTATGCATTGTCTTGCCCCATCAACAATTATAGAGGTTTAAGGAACCTTTAAAACCTCAAAATTGTTCCAACCATTCCTAAACAACCCAACTCGGTTGATTAAACCCTGCGATGCTCCGTTGTCAGTTACTTCGGTCGATTAACAAAAAAATAAAACTTTGGAATTGTTCCTAGAGTGCCATCTCTGCTTGCCTTTGGCGATATGCATTTCCACTCATACCCTATCGGCTATGTCAGTTAATCAGTGAACCCGATGAAAAATGGAACATTTCCACTTGTGCCACATAACCCCGATTCACTTGATTCCATAGTGTATGTAGTAAATTCAGTTAATTGGTGAACCCGGTGAACCATATAACAGTTCCAATTGTACTTAAAGAACCTGACCTTGTCGATTGCATAGTGTACTGCAGACCTATGTGATGAGCATCATTGTTAAATCCTCATCTAATGAACTTAATTGTTAATTTCCAAGGAAGTGTCTATGACTATATGCAATAAGATTCCTTTGAGCAAATAACAAGTACTTGGTGGGTCTATTTATTTAAGGATATTAAGTCCTAAATGCTGGAAATGAAATCTAATCTAAGGTAGGGAATTACATTCATGGTTGAGGATAAAATCATACTTGCTTGCTTGAATTGGAACATACAATATTTAATTTGGAAACTCTCAATATTGAATCAAATGCACACTTGCAGAATTAATGAGAACAAAATTTAAATGTTTTAAAAATGAAGTCACACTCTTGCTGGGAATTAAAATTGCCGAGACAGAAAAATTATTATGATAGAAATTATTGTATAGTAAATTTGCTAAAGACATAAAAACAAAAAAAGATAAAACAATGAATAATATAAATTGAATTATACAAAAATGAGCCCATATATTAAGACAAAAGTAACTAATACAAAATACCAAAGGTTATGAATCCTTGGTTGAGTGGGCCCTTGCTCTTCCTTAGATCATAACCACACTTTGCATGCTAAATCACCAAAGCATTAACTTTATTCAATTCATAAGTTTTGTATCATATAATAGAATTGATTACAAAATACTGATTACTGGTATATCCATGACAATCAGCGAGTGTGTATTATATTATCCTGATTCCCTCAACTGATTCCTACAAAACAACTAGATGAATCCTAGAATCTATCTTATTTAGATAACTGGTAAAGAGGTTCCACAATATCTCCATGTTTTGAGGTGAAATGATGGAGAAAATTAGGGAATCAATTGACTCTATATGATTTCGTTACAACAAAACATATAAAAATAAACTATATGATCCTTCTATAATTAGTGTTCTGTAATTCTATATGTACTATCTTTGGATAAACATGGATGTGTGACCTAGGTTAGCATGGAGTTGCATATCCCAGTGCATG
The DNA here is from genome assembly GCA_019776745.2 of Taxus chinensis. Classification (NCBI taxonomy): domain Eukaryota; kingdom Viridiplantae; phylum Streptophyta; class Pinopsida; order Cupressales; family Taxaceae; genus Taxus; species Taxus chinensis. The sequence goes on along the minus strand of CM034157.1, from coordinate 129,157,414 downwards.
CTGATGCCAGCTAGTGGAATTATGAAGTCGCATGTCAAATTCCAAAGCCAAAGGATTAGACTCCGAAGCCACACAAAGAGACTCCAAAGCTTAATAGTCTGGTTCTCTAGTGCCTGAAACATTGCATCATTGACAAAATCATACTTTTCCTCGATCTCGAGATATTTTTATACACAAAACTAAATTCTTTCCATAGTAATTGGTTAGAACACAGTAGTGGAAAAAATACATCCATACTAATCGAGTAAAATGCATATATTCTCTACTTTAGAGTAGTTAAAACTTATAGAATATTATTAGACCATTAAATGAGCTCATCATTTCTCCCCCACACTTACTTTTTTACAAGTCCTCTTACAACTCATTTACCCAACATTAGGATCAAGGATCTTGTCCTCCATCAGTTTACTTAAATCATAAATATCATCATGATAGTGTCTTTCCTTGAGGTACTAAATCCTTATTTTTCCTTGGCCCACTTTTCCCACAATTCTTATATGCTCTATGCAATAGATTATTTCCATGAGTGCATAGGATATAGAATGAGTGGAGGTCTAAATCCCATTCTAATCCATTTGCGGCTTGACATCTGGCAGATGTTTGGGATCTTATTTGTTATAGTCATGGATTTTTTCATAGTCCACTTTAGATTTGTAGGAGAAAGTACTTCCCTCCTCTTCAAAGGAATATTTAAAGTATCCCACCTTTTGTTACAAGCATCCATGTCCTTTCCAAAGTCTTGATCTAAAGAAAATTTGTCAATATTGGGAATGATATTTTTTAGTTCTTGTATATGATGCTCTTGGATTGTAGGTTGGAAGGATAAAGCTCTGAATTTTTTGATTTGTTGGTTGGCTTTGGGATATTGTGGCCTCATACAAAGTCCTTTTGTATTTGCCTTATATAAATATTCCCTAGTCCTTTGTTCCTAAATAATTTGATTTTGTAGGGTAGATGAGAATGCTCTTAATTAGGATTCTCCTACATACAAATTGATTAGAAAACAAGACATATGACTCAGGATAAAGTTGCACAAGTGAAATCGATGCATTAAATTTTGGTATTCAGGAGAGCTCGTAGTATAATCCAAGAAATCTATTTCATCCTTCAAATCATAAGGTAAGTCAGAGAAAATTATTGACAATTGCCATCTGAAAAATTGTTCCTATAGGAAAATGTTGTTTGTTGAAGAAGGCCTTCTACAAGCAAGGATTTTTTCACCTATGACACAAGCAACTTGTAGGATATTTCTAACTTTTTATTTTTCTTTCTCAATTTCCCTTTTCTGTTTTCTTTCCTCTTCTAAATAATTTCTCAACTTATTATTCGGAAGGGTTAACCTTCTTAAGTCATTGCAAGTGCTATCCCAAATGTTTTTTATTTTCTCATAATTTAATACAGTTTGAACTTCTTGATCAATTTTCACTTTGGTTTTGGAAAGAATTATTTCATCTTTTTCTTTAAATTGTAATTTAATTTCTTTTATCTATTTTTACAATTATTAAATGAAATCTTCTTTACTTTGTACCTTTTAGTAGAATTTAATTCTTCTTGATGTTGTCTGATAGTTTCCTTTGCCTTGGAGAGGAGGAGTACTTGTTGGATATGTTCATCTTGTGTATCTTGCCCTGCTGGAATAGGGGACCGAGCTTCCTCTTCTTCTGCCATTAGAGATTTACCTTTTCTATCATGAGAGGTAGAAGGTGGTGCCATTGATGCTGGGACCTTCTCTATAGTCAATACTTTAACTTCGTTAGACAATCCTTGTTCTGTTCTACAACATTTTATGTAGCCAAATTAGTTTTTCCTAGAATTTAAACAAATTCCTCTAGGTCTTCTTCTTCATGTAATAAGAATCTTCTTTTTCTCTTTGGGGGTATAACATAGGAGGATTCCTCTCCTAGATTTCTCAACTGCCTTGTTCTTGTAGCAATTGAATCAGGTTGTCTAATAATGAGTTGCAGAGTCTCCATGGATCCAGGAGCTTGGGTCTATTGCTCATGAGGAGAGAGGTATGAAGTTGTTGCTAACCCAGACCTAGGTGTAAAGGAAAAAGAGAGAGGTTTCCTTTTATTTTCGTATGATAAATAAATGTTAAAGTATAGATTTGACACAAACAATAAGCTAATAAAGTAAGAAACCTTAAGTGCAAGAGAGAGAGAGAGAGAGGAATGGACTTAGCTAATTTTCGCTTGATCTAGGAATAGGAAAATTGATGAACATGGAAGGGAAATGTGTCGTATTGCTCTATTGTATAAATTTAGAGGTCAGATAGAGCTGGCACCTAGGTTTGGGTACGAGGGGTGCTACTGGGCACCGAGACCTGTTTGGGCACCAGTGACTACAAAAATGGTCAGAATCCTGATTTTTGGAGTGTCACACAAGTGTCGCAAGTATTCACCTTTGATCTCCTGTATGTCGCACTTTGATCGCCAAGGTACCTATAACCTACAAAACATATATTCACCTGTAAAACCCACAATACCACATCAAATCCAAAAAAAAGAAAGATGTAATATGGGGAGTCAGACTGACCCCGACAGTCACCCGACAAAGTGAACTTACAACCAAGCATTGCACTACATCTCAGACTCCATGTAGTTCTTGTGAGTGTGTGAAAATCGTGCCCTAGGATGCCCTTGTGCAAGTGCACTTGACAACGGGCTGTAGCTAGATGTAACAATGTAAATAGATGTGTGGATGGAATAATGAACTTCCCCTTCCTATGTTGTGTATGCAAAAAATGCAGTCCCTTGTCCCTTGAATGGATGCTAGATGGATGCCTTTAGAGCTCTTAGATGCCTTTGGATGCAAGCTTAGGTGATGATAATAGATGCTTAGAGCTTGGTCCTTTATTTTGGTCACATAACTTTGTATTTATATGATTCCCTTGTTTGAATTTTGTAATTGACAACTGGAAGGCCGACCCATAAGAAAATAAGAGGCCCAAAAGGAGCGAGCAAGGTGGAAAGAGGTCAGGGGCACCCAGAGGGGACGAGGGTGCTTGTGAACTGGCATCCTGGCTGGGTGCTGGTGTCTAAAGTCATAAAAGATAAACAAGTAAAGTACTGATTGGGTTGTAGGGTGTGCAAGACCAAATAGAAAATAGAAAACAAAGACAAAAGGCCAAAGATAGTGGTAAAATACTAGTTTTCTTAATTAGGAATCATATGAATGCTAGTATGTGTTTATGGACCTAGAAATGTACCCAAGTGCATAATTTTGTGTCTACATTTTCCCCCATTTTATGTTTTTGAGTGAATACTCGATAACATAAAGTAGTTAGAAGTTGTGTACCTTTGATCCTGGTAGAGTGTGATGGCGATAGTGTGCTGAAGAGACAAGTGAAAGTGTGAAGTGATAAAAATGAAGCGTGGAAACTAAGAAAGAGGAAGTGACCCTAGGGGTGAAGCATATGTGTGTTGTACCATGTTGTAATTTTTGTTGTAGCTTGTTGAAGGTTGCTTCTTGTTGCATATTAAGGACATACCTACAAAAGAAGAGTGAAGAAGTAGTCAAAGATGTGTATATGAAAAATTTGCATAAGTATGTAAAACATGTGAAATTATGTAAAAGTAGTAAATGGAAAGTGTGCACCTGATTTGTGAAGAGTGAAAAGGATAGAAAATGTCCTGAAAATGTTGTAGAAGAGTGAGTTTTTTGGGTGATCTCACGCCAAGAGTGAGTTTTTTGGGTGATCTCACACAAAGAGTGAGTTTTTTGGGCGATCTCACGCCAAGTGTGAGTTTTTTGGGCGATCTCACACCAAAGAGAAAGTGTTGGGGAGAGAGGTCTAGTGTTACTCTCCTTCCATGACTCTTCCCTGATTATACACCACTGCAGATGGTGTGATCCAATTTTTTTTTCTTGTTTGTCCCTGATTTGTTCCAAATGTAATGTTTATTCCGATTGAAATGGAGATAGAATGCATTCTGCTTGTTGGAGGATTGTGCTTGTACTGTGAAAATGGTCTCTGTAAACTATTGTGAAATGTGTGATCTGAGAAGATTAGTTATGTGTGCCCCCAAGACATTAGCACTCAGGGGAGGACACAGGAACCCAGGCACTATTTCTAAGCCTGGGCATTGGTGTCTATGTTGTGTTGAGGACCCAAGTTAGATTCTGGGTCATTTTGTACTGTATGATTGTTCTATTTCATGTACTGTGCAGGCATGTACTGTAGCTCTGAGCTGTTGTATGGGGTGATTGATTCACCCAATGTATGCCCCCCTCATTTGGGGTGCATGCGACATCGCTAGGAGTATGTGGCCCAAAGAGAGGACCTGATGTTGATATGAAATAGATCCCTATAGGGGGTGGGGAATGTGCATGGTAGAAACCAAGGCACATGCAAACAAAATGGCTAGTAACATGTGTTAGTAGAAAAATTAGAAAGCATGTCATAGAAAAATAGTGTAACAAGAAAGTGTGCATACAAGATGGACCGCAAAAAGTGGGTTTCAAACATGGGACATCGCTCACAATGTCACAAGACAATCAGGGCCGAAGCAGCCAAAAGCATACAAACAATGATCAAACAAGACATAGGGCATAGCCCACAAACAATAGCATACAATAGAAATAATGGAAAACAAAAGTGTAACAGAAAACCATGGTGGCAAATAGTTCCTGCAAGGAAAATGTTGCACATGAAGCACCCGTTAGCATGTTAGAAAGATAAAGAGTATGTCAAAGCATGTATGTATCAATGGAAAGTAGTGTGCTAGTAAGAATAGGAAGTAGTATAATAATGAAACAATAACACCTGTACCAGGAGCCTCGGTGGGACTGGTAAGAGGTACAGTGCCAAGCATCATTGTAGCATGTAAGGATCTGTAAGAAGTTTGCATTCACAACTAGAGAACAAGTGAACACACATGTATATATGGAAAATATATTGACATACTAAATATTTATCTAACATAGGAAACAAAGTGTACATGTAAGTATAAGCAAGCAAGATTAAGTGCAACCAAGATATGCAATATGCAGTGTATGAGTGAGATGGAATGGTATGCAATGTGAATGTGATAGGAGCAGCATGCCCCCAACGGATGTGGATGAGTATGAGATGAGGTTCATTTATAAAATACCCCTCAACAATCAAGAATGAACCATAGAACAAGAGTGTGTCATTGGGAAATGGTTTGAAAATGTGTGCTAGAAAGATAGATCAATGAAGCATAGAGCATAAAGAGTGTGATGTGGTGAGGTTCATTTCAGATTTAGACCCTCAGCAGTCTAGTATGAACCATGGAACTAGAGTGCGTCATAGGGTGGATGTGTGAGAATGGAATGCTAGAAAGATGTATTGTGAAGTGTGTGAAATGTGTATGTGTGAGGTTCATGGATGTAGTATGCCCTCAACAGTCAAGTGTGAACCTTAGCACAAGAGTGCTATCATAGGGTAATGAAGATACAAGTGTAATGTATCATGTATGTGTAGAGATATTAGATAGAAAGCACATAGCAAGTAATGTGTATATGTAGAGACTAGAAAGAAGTAGTAATGTTTGAAGGGGGGAAGAAAACATGATGCCCCCCAAGTGTGTGATGAATAGAAGAATCAAGTAACATCATCTAGGAGATCATCATTATCAGGGTCAAAGCCTAATGGAGATGGATCAGAGACTTGATAAGAAATAGTGTGAGGTTGATCATATAGAGAGCCTGCGTGGTATAAATTGTACATGCCCATTGCATATTCTTCATCAGTGAAAGGTGGTTGTGGACAACCATGTGCATACCATTGAGTGAGATTTTGAGAATAGCCCAAGAAAGAGTCATTACAAATAGAAATGTGGCCAAAAGGCATAGGAAATGTGATATCAATATGATTAGGATCTAGTGTGCCACCAATGTAATCAAGCCAAGATTTCCCAAGTGTGAGTGGAGGAGAACGAGGAGTGCATGCAAGGAAGACTGATAAATGGAAGACACGGAGGCCATAAATAGTAATAATGCAAACATATCCATGATAGAGGTGAGGAGAGTGAGGTGGAGGAAGGAGATCAGAAAATGTGAATCCTAATTGAGCCAAGCCATCATGTGTGTAAATAGTGTTAGAGCAAGTGGGATCGAATGGAATGTGAGGCCAATAAGAGTCATGTATGAAAAGAGTGCATGTGAAAGGAGGAGGTGTCAACACAGAGTGTTCTTGGAGAGATGAAGTAGATGGCATGATGTCCAATGCACAAATAGATCCTTGGAGATGAAGCATGTCGGTGGTAGGGGCAGGATGTTCCGTGAGTTGATAATCATCAGTGAGATATGTAGGAGGATTATGGGGATGACTGACATTTTGATATAGAAATGGAGTAGGTATAGTGGTGAGTGGGTCTAGGTTGTAATATTTACATGGGTCACAGTCAACAATAATAATGTATGCATGGCCATCATGTAGGAATTTAACACACCGATGAACTATAGAAGGTACTTCCTGCATAGCATGAAGCCATGGCCTACCAAGTAAGTAATTGTACTAGAGTTTTACATTGATGAAAAAGAATACCATAGGAATGGTTTTAGGCCCAATTTTGAGGGGCAAGGTGATAGTGCCCATGCATGGATGCATAGAAGAATCATAGCTACAAATAGAAATGGATGTTGGACTGAGATGATTTGAGGAAAGGCCAAATTGTTGAAGAAATGTGAGATTACAAAGATTGAGCTTGGATCCATTATCGACTAGTACTTTCCTAATGCCTATATTATAGATACAAGCCTAGATATAAAGAGGAGGGTCATTGTCATAAATAGAAAGAGAGGTGGCTGTATCAAATGGGAAAGTAATTTGTGGAGAAAATGTGGCTACAAACTGCTGATATACATGATCCGGAGGAGTATTGGGAGAAATGCAAGCATTGGCCAAGAAAGAGTTGATTTTAGCCTTACAATCAGGATGAGCCTACAATAAGGCATGGATGGAGATACTCATGGTGAAAGGATCCTAAAAATATTGAACCAAGAAAAAAAGAGAAGATCCAAGAGTCGTTGAATGTGGGTTCACCAAATGATTTAACAAAAAATAGAATTGTGTATATACCCTAATTACAGAGTCACGTATGATAAATAAATGTTAAAATACAGATTTGACACAAGCAATAAGCTAATAAATATGAAACCCTAAGTGCAAAGAGAGAGAGGAAATGGACTTAGTTGATTTGCACTTGATCCTAGGACTGATGCATGACTGGAAAACTTGATGAACAGAAGTGATCTATGTCATATTGCTCTGCATAAATTTGGAACTGTCACGAAACAGGCTTGGACACGGGTGCCTAGATGTAGGGCAGGGGCACCTGGGCGCTGGAGACCTCTTCTGGGTGCATGTGACTATGAAAACGGTCAGAACCTGATTTTTTTGTGTTGCACAAGTGTTGCAAGTATTCGTTGTTGATCACCTGTATGTCACAATATGATCACCGAGGTACCTGTAACCTGCAAAACAAATATTCACCTGCAAAACCCACAATACCACATCAAATCCAAAAAAGAAAGATGCAATATGGGGAGTCAGACTGACCCCGACGGTCACCCGACAGAGTGAACTTACAACCGAGCATTGCACTACATCTCAGACTCCATGTAGTTCTTGTGAGTGTGTGAAAGAATCATGCCCTAGGATGCCCTTGTGCAAGTGCACTTGATAATGAGCTAGCTAGATGTAGCAATGTAAATAGATGTGTGGATGGAAAAATGAACTTCCCCTTCCTATGCTGTGTATGCAAAAAATGTAGTCCCTTATCCCTTGATTGGATGCTAGATGGATGCCTTTGAACTCTTAGATGCCTTTGGATGCAACCTTAGGTGATGATAATAGATGCTTAGAGCTTGGTCCTTTATTTTGGTCACATAGCTTTGTATTTATATGATTCCCTTGGTTGAATTTTGTAATTGACAATTGGAAGGCTGACCCATAAGAAAATAAGATGCCCAAAAGATAAAAGAGGCCCAAAAGAGCGAGTAAGGTGGAAAGAGGTCAGGGGCGCCCAGAGGGGACAAGGGCATTTGGGCACTTGCATCCTAGCTGGTCACTGGTGTCTGAAGTCATAAAAGATAAACAAGTAAAGTACCGACTGGGATGTAGGGTGTGCAAGACCAAATAGAAAATAAGAAACACAGACAAAAGGCCAAAGATAGTTCTCAATTACTAGTTTTCTCCCTTAGGAATCATGTAAATTCTTCAGGAAATATTTGGATTAAGTCTTTAAAAGTAAACATCCCAACAATTTACATGTATATAAAAACAAAGGTTTAATTACTTACATCCAAATTTTTGAGACATAAATGCCTTCAAATGACTTCAATATGACAAATAATTTTAAAAATGTAATATATTAGTTGCTATTAAGGTTAGATTTAAAACATTAGATACTTAAATTTGGTTCAATAATGGTTTTTTTTTTTTGTTTTTTTGGTACTGAGAAAGGTCAAAGTTCATGACTTTTCATACAGGGTATAATATAATATTCACTTGCAAAAACTGAATCATTACCTATAACACAAAAGTCATTAAGATGCAAATGCTCACATGAAGGGATGTACATGTCAAGATGATACAAGAGGACCATGTGAAAGTCTTACGTACGAGTTACCAAAACATGCTTCAAAGTAAAAATGTTGTAATTGCACAAGTACGATTTTTTGTGATAAAGTTATGGGACGTCGTGCAATGCTAAGGTCGGATGCGAATGCCACAAAGGTTTTGTGTGACATTACAGGTGTTGCGAGTGCAATGCGGAACACTTTGTCTTTGCATATTAAGGTAAGCCGCGAAGGTTGATTATTCATGCTAGCACAAGATTGCGGGAGTTACAAGAGTTCATGAATTGCAAGTATGTTTATTTTTCAATAGGAAAAAAAAAAGTGTGGAAAGTCGCCGATGTGTTGTGGGATTGAATTAAGGAATGCTACATGTTGAAATCAATGTGTGAGAGTATAAGGTTGGCTCTTCAATGATGCCCACCAGGGTTCAGATTTTTGATCCCGCAATGTTCTATAAGTCATTGTGAGATACTGTTGCATAAGGGATGAGGCCGGGATTACTTAGCCCCGGAGTGAATTTGGTGGAATGGATACCCCTCAAGTCCTTGGGCCATCACTACACACCGCCTACAGAATTTGTAGCCTTGCCACAAGATGCTATGAATATCTAGAGAAAATTTTAGCAAGAGGAGTTAGGATTGTGTAGTTGGAAATTATTGTGAGGCAGGCTGCAATGGCGCACACAAATTATTCACCCTTTATTAAGAAGCGATGGTCTCTATTGGGTTAGATGCTAGTTGAGGAAACTGAAACTTAAAGTTGTATCGTTGTTGTGAGATGCTGTGAAGGTATATAGCCCAAGTTCTACAAGAGGAGTAAAAAGGTATGTGCAACTGTAAGCTACTACGGGGTAGGTTGTAAGGCCGCACATGGATCGTTACGACTCACATGGTTCCTCTTCCATCATTCACGGTCCAACAAAGAAACCCCTAAAGATTTTTGATACCTCCACAACCATCCATGTTGACCCCTAAATAAGGTGCAATATCCAAGTATTGTATCTTGCACACATGAGTGATACATGTGGCACATAAAAATAAATATTTTGACATATGGCAGCATAAGAATAAGATAAGGAAAATATGGTCTAGAACTCTACATATACCTGAGGAAGTATGGGAAGTCCTAGAGGATGTGATACGTGTGTTGAATGAAATATAACTAAAGATATTAAAAGAATATATAATGGAATCTAAAGGCATACTCTCATGTCAAGTTGTAAAATTGGATGTTTTTCAATTTTTAATAATTATGGATTGAATTTTTATAATTATAAAATCCCATGGAAATAAGGTTAACACAAATTTCAAAAAGGATGTGAATCGAGGTGACGTACAATTCATCTTGGTGAAGGAAGAGAGAATTTTTGTCGTAAAAATTTGATGGGGAAATAAGGTTTAGAAAAGGCTCAAAATCTTATAAATAAGGTTCCCAAAACGTCCAAAATCATCTAAGGTTTTAGGGTTTCTTCTACATGATTTCACAAGGAAATTTATTTTTTGAAATCAACTATGGTAGGAAAACTATATGCATCATCACTTATTGGCCAACCTATGATCAAGGTACATAGAGCTACCAAGTAATTCCTTGTGTGGGTCAATACAATCTTATCCTAATGTTAATTGGATTCCTGGAGGGTATTTTAATGCATTTATATCCTTGGAGGAAATATCAAGTTCTTCTAGTGGGATTTCTCAAACTTAGTTAGAATTTCCATGTTTATAGAAGATCTTTCATTGTTTGAATTCAATCAAAAATTCATTTTATGAAGTCAGAAAAACAAAATATGCATTCACGGGAATTATGAGTTTCTTGTTTCATAGATGATGGTTAGTGTTGTGCCAATGGGAGAATCAATAGCAACATCTATAGTGTACTTATCTTAGAAAGGTCACTTTGATCAAATTAGTTTATATTAGTATTGATTTAGCATTTATATGAATAATGAAGAACAAATTTAAAGTGATTTTGTAGTGTGTAACTAGGAGTTATTTGTATTTCCAAATAGGTGGCATTTACAATGTACAAGCAATTTTTCAATATCTATAAATATTGCAAGTTGTTTTTTATTAATACACTGATGAAATTTAATTTCTTGCACTCTGATTTCATTTTTCACAACGTTTGATATCAGATCTTCATTGTCTAAGCATATGATTTGAAGGGGAAGGAGAGAGAGGAAACAAGAGGGAAGGGAGTATCGTTAAACAACAAAGTTTCCATTATATTACATAATGGAAAAAATTGAAAAGTGGGAAAAACATTTTTAGGCAGTGGAGGAGGAAAACATGCACTCGCCACTAAAAATCAATTTTTATTGCACAAAATTAAAAAGGTAACAAGAGAAGAAATGATAGCGAAGAACCCATTGCGAGGTGCTAATAAGAAGAGGCTTGTCAAGATATTATATTTGGGTTACCACCTAGAGGTCATACAAACCATCATGATCTTATACAAGAATGAAGCAATCTGGTTTAGTGCACAAGACACAGAACCCATAAATTTTGTTACAGTAACCAAGGCTATTGGACTACTAAATAGAGGCACCTCCATGCTCCTGTCAATCAATCATCCTCCCAGTTCTACTTTACCTCCTCTTGATGTTAGTTTCTCTCATGTCACTCTCCAAGGGAAAAAATGAAATGTGTTTGGGGTTTTGACGGTCGAGTTATTATTGTTTAATTTATAGGTTTTCATGTGGCACAAATGTGACTCAAATGTGGCGCAAAATTACACCACATTTGTGTCATGCATGTGTTTTCTTTTTAATATTATATATAAGTATATAACCATGTATAAAGGTATATTAAATATATAATACTTATTATATATGTATTTTTATGTTTATATATATTATATAACTATATATAGGTAATATATATACATAACTCTCTCTCTCTCTCTCTCTGTGTGTATGTATATATATATATATATAGCATTTTAATATATATATATATATGCTATTATTTTTACCAACACCATTAAATATGCTAATAGGGTAAGTTTCATGCATCATTTTTTTGCCTATTTGACCTTGATCAAAATAAGAAATCATCCACATCTCATTTCATATATACCAAATTAGCGATATGCTAAATTGGTGTAGACTTTAAAAATTCAATTACATTTACAAATTAATTGAGTTGAATTCAAATTCCATAAATGGAAAAATATATTCTATCTCGGAAAAGAAAAAGATAAAATATGTAATGAGATGTTGATAACACAAGACAAAATTTAGAATTAATGAAATATCACAAGAAATAGGCTTATGAATATTTCAACTATTCATTTTCATCTTCTTGTATTTATGCCAATTCCTCATTGGTTACATGACTTATAGTTTTAGTCATAATTAATGGTCCCTTCTTATTCCTCTATATATGTAGCTATGGGAATATTCGATTCACTGTTAAAAAATCTACGTATTGGGATTTTCATTTCATCATCATCTTCATTATTTGTGGTTTCATGAAGTCCATCATTTTCAATTTCATCATCATTATCTTCTTAAAAATTAGCATCACCTTGATCTTCGACCTGGATCACTATGATGATTTTATTCATTATTGGCAAGGTCATCATCATCACTAGAGGCATGTTCATCATCTCTGTCAATAATATTAGTTGTTCCCCATGATGTTCATGTTACAACACTATTGTCATGAACAACATGTCTCATCCTTGCCTCGTAATGCAATATGAATTGTCACTTACCTTCTCTCTCTATATCAGGATATAAGAAGACCTATATAAACATAATTAAAAAGGAGAAGACATTATAGGAAAATTTATACAGATTAGCTTGTTGACATATTAGAAATGGATTAACACCATCCATTTCCAAACAAAACCGTAAACTGCACGACCTCTCTTTGAATTTTTTAGGCCACAACATCTCACTGTGCTTCATTGCATTTGAATAAGAAGGAAAACACGAAACTCCATCATTGCTTCTATTCTTATGATGCCATGACATTAAATTTGTAAGTGAGCCACAATGAAAAACAAACTTAAGCCTAGGAATTATGAAGGAAATGACTCAGACCCATGAGCTCACATTCCAGGATGACAAACAAGGTTGCAGAGGGACTTTACAATGGAGTGGCAAGGCTTGCAAAAGATCAAACGACCCCGTGCAAGAAGAAATTAAAGAAACGGCTCTGTTGAGCGAATCCGTGCCTCAAATCCAACAAAAAAATTACAGGTGGGCTCGAAAATGGAATAGCAGGGTTGGGGAAGGAGGCCGATCAGTTTCAAAGGAACCAAAGACTTAAAGGAAAATAAACGACAAAGATTCAAAGTCTTCGGGCTCTGAAATAGTTCAAGATGGACCCTGAAATCGACTAAGAATGGAGGTGACATCAGAAGTTGCCAAGTGTCCAAATGATGCACCTCCAAAAGTTAAAATGAAAGGTAGACTCAAATAAGCATCAAGCCTCCATGTGTCCAGAGCTCCAAAAGTTGCACCGGCTGTTGAAAAGTCTTTGACTCGGTGGAGGGGCAAAGTCTCGGCTCAACGTAATTCAAAAATGGGAGCCCAAGGCGGAGACTCAAATTTCGCCATCCCTCCATGTAGCAAATGGTCAACATAGGTAAAAAGGAGAATGGGCCCAAAATGGTTAAGTAATGAATGCAGGTGGAAGGTGTCAGGTGTCCAAACAACGCACATTCAAAAGTAGGACCCTAAGTAGGTTGTCAAATGAGTGCGGGCCTTCCACGTGTCCTAGAGCCCAAAAAGGTGAGGGAAACCGTTGAAAATTCCAAAGGCCCGTGGAGGTCTCCACGTGTCGTATCTGTGCTACTCCAAAGGTAAAGTCTGGGGGCAGTTTCTAAACATGCGCAAAGCCTCCACGTGTCTTGGGTCGGATACAGTGCCTCCACCCGTGGAAAAGACTCCGGAAGAATACAAAGGAAATAGGGAAACCTGTGGACGCCGCCACGTGTCACATGGGCAGCTATTCCAAGAGCAAAGGAAGGAGTCAAATCTCAAATGAGCGCAGAGCTACCATGTGGACCCGGTATAAACAGACTCATTTAAATATTACGTGCCCATGACCCAAAAATTCAAATGGCCATATCTTTTGACTGAGAAATAATATTTGGGCCAAAGAAGATTTTTTGGAAACGTCTCGATGCCCTCTATGCCTTGGAAACATAAAATATCATTTTTTAAGGTTTTGGTGGGTGAAAAATGGGAAAACATCTTCCAGGCCATTAATATAGAGCCTGATTTCTCCAACTACCAGATCTGATTCGATTCGATCCGTCATTCTTCTTCAATACACTGGAAATAAAGAGGGAGCCATAATCGAAAGATTTGGGGTGGATTTGAAAGGGGTATTCATTAATAGCGGGTGAGTCTTCAAGGCAGGATTCTATGCATATCCCGTGGTAGTTGAAACATGATTCAAATTTTCCCTCTTTTCTCTCTTATTCTTTCTATATTTTGTAACACTTCTCATTCGAGAAGGGGAGATTATTTTGGGCATAGGGAAACTCTGCCAAATTTGTTTCCCGACTCCATTTTGAGTTGAAAACCTTCTCTTACGCCTGGCAAGCATATTTTGTGCCTCTAAGCAGAAACATAATGGTCTGTGCACCCATATAGAGCAATAAAACATGTTTTTGTGGTGTTTCTTCAACCCTTTTCATTGTTTTGTTGTCTCTCCGTGCCTCTCCCTTTCTAATATATTTTCTGTGCATGCATTTCACATTTGCAGGTGTAGGGAGATGTGTTTCATGGAGTTTTGATCATGGATTAGGATCTGGGTTTGTGTCACTTTTGTCTGACCTTCCCATCTTCCTTTCTCCCCTGTTTCATCCTCCCTCAACAGAGCATCTCACCCCTTTCCTTCTCTGGTGTATCACCGCTTTAGTGTAGGCTTTTCTTTCACCCTCTCTTTCTCTCTGGTTCCTTGGAATGGTTAGATTATGATAGTTTAGTTTTTTCCTGCATTAGAGTAGCTCATGGCAGGTAGTTTAGGAACAAGAACCAACTTTCTCTAGAGGATCATCTCAGGTTTGCAAGTCCCACATCTTGAGAGATGATCCAATGTTATGCAATCACACCGAATGCCCCATTTTATCCACTTCACATCTTTGGCCATTCGGGGGTGTTGTGATTCTACACTAACAGTAACTATGCCAAAAACCTTAGTTGGGGTGAAAGAATTGATAAGAAGATTGATCCATGACTTGAGAAGAAGATGAAATTTAGATCCATGCTCAGAAGGTAGGGTAAGTTACAATGGATTGGTTCACTAAATGATGTTACAAATATGGAATTATGGCTAAACCCTAGATATGGTGCATAGTCACATATAATAAATAAGTAATAAAGCATAGATCAGATGCACAAATAATAAGCAATAAGAAATATAAAACCCTAGGAGTAAAAGAGGGAATAGAAGACTTAGTTGATTTTACAATTGATCCCATAGAATAGTTATGTTAGACCTACAAAATCACACACTTTAGGCATTGATTTAGTCTCGGTCTCATATTACTATTTATGATGGTTTTTGAATGAAGAAATTACTAATTAACCCATGTCCTTTGGCCATTTTACTTTAACTTTTTGTCATCACTTCCAACTTTCAACACATACTTTCCCAGTCTTTTTTTGTCATTTTGCGTCATTCTACCTCTGATTGAGGCACTCAGCCCCGTACTGGGGTGCCAAAGACGCCTTGGTCCCATTTGGGGCACCCTGAGCCTTTCTACACTATTCCCGCCACTTTATGGGAACTTTTTCTTTGAGCTTCCTATATTTTTAGTGATCGGCATTTTCAGGGTTAATTACAAAATTAGATTAAGGTGAACCATATAAATATAAAGTTATGAGCCATAATGAGGGACTAAGCACTAAGCACTAAGCACCTACTCTCATCACCTAAGGTGTTGGATCCATGGAAAAGCTGGGATAGGAGTAGTGTGCCCCTCACGTGGATATATAAGGATGTTTATGCGATGAGGTTCATTATGAATTCACACTACATCAGTAGGGAAGTTTATTCATAAAACAAGATTGCGTCCATTTGAAAAATGGTTCTACAATAGTTATTGCTCTAGAACTTTACACAAATGTAGCGACTAGAGCGTACAAGAGTGTGAATAGTGCATGAGTTACATTTCAGATTTAGATCCTCAATCAGTCGAGATGTAGTGTAGACACTCAGATTAGTATCCACCATTAGTGATTATGTGAGAAGACAGTGTGACCCCTTAATATGTATCTTTATTCGTAGAGGTAAAATGATGTAGTTGTATGATGTGGGTTTTTCAGGGATGTAGTTATTGCAGGTATTGCAAAGACATTATGACACAGTTCGCACGAAGTTAGTGCGACATAAGGTGATTACATAGAGAACATCCAATGACAAGGAGGGTATCAAGTTATGTGTCCAAATACCATGGTAAAAGACTAGATGCCCTTGAAGCTCATCCAAGTGCCCCAGTTCAGAAATGTGAGCTCAACATTTGATAATGCTCTAAGGCTTCTGTGTGAATCATTTCCTCCTCACGTGTATGATGTGAACACTTCGAATCATAGTCTAACATCTTAGAATCAAGTAACAAAAAATGAAGATAAATTTCTAACATTCTTTGCTCATTAGGTAAACATCATGATAATATTACTTATTGCTTGGGTCATTTTAAGTGAATTTAATGTTATTTATTGAAAATTTTAATATTGCATGAGTCACACTTAGAAAGTTGTCCACATTGTTAGTTGAATCAGATAAAATGGACTAGATAGAATCTGATTCCGAAATAGGAGGAGTAAAGGTCACAACTGAAAAAAATAATTTATGGTGGAAGTCCTTCCCATTAAGGCTCAGACAATATTAGAAAACTATGTGATTTCAATGGAAGGAAATATGTCAACAAGTTTATTCTAGGAATACACAATATCTGCACATGTCAACCTTTATAGACTAAATTTTAGCTTGTCGTTACACTAATATCAGCTATTCGTTGTGATCTAAGCATGTATTTCATAGATGCCTATATGATGTTATCCTGTAGACTTAGTAAAATAAATGTGCAATCCTAAGTATAGAACCTACAAAAGCATACTAATTCAAAAAGTTAGAAACCCTAGATTGCAAATGGGGAAGTAAGACTAACCCTGGTGATTCACCCAACAAAGTCTATATTCAACACTAAAGTACATGAAAGACTCGATGTATTTCTTGTGTGTGTGTGTGAGAATGATGCCCTAGGAAGTCTATCATGCAAGATGGACTTGATAATGAATAATAGGTAGATGTATGTAATGTAGATAGATGTGTGGATGTCAAAATGAACTTCCCCTCCTATGAAGTGTATCCAGATTATGCAGTCCCTTGTCCCTTAAATGAAGCTATATGGATGCCTTAATACTCTTAGAATGCCTTTGGATGCAACCTTAGGTAGTGAAAGTAGATGCTTAGAGCTTGGTCCTTTATTATGCTCACATAGCTTTGTATTTATATTATTCCCTTATTTGAACTTAGAAATTGACAAAAAAAAGGCTGACCCATAAGGAAACAAGATGCCCAAAAGATAAAAGAGGCCCAAAAGGGACGAGTAAGATACAAAGAGGTCGAGGCACCCGGAGGGGATGAGGGTGTCTGGGGTATGCAAAATACCAATTGGGTGCTGAGGAGATAATAAAAATCATGGAGTGACAAAAATGAAGCATGGAAACTAAGGAAGAGGAAGTGACCCTAGGGGCGAAGCGTATGAGTTGTGATGTGTTTTTACCTATTTTTGTTGTCATTTGATGTGGGGTTTTTTCTTGTTGTGTATTAAGGATGAACCTACAAAAGAAGAGTGAAAGAGTAATCAAATTCATGCATATGTGAAAAATTTGATCCAAGTATGTAAAGAGTATGTAAAAATGTGAAAAAGTAATAAAAAGAACATGTGCACCTAATTCGTGACAAGTGAAAATAATAGAAAAGATCTTGAAAATGTTGTAGAAGAATTAGTTTTTTAGGAAATCTCACGCCAAGTGCGATGTTTTAAGGAGGTCTCATGCCAAGTACAAGTTTTTTAGGTGATCTCACACCATGACAAAAGAGTGTTGGGGAGAAATGTCTAGAGTTATTCTCCATCCTTAACTACTTCTTGAAATTTATACACCAATGTAGATGGTTTGATCCTGATTTTTTCCACTTCGAGCAAGTTTTATCCAGTTTGATCCAAGTAGAAAATGAAGGTAGAATACATTCAGATTGCTGGAGGACTATTCTTGTATAGAGAAAAATGCTCCGTGAAATGTTAGAAACTACCCTGATATGAGAAAATGACTATAACTACCCCCTGGTCAAAGACGCCCAGGAAAGGTTAGGATAACCCAGGTGCTCATGTCTATATTTGGGCGCTCGCGTTTGTGCTGTGCTAAGGAACCAAGTCAGAATTTTAGCCGTTTCTATAACCATGGACTTTTGTGTTCATGTTCTAAACTGTATTGTGTTGTATCTTTGTATTGTTGTATGGGGTGACTTATTTACCCAATATATGCCTCCTCATTTAGGGTACATGCAACATCGCTAGGAGGATGCAACCCAAAGGAGAGGACCGAAAATTGTGATAAAACTGATACCCTATAGGGGGAGGGAATTTTATTTTTAAAAACCAAGGCACTCGTAAAAAAAGTGGCTGGAAACATATGTTAGTGCAAATAAGACAAATACACATATATAAGACCATGTGTAATCTAGCAAACAAGAATACAATGCATACTGTGAAAAGAGGTTTTCAAACATGGTACATTTCTCATAATGTTGTAAGACAATTAGGGCCAATGTGGCCAAAAGTATAGAAGAAATGAATAAGAAAGACATAGGACATATCCTGCAAACAATGGAAAATAATGGAAAATACTGACAAGTAAAGTATCAGACAACCATGGTAGAAAATAGTTCTTGTAAGGAAAATGTTGCACATGAAACACCTATTAGCATGTTAGAATGATAAAAAGGATGTCAAAACATGTATGGTCCGATATAGATTTGTATGTTAGTAAGAATATGAAATAGTAAGTAGTGAAACAATAACACCTAGAGTGTGTATGAAAGTAGATGCCCCCACGATCCTCGGTGGAAATGGTAAGAGGTACAGTGCCAAGCATCCGTGCTACGTGTAAATACATGTAGAAAATCTGCATCTAAAACTATAGAACGAGTGAACGCACATGTGTATATAGAAAAGATAATGACATATGAAGTATACACATAGTATGAAAACAAAGTGTACATGTACCTAGTATAAACAAACAAGGGTATGTGAAACCAAGATATGTAGTATGTTATGAGTGTGAATGGAATGGAATGCAAAATGAGTGTGATAGGAGTAGTGTGCCCCTCAAGTGGATGTATAAGGATGTGTGTGTGATGAGGTTCACTTATAAATTCCCCCTCATCAGTCAATAATGAACCATAAAACAAGAGTGCGTCATTGGAAAATGGTTTGAATTGTGTGCGCTAGAAAGATACATCAAATGAAGCATAGAGCGTAAAGAGTGTGAATGTGGTGAGTTTCATTTCAGATTTAGATCCTCAATAGTCGAGTATGAACCATGGAACTAGATTGCATCATAGGGTAGTGTAATGTGTGAGAAGACAGTGTGAGTAAGATGTATCGTAAAGCACAGAGGATAAAATGTGTAGTGTGTATGATGTGAGGTTCATGGATGTAGTATTCCCTCAACAATCAAGTATGAACCTTAGCAAAAGAGTGCATACTATACAAGTACCGTGTTATCCTGCAAAATTGACAAGGGTAATTTGTAGGTAACCATAGTAAAAATTATGTTTTGATCCCTAAGGAAGTTTGACAACGTTCAAAAAAGCCCAAAACTCCCTTTCAAAAATCAAGTTGTTTCGAGACTTAGCCATTTTTAACCATTTTCATTTGGGGAGAAATTTATGTGTTGACACGACAAAAAGTGTGCCATTTTAATTTGAGTAGAAAATGTTGCGTTGACGTGCCAAAAGTTACGCCAATGAGGAGAAAATGTCGTGTTAACATGCCAAAAGTTACGCCAATGGGGAGAAAATTTTGTGTTGACGTGCCAAAAGTTGCGCCAATGGGGAGAAAATGTCGTGTTGATGTGCCAAAAGTTGCACCAATGGGGAGAAAATGTCATGTTGACATGACAAAAGTTGTGCCAATGGGGAGAAAATGTCATGTTGACATGCCAAAAGTTGCGCCAATGGGGAGAAAATGTCGTGTTGACATGCCAAAATTTGCACCAATGGGAAGAAAATGTCGTGTTGACGTGCTAAAAGTTGCGCCAATGGGGAGAAAATATCGTTTTGACATGCCAAAAGTTGCGCCAATGGGGATAAAATGTCGTGTTGACATGCCAAAAGTTGCGCTAATGGGGAGAAAATGTTGTGTTGACGTGCCAAAAGTTGCGCCAATGGGGATAAAATGTCGTGTTGGCATGCCAAAAGTTGCGCCAATGGGGAGAAAATGTCGTGTTGACATGCCAAAAGTTATGCCAATGGGGAGAAATTGTGGTGTCGACGTGCCGAAAGTTGCGCCACTTTACAAAGGGGAATTTTTTCTGTGTCGACGTGCCGAAAGTTGCGCCACTTTACAAAGGGGAATTTTTTTTGTGTTGATGTGTTGAAAGCTGCACCACTTTACAAAGGGGAAAAATTGTCATGTCGACATGCAAAAAAGTGCGCCCTTTTACACTGATGAGGAGTAGTTTCTTCTTCCTAGGATCCATTGATCTTTTTTGTAAAATATTTAAAAAGCTTGTTGGCATTTATGATGACATCATCCATGTTGCACCATGGGATGTTGCCATCCAAAAACTTGCCCAAAGTCAACTTTTGACTTTTTAGATATTTTGTAAATATCTTGTAAGATATTTTGTAAATAGTGGTTGGTTTGCTTTTGTCTTCTTTCCTCCTCTCCTTCTATAAATACTGGAATACTTGTTGTATTCCAGGTGGACATTTTTGTATGAAAAAAAGAAGTGAGGAGAGAAAGACTTTGTGCTTTCTTGTAACAGAAGAGATATTAATATATATGTTCAGACTTTGTGCTCAATATATGTGTTATTTGCATCAGATATTTCTTAAGTTAGATCTATGTTTCTATTCTATTGGATTCATTCTTATTATTGTCATATGTTCATCAGTATTGCTTTATTTGTTTATGCATGTTTGGCTCTGTTTACTACCAACCCAAAGCATAAACCTTCTGACCTTTCTGTCTTGGAATTCATTTCTCTTCTTCCTTCAGATCTACCCTTCTCTATTCCTTCCCTCCTACCTTTCTATTTGCAGTTGGAGCTACCTCTACTGGGATGAGATCCCAAACCCCCTGAAGTTAGAATAGTGTAGATTTGCACAGATTCCTGCTTGATAGATTAGCAATAAACCAATTTTGCTTTGTTGTCTCAAAGATGGGCTATGCCCTGCACACTGTTGGCCTGTTTCCCCATGACCTGTCTAACCGACATATTTTCAAACCATCACACCGATACAAGTGTATCAAGATGTGTAAGATGCGTGTAAAAGACTAGATGCGAAGTGCAAAGTGGAAAAGTAGAAATGTAAAACACTTGATAATGCTAGAAGGGGGGTAGAATAAACATGATGCCCCCAAGTGTATGATGTGAAGAAGAATCAAGTAAAATCATATAATCAAGTAACAAACAATGAGAGATAAATTTCTACATTATTTGAAATATAAACATCCAGATAGTATTCTATTGCCATCCTGTAGTGAATCTAATGTAATTGAATATTTTAAATTACATGAGTCACACTATCGTAAATTATCTGTATTGTTGGGTGAAGAGATAAAAGAAAAGAGAAAATATGATTCCCAAATAGGGGGGAAAAGGTCAAACGAAAAATAACCATGTGGTGGAAGTTCTTCCCTTTGAGGCTCAGATAATATTAGAAAACTATGTGATGTCAATGGAAGGAAATATGTCAACAAGGATGGAAGACACAAGATTTCACATGTTAATTTTCATATCCATTCTAGCTATCGTCAACTTTATCAGTTATTCCTGTGATTAAGCTAAATGTGGATTTATATGCCTAATATGATGTTATTGTAGCAATAAAATAAATGTGCAATTAAGTATAGAAATTACACCCAAGCAACTAAGCAATAAATTATGAAACCCTAATTGCAAGGAGAAGAAAGAGGTACTTAGTTGGTTCATAATAAAATCTAGAGTGTACTGAAGTATTGACTAGGTGAACAGAGCAGACGGAGCGTAACACAAAGACCCAAAAAAATGCACATATGGAAAGATATGTTAGACGGGGGCGCATTGGTGACCTAGGCCTGTTTCTAGGCGCCTGGGTCTACAGAAAAGCTCATTAAACCCCCTCTGAGTGGTTGTAAGGTGTTCTATGTTAGTCATCTTTGGTCACTCTAAGGTCGCACAATGATCGTCAAGGTTGTTGGAAACTTGCAATGAAATATGAACCTGTAAAACCCTTAAATAGACATCAAATCCTAAAAAAGAAAGATGCAGAATATGGGGTAAAACTGTCCTCAACTGTCACAATGTTGAACTTACAACTAAGCATTACACTACATCTCGGACCCAATGTAGTTCTATGTTTGTGTGTGTGGAATCGTGCCCTAGGTGGATCTTGTGCGTGTCGCATTTGATAGAGAGAAAATAAGCTAAATGTAAAGAAATGTAATAGATGTGTGCATGGAATATAATGAAATTCCCTCTTATGAAGTGTATGCATAGTAACCATCCCTTGTGTCCCTTATATGGTGCTAGATGGATGCAATGGAGCTCTTAGATGCTTGATGGATGCAATCTTAGGTGGTGATAGCTAATTCTTAGTGCTTGGTCCCTTATTATGATCACATAACTTTATATTTATACAATTTATTTTCTTGAATTTCGTATCTAACCCTGAAAAGGCTGAATACCAAAAAGATAAGATGCTTAAACAGCTAGAAAGGACCCAAAAATTGTGAGTAAATTATAAATGGGTCAGGGGCTCCCAAAGGGGACGAGGGCACCTGACACTAGCATCCTAGTTGGGTGCTACTGTCCAATATGATAAAATCCAAAGTATAAAAAGGAAAATTGAGTAAGTGTGTAAGACCAAAAGTGGTAACAAAAAGCAAAGAAAGGTGGCCAAAGACATGTGTTAGTTAACACTTTTCTTACTTAGGAATCATATGACTAGTAGTATGCAATCAGGACTAGATAATTACCCAAAGTGTGTGTTTTGTGTCTACAATTTCCCCCATTTTATGTTGGTGAGTGGAAAACTCAGTAAAATAAAGTAGATAAGAGATGTGTACCTGATAACGATGTAGATTGATGATGAAAGTGTTTCAAGGAATTATAAAAAGCGTGGAGTGATAAAAAGTGCGAAGCATGGATGCTAAGGAGGATAAAGTGTAAAAACATGATGATGAAAATGAACCTAGGGCGGAAACGCTAGTTTAGATGTTACGATGCTCTTGTTGTTTATGTCAATGTTGTTGATGATGTTGACTACTGCATCCCATACATATGGACTTGCAAAAGAGAAGAACGAATAAGTAGTCAAATACACATGTACATGATCAAAATTTGTAAAAAGTATGTAATGAAAGAATGTAAAAATATGAAAATATGAAAAAGGAACATGTGCGTCTGATCTGTGATGAGGAAAAGAATGTAGAGAGGATCATGAAGATGTTGTAAAAGTCCAGGTTTTTTGGGCGATCTCACGCCAGTTAAAGGGAGGAAAGTCTTGGCCGTGTGTTTCTGGGGCGATCTCACGCCAAGTCATGGAAAAAGTGTACGGAGAAAATTCGGGTGTCGCCCTCCAACCTTTAATTTCTTCCCACAATGTAGGACACCACTGCAGTTGGTGTGCAAAATCAGTGAAAGTTCTAAGGACTATATGCCCTGTAAAAGCCATTGTGTGGAGTTTTGTAGACTATGTTGATTTACCAATCGTTGTGTAATTTCCCCCTGTAAGTTACAAGCATCCAAGAAAGTCATTGTTGTGCTAAGGACCCAAGTCTAATTCTAAACCATGTATGAAACTAACAATTGTGTTGTACTGGTATTGTGTTGTGTATAACGTTATATTGGGTAACTGATTTACCCAAATGATGCACCCCTCGTTTGGAATGCATGTGACGTCTCTGAAAGAGTATGCAACCCAAAAGAGGACTGAATGTTGTGTTTAAATTGTGCCCTACATGGGGAAGGGAATGTGCTTGGTAGAAACCAAGGAACATGCAAATAAAGTGGTTGGGAGACAAGTGTTAGTACAAGTAAATACAAACACGTATGTAGAAGACAAGTGAAAACAATATGTAACTAAGATGCAAGAAGATAATGTAAACACACAAGAAGACAATGTAGACCGCAAAAAGTGCATTGCAAACATGGGAAATCACTCATGATGTTGCAAGATAATCATGGCCGTAGTGGCCACAAAAAGACAAGTGTACACACAAGACAAAGGTCAAAGCCCGCAGACAAGAGCAAACAATGGAAAAAAAATGTAACAGATAATCATGGAAATAGATAGTCCTGCATAACAAATGTTGCACATGAATCCCCCGTTAGCATGTTATAAAGATAAAAAGTGTGTCAAAGCATGTATAAACCTTGATAAACTAATTTGTTATGAAATAAAATGAAACAATAACACCTATAGTGTTCAAAAGTGGATGTTCTCATGAGCCTCTGTGGGACTGGTAATAGGTACTGCACCAAACATCCATGTTGCGTGTAAAATATCTGTAGAATTTGTGATCACAACTAGAAAGCAAGTGAACGTGCATGTGTGTATGGTAAATATAATGACATACAAGATATCTATCTACCATGTGTAATAAAGAGAGCATGTAACAAGTATATGTAATCAAGACTATGTGCAACAAAGATATGCAGTATGTTGTGAATGAGGCAAAATGGAATGCAGTGTGAATGATAGGAGCAACGTGTCCCCCGAGTGGATGTGTATGTATGCAAAGAGGTTCATTTATGTATGCCCCCTCATCATTCAAGAATGAACCGTAAACGAAAGTGCATCATTGGGAAATGGTTTGATTTATGTGTGTACGCAAAAGATGTGATCATCATAGCGCAAAGTGTAGAGTGTGTGAGTGAGTGAGTGATTGAACGTGTGAATGTTATGAGGTCCGTTTGAGATGTAGACCCTTAGCAGTCGAGTATGGACCGTGGAACTAGAGTACGTCATAGGGTAGTGTGTCGTGTTGATTGAGTAAGAGATATGCAATATTTTGTATTGGTTGTGTTTATATATTTTAGGGTGTAAACACATACAACAATGTTTTACACATTATTGGAACACATTATATATTAGTGTATTAAACATCAAAAATAGAAAAATATTATAATAAAGAATGGTTTGTTGGTAATAATAGCCCAATATCTATGCTTGTATACACCTAGTGAAAAAACCAAAATAAAACAACAGAAAATGGTGTTGCATATTAGCAAATTCAAGATAGCATATCAAATAATAACATAAATATTAGTTTATATAGTTTCACTACTAGAAGGATGTGGCAAACCATGAGGAATAGCATGTACAAGAATAAGGATCTATCAACCAGATTATTGTAAGGAAACCCATTTCATCTTGAATTGTGTATTCTACTATAGTGCTCAAGGCACCATGATTCCATACCATGGTGGAATATACCCAAACACCATTAAAGCTTCCAATTAAGACATCAATCATCAATAAGACATAATTATCATATTTTTCATGAGGGGGACAAATGGAGAAATGATAACGAAAAATTATAAGAGAAATGACTATGAGAGAAGATCCTCCTAATACTTGGAGGCGAGAGGAGGATAACCAATTAGTGGTTGAATGTGATGGAATTCAACTCATGACAACGTATTATGATTTGGAATCTTCTCATGATACATGGGGTTCTAGAATCAAAAATAATCTCCTGCAAGTGGCTTATGATTCAAGATCCAATTTCTCATACTATGCCTGGAATTAAAGAAGTAAATAAATTATGCCACTAAATAATTGAATCATTCATCTAAGCAAATGCACTAACAAAGAGATGCACTAATGCATTCTTAGACATTAATTTTTTTTCTCGTGGGACCATTCTATTGAGATCACTTTCCTATATTGTGTTATATAATATACTTTCTTAATGCATTATCTTTAGAATATTTTCCAGACTCTAGATAAGATACCGATTCAAACATGATAAAATATTGTAAATATGTCATTAAGACACATCAAAAAGATTGTTATCACATTCAAGACACTTTTACGCACATCAACTACTATGCAAAAAAATTTTAGCATAGGTGCACTAAAAAGTATGGCATAAATGTTGCAACAATATAACACATTCATGTTGCACAAATACATTGATGCAAGTCCACAAATTGGGATGGAACAAAAGTTACTGCAAAATATGTTAGGTGCAATCAGAAACTTACACATTTTAATACATCTTATTTTTGTAATCTGCTACAATGTGGCTACAAGCTGCTGATATACACGATATGGAGGAGTATAAGGAGAAATGCGAGTATTGGCATTTAGAAAATAATTGATTTTAGCCTTACAATCAATATGATTTGCAAGAAGTCATGGTTTGAGATACTCATGGTGAAAGGATCCTAAAATATTGCAGCAAGATCTAAAAGAGAAGATTTTCAAGAGTGGTCTCTAATGCAGGTTCACCAAATTATTTAACAAAAATAAACTTTTTTCATTAAACTCTAATTACAGAGTCACGTATGATAAATAAATGTTAAAGTACAAATTTGACACAAGCAATAAGATAATAAAGTATGAAACACTAAATGCAAACAAGAGCTAGAGAGAGAGTATAGAAGACCCCTAAGAGAGAGAGAGAAAGGAAATCACTTAATTGATTTGCACTTGATCTGAGACTGATGCAGACTGGGAAAACTGATAAACAGGAAGGGAAATTACCATGTCATCAACGCACTGTAAAATCTGGAACTGTCAGATAGAGCTAGACACGGGTGCCTAGTTTAGGGCACGGGCACCTGGCACTGGAGACTACTTCTTGGGTGCCGGTGACTACGCAAGGGCTCAGAATTTGATTTCTGGAGTGTCGCAATTGTTGATCAAGTGGTCGCAAGTATTCGCACTTTGATCGTTGAGGTACCTGTAACCTGCAAAACAAAGATTTACCTACAAAATCCACAATACCACATCAAATCCAAAAAAATAAAGATGTAATATGGGGATTCAAACTGTCCTCGATGATCACCTAATAGAGTGAGCTTACAGCCGAGCATTGCACAACATCTCAGACTCCATGTAGTTCTTGTGTGTGTGTAAAATAAATCATGCCCTAAGATGCCCTTGTGCAAGTGCACTTGATAGCGGGCTAGCTAGATGTAGAAATGCAAATAAATGTGTGGATGGAATAAAGGAACTTCCCCTTCCTATGCAGTGTATGCAAAAAATGCAGTCCCTTGTCCCTTGAATGAGTGCTAGATGGATGCCTTTGAGTGCTCTTAGATGCCTTTGGATGCAAGCTTAGGTGATGATAGTAGATGCTTAGTGCTTGGTCCTTCATTTTGGTCACATAGACTATGTATTTATATGATTCCCTTGGTTTGAATTTCATAATTGATAACTGGAAGGCCAACCCATAAGAAAATATATGCCCAAAAGATAAAAGAGACCCAAAAAGAAGCGAGTAAGGTAAGAAAAGGTCAGGGGTGCCCCAAGGGGACAAGGGTGCCTGAGGGCTGTTGCATCTTGGCTGGGCGCTGGTGTCTGAAGTCATAAAAGATAAATAAAGTAAAGTTCTAACTGGGATGTAGGGTGTGCAAGACCAAATAGAAAACAAGAAACACAGAAAAGAGGCCAAAGAATAGTTATCAATTACTAGTTTTCTCGCTTATGAATCATGTAAATGCTAGTACATGTTTATGGACCTAGAAATGTACCCAAGTGCATAATTTAGTGTCTACACTATTGATAAGTTATTTTCACTTCTTTATCAGTGAATTGGACCTCCTTTTTCAATGTATGTTCTTTCAAAATAGGCTTGAAGGTTATCACTATAAGAATTTCATTAGGATCAAATTAATTCCATGCCCTAGTTTCTACAGAGCTTGGCGTAAATGGATTAGAAGTCTCATTGTGTCACAACTCAAAATATTATATTCGCCATCACATGTAAAATGTAGTAGTTTTAGAGGGCTGTGGAAGTTTATCCCTTCTCATTCCTTTTACCACTTTTTTTGTACTTATTACTAACTTTAGGTTCAAACTCCCCTTCTTCAGAAATATTTGAATTAGTCTTTAAAAGTAACATCCCAACAATTTTTGGCTCCTCTTCCAAAAGGTTAATTTTCTTGCATATATTTGACTAATTAATTTGGTTATTAACAAGAATTTTATTGCCTTGATACCTTTTTTTTATCATCACTACAAGAGGTTAACAAGATTATTCTACTCAACTAATGGATCATGAAAACCCTTGAATTTCTTCATAAATTCCAATCCATCCTTCCTGGTCGAATAATGCACCCACCTCTCTATCTTGTAGCAATAATTGTTTCCACATTCTGGTTCAGGAGTATTTATTTTGTCCCATCTTCAGCATATTAGAGACAAGTATCTTCTACATTGAATAGGGATTGAGCTCTGGTTCTTGCAATCAAATCTGTTGTGACTATTTAGTTGTGGGAAGATAGGCTTTACTAATCTCCCAAACAATCTCTATGACCTTGGATGCCGACATGGTTTAATCACTATTGTCCACAAGTGCATAAACCCCTAGTCACACCCCCAAAGATGACCCCAACAATTGAGAATATTTAGATGATTGTTACCTCATTAAACAATAAATAAAACTGTGAGGTGTCAAAATGGTAATTATGATAACGTTATTCCCAAGTTCTTTCTCCACGTTGAAACAATTATGACATGTTTTTAACCCAGATTTTAATAATCAATACATAGAAAATAAATATTATAACTTCAAAGTAATGTGCCTTTGAATTTCTCATAATTATGATGTGCCCTAAAAATAAAATCAGTTAGCAAAATGATCAACATATTACACTCTAGTGATTGCAGTAGCAACTGCTTTGTGGGAAAGTTGTCATTTATGTTTTCAACTTTCCTTAAAATGATTTTTATTTTATTTTTTGCAAGGATGAAATCCACTATAGGTATCATTGAAACTTGAGGAAAATTTCAATTCTTCTCTTTTATTAGTCCTTTCTTCTCTTATTTTTTGACTGCATGGAAGAACTATTCTTCCAATATCCTCAAATTCACCTTTTGATTGAATTTGGAAATTGCAGTAAGTCCATGTTTATTTACTAGCTAAGGGTAAAGCTTTAGTCTAATGGCTATTATTCATGCCAAAACCAAAAGAGTTCTAGTATCTCCATCAATGGGAAGGAGTTGTAACAATCCATTATCTAAGAATACTTTTTCAATCTCATATGGACCCAACCATCTGGTTCTGAGCTTTCCTAGAAAGTTCTGGTACTTAGAGTCAAACAACAAATCCGAGTCTCCTTCTTTGAACTTTCTTTTTTTAATATGTATTGCATGCAATTGTTAAAAAGTAATGGTATTGCAACAATGTCATTTGAAGTAATTTTCATCTTGTTTGAAATCTATGATAATTAAACTTTAATTTGGAGTATCATTTTCCGTTGTGCTTCATCCAATTCTATTCTAACTTTGATTACTGTTCTAAGTGTCTGTAATTCAAATTCAATGGGTAATAATGGTTTTTTGACCATGTGTCAAGTTCATGGTTGAAAATCTAGTAGTGGTTTTCCAACAAGTAATTCATATGCTAATAAACCCCTTTAGGATACATTTTGTACTGTCCAATCTCGTAATTGCTTGGTGTTGACTGTTTTGGGGACACAATTAAGATACTTTCTAGCTTGATGACTTGTCACAACGAACTTGGATATAATGGCTTGAAACACATGGAATGAAATAATAGATTGATCATAAAATTTCACACAAAGGATTTGATCATGATGGACAACCTAATTAGAGTGTTTATTTGTCAATGCTAATATCCTTAGAGTTGCTGTTAATTTTTAGAAATCTTGTGATACAAAATTTTGTTCAATTGCTATCACTTTCTGTTTTTTAATAAAGCTTTGAGAAAATGAGACTTCTTGCAATATACTTAGATCACAAAGTGCATCACAATGAATTAGCCCTTGTGATGGTGGACTTTTTTACTTTATCCAAAAAATCTGTTCCCACTACTCAAAAGGTTCTCAATTTAACCATACATGGAGATTGGCATTTCATAGAATGTTTTACTCACATCCTCATAATTTCGGATAAAATGATTTTTCACATGTAAAAAAGGGAAGTCTTGCAAGTAATCCATGAATCCAAGTGATGTTGCAAATAAGATCTCTAAATGAAAAAATGACCTCCAAAATCATTCACACAATAGTGATCTTAATGATATGTAGGGCTTCATCTTACTAATCACATAAACCAAGTCATAAATCCACATTTAAATAGATAATCCAGTGATGAAGAATTTAAAGAAACAACTGTCTTAATAAACATACCATTAAATAAAAATCATTTAAATCTATTGGCTAATTAGTTTTATTTCCCAAACCATGTGCGAACAATGCATTATATAGAAAATAGATTCTTCATCATAAGCTATCATAAAAAATGATCTTCCTCTCTATATGTAACCTTAACGCAAAGCATTAATCAAACAACCATAGAATTATAAAGAAATTTAAATCTGGCCTTATCATTAATAGAATAAGAAATTCTTGCAAGTACACTATAAAAAAGTTTTTACATCATTTGGTTTATTCACTAGTATTGGTTAGGTTACATGTCAGTATTTACAAATGTCTTATACAGCTCTAATATAATTGCAATCTTCAATTTATGGGATAGACAATAACTAGAAATTCTTTCTCAAAAGTAGTATAACTTCTTTTACTGTGGGAGTGAGATTTTTACGTGATGTAGTAAATAACATACATTTTACCATGTTCATCTTTATGTCCCAATATTACTCCTATAATCAGTTTTAGAATCATCAAGTGTGAATATGGAAAGACTTTTCTGCAATTGGGTCCTCTCAATACTGGAGACGAAGTCAATTTCTCTTTAATTCAATTCAAAATCTTTTTGGCACTTCTCATCCCAAATGAATTCACTATCCTTAACTAGCAAAGCAAACATTTGTGTAATAATCTTCATCTTACTTATATTTTAATGTGCTTTCTCCAGCGATTTGTACACTTGTTCGTGCACATATCATCTAGCATAAAGAAGTTGTAATTAGGTATTTGTGTCGCAATTTAATTGTAATCCATTTATCCATATGTTACATAAACAAAGATTTAAATATAAGGTAGACAAAAAAAAAATCAAATTATGTTTTGGCTCCACCTGAATTCGGAGGAAATGAAGATCGGATTGAATGAATAGGAATCCAAACGTAAGTGTTGGTGGGCTCACGAATTTGGAGGAAAATGAAGATTGCAAGAATATGTCTATCGTAATAGATAGAGATGAACTCTAAAAATTAGGTGTGGCGAGATTGGCCGAAATCTAACTCCCAGCCCAACCGTGGTGCAACGATAAGCAAGGAAGCGAGACTGATGCACCAGCCGGGAATCGAACCCGGGTCTGTACCGTGGCAGGGTACTATTCTACCACTAGACCACTGGTGCGTATATTTAAAGAAAAAAATTGACTACGTTTGTTGTCATTCGCGGGTGTAAAACAAAAACGCGATTTGTAGTTTTCTTCTCGTTTGCTGATGTAAAAGCAAACAAATTTCAGAGAAAAAAGTAATGGAGATGCGGGGTATCGAACCCCGTACCTCTCGCATGCAAAGCGAGCGCTCTACCATGTGAGCTACATCCCCGGTTTCTGACATCCCCAGCGTTCTGAACTAATTTTCTTTGCACTACTTATCCTAAAATAGGCACGTGCAGACTACTGGATCCAGCATTAGAGACGGTTGTTTGTTCGCATTTGCTAAATTATATATTATGTCTTCATCGACTCAGAGTTACATTTTAATAGAATTAAAATCCGTATTACTTAACTTGTGTAGTCGCGACTCGCGATGGATGGAAGGAACTTAGTCACCACACGCGCTCTAGTGTATTTGTTAATCCCACATGCGCTGTACGTGGCAATCATTAACGAGAAATATAGGGAAGTGCAGAGTGTAGTGAGTGTCTCTTCGGAGACATCTGATAAAATTGGAACGATACAGAGAAGATTAGCATGGCCCCTGCGCAAGGATGACACGCATAAATCGAGAAATGGTCCAAATTTTTTTAGTAATATTTATCCTGTTCTATTTTGTGCCCCGCGGTTTCTTCTTTTCCTTTTTTAAATCGCCGTTAAAGATGGAGCTCGCCCACATCATCGTTCTCTCTCACCAATTTTGTTCAACTCCGTTTCAAAAATTGTACTTCCAGCTATTCTTTAAATTCTTGGTTATTTGATCTATACAAATTTGTTAGATAATGTATCATACTATCAATTGCACTTGAGGAGCAAGAAACTCCCGAAGGGATGTACATTATGTGATATAAAGGACCTTGTGAAATCCGTCGAGTCCAGAAACATTTTGTAATGAAAAAAGGTAAGGCACAAGTACGATGATGTGCGAGATAGTTGTGGGACGTTGTGCAATGCTAAGGTCGGCTGCAAATGCCACAAAGGTTTTGTGCGACATTACAGGTGTCTCGAGTGCAATGCGGAACACTATGCGCAAGGTTGTGAGGTGCTAGCACAAGATTGCGGGAGTTACGCGAGTTATGAAGCAAGTATGCGCGCTGCAAGAGATTGCCCAGGGCAACGCGCCGATGTGTTGTGGGACTCAACGAAGAATGCTAAGTGTTGAAATAAATGTGGGAGAGTGTAAGGTTGCATGAAATGATGCAAAGGGTTACACTCTATCCCGCGATGTTCTATCATTATTGCGAGATGTTGCAAAGGTAAGGTAAATTGCTTAGATGGAGTAAGTTATGTGGGATTCCGTGAAGAGTTGGGCCATCACCACACACCGCCACGAAGTTGTAGCCTTACCGCAAGATGCTATGAATATCTAGAGAAAATTTTAGCAAGAGGAGTTAGGAGGATTGTGTAGTTGGAAATTATTGTGAGGCAGGCTGCAATGGCGCACACAAATTATTCACCCTTTCTTAAGAAGCGATGGTCTCTATTGGGTTAGATGCTAGTTGAGGAAGCTGAAACTTGAAGTTGTATCGTTGTCCTGAGGTGTTGTGAAGGTATATAGCCCAAGTTCTACAAGAGGAGTAAAAAGGTCTGTGCAACTATAAGCTACTACGGGGTAGGTTGTAAGGCCGCACATGGATCGTTACGACTCACATGGTTCCTCTTCCATCATTCGCGGTCCAACAAAGAAACCCCTAAAGATTTTTGATACCTCCACAACCATCCATGTTGACCCCCAAATAAGGCGCAATATCCAAGTATTGTATCTTGCACACATGAGTGATACATGTGGCACATAATAAGAAAGATTTTGACATATGGCGGCATAAGAATAAGATAAGGAAAAATATGGTCTAGGATTCTACAGATACCTGAGGAAGTAGGGGAAGTCCTAGAGGATGTGATACGTGTGTCGAATCAGAGATAACTAAACATCTTGAAAGAATATATAATGGAATCTCAAGGCATACTCTCATGTCAAGTTGTAAAATTGGATGTTTTTCAATTTTTAATAATTATGGATTGAATTTTTATAATTATAAAATCCCATGGTAATAAGGTTGACACAAATTTCACAAAGGATGTGAATCGACATGACTTACAATTCATCTTGGTGAAGGAAGAGAGAAATTTTATCATAAAAATTTGATGGGGAAATAAGGTTTAGAAAAGGTCCAAAATATTATAAGATTCCCAAAACGTCTAGAATCATTTAAGGTTTTAGGGTTTCTTCTACATGATTTCACAAGGAAATTTCTTTTTTGAAATCAACTATGGTAGAAAAACTATATGCATCATCACTTATTGTCGAACCTATGATCAAGGTACATAGAGCTACCAAGGAATTCCTTGTGTGGGTTAATACAATCTTAGAAACATTGATCGCTAGTAGCATACATTGCGCTACTGACCAATAGAAATTTATTTTAAAATAATCTTGCTAAATATTTTTTGCTAACAACCGGTAGCATAATGTATATTCAACAATATTACATCACTAAAAAATGTAAATTCATCTAAAGACTATTCATGCACCAACCTTCTCGACTTGTTGATTCCTCTAATTAATATGATATCATTGAGCAATTAAATAATAGCCCAGCTAAGATATCTCTCTTTGATATTTTGTATAAGGCCCTTGATTGTTGTCTCACACTAGCAATGGCATTGAGATCTATTCAAATATAAATTGATGACCCTCCTGTAGATTTTACAAATATAAAGTGATGACCCTCTTATTATGGATTGGGTTCGAGTTTTTTTAATTAAACGTGTACTCATTGATAATGGTTTTGCATTAAATATATGTCCTTTATCATTACTAACACAACCGCGCATCATTGCTAATGCAATTAAAACATTTACTCTTGTTATATGTGGATATGATACTACTAATCACACTTGCATTGGTGTTATCGAATTATAATTACAAGCACGACCTCACAAGATCATTACTCCATTTTATGTTATGGATGCCCTATTACATTTTAATCTACTCCTTAATTGACCTTGGATCTATGTCATGCATGATATTCCCTCTGCGGTCCATCGTTGGGTTAAGTTTATATTTGATGGCTATGAATATGAAAGTGCAACAACATATTTACACAGGGAGTAACACAAAATAATATTATATTTTCTATATATTTGCACAACGTGTTTGGATAATATATAGCCAATACAATAGAAGAACTACTTCCTAGAAAATAGGAAGTCAACAAACAACTTACCTGTTTATAATTTTATGGGTACAATAAAACTCTATAATAATATATTGTTGAAACAATATATTATAACAATATGAGTTATAATACCAACTCAATTACATCACATAATTATAATCTAAATTT
The DNA here is from genome assembly GCA_019776745.2 of Taxus chinensis. NCBI lineage: Eukaryota > Viridiplantae > Streptophyta > Pinopsida > Cupressales > Taxaceae > Taxus > Taxus chinensis. The sequence goes on along the minus strand of CM034157.1, from coordinate 129,122,793 downwards.
AATAATAATGTGAGCACTAATAATATGAAATCCTAACATAATACTATTATTACTAATCTTGAACCATTCAAATATTGTCGCATGGATTCTGCTACTTCTATGATTATTCCCTCATCTTAGGTAATCCGCTAACATTGTCTTGATACATATGATATTGGGGAGCCTATCAATCGTACTCCCATTTCACTACCTCCCCCTATTTCGTCTATTCAAACCAACACTATTGATCTCATCTCTCCTACTATATCTCCATCTATGCCACCTTCCGCATCTACTCCAAATCCCCTTGAGACCATTTCAAAAAATTTCCATGTGGAGACTGATGATTCTAATGATGATGTTGATACTATTGAGCTTATTGATGAAAACTTATGTAATTTGGATTTTACTCCTATGAACTATAATGATTCTTTGTTTCATAGTCATTACATTGCTACCAGTCAGGTAGTGAATATCAACTCAAATCTCATGCTACACATGCTACTACTATTGTTATGGTTCCTTATCATAATATTGTGTATACCATTGATTCTATTCCTCCTTCTACAATTACTCCTACACTTAGTGATAATGGTTCTATTTTAACTATTGGTTCTTCTCCTGTACCACTTCCTTCTTTTGATAAATTCACTTGCACACTATACATTAATCACACATATTGGCAACATGTGCTTGTATGGTTTTGAAGGCCTTGAATGTCTTGTGACATCTTGAGTGGTATCACAAATTTTCCACTATCTACTAAGTTGTCCTCTTGATGTTTTATTGCATGTTTGACTTGTTTTTATTACAATATTCCATAATTGTTTATCAAGTTAACACTTCTTACTAGATTTCTTTCCATTGTTTTGCATGTGTCATGGTTGTTAGCATGCACATATCTTATTCCCTCTATGGGAATCATTCTTCATATGTGCACATAGTATTTGGGACCTCTCATTTTGAACGTGCACACATTGATCCATCTCACGCACCCCAAACGAGGAGGGAAAACCATCAGGTGATTATTTCACCCTCTCAATACTTTAAAAATCAAAGAGAGAATGGTACAAAGGAGAATTAGACATAGTAAAGAATCATAAAAGAGCTCAAAATCAGACTTGGGCCAAAAAAATAGGGACACAAGTGTTTACATCAGATAATAATGGTGGGTATTATTGTCCTACTTGTGGATTTTTTCATAGGGAAAAAATAAACATTAAGTTCTAACTTACTATCCAATTTAAAGGGAAAAAATCAATAGAATGTTTCATACTTTGGGCAAGGGAACTAACTACTTTTCTTTCTCAATTCAAAATTTTCCCACTAGTATCTAATAAGGAGTGACATCTAAGGCATATGCAAGGACAACTATATGTTTGGAATGAAATGTCATCTGTGGATAGTTACTATTGGGTTGGTGACCATCTGCAATGGTACTTATTTTCGGGCTTTGGGGAAGCACCATGGATGAAGGGAAATGTTGACCAACCTCCCAACACTCTTCCTTTGATAGCAGGAAACCTAAATCCTAAGAGATTTGTGAGAGAATTTGAGAATGAGGATCATGCAGGACGGTGCACAAATCAGGTGAGTTACATTCGAACGAAAGTGTGAAAGAGTTCCATGTAGTAAGTAAGCATTCAACCACCATGAAATTTTCATTCAAAATAAAAGGTCTAATCATCCTCATATATCAAAAAAGATGGTAAAAATAGGAGTGTTGTGTAACTCCTAATGCAAGACTCATCATACCTCCACAAGGGAGAAAGGAGTTATGTTCTAGAAATTGAAATTAACTCTTGTATGACACACTGACACACACTAATGTGTATGATAGAATCTATGACAGAATCTTTCACATCTCCTAAATACACCTAAGACATATGATCTAACTGAAGTGAGATGACTCGCCAAGTGATGTGGAAAATGCCCCAAGATATATAAATTAAATTAAATATAATTGTAGAGTAACTATTGTAATGAATGATGTAAAATGCTAATATATAGTAAAGACACAAGCAAACAAGGGACAGAAGCACCCATGGGAGGATATGAGCATGAGTGCTAGTGTCTGATTCTGGGTGCTAGTGTCTATGTGAATAATCAAGATATGATCGCTTCTATGTAGGAGGAGCTTCGTTGTTAGTCTCTGTTTGTCACTCTGGTTTCACTCCTTAATCGCCGAATGTACCTGCAACCTAATAAAAAATTTATCTACCTACACATGTCCACAAACCACATCAAATCTAATAAAAAAGATGTAGAATGTGGAGTCAGACTGACCCCAACTGTCACCTAAAGAGTGAACTTAGTACCGAGCATTGCACTACATTTCAGACTCCATGTAGTTCTATGTGAGTGTGTGTGTAATGATGCCCTAGGATGCCCTTGTGCAAGTTACACAATGATAGCGGGATAGATCTAGAATGTAGCAAATGTATAGAATGTGTGTGATGGAATAGAATAAACTTCCCCTCCTATGTTGTGTATGCAGAGTGATGCAACCCTTGTCCCTTGAATGAGTGTGCTAGATGGATGCTTTTGATGCTCTTATGCCTTTGGATGCAAGCTTAGGTGATAATATGTAATGCTTAGTGCTTGGTCCTTTATTTTGAAAACATAACTATGTATTTATATGATTCCCTTGTTTGAATTTTGTAATTGACAACATAAAGGCCGACCCAAAGTAGTAAAAGGTAATTAAGAAGCAAAAGGGGTCCAAAAGGATAAGAAAAAGGTAAAGAAGGACAAGAGCACCTAAGAGGAACAGAGTGCCTAGGCTAGTGTCCTAACTGGGCACTAGTGTCTGAGGCCATAGAAAGATAAAACAGTCAAATGTCGACAAGAGTGCAAGATGTATAAAGCCAATAAAAGTGCAGAAGACAAAGAAAAAGGCTAAAGGGAGTTGTCAATTACTAGTTTTCTTGCTTAGGAATCATGTAAATGCTAGCATGCTTTTAGGACCTAGAAATGTACCCAAGTGCATAGATTTTGTGTCTACATTTTCCCCCACTTTATGTTGTTGAGTGAATACTCGATAACATAAAGTAGATAGAAGTTGTGTACCTTATGATCCTTGTAGAGAAGAGTGTAGTTGATAGCATGCCGAGTGGACAAGTGAAGCGTGAAGTGATCGTAATGTGAAGCATGGAGACTAGGAAAGGGAAGTGGACCCTAGGGGTGAAGCATATGTGTAGTAGTGTGTTGTGTTTGCTGATGTGAGTTGATTCTTGTTGCGTATTAAGGATGGACCTGCAAAAGAAGAGAGAAAGAGTAGTCAAAGTTCTGTATATGAGAAATCAAAGTAACATGTGTATAAGTAAGTAAAAGTGTGAAAGTATGTAAAAGGAAAGTGTGCACCTGATGTATAAGAGTGTAAGAGATAGAGAATTGTCCTGATTTTCTTGGAGATGTTACTAAATTTGTTACCGATGGTGAGGTTTTTGGGTGATCTCATGCCAAGAGTGAGTTTTTTGGGTGATCTCACACCAAGAGTGATTTTTTTGGTGATCTCACGCCAAGACGCATTTTTTGGGTGATCTCACACCAAGTGTGAGTTTTTTGGGTGATCTCACGCCAAGAGAAGAGTGTTGGGGAGAGAGGTCTAGTTTTTCTCTCCTTCCATGACTACTTCCCGAATAAGCACCACTACAGATGGTACATCCCAATTTGTTCTGATTGTTTTGATTAGTCCTGATTGTAACTGAAATGTACTGATAAAATGAATTCTGTAACTGGAGGCAAGTGCCTGCTACTGTAGAATTGTTGTGAAATACTTGTTGAAGATTGTGTTGAACTGAAAAAATTGACTATTTTTGCCCCCAGGACATTAGTGCCCAGGGGGGACACAAGTGTCCAAGCACTACTGTCTGGTCTGGTGCTAGTGTTTGTCTGTGTGTGAGTTACAAGTCTAATTCTGGACCATTCTATGATTGTATTCATGTGTTGATTTTGTACTGTGTTGATCTGTATTGCATCTTTGAGCTGTTGTAGGGGTGATTTTTTCACCCAATAGATGCCCCCCTCATTTGGGGTGCATGCAATGATTGTAGGATAATGTGGTCCAAAGGAGAGGACCATGATATGATATGTTTATTGGAGTGGAGATACACGTAGGGGGTAGGGGATGTGCATGGTAGAAACCAAGGCACATGAAAACAAGATAGGCTAGTAAAAAGTGTTAATAGTAAAAAAGCTAACATCTAATAGAAGACAATGTAACAAGCAACTAACAAGACAAGATGGACCACGAAAAATGGGTTTCATACATAGGACATCACTCACAATGTCACAAGACAATCAAGGTCGAAGCATCCAAAAGCATACAATGATCAAGAAGACATAGGGCATAGCCCGCAAACAATAGCAAACAATAACAAACAAAATGTGATCAGATAACCATGGTTGTATAGAGTCCTGCAAGGAAAATGCTACACATGAAGCACCCATTAGCATGTTAGAAAGATAAATAGTATGTCAAAGCATGTATATATTAGTGAAAAGTAAAGTGATAGTAATGAGAAGTAGTAAATAATGTAACAATAGAACCTGTGATGTGTGAGTATGAGAGTAGTAAAGGTAGATGCCCCCAGGAGCCTCAGTGGGACTGGTAAGAGATTCAGTGTCGAGCATCATGCATCATGTAAGGAGTTGTAAGAGATCTGCATTCACTTCTAGAGACCAAGTGAACACACATGTGTATATGAAAAATATAATGACATACTAAGTATCTTTCTAGCATAGTAAGCAAAGTGCAAGATGTAAGTAGTATAAGCTAGCAAGAATAAATGAAACCAAGATATCTAAATGTTTTATGAGTGTGATGGTATGATATGCAAGATGTGAGATGATAGGAGTGTACATTTCCCCCAGTGGATGTGTATGAGATGAGGTTCATTTATAAATGCTCCCTCAACAGTCAAGAATGAACCATAGAACAAGAGTGTGTCATCAAAATGAGTGTGTTGTGTGAGAGTAGATGCTAGAAAGATATATCATGAAGCATTGAGCATGAAGTAATGATGAGGTTCATTTATGAGAAATGCGCGTAGATGAAGTGTAGTAGTGTGAACACTAGAGACATCATGAAGTGTATGAGTAGTGTGAGGTTCATGATGTGAGTGAGGATGATGCCCTCAACAGTCAAGTGTGAACCGTAGCACTATAGTGCTTCATTGGGTAATGACGATACAATGTGTGTACCAAAGATGTAGGAGTGCTTAGGAATATTAGACATGAAGCATAGAGCATGAAGTGTAGTAGTAGACACTAGAGACAACCGATATTGATGGAAGGGGGAGAAATTGTGATGCCCCCAAGTGTGCAAGGTGATAGAGATCTATGATGTAAGAGATACATTTGAAATGATTAAGAAATGTATCATATATATATTGACAAAATGAAGGTAGAAGAAGAGTAGGAAAAGAGGTTAGCTATCACAGGGTGAATTGGTTGGTCTTGCTTGGTTGGTTGGTTTGGTACTGATTTGGAATTGGAACATTAAAGAGGTATTGATAGGAGGAGGTGATTGGGGTACTTTTTGAAAGGTGGTTGCTTAGTTGGAATTGGTAATGTTGTAGAAGACTTGATAGGAGGAGGTGATGGGGTACGGATTTTAAAGGTGGTATGACATTGGGTTGGATAGGCGGCTCTTGACTTACCGGAGAAGGAACATTAGTAATTATGGCATGATGCTCATTAGACATAGAGGGATCATATTTGGGAGCCCAATGGGATTTTGTAATTGGAGATGTGTATGTAGCAGAATGTTGTGTAGCAAATGAAATAAAACCATGATGCTCAAGGTGCTTAATTCTTCATTTTAAAGCATAAAAATCATTTTCATGATGTCCATTAAGTATGTGATAATTACAAAATGGGAGACCTATGTATTTGGAAAGCCGATAAGGAGGGTAGAAATGAGTAGTTGGAAAGTTGATCAATTGGTGATTGAGGAGCTCAGGAAGAATATCATGTTGCTTAACATTTAGATCAAACTTGAGAGGTGTTGGTAGTGGTAAGACTTGGGGTTCACTTATATGAGCACATGTAGAAGACATAGGATTAGGATGAGGTGTAGAAGAAGAACTAGCATGGGCTTGAGAAGCATCCTTGAGATGTTGGATTTCAGCTTTGAGAGATGTAATCATGGTTTCCATAGCTTGAATTTTATCTTGAAATAAACAATGTAAAGCTTGAATTGACTTGCAAATGGATTGATTGGTTGTGGTATCAGGACCAATAGGGTCATCAGAGAGATGATCGAAGATGGCACTTACTTGTGCAGGTGGCATATTGTGAGGGAGATACATAGTGTCTAGGGATTTTTGGAGAACATCTTTGCAAGGTGGGTGCATTTGAAGTAATTGATGCAAGGAGACTTTAGGAACCTAAGGAGCCATGCAAGAAGATTGGTAACAATAGGTAAAATAAGGATCCAAGTGTTTGATCACAAGTGGGGTTCACCAAATGATTTAATATAAATTTAAATAAATATAATTTTAGAGTAACTACTGTAATGAATGATATACAAATGCTAATATACAGTAAGACACAAGCAAAAAGCATGTATAAATATGAAACCCTAAGCAAGAGACGGAGATAAAGATACTTAGCTGATTTTGAGTGGTCTGGAAGTGATCTGGGTAGGTGAATAGCTGAAACAAACTGATTGAAGAGTCATCAATTAGAGGTTCTGAGACTCAAAGAATGTGTTGGATAGGAGTGCCCATGGGGAGGACAGGAGCACCTGGGGCTAGTGTCTAGATCTGGGTGCTAGTGTCCATGTAGAATGCTCAGGATCTGATCACTTCTATGTAGGAGGAGCTTCATTGTTAGTCTTTTTTTATCTCTTTGGTTTCACTCCTTGATCATCAAATGTACCTGTAACCTACAAAACAACTTGTCTACCTGCACATGTCCACAAACCACATCAAATATAATAAAAAAGATGTAGAATGTGGAGTCAGACTGACCCCGGCAGTCACCCGAAGAGTGAACTTAGTACCGAGCACTGCACTACATTTCAGACTCCATGTAGTTCTTTGTGTGTGTGTGTAATGATGCCCTAGGATGCCCTTGTGCAAGTTGCACAATGATAGTGGGCTAGATCTAGAATGTAGCAAATGTATAGAATGTGTGGGATGGAATAGAATAAACTTCCCCTCCTATGTTGTGTATGCAGAAGTGATGCAACCCTTGTCCCTTGAATGAGTGTGCTAGATGGATGCTTTGAAGTGCTTTGTGCCTTTGGATGCAAGCTTAGGTGATAGTATGTAATGCTTAGTGCTTGGTCCTTTATTTTGAAAACATAACTTGTGTATTTATATGATTCCCTTGTTTGAATTTTGTAATTGACAACTGGAAGGCCGACCCAAAGTAGTAAAAAGTAATTAAGAAGTGAAAGGGGTCCAAAAGGATAAGAAAAAGGTAAAGAAGGACAAGAGCACCCAGGAGGATAGGAGCACCTGGCGTGCTAGTGTCCCAACTAGGCGCTAGTGTCTGAGGCCATAGAAAAATAAAACAGTCAAATGTCCGAAAGAGTGCAAGATGTATAAAGCCAATAAAAGTGTAGAAGACAAAGCAAAAGGCTAAAGGGAGTTGTCAATTACTAGTTTTCTATAATTTCCATTTGGAATTTTATTGGTTACAATGTACAAGGTACGATCTTCCTATCTACTTTATGCTACTAAATATTCATTCACCAACATAAAGTCATGGAAAATGTAGACACAAAATTATGCAATTGGATACTATTACAGCATACCTATAGAATGACATATTAGGGTTATGTGAGGTGCTTTAGCAAGAAAATATGCACCTGATAACATTTTGTATGCTTTACATTAACATTGTTTTATCTTTCCATGCTTTCATCCTCTGTTTTTTTGGAATTTTCCCTTTATTTTTGGACATAAAACAACGTCTTACTCAGTTGAACATTTCCTTATTTATCTTTGGAGATTTCTGGACATAAGCACCCAGTAGAGGACACTAACGGCTAACGCTAGTTTATCCGTATGGGCACTCATGTCCCTTCACTTATGTTCTTATATTTTAAAATGAACCATCACTTGTTTATATTTTTTGAACTTGTATTGATCACTTTGGGTTGGATTCTAGTGTTGTTAATGTCGATATTCAAGAAAAAGAATCGTATAATTACACAACCTATTAATTATTCTAAGGGGCATGGGGTTACTATTTTATATCTACTACTTGGGAAAAATTAGCAACTTAAGGACTACATTTGGGCTGCATTATTCACTTCATAGGAAGGGAAAAATTTTAATTTCATGACACATATTATCTTGAGAGAAAAGTAGTTGTAGCCCACTATCTTGGTACAACTTGCACAAGAGTAACCTAACTTCAAGGGACATGATTTCTATCACACACACAGGGACACAAAATTCAATTACACACACACACAGAACACACACACACACACACACACACACACACAAATACATTGAGTATGAAATGTAGTGTAACACTCTGTGACAATCAAATTAGGGTGACCATTGAGGTCATTTCGACTCAAGCATGTGCATATTTGATTTATTCTAATGTGTGCTTAAACCTTTTACAAGTAGTTAGATTTTGTTTTTCAAGTACGAGTGTGATAAGAGAACCATAAAACCAAGTAGATGTGACACAAAGTGAAGTGAAGATGATATTATCAGACACTAAAATAAACCATAAGTAGACCTCATTACTGTTAGACACTAGTGCCCAATTAAGACACTAGCTTTTACCCGAGCATTCATATCCTCTTCCAGATAAGTACTTTCTGAAGATAACTTTCAGATCATATTTTCTCAGACTAAGAATACATAGTTTAGAATGAGTCCTTCTCATCCTATTTCACTAGCACTAGATCCAGTACTAGATCTTACCAAATACAGATAAATCAATATATTATCCTCTTGTTGGTTGCACTTTCTTATCATTTACTTGCATATTAGCATGTTTCTAATATACTATGATATTGATCCACTTCTTTAATTAAGATATAATTTTGTTAAATGAAATATTGATTTTTTTAAAAAGTAGGAAACAAAATTTAGATAGTGGAGGAACACTAGGCACTATCATAGCTACAGAGACATCAAAATTTAGGTATGCATCAAGATCCCTTATCTTTTAATCAAATATTCTACAATTGCATATTTACCTTATTTGTCTATAGCTCAATTGGTATAGTCAAACAGTCTTATGGAACCAAATGTCAGGTTCATAGCTTGGATCCTGCGTGGAGGTATAATTCCTATCACAAGATCCATTGGTTAAAAACAACTAAGAGATGTGGCATAAAAATCAATGATAATCAGGCAGTATTGAGTACCAAAATCAATTGGTTTTGATTGTATATTTTCATCTTCCAATCAACTCGAGAACAACCTATGGAGAGGAAATCATTTGCTGAGTTACAAAACCAAAATGTTGTATTGACCATAACATATCACCACAAAAAAATTTTCAAAAAGCATCTAATTTAAAAATGGGATGCCTACTGGACCCACGCAGATACACAATTTTTCCGGTGGCAACTATACATGTGAGTGTTCATATACATAATTCAATTCAGCCAGCATATACATAATGATATGGTGACATACCTAATATGTGTGGTAGAGGTAGATGGTGTTGTACTATAGTCAAGGAGGATGCTGTCCAAACCCCACCACACCCATAGTAACTGAACTCCCTAAGGAGTTTCACAATGCTTACATTAACCCTAAACCATCCAATAAATAACCCAATCACTTGAACTAAGCCATAGGTAGATACCCCAGCACAACTAATAAACCCCATTTTCTTGTGATGCCTATTACATCACAAAATTCAATTAGCCCAAACCTAAGATTTGAATTTTGAAAGGAAACACAAAAATGTTGGATGCATCATTGAAGGTTTCACCATTATTTTAAGAAATTAAATGTGTCCCCTATTTGGGATACAAGACTACCATGGATTTATGTCATAATGAAATCTTAAGAGGAAGAGGACAGGAGTACCCAAATTGTCCATAGTCATTGACCAAATTGCATGAAATAGTCATGGTCTTCGAAACATTTTTCCCCTAAGTATTTTGAACCAGGAAGATATGTGGCAAACATTTATGTTAATGGAAGTCTCATGAAAAACATTATGATTTATTTAAGGGTAGATTTAAATGAAATGGACCAAGGAAATCATGGAGGAATTAAATGCTTATGGGATTTTTACATACCCCAACAATTATCCACAAACTTGCAAATAGATCAACTGCATCTCTAAATAGGGGTGATTGAATATTTATGTAATGCCCTATTCATATCCCGAGTTTCCCTCCTTTGTTAAGGCTTCTCTGTATCCCATGTTTTTTGCCTCTACTGTGGATTCTTTGTCCTTTATGGTTTCAACAAAAAAATGTAAATTTGATGACTATAATCAAGAAATTGAAGGTGAATTTGATGTGATAAATTTTCATTGTAGTGGGAATAATATAGATAAAAGCACACTCCACAACCATTTTCGGCACAATGGATGCAAAATGTTGAGACATATAGAAGACACATGAACTATTTGAAAAAATACCTAGAATAGATTTGGTTTTATGGACTGCAATAATTGATATGCACAAGAAATGTTTCTTCAAATGCCTTTAAAAATATTAAGCAAACACATTTGGGAGATTTAAAACCAGACTCCACAACCTATTTCTGCATACTCCAAACCTCTGCCAAAATGGGTGTATCATTTTAGTTGTCACCAAATATTTTTTGATGAATTGAAAGAACACATTCTCCATCATGTCATTATATATATTGTTGGTTGCTCTTGTTTTTCATATTCCTTGAATTTATTTTTTCCTTTTCTACTTAGTTTTAAAAAATAAATTAAAGAGTGCATTCTATTTTTTTGAAATTAGGAAATTGATCTAGTTCTGTGTTGCTGCAATTAGAATTCTTACCCATTTAAGGAATCAATTTTCTTGGGTTTTTGTCTTTTTCAAATTTTTTATATGTTGCAATTGTGGTTCCATTTTTACATCTAATGCAAATAAGGTGATAAATTTATTGTTTTAATATGAATTTTTAAGTAAATATTCTTCCAAAGATTACAAATTTGTTCTTATAAGCTTTGTTTTCTAGATTGTGTATAAAATTTTAAGGTTATTAAATTCTTTGTATACAAAATGAGTTCTTTAGGTTCATGATGTATGACATTGGTTCTTCTTTGTAAGAATATGCAGACAATAGAAAATGTTAGGCACTTAGATTTGCATGCATATCCCATTGTAACCAACTAATACTTGCAAATAATCAAGATAGGGTTTGGTGTTCTCCCATGACAACTATTTTCACATTCGTATTTAATCTTAAATCATGGCACATCCATGCTTTTAATTATAAGTCACACAATAAATATTTAAAGCATATTTAACTACATAATTAGAAATAAGGATTTGTAGAAAAAATAAATTTGCTCTTGCTATCACACTGCATTTTTTCCTAAATCTAAAATTATTTAAATAAGTGGTTTACTATTTTACAGAAACTATATCATCATCCAGTAGGTATACATCATAATCTATATATTTGTATACTTCAGTAGATCTAAGTTCTTCATTTGTATTGATATCTGCTTCCCCAGAACATAGTTTGTCATTAACAAGTATAGATACTACATATGAGTTAGTAGGTAATTGTAATTTTGAATAGAAAATTTTAATTTTGTGTTGATATAAGTTATTTTCATTTCTTATTATGTTAATTTTATGTTAGTATAAGTTATTTTATTATAATTATATGTATAGGGAGAGTCATCAAAATCTCATGGTTGAGATAGGGGTCAAAATAGAAGAAGCAGAAGAGGAGGGAGATGTGTTGGATGAGTGAGTATAGAGCCACACAATTATTTTTTGTAAATTTAGTTTCTGATATGTTGACTTCAAATGAAACCATCATAATATTGATGCATTTTATATGGATTCTTCACTAATATTAAGTTAATACGCAAACATGTGAAATTAAAAAATTCAATTAGTGACTTTGATATTGAACGGGTTTGACCAAAGAAAAATTCAAAGTACAACTTCCCATTGTGTCATCCTAATGATGAAATGCATCTTAACAAAATCACAAGGGCTCATAAATCTCATCTAAAAATAATTTACTCAAAGGAAATGATGGTGTGTTGGGAAAAATGAACACCTTTTTTTGGGACCTTATACGAAGATGTTGATCCAATGGATGAGGGCATTGAGATTGAAAATAGGATTCACCATTTCTTTCATCATGATAATGCCTAGCATGATTATGATGATCATGATCATGACTACCATGATTATGATGATCATGTCCACCATGATCATGAGGATGATGAAAAATAGCAGGATGATGAAGATGAGGAGCAAGATTGGGAACAAGAGAGGATGATTTTGAAATTTTCTCAAACTCATCTATTCAAGCGAAGAGAGTCTAGAACATCATTGTTAAGCGTTATATTGGTGTTGATGAACTTGAAAGAAAGGTTTAGTTGGTAAAATATTAGTGTGATTTTTTTATTGAGGTTAGTTAAGAATTTTATAACTATATTTACATTTGATATTTAGTTCATATGTTTTACATTAGTTATTTATTTTCATTCTCTTTATTTTTATTACAACATGCTAAAAAATATTGTATTGCCTCAAAAGAACTGAAATGATGCATACTCAAATGATTGCTAAAAATTATTTTATGTCAACTATGATGCATACTCGAATGATTGCTAAAAAGTATTTTATGTCAACTATGATGCATACTCAAATGATTGCATTTTATTAAGGGAGGAATATGGTAATGAGGTTATTTGTCCCAATTATGGGACACCACAATTTCAACAAGGAGTGAGAGGGCTTACCATTCCAAACAAGGTATTGAATTTTTTTCCAATAATTCCTAGGCCCAATCGTATTTTTTGTTGCAAGTCACTTGCAGAGTTAATGTCATGGCATCATAAGAAAAGAAACAATTATGGAGTTTGGTTGGTTCCTTCTGATTCAAATGTAATGAAGCACATTGAGCAGTTATGGCCTAAAAATTCATAGAGAGGTCACACAATGTATAGTTTGGTTTGGAAATGGATGTTGTTAACCCATTTTCTAATATGTCAACTATTTACTTTAGATAATTTTCTTATAATGTCTTCTCCTTTTTCATTCGCACAATTTCTATATGTAGGTATCCCTTTTAATTATGTTTTTATAGGTCTCCTTATATCCTAATATAGAGAGAGAAGGTAAGTGGTAGTTCATATTGCATTTTGAGGAAAGGATGAGACACATTTTTATGACAATAGTGTTATAACACGAGCATCATAGGGAATAATTGATACTGTTGACAGCTATTATGAACATGACTCTAGTGATGATGATGATGAACCTACCAATAATGGATAAGATCATCATATTGATTAGGTCGATGATCACGTGAACTTGATTTTGAAGAAGATGATGATGATGATGAAAGTGACAATGATGAACTTTACAAAAATACAGATAATGAAGATGATGATGACATCAATATCCAAATAGGTATATACTTGAAAATGAATGGAATATTCTATGTTTTTCAAAATTACATCCCATGTAATTTTGAACAACTCATCAAAAATAGACAGCCACTTTTATCTCAGGAAATTTGCGCAAGACCAAGTTAGTCTTCCATGGAGTGTAGTCACACAGTGTTTTGTGGGTTCTCCTAATTTGCAGAACAAAAAAGTATTAGTTTGGGACTTAGGCAGATTTTGAGGGATATAGTGTTTCACAAAGGTTTGTTAATCTGAGAGGCACTAGGGAAGTCAATCTTTTGTGGGCGCCAAATTCGTCTCTCGTAGTTCAAAGACAAGTCAAAGTAGTGTAAGGTCTCATACTTGGGAAAATGTTAGAAAATCAGCTAAGGAAAGGATCTACAGAGAGAAAAAGGAAATGAGAAGCTTAGTACTTCATGGTATGAAAAAACACAGTGTCGCGCAAACTCGGAACAAATAGCATTCCGTAAATTTTGTCAATTCCGTGGAACCTGAAATAAAGTCTACCAAGTTAGAAACCTCAATTTAGAAGAAGAGTTGATGCTAGGAACCACATGGTGGGGAAAAGTAAGTTCAAATACAACTAAGGTTGGAAATCGTGAGACACTAACTTAGTGTCCCGTGGGTTTCCCAATTACAGTGTTGTGCGGGTTCTATTGAAGCTACAAAGTGAATGAACATGGTTGTGGGTAAGGTGTCATACAAGAAGAAGGAATACCTCTGCGATATAGTGGGAGTATTGAAAATAAAAATGTGGAAAATTTTTAAGGATGTGATAGAATCCGTAAAACATCAAAATTCGTACAACAGAGAAATGTCGTCGAATGAAGAAGATAGATGCAAGACAATGTTAGAGGCTGCGGAACATAAAATTAATGTCGACATTTGGAAACTCTGCATAATGGAGGATGACACGGGGCTAGACTACAATGGAAGTATCTAACCACCATGCGGCACCGAGATGCTACCTTTTTTGCTTGTCTTAGAGGATCGAGCTACTCCAGTAGTACCAGAATACACTTTGCACCCACCTTTTCACTTCATGAACATTCCCAACATCCTCCATCCTGATGCACAAGTGAACTCCTGAAACACCCTTCACAGCTGCCCATAAAACCTCTCCAGAAGACCAATCTCCCAATATCACAACCACCCATACAACCACGAGAAAGATCTTAACATGCCTTATTATTCCACTCGAGGGAATGCACAACTCCTGCCTCCTTGACTCATCATTGAACCATATCTCTGCATCATCGTTCATCGGCCCACTGTCGAACACCCAACTGATCTGCCATAATGCCACTGAAGAACACCACAAGCCCTTCTTGTCATCCACACATGATTCTTCCTGAATTGTAGAGTTGTTTAAATTGATGGGCAAAAAGTTGTTAATCAGTACCAATCATCACCTAGAAACTGATGGTAAGACAAAGAATCAATGCAATCTTAGAGGACTACTTGAGGCACTACATGTAGTCGAATCAGGGTAATTAGATGAAATTACTGGATGTGGCTAAGTTCAGCTGCAACCTGCAGAAGACATCGAAGAGTAGATACTCGTTGTTTTAATTGGCAAGTAGACAACAGTTGTTAACGCCACAGATAGTGATGAGCATCTATCTTGGTGAATTTCCAACAACCACTAAATACTTAACATATTAGAAATACATAGTGGAATTAGCCAGACATAGTTTGAAGAATGCATCGTATTGGATGAAGAGATATGTAGATCAGAGCCACAGAGAATTGGAATTCAATGTTGGTGACAAGGTGTTGTTGAGGATGATCCCGGAACACTTCAAACCTCTGAAGGGTATGAGCGTATCCCTCACGCATCAATGGAATTAATCGTATGTCATAATTGGTCTCATCAGTAAATTTTCCTATCGTCTTCAGTTTCCTCATCACATGCATGTGCACCCCATCTTCCACATGAGTTAGCTTTTCCCATACCGTGAGGATAAGGTGGACCCATCCTAGGATCAATTGACAAGAGCTCCGACCAATGTTGTAGACAAGGCAGAGAAACATCTTAAAATAATTTTGATGGTGCACAAATTAGGGTTCGATAATCGGGCTAGAATTTTTTTTTGGTACACTGGAAGGATCAACCTTCCTCATAAGACACATGGGAGTGTGGTGAAGCCTTGTGGAATGTCAAAGATAATATCTAGGAGTTCTCATTGAAGAACCGCAACTAAAGTTTTAGCTCCAAAATGGATAACAAATCACTCCCGTGTTAGGTTGAAGTGTATTGTGTCATAGGCGAGGGCCTCACTGAAATAGGTGGGGGAAAGTATAAGGGATGATGAAGAGATCTCCCTTTCCAATCGATTAAGCAACATGAGTCTTTACCCAACGAGCAGAGCTAAGTGAATACAAGTGAATGCTAGTGAACAAAATGCAAGTTAGTTTTCAATAAGCCTGATGAGGAGGTGAGTTGGCCAATGCAAGAATTTCTTCGGATCAATGTTAGGACTAAGGGATTTGGGTTGTGCTTGGTTAATGGACTTGTTCCCTTGATTCAGATAGCAACATGAAGTGGGTCTTCATACTTGAGATCTAGAGTGGGCCTTGTGTCGTAATATCCACAGTGGTATAAAGGGCCACTGTGTAGTGGGATTTGAAAGCAACACAAGGAATCATATGCGGAGATTCAAAAAAGATAGGTTACAAAGTCATAACAGCGCAAAGATTTCGAGTATGAGTCAGGGGATTCACAAAGCCCCTTTTTATACTGAGTTGGGAATTATTGGTTGAGTCTGACCTAGTTCTATGTAAATACTAATTGGGCTTGTGAATCCTATTTTTTATATTAGGTCATGGAGCATTTTGAGAAAATACAAAGCACTGTTTACCCCAAGTCATGTGTTGGCATATTGTGGTGCATTCATGAATTGATTTTGAGCTCTTATAAAAACATGGAATTTTCTAGTATGTAATTATACTAACTTGTGTAGGTCCTTATTGTAATTTAGTGAAGGCATAATCTGAGACTCCCTCAGGAGTGTCACGGTGCCACATGGGATAAAAAGTGAAACCATGACCCCGTAGCAGAAGAGAAGAGTGCGGATGGTTTAATGTATTGTGGGGGTCAAAAATGATTCCATGTATCATCTTGAGGGCTTGAAATCCATGGGAAACCTTGAAACATTAAAAGTTTATGGATTGCACACAAGAGCCTTACCTAATTTGAAATCAAACATTTAACAACCCCACTGTACAAAATTTAATGAAGTATGGGTGTCATTTCTTCTCCTACAAAATATAATGGCATGTGATTTGATCCATATCAAGCACCCATAATTTCCCGCAAACATTTAATATGATCCTCATGTGCGGATTTCACTAATTCCTCAAGGTTTTGGTGTAACATTTCATTACATTTGGTATTCGAGCCGCCACTTGTGTTTGAATCCCACTTGGTGGGTTACACCATGTAGCTGAAGCCCATGGGGCTCCTAAACGTCGACGAAGTGGGTCTCGTACATATAGGAGTATGGGTGCAGACCCATCCTAAGGTTGGGTTCTGCAAAAGCATGGCGGTATGATATGATCCTCATGTGCGGATTTCACTAATGCCTTGAGGTTTTGGTGTAACAGTTCATTACAAAATCTATGGCGATTGGTCGTTGGTGGTTGAATCTCTCCTCCATTGGTGCTTCTCTCTCCTTCTCTCTTCTTCGTCTTATTTTCTATAAGTATGAAACTCATGCATTATAAAAAGGGATCCCTCTTTGTTGTAAGGACACCATGCCAAAATGGTGGTTGACTTCCTATGAATTTCAGACCTCAAATTTGGTCTCTGTAATTTATTTTCCTTTGTTCTATGAATGTAATGGTTTGTTAGGAAAAAGAAACACCTTTACTAGAGACTTCAGATGAAAATGTTGATCCAATGGAATAGGGAATTGGGATTCAAAATTTGGTTCACCATTTCTTTGATCATGATCATGCCTACCATGATCATGAGGATGATGAAAAATAACATGATGATGATGATAAAGATTAGGATCGAGAACAAGAGAGGATGATTTTGAAATTTTCTCAAATTCCTTTATTTGATCAAGGAGATTCTAAAACATCATTGTTGAGCAATATATTGGCATTAATAAAATTTAAACAAAGGTTTGGTTAGCCAAAAATCAGTGTGAATTATTCATTGAGGTCAGATAACAATTTCATAACTATATTTTACATTTAATATATATTTCATAAGTTTAACATTTTTTAATTTATTTTCCTTTCCTTTTTTTATTGCAGCCTGCTGAAAATTAGTTTATTGCCTCAAAAGAACACACTTCCCTCCTCATATAGAGAGGTACAAAAAAATCATAAAATTTAAATTTTTTCTATGTCAACTATGATACATGCACAAATGATTGCATTCTATTTAGGAAGGAATATGAGAATGAGGCCAGTTGTCCCATTTATGGGGCATAATGATTTCAACAAGGAGGGAGAAGGTCCACCATTCCAAATAAGTTATTGAGAAATTTTCCAATAATTTCTAGGCTTAAGTGTATTTTTCATTGCAGCTCACTTACAAATTTAATGTCATGGCATCATAAGAATATAAGCAATGATGGAGTTTGGATTTTTCCTTCTGATTCAAATGTAATGAAGAACATTGAGATGTTGTGGCCTAAAACATTGAGAGAGAGGTCACACAGTTTACGGTTTTGTTTGGAAATGGATGGTGTTAACCCATTTCTAATATGTCAACAAACTACTATGTATAAATTTTCCTATAATGTCTTCTCCTTTTTAATTATGTTTATATAGGTCTTCTTATATCCTGATATAGAGAGTGAAGGTAAGTGACAATTCATATTGCATTACGAGGAAAGGATGAGAAATTTTGTTCATGACAATAGTGTTGTAACATGAACATCATGGGGAACAACTGATCTTATTAACAGAGATGATGAGCATACCTCTAGTGATGATGATGACCTTGCCAATAATGAATAAGATCATCATAGTGTTCCAAGTCAATGATCAAGGTGATTTTAATTTTTGAGAAGATAATGATGATGAAATTGAAAATGATGAACTTCACAAAACCACAAATAATGAAGATGATGATGAAATGAAAATCTCAATAGATAGATATTTTGACAGTGAATCGAATATTCCTATAGCTACATATATAGAGGAATACGAAGGGACCATTAGTTACGACTAAAAATATAAGTCATGTAACCAATGAGGAATTGGCAGAAATACAAGAAGATGAAAATGGATAGTTGAAATATTCATAAGCCTATTAATTGTGATATTTCATTAATTCTAAATTTTGTCTTTTGTTATCAACATCTCATTACATATTTTATATTTTTCTTTTTTGAGATAGAATATATTTTTCCATTTATGAAATTTGAATTCAACTCAATTAATTTGTAAATGTAATTGACTTTTTAAAGTCTATGCCAATTTAGCATATCACTAATTCGGTATTTATGAAGTGAGATGTGGATGATTTCTTATTTTGATCAAGGTCAAATAGGAAAAAAAATGGTGTATGAAACTCAAATAGGCAAAAAAATGGTGTATGAAACTTACCCTATTAGCATATTTAATGGTGTTAGTAAAAATAATAGCATTTTAATATATATATATATATAGAGAGAGAGAGATTATATATTACCTATATATAGTTATATAATATATATAAATAAACATAAAAATACATATATAATAAGTATTATATATTTAATATACCTTTATACACAGTTATATACTTATATATAATATTAAAAAGTAAACACGTGCATGACATAAATGTGGTGAAGTTTTGTGCCACATTTGAGTCACATTTTTGCCACATGGCAACCTAGAAATTAAAAAATAATAACTCGACCGTCAAAACCCCAAACACATTTCGTTTTTTCCCTTAGAGAGCAACATGAGAGAAACTGACATCAAGAGGAGGTAAAGTAGAATTGGGAGGATTATTGATTGACAGGAGCATGGAGGTGCGTCTATTTAGTAGTCCAAGAGCCTTGGTTACTGTAACAAAATTTATGGGTATTGTGTCTTGTGCACTGAACTAGATTGCTTCATTCTTGTATAATCTCATGATGGTTTGTATGACCTCTATGTGGTCACCCAAATACCAAATATAATATCTTGGCGAGCCGCTTCTTATCAGTACGTCGCAATGGGTCCTTCGTGATCATTTATTCTCTTGTTAACTTTTTACTTTTGTGAAATAAAAATGAATTTTTAGTGGGGAGTGCATGTTTTCCTCCTCCACTCCCTAAAAATATTTTTCCCGCTTTTCAATTTTTTCCATTATGTAATATAACGGAAACTTTGTTGTAAAACGATTCTCCCTTCCCTCTTGTTTCCTCTCTCTCCTTCCCCTTCAGATCATATGCTTAGACAATGAAGATCTGATATCAACGTTGTGAACAACGAAATCAGAGTGCAAGAAATTAAATTTGATCAGTGTATTAATAAAAAACAACTTGCAATATTTATAGATATTGAAAAATTGCTTGTACATTATAAATGCCACCTATTTGGAAATACAAATAACTCTGAGTTACACACTACAACATCACTTTAAATTTGTTCTTCATTATTCATATAAATGCTAAATTAATACTAATATAAACTAATTTGATCAAAGTGACCTTTCTGAGATAAGTATACTATATATGTTGATATTGATTCTCCCATTGGCACAACATTGACCATCATCTGTGAAACAAAAAACTCATAATTCCCGTGAATGCATATTTTGTTTTTCCAAGTTCATAAAATGAATTTTTGATTGAATTCAAACAATGAAAGCTCTTCTATAAACATGGAAAATTCTAAATAAGTTTGAGAAATCCCACTAGAAGAACTTGATATTTCCTCCAAGGATATAAATACATTAAAATACCCTCCAGGAATCCAATTACCATTAGGATAAGATTGTATTAACCCACACAAGGAATTACTTGGTAGCTCTATGTACCTTGATCATAGGTTGGCCAATAAGTGATGATGCATATAGTGTTTCTACCATAGTTGATTTCAAAAAATAAATTTCCTTGTGAAATCATGTAGAAGAAACTCTAAAAACTTAAATGATTCTGTATGTTTTGGAAACCTTATAATATTTTGAGCCTTTTCTAAACCTTATTTCCTCATCAAAGTTTTATGGCAAAATTTTGTCTTCCTTCACCAAGATGAATTGTAAGTCACGTCGATTCACATCCTTTATGAAATTTGTGTCAACCTTATTTCCATGGGATTTTATAATTATAAAAATTCAATCCATAATTATTAAAAATTGAAAAACATCCAATTTTACAACTTGACATGAGAGTATGCCTTGAGATTCCATTATATATTCTTTCAAGATGTTGTGCTTAGAATCAACAATTGTAGTAAAGGAAAGAATATAAGCTCATAACACTAATAATTTTATCCTGGAAAACCTCCAATGGAGGAAAAACCAGTCAGGAAGGGAAATTTTTCTTTCTTCCCACTTCTATTGGTTAATTCAAATCAATAGGTACATAATTTATAATAAGTAAGAAAGAGAAGTAGATAATATCTTAACACTTCCTTTCAGTTACTTGCTTGCTCTATCCAACACTCCTTTCTTCTACAAAAATACAATTTTCAGCACCAAGACTTCTTTCTCACTTGCTCCCATGCTTCGATGATCTTTTAAACTTCTACAATAATGTATTTATAGCCTTTCCCATGTCCTCCCCTGCACTAGAGAATGGGAAAGGTCATGAAGGAGAAGAGAAACGATCATCCTTTCAAATTTAGAGGTTGTTCGTTTTGATTTTAGTTTTATGTCCGTAATGGCTAGGACCACTGCCCTGTGTAGACTGGCGATCCTGGGACCGCCGCCCTGGCTGGGTGGCGTTTCTGTAACCGCCGCTCTGCGTAGGGCATAAATCCTGTTACTTAACAGACATAACCTCTGTTTCATTGTTTTCCTTCTTTGTGATGACTAATTTTGATGAAGTAGAGTTATTTCGGATCCCTATGGATCACACCTCCCCTTCTTAGGAGGATTTTGGTCCCACAAAAGCTTAGTGGGGGAGTAGATGAGGGAACAATTCCCTCACTTTCTCCTTCGAGTACCACCGGGCCTGCCTTGGTGTCTTTCCTTTCAGTCCAATCTGCCAAGACTCCTGCGGACCTCTCCTAGTCTATCTGACTTTCTGCTCTAGGACTACATCCTCCTCCAATTCGCCTCATGAGTCTAAGACACAATCCTCAATTAAAGGTAGCAATTGTAGTTCTTCATCTTCATCTAGCATGGATGGCTCATATAGGTGCAAGTTCTTGTAGTTTACTACAGAGTACATCCTCATCAATGATGTCAAATCAAGTTGAAAAGGATTTTCCCCATCTCGCTCCAATATGGTGAAGGGTCCATATCGTAGTGGCTTGAGCTTCCGTGCTTGACCTTGTAGTATCTCCTTGTTCAAGTAAAGCCAAAATTTGTCTCCAACATGAATCTTGTGTTCCCTCCTATGCTGATCGTGCCTAGCTTTGTACTTTGCTTGATATTTTTCTAGTTGTTCTTTGACCTTGAGATGGATTTACCGGATCCTCTCGATGAACTTGTTTGCTCTAGTCATCTCTGTGTCTCGTGTATCCTCCTCATCCTGCTGTCCAACTACTATGTCCAACAGATTTGTAGGTAGATATCCCAAGCATGCTTCAAATGTTGACTTCATAGTGGATGTGTGTACTTCCTGGTTATAGGAATGCTGAATGTAGGCTAAGGACTCATCCTAAGTCCTTGGATACTTACTGTTATACCCTCTGATCAACTGTACCAAAGTCATGTTTACCACCTCTATTTTTCCATCTATCTGTGGATGGAAAGTTGTGCTCCTTTGTAATCTGGTATCCATCTTGTCCCACAAAGTAGTCCAAAACTTTCCCAAGAACCTGGAATCCCTGTTAGAGACAATAGACTTTGGAAAACCAAAATGCACCCATACATTAGCAAAGAAAATATCTTCTACCTCATGTGCTTTTACTGTCTTTTTACATGCCATAAGAATACACATTTTACTGAATCTATCCACAACAACATAGAGATATTCATGGCCATGTTTAGACATAGGTAATCCTCCTACAAAATCCATAGAAATGTCCTCCCATGGATGAGTAGGTACTGGTAAAGGCATATACAAACCTTCCTTCCTATTTTTAGGATTGCAAGTACAACAAAGTTTACATCCACGAATAAATTTTTTATACTTCTTCTTGCATGTTGGGCCAATATACATAGCTTTGCAAGTGGGCTAGGGTCTTACCAACACTAAATGTCCAATTACTTTTGAGGTATGTGCTTTCCTTCATCAATAGAAGTCTTTCTTCTTTAGGCACAAAAAGCTTTCCCCCATCAGTAGAGCAGCTCGTCCTTGAGATAACAATCTTCAATCCCCATTTTTTCAGCCCATACTTGGTCTGACTGCAACTTCTGAAATGTTCGACCCTAAAGTTTTTCTTTTTCTTGGGAATATGCTTAAATTCTATAAGCTTCCTTCATGAAGGGCTCAAGATAATACCTAAGAGATAGTGGCCAAACTCAGGAGAAATTTTCCTGTGTGGGTGGCCAAGACAACATTTCTGCAACAAAATTTGTACTACCTTTCTTGTATTTGATCAATATGTGGTAACTACTGAACCAAACCCTTTCCATTTGTAGTGCCTCACCTGCTGCAATTTAGACTGTTCTTACAAATACTGGAGAGGTTTGTGGTCTATGTGCACAATATTTCTTTACCCAACAAATAATGTTTCCTTTTTTAATTGCTTGAACTAGTGCATACATTTCTCGTGTATCATATACTGAATCTCCTTTAATCTCCCCTGAAGTGAAGGTTTCATAATGATAACATACCTTGATTGTAGCTCCTTGAAGCCAAGATGATAGGTTGCATAGGATAGCATCATCTTGTACATCTGTCTCTACTTCAAATGGAATTGTTGAAGAAATCTAGGAAGAGCAAGTATTGAGTGCCTTGCCTGTTGTAATCTTAAGTTCTGCTTGCAATATATTGGAGAAGTTTGTGGTTAGTATGCTGATAGTTTCTTTACCCAAGTAAATAATGCTTCCATTTCTTTATTGCCTGAACTAATGCGTACAGGTGTTGTAATCACTGATATAACCTAGGATGAACCTTTAACATGTACTGAACTGCTCCCACAGATAATTCTTAATGATATCATACTGGCTCCTACTGGTACTTGGCCAATTTGTGATTGCTTCCACCTTCAATGGCATACCGATTGGCATTGGTTTCAACTCCTCCAATCACGTGCCTAAGCACAGGAGCAGTGCCTGATCTTGGCAAATTCAACATTTCTTCAAAAGTATCAAAGCATGTTCTTTGTCCCTGATGAAAAATGCAAGTACCCTTGGCTGAAACTACATGTAGATGATTCTTGCAATGTGTGAACTAAAACTTGAAGATGACCATCCTTCATGATATGGTATTGACTCATGAATCTATGAAACTCCTCGTCGCAGTAGCATCATTCATTGGTGTGGGCCATAAATGTAGCGATGGCGTCAACCTTGGATAGGGTCCACTCGTAAGTTCTAACCATCCTCCATACCACATGCCCAAGATAGACTAGTTATTGTTTCTGAATTCACACTTCATGTTACTCAATAATTATCCTCTTCCTTCAACCTAACTTGGTAAGGCCTATCCTGAATGGATTAGATGTTCTTCAACATGTAGCGCTGAAAATTCAATATGGCATTGTAGATAGCAGGTCCAACACATGTACCTATGACATGGAAGTGCATATACATCTGTCATTAATCCCATGAATGTAGTGGGTGGATTACAAAATGCGGTAGAAACAAAGTACTAACTATTCATACAAGACCCATCCTGTCTTTGTCTTACCATTTCAATGAAGGCGGAACTCTGCATGGATCCTCCTCCTTCATGTAAACTTGGTGATCACCCCTTGGATCATATTTAAGATCCAATTTAGTGAAATACTTTGCATGCTGAAGTTGGTACAATAGGTCCAACAATAAGTGACTGCCTATGACAAACTCGATGTTTGGTATATGATGTTTCTGGTACACAGTTGAATCTCATGCTCTACTTCCTTGTTTTGGAGGCAAATTCATTAGGTAGCCTCGGAAATACTTCTTGAAAAGATTGTATTATAGCTGTCAAAATCTTGTCAATTCATTGGTTAGAAATCATATAAAATTTCCAGTCCCATCTTCTTGTTTATACTTTAATAGAAGCAAACAAAACTGATAATGAGATTTGACTTGAATCAGTTGTCTTTGCTTGGTTGGTACTTACCATAGGACAAGCCATGGGCTTGCGCTGATGTGCCTTCGGATGTTGTAGCTTATCTCCATCCTTGACCCATTTGTATTGGTTAGCCGTTATCATGAAAGATTGCATCCTTGAGATACAAGTAAGGACTCCCAAATACCTTATCAAAAGTATCATTGAGAGGAATTACATAATCTTCTACTTCATCAATGCATATGTGGGAATTGATACCTAAATTTAAACTTGCATCTTCTTTGTAACCTGAATTTTAACACCCTTCTTCACCCTACACAATGAATATGGATGCAGATGGTCATATGTTTCTAGGACCGAGCTTTCTTTACGACTTCATCAGAAATCGAAGTTGGATTAAGATCCGGTTTTGACCAAGTGCATTTACCTTGGTTTTCTCAATTTGAATCTTGATCTGAAACAGTCTTACCCATCTCTTCTTCACGTTCTTGGCTGTTTGTGTTGGTGGCTGTGCAACCCAGACCTCTCATCTACATCAAAAGTCATCCTTAATCTCTACCTGCCCTTTTGCCTTCAAAGATTGCCATGGACTTCTTGGATTCCTTAGAATCGGTTCTTTGGGTGCAACTCTGGATGTAGGTTCCAACATGCATAGAGTCAGCATGTCCATTGACAACACAATGATTACAATGATTCTTTGGATCCTTGCAAGCTAATTACGGTAGTGGTAGCATGTCTTACCTTATCCCTTTCCACTTACTCTTGTTACTTATTTGCCCATAATCCTTTTTCTGCTGGTTTGTTGAGTTGGCTTTACTTTGACGACTCTACATCTCCTGTGCTACTTTTCTCATCATCTATGTAGTAGGCCTGTACAAGCAAGCCTCATCAAGATCCTTGTGGCCTTGTTGAGATGATCCATATTCTGTCAAAGGTTTGAGTGTGAAGTCCTCCAAAGTACTTGGTTAAATTATCCTCATCCTCCAAGTTGATATTGAGCAACATGGCTTGCCTCTGGAATTCCATAGACATAATCCTGTAGACTTTGACCACTACCTTGTCTAAAATAATGTCATTTGATGATTTGGTCGGTTTTATCGCACAATAGGATAAGAAGTTAGCTATAAAGTACCTCCTCAAATCCATCCCAAGGCATCTACAACAGGCCTCTTCATCTTTTAAGAAGTGGTTAGATGAGGTTTCCTACCTAATTAGAGCATGACCCTCCATTTTGAGATGTGCAAAAGTAATCCTTCTGCGCCTCAGTAACTTTATACTTTATAGACGCTAAATTACACCTCCATTTGTTTCAATCTATTTATCTAGCAATTCAACATCTACTCGCCCTTCAAATCTCTTAATCTCTACTTTGTGTTTCAACTTTGAATAAGGAGTATGTTCTGATTTTACATTCTCTTTTCCTCTTGTCAATGGGAGGCTGGTCATCTTCATACTCCTCCCCATGGTAGCTTCATCATGGTGTTCTTACTCGTCTCCTTTGCCAAATTTCTTCGGCTAGGGCTCGAACCACCACATTCCATGGAGTCTTGCTTGATGGAAGTTGTCTTCTACAAATCTACAAGCTTCCTGCTTGCCTTCTGGACAGTGGTATCCATCATGGTCTCCAGCATCTCGCATTCTACGGATCCACAGTGGTCTCTACTTCTAGTATCTGCCCGAACTCGCTATTTCAAGTTCTTCTTGTAGGTATCTTCGGGTCGTAAGGTAAAGCAATTATTCTCCATGTAGATCTTGTCACTGTCATAAAAATCAGTCAAGAATGATTTTCCACAATTCCCAAAAACTTGTTAACTCAGCTTACCAAAATGATCTGTAAACTCTTCAACATTTGAATTATTCACAAATCACAAATTAATCGTTGTTGTTTACTTTCTATTTGAAAATAATAAAGATAGCTAGTAATGAATTACTATTGTGCTTAGAATCAACAATTGTAGTAAAGGAAAGAATATAAGCTCATAACACCAACAATTTTATCCTGGAAAACCTCCAATGGAGGAAAAAACCAGTCGGGAAGGGCAATTGCTCTTTCTTCCCACTTCTATTGGCCAATTCAAATCAACAAATAAAGAATTTACAATAAGTAAGAAAGAGAAGTAGATAATATCTCAACACTTCCTTTCAGTTACTTGCTTGCTCTGTCCAACACTCCTTTCTTCTACAAAAATACAATTGTTTCATTGTTTTCCTTCTTTGTGTTGACTGTTTCTGATGAAACAGAATTATTTTGGATCCCTATGGATTAAATAATTTGTGTGTGCCATTGCAGCCTGCCACGCAATAATTTCCAACTACACAATCCTCCTCACTCCTCTTGCTAAAATTTTCTCTAGATATTCATAGCATCTTGCTATAAGGCTACAAATTTGTGGCAGTGTGTGGTGATGGCCCAACTCTTCATAGAATCCCACATAACTTACTCCATCTAAGTAATTTACCTTACCTTTGCAACATCTTGCAATAATTATAGAACATCGCGGGATAGAGTGTAACCCTTTGCATCATTTCATGCAACCTTATACTCTCCCACATTTATTTCAACACTTAGCATCCTTCATTGATTCCCATAACACATTGGAGCATTTCTCTGGGAAATTTCTTGTAGTGCGCATACTTTCTTCATAACTCACGTAACTCCTGCAATCTTTTGCTAGCACCTCATAGCCTTCATGGCTTCCATAATCTTGCGCAAAGTGTTCTGCATTGCACTCGCAACACCTGTAATGTCGCACAAAACCTTTATGGCATTTGTAGCCGACCTTTGCATTGCACGACATCCCACAACTATCTCGCACATCATTGTACTTGTGCCTTACCTTTTTTCATTACAAAATGTTTCTGGACTCAACGGATTTCACAAGGTCCTTTATATCACATAATGTACATCCCTTCAGGAGTTTCTTTCTCCTCAAGTGAAATTTCTAGTATGATATTTTATGTAACAAATTTGTATAGATCAAATAACTAAGAATTTAAAGAATAGCTAGAAATACAATTTTTGAAATGGAGTTGAACAAAATTGGTGAGAGAGAACGATGATGTGGGCGAGCTCCATCTTTAACGGCGATTTAAAAAAGGAAAAAAAGAAACCGTGGGGCCCAAAATAGAATAGGATAAGTATTACTAAATTTTTTTGGGACCATTTCTCGATTTATGCGTGTCATCCTTGCGCAGGGGCCATGCTAATCTTCTCTGTATCGTTCCAATTTTATCATATGTCTCTAAAGAGATAATAGATATTGTGTAGAATTCCCTATATTACTTGTCAATGATTACCCCGTACAGTGCATGTGGGATTAATAAATACACTACATGAGGTGACTCCCTTCCTTCCGAGTCCACAATCGACGAACTAGGGATGTAATACTATAGATTGTATTAATCTAAATCAACACCAAATGTAAATAGGGACGGAATCCTATAAATTGTATAAAGACTTGTAAGTCTTCGAGCCCAATTTGTTTTTTTCACACATATTGTATGTTGGCTATCAAGTATATAAAATTTGACATCATCCCTTTCCAGGTTCTTTTGGATCTTCAAGTTCCACAATTTATTCTTAGACTATAACAAGGGAAGAAGAATTACGTCCCTCTGTGTAGGAATAACATTTATCAACATGGAGTGGACAAGAAGGTCAACATTCTCATCATCTATAGGAAATACTAATATTTTGGAGGTGTTACATGACACCTTGAAACATCAATAGAAAATACTTCACCATTGAACAAGAACAAATGTAACTACTGTATAGTTGAAGGCTCTATTTTTAGTGAATATAGTGGTTGCTTTCTTTAGCAATGTAGTTGATTTAGTATTCTTTTTCAACCCATACAACTTTGATTTAGATGGGTTGATCTCCAATTTATCCAAATATGTTTGCCTCAACATAGTAAACAACTTGGCATGTTTTGGAGGTGAAAGTGAACCTGTTCTATTCAAAAATGACAAACAGAAGAGGTTTTATCATTTCTATACAATTTTTTGAGTACTGTAAGCATGTCATTATGAATGTCTTCTGCATTTGAACAACCAGTTTTGTTAGAATATACTAACAACCCCAAATTCCAACCATATAGTGAACATGAATATGGTTTGTTTGTCTATTGAGGCTTGCATTTCCCATTTCCTAAATAAAGAAACATCCAATTCCATATCCAAAATAAGACACTTATTATTTTCAAAGTCAACATGTTCGACCTAAACATGTAGTGTACTCAAATCAATAATTGTTGAGGATATAACCATACCGACTTCCTCATGTTTGTCATCTATAACAAAAAACAACCACAGGTCGACATAGTAGTTTTCAGGGGAATGTATTTCAACAAACCATTCCTCTTCTCTTTTCTTCCAGCACTCATGTCCTTCAATGAATGGAATTATCGAGAATGGGGTATGAATAATGGAAGAATTTTACCTGTAATTGGAGTAGAATATATTAATAATTAGTTCACATATCAAAGATAAATTATTTTTTCATTGTCTAATAATGCATATAAGTATTAGCCTAGTGATCACCAAACTTTGGATTCCATTACTTTTTATCATTGGAGAGTAATTAACTTAAAGGTTCATGACTGTTAGGCTTTAACCAGACATGATATCTAACCTTCATTTGGTTAGAGTAATTCATATTGTGTGAATAAAATCAATAATAAATGAAACTATCCAAATGTGTTCTATCCAAGTAACGAGCAACATATTTTCAAAGGATTAACCTTGTGTGTGACAAACTATATCATTCCGTAGATAACATGACAAGAAATTTATAAAATATAGATCTTAGTGGCAGCTATGATTCTTGTCGACATATAAATGGACAGTTTAAAACATTCATTGTTATTAATTTATACCTATTGAATGGATTAGAGAGGATGGTATTAAAATCTAATTTTTTCATGTTTATGAAGAGAGTGTTTGAGAAAAAATCTCAATAACAAAGTTAGCGATCACTAAGAAGTATCTTCTATACATAAAAATTCTTAGTTGTTCATTAACACATATTGTAAGGAATAACTAAACAACTGATAAGATATAACAATTATTATTTGAAATTGGGCCTTGGAATAAATTTTTCATAACACACAATTCAAATTGATTCGTATAAAAAAAATGTTTAATGACTGCTAAGTCTCCATTGCTTATTGAAAAAATGAAATAGAGGGTGCAAGGATCAATATTTTCTCAATTTTAAAATACTGAATGAATAAAAAATCAGGGTCTAGCTTAGTGGCTGCTAGGCTCCTACCATTACCTCTTGTCCTTGTAAACACTATCTCTACAACTTTGGATAGACAGTAATTTTCCTTGATATTAATTGTACATATTAGGTGGACTATCCTTGGTAGAGCCAAGTGCTGCACTACATAACCTCGAGAGGGATTTAAGCCTTATGTAGTTCTCATAAGATATATTCTTTGTGACATAAAATTCACATTGAGTCATATCAAATAAAATAATTAGTGACCACTAATCCACATTAATTATTAAAGGGAATGACATAACGACCATAAGGCTCAACAATTATTAATTTGAAAATAATGAATGAATAAAAAATCATGGTCTATCTTAGCAACCACTAGGCTCCTACCATTACCTCTTGTCATTGTAAACACTATCTATACAACTTTGGATCGATAATAATTTTCATTGATTATAATTGTATCATATTGGTTGGACTATCCCTGGTGGAGCCAAGTGCTACACTACATACCCTCAAGAGGGATCAAGCCTTATGTAGTTCTCATAAGATATTTTCTTTGTGACATATAATTCACATCAATTTGTATCAAATAAAATAATTAGTGGACGCTAAGCCACATTACTTATTTAATGGAATGACATAGCATTTGTAAGGCTCAATAGTTTCTTAATTTGAAAATAGGGAACAATAACAAATCATGGTCTAGCTTAGCAGCCGATAGGATCCTACCATTACCTCTTGTCATTGTAATCACTATCTGTACAACTTTGGATTGATAGTAATTTTCATTGATTATAATTGTATCATATTGGTTGGACTATCCTTGGTGGGGACAAGTGTTGTACTACATACCCTCGAGAGGGATCAAGCCTTATGTAGTTCTCATAAGATATTTTCTTTGTGACATATAATTCACATCAATTCCTATCAAAGAAAATAATTAGTGACCGCTAAGCTACACTACTTATTGAAAGGAATGACATAACGGCCGCTAGGCTCAATAGTTTCTTAATTTGAAAATAGTGAACGAATAAAAAATCATGGTCTATCTTAGTGGCCGCTAGGCTCCTACCATTACCTCTTGTCATTGAAACACTATATGTACAACTTTGGATCGATGGTAATTTTCATTGATTATAATTGTATCATATTGGCTAGACTATCCTTGGCGGAGCCAAGTGATGCACTACATACCCTCGAGAGGGATCAAGCCTTATGTAGTTCTCATAAGATATTTTTTTGTGACATGTAATTCACATCAATTTGTATCAATTAAAATAATTAGCGACCGCTAAGCTACACTACTTATTGAAAGGAATGACATAGTGGTCGTAAGGCTCAACAATTTCTTAATTTGAAAATAATGAATAACAAATCATGGTCTAGCTTAGTGGCCGCTAGGCTCTTACCACTTACCTATTGTCATGCAAAAAACTATTTGTATAGCTTTGGATCGATAGTAATTTTCATTGATTATAATTATATCATATTGGTTGGACTATCCCTGACGAGGACAAGTGTTACACTACATACCCTCGAGAGGGATCAATCATTATGTAGTTCTCATAAGATATTTTCTTTGTGACATATAATTCACATCGATTCGTATCAAATAAAATAATTAGCAACCGTTAAGTCACACAACTTATTGAAAGGAATGACATAGTGTCCACTAGGATCAATAGTTTCTTAATTGGAAAATATTGAACGAATAAAAAATCATGGTCTAGCTTAGTGGCCGCTAGGCTCCTACCATTACCTCTTTTCATTGAAAAATCTATTTGTACAACTTTGGATCGATAGTAATTTTCATTGATTATAATTGTATCATATTGGCTGGACTATCCCTGGCAAAGACAAGTGTTGCACTACATACCCTCGAGAGGGATCAAGCCTTATGTAGTTCTCATAATATATATTCTTTGTGACATATAATTCACATTGATTCATATCAATGAAAATAATTAGCGAATTCTAAGTTGCACTACTTATTGAAAGGAATGACATAGTGGCTGCTAGGCTCAACAGTTTCTTAATTTGAAAATAGCGAATGAATAAAAAATCATGGTCTAGCTTAGTGGCCACTAGGATCCTACCATTACCTCTTGTCATTGAAAATTCTATTTTTACAACTTTAGATCGATAGTAATTTTCATTATTGCAATTGTATCATATTGGTGACTATCCCTAAGGAAAATATTGAGGCTACATACCCTCGAGATTTCTCATGGTAAATAAATGGACAACAAAAACATGCATAGTATTCATTAATACTAATTGAAAGGAATAACATAGTGGCCAATAAGACCTAACACTTTCCTAATTTGAATGAATTGAATAACAAATCATAACAATGGAGCTTAGCGGTAGGCTCTACCATTACCTCTAGTCATTGTAAACACTATGTGTACAATTTTGGATCGATAGTAATTTTCATTGATTATAATTGTATCATATTAGGTTGGACTATCCCTGTGGGGAAATGTAAATAACACTATTAGAAATTCTAGAAATTTAATGCCATGTGTCATCATGTTAGTGGGTACTATTTATATAATAATATTGCAGATTTATATAGGTTTAAAATATTTTATAGGATTTTCTTTATATTTAAATTTCATAATAAATGTGTCAATTATATTGTTTCCTAACTATCTGGTTCAAACTTGCCACGTGGCACAATTTAATTGGAGAATTGTATTAAATTAGCATGCACTACATCTAACAATGTCGAGATCGATTTTGATAAAAATTAAAAAATAAATGTGTGTATAGTTTTTTAGAATTTATTTATGTTGTTTTATTATAATATATATTTTATTACGTTTATATTAATATATGTTATAGACAATAACAAATGGCATTGTTTTGTATTTTTTTATTTTTTTTTCGATATCCCACACCTTTTCTTAATGAGGGGTAAATTCAAATTTCAAATTGCAAATTCCCCCGCATTTGAGAGTATTTAGAGTTTCAATATCCCACACTTTTTCTTAATAGTGGGAAAGTCAAGATTTCAATTTTTCATATCTCGCAATTTTTCTATTTTCAAAATTTCTAGCTGGATGTGCCAAAAAATTTATTAAATACCTTGGAGAACTATTTTTTGGGGTTTCTATCATTTTGGTCTTACAGAAAAGCAGCTCGTGAAATCATAAAACAATACAAGCAGGTAGTAGATTGTAGGGCTGAGTGCACGAATCCTGACCATTTTTGCAAGGGGACAATGAGGAAGTAATTATAATATTGTTTGCAGAGAGGGCACGCAAAGGACACTCAAAGGAGGCACACAAAGGATGCACACAAAGGAGGCAAGAAAAAGGGGTTGCACATAAAATCATGTAGATAGTTTGTTTGATGCAGAAGACAGAGGTTTCAAAGACATCACTAAGCACAAAATAATCTAATATATTACTAAATCAGGTATTTATCAAAAACATCTATTATAGTAAATGTGCACCTTTTTTATTGGGGGCTCATTCAGTCATTTTTTCTTCGACTAGTTCCTGTGTTTTTCATGACATTCCGCAGTCCAGCCCTACTTTTCAAATTGCACTCCAAAGTCCATACCCTGCTTTTTCCCTACCGAATCACGCTCCACAGTCCAGTCCTGCTTTTCCCTACCGAATCACGCTCTCACAGTCCAGTCCTACTTTTCCCTACCAAATCATGCTCCACATGCTTTCTAGTTTCTTTTGATCACCTTGTCAAACCACCTTGTTCATCATGAAAAACACAATTTTTTTTGTGCCCTAACAAAATAAAACTTAATCCATTTTCAGCTCTAGTATTTCTCTATGTTGAACGCTTTCCCATTTCCGCCCTTCTATGTCTCTCTAGATATTTTTTTGGATTTTTTGTTCTTGTTCTTGTGATTTTTTTTCCCGATAATGATGGCTTGTCGCATGGTCACATTTTTAAAAATTTAATGGTTTGTGAGACCCAATGTATTGTTTAGATATTCCTTAGGACTACCTTTACTGCTTTTTTATTATGATGATAGAAATAAACCTTGGTAATTATTTCATTATACATTGTTTATATGCTTGTAACATTGACATTCTGGGAAAATATTTGAGGCAAAAAAAATGTGTTAAAACTATAGAACCATATTAAGTTTTCAATTGTATGATAAATATTTTCAATTATATACATTTTCCCATGTAGAAATAGTCAAATTTAATGTCTTCAACAAGTTATTTTTTGTACAATGGAAGGTAAACATATTATATATATGCATAAATATTATTAAATATAAATTTTAATCACTATATATTTACTTTTCCGTCCACTAAGCCATGTCAAAAAATCACAGAGCTTTGTGGTCGTGACAATATAATTCTTTATTTCAACCACCAATTTACAAAACCAAAAATTTATTTTGAATTAAATGTAAAACCAGAGATAATAAAGTTCTTTTAAAACATAATTTTTAATATGATACGTACTTATTATTGGTGAAAGATAGAGTGTTGTTATATATATATATATATATTCACAATTCTACATGTATATGTATGTATCTAAATGTAAACTCCATATTTATTTGTTATAGTTTATAGATTTTCAATTTGATTTCTCCTATCGGAATACACTCAATCATGAAAAAAATTGTCTAGCCTAGCGGACGCTAGGCTATAATTATTTTTTGGAGAAAACATTTGTTTAGCTTAGCGGCCTCATAGCTCATTTGTATTTTTTCCATAGGCAACAAATTGTTTTCATTATAAACAAAACTTCTTGTATAGTATCTCGGACTATTATAAATTTCTTAAATTGGAAAAAAGTAAAATATTTTTTAAATCTCATTGAAATATAAATTAAATAGGCTATGCATTACACAAAATATATTTTAGAGATTAGACGTTGTTAGGTAAAGCCTCGAGTAAATACAACACACGAATCTTGTTATATGAAAACATACATTAGTTGAATTTACTGTTTGGATTTATGATATTTTGAGCTTAGTGATATGCCACAAATAATATTTGGAGCTAAGATGCTATTTTGAAAAATTAGATTTATTATGATCTTGCAAGTCTAGGATTCAACAAAAACAAGTAAGATATTGCGATCTTAGACAACTGTTAGGTTATGCCACAATAAAATATTTGGATCTTAGCGAGTGCTATATAGTTATGACTATTTTGAGCATTTTTGGCCGCAATGATGCTATTTTGATTTAGCATCCACTAGGTTATGCAACAACTTATTTTTTTAGAGAATGGCAGTCGGTAGGATTTAAAAAAAAAAAGTAAGATATTGTGAGCTTAGCGGCCACTAGGTTATGCCACAACATATTATTTGGAGCTTAAGTCTCTATGCACTTAAAAAGATAGTTTGATATTAGCGGTTTCTATTCACTACCACAACATTATATTTTGAACATGGGGGTCACTAACATTTAACAAATTAAAGAATGATATTTTTAGCTTAGCGTCCACTAGGTTATGCTGCAACATATTATTTGGATATTAGTTGTCACTAGGATTTAACAAAAAAAGAAAGATATTGTGAGCTTAGCGACCACTAGGTTATGCCACAATAACATATTTGGAGCTTAGCAATCACTAGATAGTTACAAATATTTTGAGCTTTGCGGCTATGACACTACCACAACATAATATTTAGAGCATACTAGTCACTAAGATTTAACAAATAAAATAAGATATTGGGAGCTTAGCATTCACTAGGTTATGCAACAACATATTTTTTGGAGAATAGATGTTGCTAGGATTTAACAATAACAATTAAGATATTGTGAGCTTCGGCTGCTAGTTTATGCCACAACATATTATTTGGAGCTTAGTGATCTCTATGCACTAGTTATTATATTTTGAGATTAGTGGCCACTATGACACTATCTCAACTTAATATTTGGAGCATAGCTTTTACTAAGATATAAACAAATAAAGTAAGATATTACGAGTTTAGCATCTACTAGGTTATCCAACAACATATTTTTTTGGAGAATAGTTGTCACTAGGATTTAACAAAAAAAGTAAGATATTGTGAGCTTAGCAGTTGCTAGGTTATGCCACAACATATTATTTGGAGCTTACAGATCTATGCAGTTACCAAAATGATATTTTGAGATTAGCGGCTGCTATGCACTGCCACAACATAATATTTTGAACATATGGGTTACTAATATTTAACAAATTAAAGAATGATATTTTTAGCTTAGCATTCTTTTCCGCTAGGTTATGCAACAACATATTATTTTTATATTAGTATCACTAGGATTTAACAAAAATAAGTAAGATATTTTGCGAGCTTAGTGGCCGCTAGGTTATGCCATAATAACATATTTGGAGCTTAAATCTCTAGATAGCTACAGATATTTTGAGATTTAGTGGCCGCTATTTCCCTATCGACACTACACAACATAATATTTGGAGCATAGTGGTCACTAAGATTTAACAAAATAAAGTAAGATATTGTGAGCTTAGCGTCCGCTAGGTTATGCAACAACATATTTTTTTGGAGAATAGATGTCCCTAGGATTTAACAAAAACAAGTAAGATATTGTGAGCTTAACGGCCACTAGGTTATGCCACAACATATTATTTGGAGCTTACAATCTCTATGCATTGCAAAAGAATAGTTTGAGATTAGCGGCCACTTATGCACTATGCACAACATAATATTTCAAACATGGGGGTCACTAGAATTTAACAAAATAAAGAAAGATATTGTAGCTTAGTGTCTGCTAGGTTATGCTGCAACAACATATTTTTTGGATATTAGTAAAATGTCAAGTTACTAGGATTTAACAAAAAAAGGGTAAGATAAGATGTTGGGAGCTTAACAATGCACACACTGTAACATATTGCGAGCCTATGCTAGAAATAACACCACAAATTATTTGGATTGTAATCACTAGATAGTTTATGAATATTTTAAGATTTATTTGGATTTTGCCATGGAAATTTAAAAACTATCCATAAAAATATATATTTCAAGCTTAGGTGTCACAAGGATTTAACAAAAGGAGAATGATATATTTTATATTAGCCTACCAATGTCACACTAGCACGAATTATTGCTGTAACAACATATTTTTTTTACATAACTTTAGATTATTCCATTAGGATTTAACAAAATATGCCACAACACTATATTTAGCTTAACGATTAGAAATTATAAAATTGCCATTACATTAAATAAAGTATTTTTTTTAAGCTTAAAATTATAGTCAGGAGGTAATAAAAAATATTTTTGAAATTTTTTTGCAATTTAACTAATTAGTTTACCCTAAATATTTGGAGCTTTACAGTTATCACTACAATTAAGGGCATAATATTCAATTAAGATTTAACACCATAATATTTTGGAGCATAACTTACATCACGCCCCCTTAAGGTATATTATAACATAAAAAGTCGTAGGAAACAATTAAGATTAAGATATATAAACTTAGCAGATCCGCTAGGTTGATCCAACAATATTTATTTTGGAGCATAAGGTGTCAATATATTTTAACAAAAATAAGTAAGATATTTGTGAGCTTAGCGTCCGCTAGGTTATGCCACAACATATATTTGGAGCTTAAGGCATAGTTGCTATGCTTTATTAAATTTTGAGATAATAGAAATTAGTGCACTACCACAATATAATATTTCAAGCTTATATAGCTAGCATTTAACAAGTAAGAAGAATTATTTTTTTTTTATAACATCTAATAGTTATATGCCACAACATAATATTTAAAGAAAATGGTGGTTAGGATTTAAAAATTAATTAAGATATTATGATCTTAGTGGCCAGCTAGAATATGCAACAACATATTATTTAGAGCTTACAATCTCTATGTACTTCCATAAGATAGTATGCCATTAGCAGTCACTAGGTTATGCCAAAACAAAATATTTGGAGCTTAGCGGTCACTAACTAGTTTTGGATATTTTGAGCTTTGTGGCTGCTAAGGTACTACGAAAACATAATATTCGAAGCATAACAATCACTAAGATTTAACAAAATAAAGTAAGATATTGTGAGCTTAGTTTTCGCTATGATATGCCACAACATATTATTTGGAGCTTAACGGTCACTAGGATTTAACAAATAAATTTAAGATAGTATGAACTTAGCAGTCGTTGCGTACTACCACAACGTAATATTTTGAGGAAAAATGATGAGATTTTAAAAATTAAAATAAAATATGGTGAGCTTAGCGTTCGCTAGCTTTTTCCACAACAACATATTTGGAGCTTAGCGGTCACTTGGTAGTTTTAGAGGTACAACTACTAAGTGCATGTTTAAATAAGTATAACTTTTGGGATATATATATGAACATTCAATCAATTATAAATTAATCTATTTAAATTTCATACACATTTCATTTCTTTTCCAAGCTCAAATACTGCCACTTATGATTCATTATGGTTCTTCCTTAATTATGGGTTGTGTTGATCTGAGTCCACATGTAAAGTTGCTTCCTGAGTTTGTTGCTTTTGTGAGGGGTTTTGTATCATCTTTACATTTTTTGCCACAAATGAATTATTTACAAATCTTGTAATATCTATCTATCTTTCCTATGTCCACAATTGGGTTTCTAAATAGCACACTAGCCTTGTCAAACAAAACTTGCTGAGTAAAATTTTCTTTTTTTGTGATTTCCTTCAGAGTCTCTATTTTCTGTATTTTTTCCCTGGTTTTGGAGACAATATCAATGACATGCAAATTTTCTCCTTCATTTTCCTCTGTTATTCTCCTTTGAAAATTAACCAAGAATTTCTTAAGTGATATAGAAAACTCTTCACTAGAAACCAATTCATGGTTTTTTAAAAATACTTCCATGATCGAGGCTTCTGAAAAAATATGATTTCCTCTCAAAATAATGTCATCAAACTAGAGAGATAGTTTTCTTACCTAATCATTTCATTCCCTTATTATTTCCTTGGTATAATTAGCATATGTCTGACATATACCAATATCATCCATGGTTATAATTGAAGGGTCTTTACAAATGCCTTCTTCAATAACTTGCCCCATATATATTAATGTTTTCTGCATTGATCCCATGTGGCTTTAATGATATTTCTAGTCTTCTTTAGGTAGGCTTGTTCCTTCACCTTTGCCTCATTGCATTTATTTATAGCATTGTACATGCCATGTAATGCCTCTTCTACATCAGAAACCGTACCCACAGGAACTATGGCCTTTAATTGATTTTCAAGCTCTTTATTTCTAGCATGTATGCCTCTCACTACTTTAATGGCTACTTCAAATTTAGCCCTTATCAAGGATTTTGGATCTTCCTCATATTGCACCACTTGGGAGCCTTTGGCTTTCCATTTCTTTATAAGAGAGAAGAGGTCTTCTGAAGTTTCATGCTAAACAATGGCTTGTTGTGTTGACATATTCTTTTTGGTTATCCTTTTCAAGGTTCCCATCCTTGGATTGAATTCAATGTTTACTAAGGGCTCTTCTTGTTCCTCCCAATTTGGTTGTTCTTTGTGGGAAATTATGGATTTCTCAACCCAATCTTATCTCACTTCATGTGGAGTGGAGGGAGAAAGATTGAGATGGTTGCACTGGGATTCGCACCGATAAAATTTCAGTTTTCATAGTATCTTCTTCTACATCTGAAGAAAATAAGGCATCTGCCACCACAGTTGGAGCTTCATCTCGCGTGGGCCTAACTTCTTGAGCCTCTGATAGAGTTTCAATTGATGGAGAAAAGGGAGCACATGCATTTTCTGAGGCTTTTTAATATAATGATTCCCTTCTCTTTGTAGCCTCCTTTTTAATATTTCCTCTTAGAGGGGGAGTAGCCCCAATCTTCTTCATATTTTTTAAACAAGTTTATCTTTGGTTTCGGTAATCCATACCCAGTCATTTACATCATTC
Organism: Taxus chinensis; assembly: GCA_019776745.2. Classification (NCBI taxonomy): domain Eukaryota; kingdom Viridiplantae; phylum Streptophyta; class Pinopsida; order Cupressales; family Taxaceae; genus Taxus; species Taxus chinensis. Next base: position 129,082,902 of record CM034157.1, on the reverse strand, counting down.
TCACGTGCATAGGGTATATTTATCTGTCCTCTAGGTGACTGTAGGTGCTTGGAATATGTAACACATTGAAATTCAATCAAATTGAACTATGCGAGTGTTGTAAAAGTTTTTCAAATAATGTGTATGAGAGTGAATTACTTGAGGAAGTATAATTGTCTCCCATTTTTATTTTGGCATATTTGTATCATTATCATGGAGAACATGATGGAGAATGAAGGGAATATTCAGATACAAATTTAGAGATTGATTAGAGAGCACACTTGCCAAAGAAGGAATGTGAAGAGGTAGAAAAAATAATTAACACAAAGGTTGGAAAGAGGATATACACAAAAATAAAAGGTTTGCAATTTTGAATTTCTAACCTAGGTAAGTGCATTTGAAGCTACAAAACATGGTTTACCATCAACATTATTAACATAAGAAAGATTTTATGTTTTCTTTGTTACCATGGGGCTACGATGTATGGGCATCTAGATTCAAATTGTAATCCGACATCAAAATATATATTAGATTACAAAAATAAGATGTATTAAAATGTGTAAGTTTCTGATTGCAACTAACATATTTTGCAGTAACTTTTGTTTTTCCCAATTTGTGGTTTGTATCAATGTTTTGTGCAACATGAATGTGTTATATTTTTCATTTATGCCTACTTTTTAGTGCACCTATGTTGTATTTTTTTGCATAGTCAGTTGATGTGCGTAAGTGTTTGAATGGATAACCGTCTTTTTGAGTGTTGTGACATATTTACAGTATTTTATCATGTTCGCAGTATCTTCTAGAGTCTGGAAAATATTCTAAAGATGGCAGAAGAAAGTATATTTATAACATTATATAGGAAAGTGATCTCAATAGAAAATCCCACGAGAAATAAATTAAGTCTAAGAATGCATTAGTGCATATCTATGTTATGCATTTGTGTTTAGATGAATGATTCAATTATTTAGTGTTATAATTTATTTACTTCTTAAAATCCAAACATAGTATGAGAAATTGGATCTTGAATCATAACACTTGCAGGAGATTAGTATTCATTCTGAGGAACCCCATGTATCATGAGAAGAGTTCCAAACCCCACGTACAATGAGTAGAATTCCACCACATTCACCACTAATTGGTTCTCCTCCTCTCACCTCCAAGTAGAGGAGGATCTTCTCTCATAGTCATTTCTCTTAAATTTTTCGTTATCATTTCTCCATTTGTCCTCCTCATCATAGGGATAGGATCACACAACCTCATAAAAATATGATACTATGTCTTATTGGTGGTTGATGTCTTAATTGGGAGGTTTAATGGTGTTTGTGTATCTTCCACCATGGTATGGAATCATGGTGCCTCGAGCTCTATAGTAAAATACACAACTCAAGATGAGTGGGTTTCCTTAAATACTCCCTTGATAGATCCTTATTCTTGGAGTGCTATTCCTCATGGTTTACCACATCCTTCTAGTAGTGAAACTATATAAAATAATATTTATGTTATTATTTGATATGCTATCTTGAATTTGCTAATATGCAACACCATTTTTGGTTGTTTTATTTTGGATTTTTAACTAGGTGTATACAAGCATAGATATTGGGCTATTACTACCAACCAACCATTCTTTATTATAATCTTCTTCTATTTTTGATGTTTAATATACTAATATACTTCTATTTTTGATGTTTAATATAATAATATACTTATATATACTAATATATAATGTGTTCCTATCATTCACACTACCTTCCATTCTGCCTCATCCACAACATACTGCATATCTTTGTTGCACTTAGTCTTGATTACATATACTTGTTACATGCTCACTTTATTACACATGGTAGATAGATATCTTGTATGTCATTATCTTTACCATACACACATGCACGTTCACTTGATTTCTAGTTGTGATCACAAATTCTACAGACACTTTACACGCAACATGGATGCTTGGCGCAATACCTATTACCAGTCCCACAGAGGCTCATGGGAACATCCAATTTTGAACACTATAGGTGTTATTGTTTCATTTTATTTCATAACACATTAATTTATCAGATTATACACGTTTGACATACTTTTTATCTTTATAACATGCTAATGGTGCTTCATGTGCAACATTTTTTATGCAAGACTATCTATTTCCATGGTTATCTGTTACATTTTGTCATTGCATGCCATTGGTTACTCTTGTCTACGGGCTTTGCCCTTTGTCTTGTGTGTACACTTGTCTTTTTACGGCCACTATGGCCTTGATTATCTTGCAACATCATTAATGATGTCCCATGTTGGAAATCCTCTTTTTACGGTCTATAATATCTTCTTGCATGTTTACATTATCTTCTTGCATCTTAGTTACATATTGTATGCACTTGTCTTCTAAATACTTGTTTGTATTTACTTGTACTAACACTTGTCTCCCAACCACTTTATTTGCATGTTCCTTGGTTTCTACTAAGTACATTCCCTTCCCCATGTAGGGCACAATTTAAACACAATGTTTGGTCCTCTTTTGGGATGCATACTCCTTCAATGACGTCACATGCACCAAAGAGGGGTGCATCATTTGGGTAAATCGGTTACACCAACATATAACAAGTTATACACAATCACAGTTTTGACGATTAATTACAATCACACATTGTCACGTTTCAACACAATGGTTCCGTATAAGACTTGGGTCCTTAGCACTTCAATGACTTCCATAATGCCTATAACCAGGGGCATATTAAATCAACATATTATAAATTTCAACATAGTCTAGAAAACTTTCAACAATCAGCTTTTAAAGGGCATATAGTCTCTTAGGATCAAACTTTCACTAATTTTGCACACCATCTGCAATGGTGTCCTACATTGCAGGAATAAGTAAAAGGTTAGAGCACGATAACCAAACTTTTCCCTCTACACTTCTTCCATGGAGGCGTGAGATCGCATTCCAAAACACGTGGTTGGTGCAAGGAAGCGTGAGATCTCCGAAAAAACCTGGACTTTTACAACATCTTCATGATCCTCTCTACATTCTTTTCCTAATCACGGGTCAGGTGCACATGTTCCTTTTTCATATTTTTTAATATTTACATTCTTTTATTACATACTTTTTACACATTTTTATCATGTACATGCATATTTGACTACTTATTCATTCTTCTCAAGTTGCATGTCCATCCTTATGGGAAGCGGTAGTCAACATCATTTGAACAACAAGAACATACAACATCTACACATGTGACATTTATACACACAATTTCCCCTAGGTTCATTTTCATCATCACTTTTTTGCACTTTATCCTCCTTAGCATCCATGCTTCACATTTTTTTATCACTCCACACTTTGTCTAGTCCCTCAGAACACTTTCATCATTAATCTACATCATTATCAGGTACACATCTCTTATTTACTTTATGTTACCGAGCTTTCACTCACAACATAAAGTGGGGGAAAATGTAGACACAAAATCACACACTTTGGGTAATTATCTAGTCTTGATTGCATACTATTATTCATATGATTCCTAAGTAAGAAAAGTGTTAATTAACCCATGTCTTCAGCCACCTTTCTTTGCTTTTTGTTACCACTTTTGTTCTTACACACTTACTCAGTTTTCCTTTTTATACTTTGGATTTTATCATCTTGGACACTAGCGCCCAACTAGGATATCAGTGTCGGGTGCCCTCGTCCCCTCTGGGAGCCCCTGACCCATTTGTAATTTACTCACACTTTTTGGGTCTTTTCTATGCGTTTAATCATCTTATCTTTTTGGTAGTCGGCCTTTTCAGGGTTAATTACAAAATTCAAGCAAGGGAATCATATAAATATAAAGTTATGTGATCATAATAAGGGACCAAACACTAAGCATTAGTTATCACCACCTAAGGTTGCATCCATAAAGCATCTAAGAGCTCCATTGCATCCATCTAGCACCATACAAGGGACACAAGGGTTGGTTATTCTTGCATACACTTCATAGGAGGGAAGTTCATTCTATTCCATGCACACATCTATTACATTTCTTTACATCTAGCTTATTTTCTCTCTATCAAATGTGACACACACAAGAGCCACCTAGGGCACGATTCCACACACACATAACATAGAACTACATTGGGTCTGAGATGTAGTGCATCGATCAGTTGTAAGTTCACCATTGTGACAGTTGAGGAAAATCTGACCCCTCATTCTGCATCTTTCTTTTTTAGGATTTGATGTCTATTTAAGGGTTTTGCAGGTTCATATTTCATTGCAGGTTTCCAGTGACCTCGACGATCATTGTGCGACCTTAGAGTGACCAAAGACGACTAACATAGAACTCCTTGCAACCACTCAAATGTGATTTAATGAGATTTTCCGTAGACCCAGTCACCCAGAAAATGGCCTAGGGCACCCATAAGATCATGTACCTCTCCAAGCACCTGTCCAACCTTCTTCTAGATGTTCATTTTTCTAGGTCTTTATGTGATGCTCTTCTGCTCTGTTCACCTAGTCAATTCACTTCTGGTACAGCTCTAGATTTTATTGTGAACGAATTAGCTAAGTACCTCTTTCTCATCCTTGCAATTAGGGTTTCATAATTTATTGCTTAGTTGCTTGGGTGTAATTTCTGTACTTAATTACATATTTATTTTACTGCTAAAATAGCATCAGATTAGGCATATAAATCCACATTTAGCTTAATCACAAGAATAAATCTAATAAAGGTTTCAAGACTTCTCCTAAATTATGAAAATTAACATTCCCATCTTGTGTCAACTTCCATCCTTGTTGGACATATTTGGCTTCCATTCAAGTATCACATGTTTTCTAAGATTGTATAATGCCTCGAAGGGAATAACTTCCACCACAGGGTTATTTTTCATTTGAAGACTTTTCCCCCCTATTTGAGAATCATATTTTCTCTTTCACTTATATACTCTTCACCCAACAATAGGACAATTTGTGATAGGCTCAAATGACTTGTTATGCACATTGAAAATATTCAATTACATTAGATTCACTACAGGCTTGCAACAGAATACTATCTAGATGTTTATCTTTCAAATACTATAGAAATTTATCTCTCATTTTTTGTTACTTGATTTTATGATGTTACTTGATTCTTCCTCAATTCAATTCACACTTGGAGGCATCATGTTTAAGTCTACATCATAAATGTCTAGCATTAACAATCCTTTTCACATTTACTATTTGATATCCACTTTCGCTTACATCTTTGTCTATTAATCAATTTTATCACTTCTTGGCGCATTAACTTGGCATGGGATATTCTTTATCGATAACTTACCTTATGAGCATAAATTATTCAAGGTTCATACTTGACTTGTTGAGGGAAGCTATGGGATCTATATTTTTCATTTCATACACGTGTACACATTTTACGCTCTGCGGCTTTATATACATCTTACTCCCACTGTCTTCTCACATATTACACTAGATATATGACACAATCTAGTTCCATATTTCATACTCTTTCTATTGAGGATACTAAATCTTGAATGAAACTGATACGCATTCTTAAAGCTCTTTGGGCTCTTTGCTTCATTTGATGGTATTTTCTCTTCATAACAATTTTCCAATGATTTCTTGTACCAGCCTGGTTCATTCTTGAACTGATGAGGGGGAATTTAAATTGGGAACCTTATCGCAAATCGACATCCTTATACATCAACTCAAGGGGCAAACTAGATGTCTCCTATCACCAGCTATCATTTTTCATTCCATTCCATCACAACTCCTAGTATAAATAGTTGGATTAGGTGCACATGTTCCTCTTTAAATTTATTGTTCACCATTTATTACATAAACTCTTTACATACATTGGATTAGATTTTTTTCAACCATAGATGACTTTTATTTCAATTTCAATCTTATTTTTTAGGAACTTCCTTGATATCAACAAGAAAAATACCCCACACTCAAACGACAATGGCAATTGCTTAAAAACACATCTACAACTCATTTATTTTCCCCTAGGTATCAAATTTCACTTCCGTGATTAACCCACGCTTCATTTTTATCACTCCACACTTTTTATTATCTTTAGTCACTAATTATGCTTTCATCATTGATAAACATGGTTACAGGTACGCATCTCTTGTGGATTTTATGTTATCAAGTATTCACTCCACATCATAGAAGTTGAAAATGTCACTAAATTTGCACACACTTGGGTATATTATCAGATATCCTAATCATTACCTTATTCAATGATTCCTAATGATAAAAATAACAATTGATTTATGTATCCCTTTTTCTACAAAGAAAATTGTCTTTCTAGTTTTGCATACCCCATAGCCTAGTTGGTTTTTTAATTTCTGAATTTCTTGACTCTAAAACACCAATGGAAAATGTCAGCTTCAGACACCCTTATTGACTCAGGTCATTCACCAGATGAAGTATCTTACTCATCCCTTTTGGGCCTCTTTCTTCTTTTAAGCATATTGTTTTCTTATGGGTCGGCCTTTTTGTTGTCAAACCTGAATCTAAGTTCAACCAAGGGAATTGTTAGTGGAAAATCACAGCACCCCTAAATGGCCAAAGATGTGAAGTGGTTAAAATGTGGCATTTGGTGTGATTGCATAACATTGGATCATCTCTCAAGCTGCGGGACTTGCAAACCTAAGATGACCTCCAGAGAAAGTTGGTTCTTGTTCCTAAACTACCTACCACAATCTACTCTAATGCAGGAAAAAACTAATACTATCCTAATCTAACCATTCCAAGGAACCAGAGAGAAAGAGAGGGTGAAAGAAAAGCCTACACTAAAGCGGTGATACACCAGAGAAGGAAAGGGGTGAGATGCTCTGTTGAGGGAGGATGAAACATGGGAGAAAGGAAGATGGGAAGGTAAGGCAGAAGTAAAACAAACCCAGATCCTAATCCATGATCACAACTTCATGAAACACATCTCCCTGCACCTATAAATGTGAAATACATGCACAGAAAACATATTAGAAAGGGAAAGGCATAGAGAGACAAAAAAATAATGCAAAGGGTTGAAGAAACACCATAAAAACACATTTTATTGCTCTATATGGGTGTACAGAACATTAAATTTCTGCTTAGAGGCACAAAAATGCTTGCCAGGCATAGGAGAAGGTTTTTAACTCAAAATGGAGCCGGGAAACAAATTTGACAGAGTTTCTCTATGCCCAGAATAATCTCCCCTTCTCAAATGAGAAGTGTTACAATTTATAGAAAGAATAAGAGATAAAAGAGGGAAAAGTTGAATCCTATTTCAACTACCACGGGATATGCATTAAATCCTACCTTGAAGACTCAACCATTATCAATCAATGCCCCTTTCAAATCCACCCCAAATCTGTCAATTCTTGCTCCCTTTGTCTGTCTGTTGTATTAAAGAAGAACGACAGATTGAATCGAATCAGATCTGGTAGTTGGAGAAATCGGGCTCTATATTAATGGCCTGGAAGATGTTTTCCCATTTTTCACCCACCAATGTTGTAAAAAATGATATTTTATGTTTCCAAGGCATAACAGGGATCGAGACATTTCCAAAAAATCTTCTCCCGCCCAAATATGAGTTCTCAGTCAAAAGATATGGCCATTTGAATTTTTGGGTCGTGGGCGCATAATATTTAAATGAGTCTATCTATATCGAGTCCATGTGGCAACTCTGCGCTCGTTTGAGATTTAAATCCTTCCTTCACTCTTGGAATAGCGCCAATGTGACATGTGGAGGTGTCTGCAGGTTTCCCTATTTCCTTTGTATTCTTCTTGAGTCTTTTCCGCGGCTGAGGCACTGTATCCGACCCAAGACACATGGAGGCTTTGTACATGTTTTGAAACTGGCCCCAGACTTTACCTTTGGAGTAGCATGGATACGACACGTGGAGACCTCCACAGGCCTTTAGAATTTTTAATGGTCACCCTCACCTTTTCGGGCTGTGGGACACGTGGAAGACCTACACTCATTTGACAACCTACTCAGGGTCCTACTTTTGAACGTGCGTTGTTTGGACACTTGGCGCCTTCCACCTACATTCATTACTCATCCATTTTGGGCCCATTCTCCTTTTGACCTCTGTTGACCATTTACTACGTGGAGGGTTGGCGCAAGTTTGAGTCTCTGCCTTGGGCTCCCATTTTGGAATTACGCTAAGCTGAGACTTAGCCCCTTCCGCCGAGTCGAAGACTTTTCAATGGCCGGTACAAATTTTGGAGCTCTGGACACATGGAGGCTTGGTGCTTGTTTGAGCTTGCCCCTTTGGTTTTAAATTTTAGAGGTGTTCCATTTAGACACTTGGCAACTTCTGCTATCTCCTCCATACTTAGTCGATTTCAGGGTCCATCCTGAACTATTTCAGAGCCTGAAGACTTTGAATCTTCACCGTTTCTTTTCCTTTAAGTCTCTAGTTCCTTTGACACCGATCAGCCTCCTTCCCCGACCCTGCTATTCTATTTCTGAGCCCACCTATAATTTGTTTGTTGGATTTGAGGCACGGATTCACTCGACAGAGCCGTTTCTTGAATTTCTTCTTACACGAGGTCGTTTGATCTTTTGCAGGCCCCACCACTCCTTTGTAAATTCCCTCTGCAACCTTGTTTGTCTTCTTGGAATGTGATCTCATGGGTATGAGTCGTTTCCTTCATAATTTCCTTATGTACAGGACTTTTCTTGACCAAATTCGGGGGGGGGGGGGAATTTGGGATAGCAGGAATCATATAAATACAAAGCTATGTGAGCATAATAAAGGACCAAACTCTAAGCATCTACTATCACTACCTAAGGTTGCATCGAAAGGCATTCTAAGAGCATTAAGGCATCCATATAGCTTCATTTAAGGGACAAGGGACTGCATAATCTGGATACACTTCATAGGAGCGGATTTAGGTCATTTTTCCATCTCTCTAGAGCTACCCTTGATTGCTACGTATACATATTGTTCGCTATAACAAGTTTCCAATCTTGCATGATAAAGTTCATTAGGGCATTGCTAAGTGTACATTCACAAACAGTCAAATTTACATTGAGTATCACTTGTAATCCCAATGCTCAGTTGTAGATATCACTATGTCGGGTAAACCATCATGGTCGCTACGATTTCCTATTTACTTATCTTCATAATTACCTATTATTAAGTTATTATCGGATCTGTATACTTGTGGGTCATAATTAACATAATTAGATTATTTGTTTTGTAGGTTATAGGTGAATCTTACGATCATACAGTGACAAACATGCACTAAAAAATGAAGGTTAGTGACATTGGTGTGACACAAGAAAAATAATTTTCATGAGGTTATGTGTAGACACAAGCACTCATGAGTAGAATCTAGTACCTAGGAACCCCTAACATGGTCTAGGCACCCCAGTGCTGACATATCCGATAGCTAAAAAAATTATCAGGCATGGTTGTGAAAATTTCCTCTGCATGTTCATCAATCTTCTAGCCAAACATACTTTGGGATCAATTGTGAAATGAAATAAGTCTTCTACTCTCTCTCTTGCACCTAATGTTTCATATTATTTAGCTTATTGCTTGTGTCATATTTGTACTTTAGTGTTTATTTATCCCATGTGATTCTGTGATTAGGGTTTTATAAAATTTAATGTTTGTTAAGTCACCCACACTTGGTTCTTTCCCCTACGTGTGTTGAGGTTTTAGCGTGTAATTGGTAAGTTTTCCATTCTGAGCTAAATCATCAATATTTTGATAGCTAAAGATATCACACACAAATATGATACTCTTGGCTCACATAAAAATAAAAACTTTTCTTCCTCTGGGAACGAGTATGTCAAAATCTTGTTTTCCAAGGTATAACTATGTAACACACCTTCCCACCAATGATCTTCATGTCTTTTCCATGACTAAATTAGAGTGTGTTTGGTAATCTTCCTATCTCCATACTTGTTTTCTACCAATCCAGGTGCTTGGTAATCTTCCTCTCTCCATACTTTCTTTCTACCAATATGAAAACACCTGTTCTCCACGTAAGGTGATATCCATTGGTATAATTCTAGTGGGAAGAATTTGAATAACGTATCCAAGGAATCATAAAGATTTTATTCCACCCACTTGTGCACATTAAAATCAGGTCTAATGTTGTTTCTCTAAGAAAAAGCATCCTAGCCGTCATGCACCCAAATTTTAATATTCTTCAAGGACATTTAGAATTCCATGTGCATGCAACATCATAATGAGTAGATAGAAAAGAGGTCCTGATAATGAAATCAAAATGTAGTCTTTATTTAACCAACACCTAGCTAGGTGCACTGACACTTCATCCATACAAATTCTGAATGCTTACCCAAAGCGCGCAATTCCACCAGGACTCTCCTTCATTTACCTATCACGATGTTAGACATGCATATTCATCATTACCATTTATGCAAAAAAATACATCATAGCATAAGAAATTAGAAAAAAATATAATAAGGAAGCTTAATCAACATATAAGATGATCAATAACACTTAAATTCCTAGAATACCATACTTAGATGTAGTCACCTTATTAATCCATAAACATTTATCCATTGCATCACAACTGATTATATAATAAGTATGCTAATTACACCAATACCTAGTACATCCATACGCTGAACCATGTGCTCTCAGATAGTTCTCATACAAAATATAACATCGAATCACTACTCAAAATATTACATCTCATAAGTACAAGAGTACATTACTTATTTATACAAGGTGGGGAATTTCCCTTCACCATTTACATGTGATAATTATAATAATATGTGAGCTATACATATTTTGCATAGTTTTTAAACTCTTTCTTATCAATAGACCATGCTATAAATAACTCGGTTATTTCTTAATTAATCCTATAAATATATTTCTTCTATGAATCACCTCCATATTTGTTTGTATATGCTTCTTATTTATGGAATTTTATATTCTATGAATTCATCTATCTTTATGTGTATTTTTAACCGTGATCCTAAAAATTGAGTCAGCTTTGTGCCACATGAATGTTATGCATAACATGCACGTGAGTTATTTTGCACTGATATCGTTCTAATACTAAATTATGTCACATCTTTTTTTTCCTTATTGTAAAATTCTCTTGTATACGAAATTATCAGCACATGTTCTTCACACATGATAACGCTAACAAATTAGGGTTTGTGCATGGTTAATCCATTTTGCTCTTCTCCACACTTTAAATTTTTATGGAGGAAAGATACTATTTAAATTCAGATTGGAAAGTGGAGAGATATTTTTTTGACAAGAAGGTGATGAATTTATAGTTTTAACATGATTTCATTGAGAAGAAATTCTTCCAAATTTTTGTAAGTTTATTATTTGAAGCTTTTAAGATTGTGCATAAAATTTTAAGAGCTTAGATTCTTTTATAGAAGAATGCAGTTCTTTGGGTTTGATGATGTATGAACAATGGTATTTGTAAAAATGTACATAGAGAAAATGTGTTAGGCATATTAGACTTGCATGCATATCCCATTAATGTAACCAACCATATAAGGTGGGGAATAATGAAGATAGGGTTTGGTGTTCTCCCTTGGAAATATCTTTACAATTTTAGGGATTATTTTCACATTGGATTTAATATTAAATTATGGAATCCCTTTTTTTCAAGTGATAAAGACACAATAAAAATTTTTAAAGCATTTTTAAGAACATAATGTAGAAATAAGTGAGATATAAGAAAACTTATCTTTTCCTCCATGTTATCACACTTTGCATTTTTCGTCCTAAATCTACAATTGATTTACTGGTTTATTTTGTACATGAAATGGTATGTCATCCAGTAGTTATGCAAATCCCTATAGATATGTCTACTTGGAGATAGATCTAAGAAGAAGCATCTATAGGGATATGACTTCTTGCACAGTTCGGATCAACGAGTATAGATAACATATGAGTTGGTAAGTAATTGTAATTTTACATAGAAAATTTTAATTTTGTGTTAATATAAGTTATTTTTCATTTCTGTTATGTTAATTTTATGTTAATATAAGTTATTTTATTAAATTAGATGTATAGGGAGACTGGGGTTTGATCACAATCTCATGGTCAAGGTTAGGTTCGAAATAGAAGCTAAGCAGAAGAAAAATTTTAAGTTATGTTGGCTGAATGATTATGGAGCCACACATGCAATTTTTTGAGGTTAATTTAGTTTTTAATATAACTTCCAATTAAAATGAAACCATCATAATAATGCATTACTATATGGATATTGCACTAATATTAAGTTAATACACAGACATATGAGATTGAAAATTTCAAATAGTGACTTTGATGTTGAACGGGTTCGACCAAAGAAAAAGTCAAAGCATAACTTCCCATTGTGTCATCCTAATGATGAAATGCATCCTAACAAAATCACAAGGGCTCATAAATCTCATCTAAAAATAATTTACTCAAAGGAAATGATGGTGTGTTGGGAAAAAAACACATTTTTCTGGGACTTTTGATGAAGATGTTCCAATAGAAGATGGTATTGGGATTCAAAATATGGTACACCATTTATTTGATCATGATCATGCCTATGATTATCATGGTCATGCATCCCTATCATGATCATGAGGATGATGAAGAACAATAACAGATGATGATGAAGATGAGATGAGCAGAAAGATCAGGAATAAGAAAGGATGATTTTGAAATTTTCTCAAACTCTTTTGTTTGATGCCAAGAGAGTCTAGAACATCATTTGTTGAGTGCTATATTGGCGTTGATGAACTTGAAAGAAAGGTTTGGTTGGTCAAACATCAGTGTGACTGACTTTATTGGATGGTTAGATAACAATTTTATAACTATATTTTATATTTGATATATCATTTCATATGTTTTACATTAGTTTTTAATTTTCATTCTCTTTATTTTTATTGCAGCTTGCTAAAAAGTATTTTATTGCCTGAAAAGAACACATTTCCCTCCTCATATAAAGAGGCACAAAAAAAATCATCAAATTTAAGGGTTGTTTATGTCAACTATGATGCATACTCAAATGATCGCATTTTATTAAGGACGGAATACGATAATGAGGTTAGTTGTCCCAATTGTGGGACACCACAATTTCAACAAGGAGTGAGAGGAATCAAAATTCAAAATAAGGTATTGAGACAGTCTTCCAATAATTCCTAGAGTCAACCGTATTTTCCGTTACAAGTCACTTGTGGACTTAATTTTATCGACATCATAAGAATATAAGACAATGATGGAGTTTGGCACATTTATTCTGATTCAAATGTAATGAAGCACATTAAGCAGTTGTGGCCTGAAAAATTCATAGAGAGGTCACACAATGTACAATTTCGTTTGGTAATGGATGTTGTTAACCCATTTTCTAATGTCAACTATTTATTCTAGATAATTTTCTTATAATGTCTTCTCCTTTTTTATTCGCACAATTTCTATGTGTAGGTATCCCTTTTAATTATGTTTTTATAGGTCTCCGTATATGTTGATACGCATAGAGAAGGTAAGTGATAGTTCATAATGCATTGTGAGGTAAGGATGAGACACATTTTTTATGACAATAGTGTTATAACACGAGCATCATAGGGAATAATCGATATTGTTGACAGATATTATGAACATGATCAAGTTGTCATATTGATCAGGTTGATGATCACGTGAAATTGATTTTGAAGAAGAAGAAGATGATGATGAAAGTGAAAATGATGAACTTTACAAAAATATAGATAATGAAGATGATGATGTTTAATCAATATCCAAATAGGTATATACTTGAAAATGAATGGAATATTCTATGTTGTTCAAAATTACATTCCCTGTAATTTTCAAAAACTCATAAAAAATAGACAGCCACTTTTATCTCAGGAAATCTACACAAGACCAAGTTAGTCGTCCATGGAGTGTAGTCACACAGTGTTTTGTGGGTTCTCCTATCTTGTAGAAAAAAGAAGCATTAGTTCGCGAATTAGGAAGATTTTGACAGATATAATATTTCATGGATGTTTGTTAATCTGAGAGGCACTAGGGAAGTCAATCTTCTGCAGACACCAAATCGGTCTCTCATTGTTCAAAGAAAAGTCAGAGTAGTGTAAGGTCTCATACTTGGGAAAAGGTTAGAAAATAAGCTAAGGATAGGATCTACGAAGAGAACAAGGAAATGAGAAGCTTAGTACTTCATGGTATGAAAAAATACAGTGTCAAGCAAACTCAGAACAAATAACATTTCACAGATTTTGTCAATTCCGCGGAACCTAGAATGAAGTCTACCAAGTTAGAAATCATGATGTAGAAGAAGAGTTGATATTAGGAACCACGTGGTTGGGAAAATTAAGTTCAAATACAACTAAGGTTGGAAATCGTGAGACACAAACTTAGTCTCCCGTGGGTTTCCCAATTACAGCTTTGCGCGGGTTCTATTGAACCTACGAAGTGAAGGAACATGGTTGTGGGTAAGGTGTCACATAAGAAGAAGGAAGACCTCTGTGACATAGCGGGAGTATTGAAAAGAAAAGTGTGGAAAAATTTTAAGGACACGATAGAAGCTACGAAACATCCAAATCCGTACAACAGGGAAATGCTGCCAAATGAAGAAGATAGATGCAAGACAGTGTTAGAGGCTGCGAACATAAAAGCAATGTCGACATTTGGAAACTCTACATAATGGAGGATGGTGTGGGGCTAGATTACAATCGAATTATCTAACCACCATGCGACACTGAGATGCTACCTTTTTCACTCACCTTAGAGGATTGAGCTACTTCAGTAGTACCAGAATACAAGTTACACCCACCTTTTCACTTCATGAACATTCCCAACATCCTCCATCCTGATGCACAAGTAAACTCTTGAAACACCCTTCACAACTGCCCATAAAACCTCTCTAGAATACCATTCTCTGAATACCATGACCACCCATACAACCACCAAAAATTTCATAACATGCCTTATTATTCCACGCGAGGGAATGCACAACTCCTACCTCTTTGACTCATCAATCAACCATATATCTGCATCATCGTTGGTTGGCCCACTACCGAACACCCAACTATTCTACCACAATGCCATTGAAGAACACCACAAGCCCTTCTTTTCATCCACCCATGTGTCTTCTTGAGTTTCAGATTTGTTTAAGTTGATGGGAAAAAAGTTGTTAATGAGTACCAATCATCACCCAGAAAATGAAGGTCAGACAAAGAATCAATGCAAGCTTAGAGGACTACTTAAGGCACTACGTGTAGTCCAATCAGGGTAATTATCCAAAATTACTGGACGTGGCTCAGTTCAGTTACTACTTGTAGAAGACCTCGTCGAGTGGATACTCATTGCTTCAATTGACAATGGGCCAACAATCGTTGATACTATAGACAGTGATGAGCATCTATCTTGGTGACTATCCAATAACCACCAAATACTTAACATATTAGAAAGACATAATGGAATTATCCAGGCGCATTTTGAATAAGGAAACAAAGCAGATGAAGAGATATGTATATCAGAGCCACAAATAATTGGAATTCAACGTTGGTGACAAGGTATTACTAAGGATGAACCCGGAACAGTTCAAACCTCCAAAAGGTATAAGCGTATCCCTAAGATGTCGATGGGATGGATTGTATGTCATAATCGGTCTCATCGGTAAAGTTTCCTATCGTCTCCAGTTTCCTCATCACATGCATTTCCACCCCATCTTCCACTTGAGCTAGCTTCGCCAATACTATGAGGATAAAGTTTACCCATCCTAGGATCAATCAACAAGAGCTCTCACCAACGTTGTAGACAAGGTAGAGAAACATGTTAAAATAATTCTAGTGATGCACAAATTAGGGTTCAATAATTGGGCTAGAACAAAGTTTTTGGTACACTAGAAGGATCAACATTCCTCAGAAGACACCTAGGAGTGTGGTGAAGCCTTGTGGAATGTCAAAGAGAATATCTCAGAGTTCTCAGTGAAGAACCCCAACTAAAGTTTTAGCTCCAAAATGGATAATAGAGCACTCCCGCGTTAGATTGAAGTGTCCTGCGCCGGAGGCAAGGGCCTCGCTGAAATAGGTGGGGGAGTGTATAGGGGCATGATGAAGAGATCTCCCTTGCCAATTGATTAAGTGACCTGAGCCTTTACCCAATGAGCAGAGCTAAATCAATGAGAGCGAATGCTAGTGAACGAAATGTAAGTGAGTTTTCAATAAGCCCAATGAGGAGGTGATTTGGCCAATGCTAGGAATGTCTTTGGATCAACGTTGGGACAAAGGGATTTGGGTTGTGCTTGGTTAATAGAATTTTTTCTGTGAGTCAGATAGCAGTAGGTAGTGGGTCTTTAGATTTGATATCTAGAGTGGGCCTTGGGTCGTAACATTCGTGGTGGTATAAAGGGCTGTTGTGCAATGGGATTTGAAAGCAGCGCAAAGAATCATAGGCAAAATTCAACAGAGTTAGGTTACAAAGTCATAACAATGTAAGGATTTAGAGTATGATTCAAGGGATTCACAAAGCCCCATTTTGTACCAAGTTGGGAATTATTGGCTGAGTCCGACCTAGTTCTATGTAAATGCCAATTGGGCTTGTGAATCCTATTTTGTATATTAGGCCGTGGAGCCTTTTGAGTAAATACACAACATTGTTTACCCCAAGTCGTGTGTTGACATATTCTGGTGCATTCATGAATTGATTTTGAGCTCTTATAAAACATGGAATGTTCTTGTATTTAATTATACTAACTCGTGCAGGTCCTCGGTGTAATATAGTGAAGGCATAGTCTAAGACTCCCTCGGGAGTGTTGCGGTGCCGCAAGAGATACAGAGTGAAGTCTTGACCCTGTAACAGAGGAGAATATTGTGAATGGTTTAATGTATTGTGGGGGTCACAAATGACTCCTTGTATCATCTTGAGGGTGTGAAATCCACCGAAAACCATGAAACATTAAAATTTTATGGATTGCACACAAGAGCCTCGCCTAATTTGAAATCAAACATTTAACCACTCCACCGATCAAAATTTAATGAAGTATGTGTGTCATTTATTCTCCTATAAAATAAAATGGCATGTGATTTGATAAATAACAAGCACCCATAATTTCCTGCAAACATTTAATATGATCCTCATGTGTGGATTTCACTAATTCCTCGAGGTTTTGGTGTAACATTTCATTACATTTGGTATTAGAGCCTCCAGTTGTGTTTGAATCCCACTTGGTGGGTTACACCATGTAGCTGAAGCCCGTGGGGCTCCTAAATGTCAACAAAGAGGGTCTCATACATATAGGAGTGCGGGTGTAGAACCATCCTGAGGTCAGGCTTTGTGAAAGCATGGTGGTATGATATGATCCTCATGTGCGGATTTCACTAATGCCTAGAGGTTTTGGTGTAACATTTCGTTACAAAATCTATGGCGATTAGTCCTTGGTGGTTGAATCTCTCTTCTATTGGTGCTTCTCTCTCCTTCTCTCTTCTTCTTCTAATTTTCTATAAGTATGAAACTCATGCATTATAAAAAGGGATCCCTCTTTGTTGTAACGAAACCATGCCAAAATGGTGGTTGAATTCCTGTGAATTTCAGACCTCGGATTTGGTCTCTGCAATTTATTTTCCCTTCTTCTGTGAATGTAATGGTTTGTTAGGGAAAACAAACACCTTTATTAGAGACTTCAGATGAAAATGTTGATCCAATGGAATAGGGAATTGGGGTTCAAAATGTGTTTCACTAGTTCTTTGATCATGATCATGCCTACCATGATCACGATGATGATGAAAAATAACACGATGATGATAAAGAGAAGGATCGAGAACAAGAGAGGATGATTTTGAAATTTTCTGAGATTCCTTTATTTGATCAAGGAGAGTCTAAAACATCATTGTTGAGCACTATATTGGCATTGATAAAATTTAAAGAAAGGTTTGGTTAGCCAAAAATCAGTGTAAATTATTCATTAAGGCTAGATAACAATTTCATTACTATATTTTACATTTAATATATATTTCATAAGTTTTACATTGTTTTTTATTTTCCTTTTCTTTTTTTATTGTAGCCTGCTGAAAAGTAGTTTATTGCCTCAAAAGAACACACTTCCCTCCTCATATAGAGAGGTACAAAAAAATCATAAAATTTAAAGTTTTTCTAGGTCAATTTTGATACATGCACAAATGATTGCTTTCTATTTAGGAAGGAATATGAGGATTAGGTCAGTTGTCCCATTTATGGGGCAGCACGATTAAAACAAGGAGGGAGAGGGCCCACCATTCCAAATAAGGTATTGAATTTTTTTCTAATAATTCCTAGGCTTAAGTGTATTTTTCATTGCAGCTCACTTACAAATTTAATGTCATGGCATCATAAGAATAGAAGCAATGATGGAGTTTCGTGTTTTCCTTATTTCAAATGCAATGAAGCACATTGAGATGTTGTGGCCTAAAACAATCAGAGAGAGGTCGAGCAATTTACGGTTTTGTTTGGAAATGGATGGTGTTATTCCATTTCTAATATGTCAACAAACTACTCTGTATAAATTTTCCTATAATGTCTTCTCCATTTTAATTATGTTTATATAGGTCTTCTTATAACCTAATATAGAGAGAGAAGGTAAGTGACAATTCATATTGCATTACGAGGCAAGGATGAGACATGTTGTTCAGGACAATAGCGTTGTAACATGAACATCGTGGGGAACAACTGATATTATTGACAGAGATGATTAACATGCCTCTAGTGATGATGATGACCTTGCCAATAATGAATAAAATCATCGTAGTGATCCGGGTCGAAGATCAAGGTGATGCTAATTTTTAAGAAGATAATGATGATGAAATTGAAAATGATGAACTTCATGAAACCACAAATAATGAAGATGATGATGAAATGAAAATCCCAATAGGTAGATTTTTTAACAGTGAATCGAATATTCCCATAGCTACATATATAGAGAAATAAGAAGGGACCGTTAATTATGACTAAAACTATAAGTCATGTAACCAATGAGGAATTGGCATAAATACAAGAAGATGAAAATGAATAGTTGAAATATTCATAAGCCTATTTCTTGTGAAAAATTTGTGATACCACTCAAGATGTCACAAGACATTCAAGGCCTTCAAAACCATACAAGGACATGTTGCCAATATGTGTGATTAATGTATAGTGTGCAAGTAAATTTATCAAAAGAAGGAAGTGGTACAGGAGAAGAACCAATAGTTAAAATAGAACCATTATCAGTAAGTGTAGGAGTAATTGTAGAAAGAGGAATAGAATCAATGGTATACACAATATTATGATAAGGAACCATAGCAATAGTAGTAGCATGTGTAGTATGAGATTTGAGTTGATATTCACTACCTGACTGGTAGCAATGTAATGACTATGAAACAAAGAATCATTAAAGTTCATAGGAGTAAAATCCAAATTACATAAGTTTTCATCAATAAGCTCAATAGTATCAACATCATCATTAGAATCATCAGTCTCCACATGGAATTTTTTTGAAATGGTCTCGAGGGGATTTGGAGTAGATGTGGAAGGTGGCATAGATGGAGATATAGTAGGAGAGATGAGATCAATAGTGTTGGTTTGAATAGACGAAATAGGGGGAGGTAGTGAAATGGGAGTACGATTAATAGGCTCCCCAATATCATATGTATCAAGACAATGTTAGCGGATTACCTAAGATGAGGGAATAATCATAGAAGTAGCAGAATCCATGTGACAATATTTGAATGGTTCAGGATTAGTAGTAATAGTATTCTGTTAGGATTTCATATTATTAGTGCTCACATTATTATTAAAGTTAGATTATAATTATGTGATGTAATTGAGTTGGTATTACAACTCATATTGTTATAATATATTGTTTCAACAATATATTATTATAGAGTTTTGTTGTACCCATAAAATTATAAACAGGTAAGTTGTTTGTTGACTTCCTATTTTCTAGGAAGTAGTTCTTCTATTGTATTGGCTATATATTATCCAAACACGTTGTGCAGATATATAGAAAATATAATATTATTTTGTGTTATTCCCTGTGTAAATATGTTGCTGCACTTTCATATTCATAGCCATCAAATATAAACTTAACCCAACGATGGACCGCAGAGGGAATATCATGCATGACATAGATCCAAGGTCAACCAAGGAGTAGATTAAAATGTAACAGGGCATCCATAACATAAAATGGAGTAATGATCTTGTGAGGTCGTGCTTGTAATTATAATTCGATAACACCAATGCAAGTGTGATTAGTAGTATCATATCCACATATAACAAGAGTAAATGTTTTAATTGCATTAGCAATGATGCGCGGTTGTGTTAGTAATGATAAAGGACATATATTTAATGCAAAACCATTATCAATGAGTACATGTTTAATTAAAAAAACTCGAACCCAATCCATAATAAGAGGGTCATCACTTTATATTTGTAAAATCTACAGGAGGGTCATCAATTTATATTTGAATAGATCTCAATGCCATTGCTAGTGTGAGACAACAATCAAGGGCCTTATACAAAATATCAAAGAGAGATATCTTAGCTGGGCTATTATTTAATTGCTCAATGATATCATATTAATTAGATGAATCAACAAGTCGAGAGGGTTGGTGCATGAATAGTCTTTAGATGAATTTACATTTTTTAGTGATGTAATACTGTTGAATATAGATTATGCTACCGGTCGTTAGCAAAAAATATTTAGCAAGATTATTTTAAAATAAATTTCTATCGGTCAGTAGTGCAATGTATGCTACTGGCGATCAATGTTTCTAAGATTGTATTAACCCATACAAGGAATTCCTTGGTAGCTCTATGTACCTTGATCATAGGTTCGACAATACGTGATGATGCATATAGTTTTTCTACCATAGTTGATTTCAAAAAAGAAATTTCCTTGTGAAATCATGTAGAAGAAACCCTAAAACCTTAAATGATTCTAGACATTTTGGGAATCTTATAATATTTTGGACCTTTTCTAAACCTTATTTCCCCATCAAATTTTTATGACAAAAATTCTCTCTTCCTTCACCA
Source organism: Taxus chinensis (assembly GCA_019776745.2). Taxonomy (NCBI): domain Eukaryota; kingdom Viridiplantae; phylum Streptophyta; class Pinopsida; order Cupressales; family Taxaceae; genus Taxus; species Taxus chinensis. The sequence goes on along the minus strand of CM034157.1, from coordinate 129,062,001 downwards.
AGATGAATTGTAAGTCATGTCGATTCACATCCTTTGTGAAATTTGTGTCAACCTTATTACCATGGGATTTTTATAATTATAAAAATTCAATCCATAATTATTAAAAATTGAAAAACATCCAATTTTACGAAAAAATCATTTTTTTTCTCAAAATCAAATTTTTTGCGAATTTTTTTTTCTCTTCCTTCATCAAGACAAATTATAACCCATATCGATTCACATCCTTTGTGAAATACGTTTCAACCTTATTTCCATGGGATTTTAATTATAAAAATTCAATCCATAATTATTACAAATTGAAAAACAACCAATTTTATCATGTAGGAGGCATCTCTTATGGTGAGATACTTTTCCAACAAGTGTCAAGCTTTTCCAACAAGATTTTTCTAGCATATTTAAATGTAGCTTTTCTAGCAACTAGAATTAGTGAAATTTTTACTTTTTAATTTACCTTGTTCTTTCATATAGGTATTTTACAAAATATCTTAAATATTTCACTTTGGTGGGCTTTCAATATTCATGTGCCAAAATTTTATGTATATTTAAAGGTGACAGTCTTTCTCCCCCTTTCCAAATTTCAGAAAATAGAGTTGATTCTAATCCCTTGCTTTCTTTCTCAGCCACTTATTTTGAGACCTGTATGTGGTACAATTTTGGTGTGGTCACTCTGAAGAATCCTACAGATCTAGGTTGGATGAAAGTAACGAAAAAGAAGAATCTCATAAACTTTCTTGCTTAATGAATCTTAGATCAATGAAAAACCCAGTCCTGCCATGGCCTTTTAATGGGTCATTTACATTATCTATTATCTAGTGTTCAATCTTCTTCCACTTACTCTTACCTCTCTCTCTTCTTTTAAATCTATTCTATCTTGTTTCTCTTTCTATGTTTTTCCTAGAAAACCGATTTCCTCAAAATCAAACACATTTTAGCACAACCCCAAATAATTAGGGCTTCAATTGAACTAGATCTATTGTAATCGATTTGAGAAGCAAAGGCACTCGTTACTGCTCGAGGGTTTTTTATTAACAACATTAAAAGTAGCTCCAGAATTTATGATCGTTCCTCCTTACCCGTTCATCAAAGGTTGCAATTTGAAGGGCAACTTCAAATGACTTTTCCCCAAAAACACTACTGTCAACCCAAGGTAGTAAAATCCATCATATCGGCTTCTTATGAGATTGATTATAAATTGAGTGTAATTCTTTTAATTCTTTTTATAAATTGAGGCAGTAAAATCCATCATATCGGCGACGAAGTGAGGGAGCATCCCACTATAAAATATTTTAATTCTTTTTTTCCTTTGAAGGTTAGGGTATTGGAAAGAAGAAGCCCAACTCTACAACATTTACCATACAAAAGGTCATAAGTAGTGAAAACCACATTGGAGCGGTTGTTGAGAGCAGCAGAGCACTTTCTTCTATTAAAACAGAGGGGCTTCGTGCTATTTCCATAAAATTTCTTGAAGCTAACATAAAAACAACTTGACATGAGAGTATGCCTTGTGATTCCATTATATATTCTTTCAAGATGTTTAGTTATCTTTGATTCGACACACGTATCACATCCTCTAGGACTTCCCCTACTTCCTCAGGTATCTGTAGAATCCTAGACCATATTTTTCCTTATCTTATTCTTATGCCGCCACATGTCAAAATCTTTCTTATTATGTGCCACATGTATCACTCATGTGTGCAAGATACAATACTTGGATATTGCGCCTTATTTGGGGGTCAGCATGGATGGTTGTGGAGGTATCAAAAATCTCTAGGGGTTTCTTTGTTGGACCGCGAATGATGGAAGAGGAACCATGTGAGTCGTAACGATCCATGTGCGGCCTTACAACCTACCCCGTAGTAGCTTACAGTTGCACAGACCTTTTTACTCCTCTTGTAGAACTTGGGCTATATACCTTCACAACATCTCAGGACAACGATACAACTTCAAGTTTCAGCTTCCTCAACTAGCATCTAACCCAATAGAGACCATCGCTTCTTAAGAAAGGGTGAATAATTTGTGTGCGCCATTGCAACCTGCCTCACAATAATTTCCAACTACACAATCCTCCTAACTCCTCTTGCTAAAATTTTCTCTAGATATTCATAGCATCTTGCGGTAAGGCTACAACTTCGTGGCGGTGTGTGGTGATGGCCCAACTCTTCACGGAATCCCACATAACTTACTCCATCTAAGCAATTTACCTTACCTTTGCAACATCTCGCAATAATGATAGAACATCGCGGGACAGAGTGTAACCCTTTGCATCATTTCATTCAACCTTATACTCTCCCACATTTATTTCAACACTTAGCATTCTTCGTTGAGTCCCACAACACATCGGCGCGTTGCCCTGGGCAATCTCTTGCAGCGCGCATACTTGCTTCATAACTCGCGTAACTCCCGCAATCTTGTGCTAGCACCTCACAACCTTGCGCATAGTGTTCCGCATTGCACTCGCAACACCTGTAATGTCGCACAAAACCTTTGTGGCATTTTTGCAGCCGACCTTAGCATTGCACAACGTCCCACAACTATCTCGCACATCATCGTACTTGTGCCTTACCTTTTTTCATTACAAAATGTTTCTGGACTCGACGGATTTCACAAGGTCCTTTATATCACATAATGTACATCCCTTCGGGAGTTTCTTGCTCCTCAAGTGCAATTGCTAGTATGATACTTTATGTAACAAATTTGTATAGATGAAATAACCAAGAATTTAAAGAATAGCTGGAAGTACAATTTTTGAAACGGAGTTGAACAAAATTGGTGAGAGAGAACGATGATGTGGGCGAGCTCCATCTTTAACGGCGATTTAAAAAAGGAAAAAAAGAAACCGCGGGGCCCAACATAGAACAGGATAAATATTACTAAAAAAATTTGGACCATTTCTCGATTTATGCGTGTCATCCTTGCGCAGGGGCCATGCTAATCTTCTCTGTATCGTTCCAATTTTATCAGATGTCTCCGAAGAGACATTAGATATTGTCTGCACTTCCCTATATTACTCGTTAATGATTACCGCGTACAGTGCATGTGGGATTAATAAATACACTAGAGCGCGTGTGGTGATTCGGTTCTTTCCTGCCATCGCGAATCGCGAGTACACAAGCTACGGACTTTAATTCTATTAAAATGTAACTCTGAGTCGATGAAGATATAATATATAATTTAGCAAATGCGAACAAACAACCGTCTCTAATGCTGGATCCAGTAGTCTGCACGTGCCTATTTTAGGATAAGTAGTGCAAAGAAAACTAGTTCAGAACGCTGGGGATGTCAGAAACCGGGGATGTAGCTCACATGGTAGAGCGCTCGCTTTGCATGCGAGAGGTACGGGGTTCGATACCCCGCATCTCCATTACTTTTTTCTCTGAAATTTGTTTGCTTTTACATCAGCAAACGAGAAGAAAACTACAAATCGCGTTTTTGTTTTACACCCGCGAATGACAACAAACGTAGTCAATTTTTTTCTTTAAATATACGCACCAGTGGTCTAGTGGTAGAATAGTACCCTGCCACGGTACAGACCCGGGTTCGATTCCCGGCTGGTGCATCAGTCTCGCTTCCTTGCTTATCGTTGCACCACGGTTGGGCTGGAAGTTAGATTTTGGCCAATCTCGCCCCACCCAATTTTTAGAGTTCATCTCTCAAAAAATTCTTATCTGTTACGATAGACATATTCTTGCAATCTTCACTTTCCTCCAAATTCGTGAGCCCACCAACACTTACGTTTGGATTCCTATTCATTCAATCCGATCTTCATTTCCTCCGAATTCTAATTTGAATGTTAAGGTGGAGCCAAAACATAATTTGATTTTTTTTTTGTCCACCTTATATTTAAATCTTTGTTTATGTAACATATGGATAAATGGATTGCAATTAAATTGCGACACAAATACCCAACTACAACTTCTTTATGCTAGATGATATGTGCACCAACAAGTGTACAAATTGCTGGAGAAAGCACATTAAAATATAAGTAAGATGAAGATTATTACACAAATGTTTGCTTTGCTAGTTAAGGATAGTGAATTCATTTGGGATGAGAAGTGCCAAAAAGATTTTGAATTGATTAAAGAGAAATTGACTTCGTCTCCAGTATTGAGAGGACCCAATTGAGAGAATCATTTTTATATTCACACTTATGCTTCTAACACTGATATACGAGTAATATTGGGACATAAAGATGAACATGGTAAAATGTGTGTTATTTACTACATCAGTAAAAATCTCACTCCCACATAAAAGAGTTATACGACTACTGAGAAAGAATTTCTAGTTATTGTCTATCCCATAAAAAAAATTGCCATTATATTAGAGGGTATAAGACATATTTAAATATTGACCATGTAGTTATCCAATATTTAATGAATAAACCAGTAGTAGGATGTAAAATCGTTATATGGTTACCCCTTTTGCAAGAATTTGATATTACTATTATTGATAATCCAGGGAAATCTAACTTGGTTATTGATTTCTTGTTAAGGTTAGACACACCTAGAGAGGAGGATCGTGTTGATGATAGCTTCCATGATGAAGAATTATTTTCTATATCTGCAAACTCGCCATGGTTTGGTGATATAGAAAACTATTTAGCGACAGGAAGATTTCCTAATGATTTTACTAACAAACAAAGAAAATGGTTGATTAAAGAAAGTGTGAATTTTAAATGGTTAAATGGTATTCTATTTAAATGTGGATATCACTTGGTGTTACGCAGGCGTGTTAGATAAGATGAAGTATATGATATCATAAGAGTTTGTCGTGATGAACCTGGAGGAGGTCATTATTCAGCTAAGAGAACTATTCACAAAATCATTGGAGGTGGATACTATTGGCCTTCCCTTCGCAAAAGTGTGAAGAAATACATTTGGTAATGTGATGCATATTTGAGGATGGGTAAACCTACATCATCCAGTGAAATGCCTCTCCACCCTCAACTGGTTCTAGAACCTTTTGAGTAGTGGGGACTAGATTTTGTTGGACCAGTAAATCCACCATCACAAGGGAAAGAATTCATCCTGATGTGCACCGATTATGCGACTAAATGGGAAGAAGTACAAGCTTTACCTCAAGCCAGAGAGGAAGCAATTGAAATTTTTTTGTATCACAAAATTGTGCGCATGTTTGGAGCACCAAGGAGCATAGTTTTGGACCAAGGGCCTCAATTCATTTCCAACATGATCAAATCCTTTGTGTAAATTTATCAGATCAATCATAAGAAATCATCTCCATACCACCCTCAAGCCAATGGACGAGTGGAGGTGACAAATAAAAAAGCTAGAGAGTATCTTAACCAAAACAGTCAACACTAGCAGAAAAGATTAGACAAACAGATTACTTGAAGCAATATGGGCATACAATACTGGTTGGAAAACCACTACTAGATTTTCGTCATACGAACTTGTGTATGGGGAAAAACCGTTATTACCCATTGAATTTGAATTATAGACACTTAGAACAACAATCAAAGTTAGAATAGAATTGGATGAAGCACAACGAAAAATGATACTTCAATTAAATGAATTAGATGAAATAAGAGTGAAAGCACTTCAAATGAATGAGTTGTTGCAATACCATAGAAACAATTGCATGAAATACATATTAAAAAAAGAAAATTCAAAGAAGGAGACTGGGATTTGTTGTTTGACTCTAAGTGCCATAACTTTCTAGGAAAGCTCAGAACCAGATGGTTGGGTCCATATGAGATTGAAAAAGTTTTTTATAATGGATCATTACAACTCATTCCCATTGATGGAGATACTAGAACTCTCTTGGGCAGTAGCCATAGACTAAAGCTTTACCCTAAGCTAGTAAATAAACAAGACTTACTGCGACAAATTCAATTAAAAGGTGAATTTGACTCCGTGGAAGAACTTAATTCTTCCACTACAATCAACCAATAAGAAAGAGAAGGATAATAAAAGAGAAGAATTGAAATCCAACAATGGTGGTTCTTCGCTTCAAAAAATAAAATAAAAATACAAAATAAGGAAAGTTGAAAACTAGAAATGACAACTTTCCCACCAAAGCATACAACTGAAGCACTAGAGTATAATATGTTGATCTTTCAGTGCTAACTGATTTTACCTTTCTGTAGGGCACACGTAATTTGAGAAATACAAAGGTCACATCACTACTGAAGGTATAATACTTTATTTTCTATGTATATGATTATTAAAAAGTTCAACAATGTCATAATTGTTTGAACGAGAGAGAAAGAACTTGGGAATAAATTATCATAATTACCTTTTGACACCTCACACTTTAATTAATGTGTTTAATGAGGTAACAATCATCTAAATGAACTCAATGTTTATCATCTTTAGGGGGTGTGACTATTTATGCATGTACAATATGATTAAGTCACGTCGGCATCCAAGGTCATAAATTGTTTGGGAGATTATAAAGCCTATCTTCCCACGCCAACTCACCTAACAACTCTGAAGCAAGAAAGAGCTCAAACCCTACTGTAGAAATATGTCTCTAAACCTGAAGATGGGACAAAATAAATACTCTGAACCAGAATCGGACACAATTTTGCTACAAGATAGAGAGGTGGTGGCAATATTCGACCAGGAAGGATGGTTGGAATTTATGAAGAAATTCAAGGGTTTTCATGATCCATTAGTTGAGAAATATCTTGTTTTTACCTCAAAGGAGACAAACAAAGGTAAAAGGCAATAAAATTCTTGTTAATAACCAAATTATTAGTCAAATATATGGAATTCCCTACGAAGGGACAAAAAATGTTGGGATGTTTACTTTTAAAGACTTAATCCAAATATTTCCTGAAGAAGGAGAGTATGAACCTAAGATAGTAATAAGTACAAAAAAAGTGGCAAAAGGAATGATAAGGGAGAAACTTCCACAGCCCTCTAAAACTACTACATTTTGGTCATAGTAAGTTGATGTGCGTAAGTGTTTGAATGGATAACAATCTTTTTGAGTGTTGTGACATATTTACAGTATTTTATCATGTTCGCAGTATCTTCTAGAGTCTGGAAAATATTCTAAAGATGGCAGACGAAAGTATATTTATAACATGATATAGGAAAGTGATCTCAATAGAAAATCCCATGAGAAAGAAATTAAGTCTAAGAATGCATTAGTACATCTCTATGTTATGCATTTGAGTTTAGATGAATGATTCAATTATTTAGTGTTATAATTTATTGACTTCTTTAAATCCAGACATAGTATGAGAAATTGGATCTTGAATCATAACACTTGCAAGAGATTATTATTCATTCTGGGGAACCCCATGTATCATGAGAAGAGTTCCAAACCCCACCTACCATGAGTAGAATTCCATCACATTCACCACTAATTGGTTCTCCTGCTCTCGCCTCCAAGTAGAGGAGGATCTTCTCTCACAGTCATTTCTCTTAAATTTTTCGTTATCATTTCTCCATTTGTCCTCCTCATCATAGGGATAGGATCACACAACCTCATAAAAATATGATACTAGGTCTTATTGGTTGGTGATGTCTTAATTGGGAGGTTTAATGGTGTTTGTGTATCTTCCACCATGGTATGGAATCATGGTGCCTTAAGCTCTATAGTAAAATACACAACTCAAGATGAGTGGGTTTCCTTAAATACTCCCTTGATAGATCCTTATTCTTGGAGTGCTATTCCTCATGGTTTACCACCTGCTTCTAGTAGTGAAACTATATAAACTAATATTTATGTTATTATTTGATATGCTATCTTGAATTTGCTAATATGCAACACCATTTTTGGCTGTTTTATTTTGGTTTTTTAACCAAGTGTATACAAGCATAGATATTGGGCTATTACTACCAACCAACCACTCTTTATTATAATCTTCTTCTATTTTTGATGTTTAATATACTAATATATAATGTGCTCCAATAATGTGTAAAACATTGTTGTTTAATATACTTTCATTGATTTTGCACACCATCTGCAGTGGTGTCCTACATTGTGGGAAGAAGTTAAAGGTTAGAGGACAACACTAGACTTTTCTCTCTACACTTCTTCCATGACTTGGCATGAGATTTCCCCAAAAACGTGTGGCCGGTGCAACTGGCGTGAGATCGCCCAAAAAACATGGACTTTACAACATCTTCATAATCCTCTCTACATTCTTTTCCTCATCAGGGATCACGTCCACATGTTCCTTTTTCACATTTTTGTATTTTTACATTCTTTTATTACATACTTTTTATACATTTTTATCATGTACATGCGTATTTGACTACTTATTCATTCTTCTCTTTTGCAGGTCCATCCGTATGGGAAGCGGTAGTCAACATCATCAACAACATTGACATAAACAACAAGAACATCGCAACATCTACACATGAGTTTTTGCCCTAGGTTCATTTTCATCATCACTTTTTTGCACTTTATCCTCCTTAGGATCCACGCTTCGCACTTTTTATCACTCCACGCTTTATGTAGTCCCTCAGAACACTTTCATCATCAATATACATGTTTATCAGGTACACATCACTTATCTACTTTATGTTACTGAGCTTTCCGCTCACCAACATAAAGTGGGGGCAAATGTAGACACAAAATCATGCACTTTTGGTAATTATCTAGTCCCAATTGCATACTACTAATCATATGATTCCTAAGTAAGAAAAGTACTAATCAACCCATGTCTTCAGCCACATTTATTTTCTTTCTGTTACCACTTTTGGTCTTACACTCTTACTTACTCAGTTTATCTTTTTATACTCTTGATTTTATCATCTTGGACACCAACCCCCAACTAGGATGTCAGCCCCAGGTGCCCTCGTCCCCTCTGGGAGCCCCTAACCCCTTTGTAATTTACTCACACTTTTTAGGTCCTTTTTAGCCGTTTAAGCATCTTATCTTTTTGGTAGTCAGTTTTTTCGGGGTTGATTATGAAAATCAAGCAAAGAAATCATATAAATATAAAGTCATGTGATCATAATAAGGCACCAAACACTAAGAATTAGTTATCACCACCTAATATTGCATCCATCAAGCATCCAAGAGTTATATTGCATCCATTTAGCACCACCCAAGGACACGAGGGTTGGTTACTATGCATACACTTCATAAGAGGGAATTTCATTATATTCCATGCACACATCTATTACATTTAGCTTATTTTATCGCTATCAAGGGTGACACACACAAGAGCCACCTAGGGAACGCTTTTGCACACACAAACATAGAACTACATTGGCTCTGAGATGTACATTAACACTTAGTCATAATTTCAACATTGTGATAGTTGAGGACCGTCTGACCCCTTATTCTGTATCTTTATTTTTTAGGATTTTATGTCTATTAAAGGGTTTTATAGGTTCGTATTTCATTGCAGGTTTCTAGGGACCTCAACAATCATTGTGCGACGTCAAAGCGATCAAAGGCGACTAACATTGAACACCTTGCAACCACTCAAAGGATTTTTACTGAGATTTTATGCAAACCAAGGCGCCTAGAAAAAGGCCTCGGGCGCCCCTGTCCCTCTCTAGGCACCCTCGTCTAGCCTATCTTTCCATATATGCATTTTTCTGGTTCTCTGTGTGACACTCCTTCTGCTATGTTCACCTAGTTAGCACTTTGGTACACTCTAGATTTTATTGTGAACCAACTAAGTACCTCTTTCTCCTCCTTGTAATTAGGGTTTCATAATTTATTGCTTATTTTCTTGGGTGTAATTTCTATACTTAATTGCATATTTATTTTACTGCTACAATAGCATCATATTAGGCATATAAATCCACATTTATCTTAATCACATTAATAGCTGGTAAAATTTATGGAAGTTGGACTCGATATGAAAATTGACATGTGAAATATTATGTCTTCCATCCTTGTTGACATATTTTCTTCCATTGACATCACATAGTTTTCTAATATTGTTTGTGTCTCGACGAGAAGAACTTCCACCATCAGGTCTTTTTTTCATTTGGCTTTTTTCCCCTATTTGGGAATTAAATTTTATCTTTCCTTTTATCTCTTCACCTAACAATACAGACAACTTGTGGTAGTGTGACTCATGTAATTTAAAATTTTCAATTACATTAGATTCACTGCAGGATGACAATAGAATATTATCTGGATGTTTATATTTCAATTAATGTAGAAATTTATCTCTCATTTTTTGTCTCCTTTTATTCTCTGGAAGTAAGCGTAAAATGTCTCTACTATCACACCTTCCTCAACATATCATGTTAACCAGACATCCCCTTCTTGTACTTTATCTGCTAGTTCAGATAGTTCTTCATTGATAATTCCTCTAGCAGCCTTGAATGAATTGACTGTGAATCTTGTTAGTGAATTCAACTGAAATTTAACCTAATCATCTTTAATATGTGAACAATCAAGGCCACCTGATCTAAAAAACTGAAATTTTGTTGTCCATTTAGTCTATATATCATCGGGAAACAATAGAAAAGTCCATTTGTCGTAAAGACTCTTTTTTTTACACTTGGAAAATTGAAAGGCATTTATTCTCAAAGATTTGCATTCGAAGGAAAAACATATTTTTTTTATCTTTGTATATTATGAAAGTAAATTTTAATAGCCAATGCAATAGAATTAAAATGCATTGCCTTCCACTCTTTTATTTTTGCTTTTGTAAATTTGAGCCATTAAGGACATCCTAGCGAATGCCAAACTAATCTAGCTTTGGACAAAAAATCAATAAACTTGGTTTCTATAGGAAGTTGATATCAAATTTGGAGCTTTATTAATCTAAATCAACCAGGTACAATGGTGCAGGCTACAATATTTATACATATTGGATAGCCAGGATACAAACAAAAGAGGAGTTGCAACAATGCAACAACAAATTTAAAATACAGTAGCTTCCAAATTACATCCGGGGAAGCACAACAATAATATTGTTAAAACAATATAACAACATCCATAATGTTTTGAATAAAACAATAATATGGTTTATAATATAACCATATACACAATAAATATATTAATTAATATCAAATGCATAATTAATATATAGTTAATTAATAATTAACCTAACATTCCCCCCTTAATTGTGCATTGTCTCAAGGGATGAGGAGAGGAATTCTCTGAACAACTCAAACTTGTCACGTGCAAGTGACTTCGTGAAGATATCTGCTCGTTGTTCAGCTGTTGGAAAAAATTGAAGTTGGATGTTGTGCTTCAACACATGCTCACATATGAAATGAACCTGTACCTCAATGTGCTTTGTTCTCTCATGAAAAACTGGATTGCGAACAAGTTTGAGAACACCTTCATTGTCAACATACATGGTGGTTGGTTTGTCCTGTGGTATTCCAAGTCCTTCCAGTATGCGACGTAGCCAAATCACTTCACAGACAACTTCTCCTGCAGAATGATACTCGACTTCTGTGGAAGAACGAGAAACAAAGTGTTGTTTCTTGCTTCCCCATGATATTGGTCCAGATCCCATAAAAAATACAAATCCTAAAGTGGATTTTTTGTCATCAATATTGCCTGCATGATCTGAATCCAAATATCCAGTCAAGAAGAAGTTATCATTCTTCTTGTATTCTAGACCAAGATCCACTGATCCTTTGAGATATCTTAAGATGCACCTTGCTGCTTTCCAATGAAAAACTTTGGGTTCCTACATGAACCTGGATAGATAGCTCACTGCAAAGCTGATATCTGGTCTAGTGTAGGTCAGGTAAATGAGACTCCCAATCAACTGCCGATAGAGAGTGGCACTTACCTCAGGAGATGGATCTGAACGAGATAACTGCAATATGTTCTCCATAGGTGTAGCAATTGGTGTGCAATCCATCATCCTGAATTTCTCAAGCGTTGTCTTGGTATATTTCATCTGAGAAACAAAAATGTGATTCTCTTTCTGCCATACTTCCAATCCAAGACAATAATGCATCATCCTGAGATCTGGTCATGTCGAATGATCGATTAAGATCTTTCTTCATTGCATCGATCATCCTCACTGAACTTCCAGTGATGACTAGATCATCGACATAGACAACAACAATCACAATCTCCCCCCTTTCTTTTTGAGGTAAAGATTGGGATCGTATGGATTTCTAACAAATCCATGTTGTACGAGATGCTCATCAATCTTGATGTACCATGCCCGGGGTGCTTGTTTAAGGCCATACAAAGATTTCCTGAGTCTGCATACCTTTGCTTCTTGACCAGGTACAACATATCCCTCAGGTTGAGTCATATAGACTTCTTCTTGTAAATCTCCATTTAGGAAGGCACTTTTTACGTCCATCTGATGGACTTTCCAACCAAACTAAGCAGCTAGAGCAAAGATCATCCTGATCATTTTGATCTTAGCTGTGGGAGAAAATGTCTCCTCATAGTCAATGCCTTCTTTTTGTGCATACCCCTTTGCTACAAGTCTTGCTTTATACTTTTCCACTGTCCCATCTTCTTTGTACTTTGTTTTAAATATCCATCTGCATCCAATGGGTTTCTTCCCTGGTGGAAGATCGACAAGCTGCCAAGTGTTATTTTTCATCACTGATTGATATTCAGAATCCATGGCATCTTTCCAAGATTTTGACTGTAGGGCTTCCTAGACTGTAGAGGGCTCATCAGATTCAATTACTCTACTCATCAAAGTAAAGTTAACTTCTTCTCTTGCTTTACTATGAGTCCATGGTCCAGGGGTGGATGTATCCGGTGGAGCATCCATTCTTGCATCTCGTAATGTGCTAGTACACCACTTGGGCATACGCTGAACTGTTCCTGTGGGTCGTGGTTCTATCTGATCAACACCATCATCCCCATCATCACTTTCATCATCTGTGGGAACATCAGCTTCAATTTTTACAACTGGTGAAAAATCTACATCTGGTGAGTCTGGAGGAGGAGACTCTACTTCCTTCTTCTCAAAAAACTCAACATCACTGCAGGTCTAGAATTTTCTGGTCTTAGGATCCATTAATCTGTACCCAAGAGTCTCTTCATTGTACCCAATGAAGATGAGTTTCTGTGACTTCATGTCCAATTTATTTCTGTTCTGCTTGGGTATGTGCATACTTTTTGCACCCAAATACTCTGAGGTGTGCAATAGATGGTTTCCATTTTGACCATGCTTCTTGTGGTGTTACTCCTTCAAGAGAAACTGTGGGCACTCTGTTCAACAAATACACTGTTGTTTTTGCTGCTTCTGCCCAGAATGTCTTTGCAAGTCCAGAATCATCGATCATGCATCACACCATTTCCATGATAGTACAATTTCTTCTCTCAACAACACCATTCTGTTGCGGTGTGTGTGGAGGAGGCATTTGTCGACGAATCCCATGAGTTTGTAGGTAGTCTTTGAACTCATTACTGGTGAATTCCCCCCCCTCGATCTGAGTGGAGAGTTCTGATGTGATGACCAGTTTCATTCTCAACTGCTACTTTGAACCTCTTGAAGGTTTCAAAAGCTTCACTTTTCTTGCAAAGACAAAAAATCCACATTTTCCTTGAATAGTCGTCAACACAAAGCATGAAGTACTGAAATCCAGAATGACTCGGTTGCATCGGACCACAAAGATCGGTATGAACCAGATCAAGCTTACCATGAGCTCAATATGTACTCTTCTGGAATGACACTCTGTGTTGTTTTCCTACTAGGTAGTGAGGACACTTGTCTATATCCTTCTGAAGAGATGGTAGCCCATGTACCATATTACGCTGGTGAAGTGTCTCGAGATACTTGAAACTAACATGACCAAGTCTCTGATGCCACAACTGTGCTGAGGTAGAGTTCTTAGCCACAAGTGCTTGATCATCTCTGTGAACAAAATCAAGTTGGAACATGCGTCCCACATTGGAGGATTTTGTAACTATTTTCGAGCCTCGTGATTTATCTCGAATCAAACATGTTTTCTTGTCGGAATGACTATCAAAGTCAATTTTTAGGTTATGATCTAGGAGTTGACTGACTGAAAGTAGATTCTTTGTCAACCCAGGGACATATAAGACATCAGATAGTCTACAGTTGCGTGAACCAAGGGGTAGAGAGATGTTCCCAATCCCCTGAACTGTATATGAAGAATCATCTCCCAACGAAACATGATTTTTTGATGGCGTGTCCCTCATTGAAGTAAACCAGTCTCTGTGTCCAGTCATGTGTCGAGTGGCTCCCAAATCAACATACCAGACATCACTAGATGACGTGGATGGTTCACTTGATCGAGCAGTATACAAGAAGTCTTCATTATCTGAATGTTCTTCTTGCTCAACAATATTTCCTTGCTGATGGGGTCTTCTTTTCCAGTTCCCCTTTTTCTTCCCTTGATTGTGGTTAGAATGTCCCTTGTAAGATTGTTGTTGTGGAGGTCCAGAGTTGCTTGATGAACCTTTCTTGTAAGTATTATACCAACAATATTTTAAGTCATGTCCTCTTTTACAAATTGGACATTGCTTCTTCTGTTGTTTGTCCCCGTGATACTGATTCTGATGTTGGGAATTTTGATAGGAATTAGGTTTTCCTTTACCTTTTCCTTTCCATTTTTGATGTGAAGAAAGTGCCTACTCTTCTTCATCATCCTTATTGTGCATTGCTTCCTCTTGTTGCAGTAGGTTTACCAATTTGTCAAAACTAACTGTCGTATCTGACAAGTTTAGTGTTGTTACAAAAATATGGTATGAAGAAGGGAGTGCTCTCAGAACAATGGGAATGAGATCATCATCTTTGACCGTTTCTCCTAGGGCTAGAAGTGAAGCCCTCAATTCTGCAACTCTTCTTAAGAAAGCTTCAATTTTCTCATTTTGTTTGAACTTCAGTGTGTGTAACTGACTCTGCAAATTTAGAATGACATTCTTGTTTTTGGCCTCATACACCGTGCTCAACTTATCCCATGCTTCTTTGGTTGTTGTGGCATCACAAATGTGGGGTTGCACATCGTCAGACACTCCAAACAAGATGATGAGTTTGGATTTCTGATCTGCTCTATCAAACTACCATTGTTGTGTTGTATCAGTAGTTGATCTGGTCATAGTACCAGTCACAACAGGCCAGATCTCTTCAAACTCAAGTTGTGTCTTGATTTTTGTCTTCCATGCAACATAGTTGTTTCCTCTGAGTAGTTGTGAATCTGGAAGAAAAAATTTGGGGGCATTGGTGCCCATTTTGCAGAAAACACTGACAGGGTTTGGCTCTTATCACTCCAGGTATAAGGTCTCCCAATCTATATACCATCAGTCTGATATACCAAACCTTTCTATATAAGCACCCTTCCGATATACCCATCGGTACGTGGAAGAAGCTCACCCTTTCTATATACCTAGAGGTACGTGAAAGAGGCATTAACGTACATGAAAGAATTCAATACGTGGTACCAAGATAGTACTGAAAGGGGTCTGTGTGATTATTGACACCGGCTCAAAGAAATATCCTCATACGCACGCGTAACTTCGCTATATACTTGGATAATTTCTTAGTCTGGATTTATGTCATGCAATTGTTCACAGACGGATGGGATGGCTCATAGTGTGTGCACTGTGACCTTATTACTCCCCATCAATTTAAAGGGTCGATGCCTAGACGATGTTGTTGCAGCTATATTAGGCATTAAGTGCAATAGTATTCATGAAAACTTTACCCATAAGCGCTTCCCAGAGGCACTCTATATACCGAACACTACAAATGAGATCTAGGATCTCGTGAGTGTTTCAGAACCAATTTTTACTATTTTTAGTACAATATTCTGCCAATTTTTGAGTAGTTACAAAGTTTACAGTTCACTATGGCAACCTGCAAATTAGTGCAATATTCTAAAGTATACAAATTACATTCAAAAATTTGGAAAATTGAATGGCAGGATTTATTTTTCTTTTACGGGCCCTGGTGGCCTCCGGAGCCCAAAATGACCCACTATGCTGGAAAAATTGCAAAAAATAGGCTGAAATGAAGTTTATGGATAGGCCTTCCTTTTACGCAAAATTGCCCGAAATGAAAAAACAAGCTTATTAGAAGAATTTTTTTACCTTAAATCAGGGTTTTTCTTGCTAAATATTTAGTGGCTTGTTTAGTTATAACTAAAGGGTTTAGCAGAGGTTTTTCCGTTAAATATTCGTCCAACTTTGACTATTTTTCTAAATTTTCCTCCAAATTTTAAAATTCAAAAAACATGTGCTTTTGTGTGATTCGAACCATGCACCTCCCACTTCTAAGTCTATTCCTCTATCCACTTAGGCTCTATGAGTGCTTGGGTAATGAAATGAAGCAAAGTATATTTGAAGTAGATGAAAAAATGACTTACCTCATTAAAAAAAGATGTGGCATAGGTTCCACAAGGCTTGCATGTTGGAGGATAAAATTACATGCTTATTAGGATTAATCTCACTCAAAGAATGGATCTGTAACTCCTTCCCTTTGATTTTGTTTGCAAATTTTCCTTCATTTGTTTTTGAATACAGGTCACCGTTCAAAGTTCTCACTATGTTGATTTTTCTTCGAATGCTTTTACATGACTTGACTAAAGGAGAGACCACGGTCTACGTTTTCAACCACGTTCTGCATGGTTGGAGGAGTGCTCGTAGATCCTTTTACTTTGTGCAGGTTGAGTATGGATGCAGAGGCTTCTATGGATACAGATTACAGCGGGATGAATTGATCTAGAAGTTTAGAATGTGGAAGAGAATGGATTTGAATATTCCATGTTTTACTTTAATACAGGACTTGCTTTTCCATTACGAGGTCACTATGTGTCGAAGGCCTGTGGAGGAGGACTTTCCTTTGAACTCATGTAGATATGTACATTTACAAATCAATTTTTAACATGCTCGATTTAGAATTTGGCTTGGTCTATTGTTTGAATGGACACTCCCCTGGAGGTCGATCAAACTCAGCTTTTGCAAAGAAATAACATGGTTATGGGCTCGTGAATAGGGGCCTAGTCGAATTGTCAACAGCTCAATGTAGTGTATATGACTCGGTGAAAACCCGTAAAAACAAGCCCAATGTAACTTGGTGGGAGATTGGCCCTCCAAATTTTACGGATTGTGTAGAGACCAAAAGGCTTCTCTAATATAGAGATAAAACCCCTAATGGGGTATTTTTTTATTTTATTTTAAAATATATAGAAATGATCAACTTCTAGGGAGCAAATTCACCTGGTGTAGAGCAACAAGGAAAAAAATAATTTCTTTCCATTTACCTTTAGAATCACACAGGAGGTTGTGGGTTGTAGGGAGATGTGGGAAGTTGTTGGAGGCAACACTGGCTCTCCGTTGATGCAAATTTCTTCTCCACGAATTCTCCTTCCTCTGTAACCTTCTCCAACCTTGTCAGGAGCTTCAATTCACTCTGGTACCAAATGTAGAATAGGGACGGAAGCCTGTGAAATATATTAATATAAATCAACCAAGTACAATGATGTAGGCTACAATATTTATATATATTGGATGCACACCTAGATACAAACAAAAGAGGAGTTGCAACAATGCAACAACAAATTTAAAATACAGTAGCTTCCAAATTACATCCGGGGAAGCACAACAATAATATTGTTAAAACAATATAACAACATCTCATAATGTTTTGAATAAAACAATAATATGGTTTATAATATAACCATATACACAATAAATATATTAATTAATATCAAATGCATAATTAATATATAGTTAATTAATAATTAACCTAACCAACCTTACTATAGATCAATACATCTGTTAATACTAATGAAGATTGAGTCAACAGCCCAAAATCATTTTTTGTGCACATATTGTATGTTGGCCGTCAAGTATATTAAATTTGACATCATCCCTTTCCAAATCTTTCAGATCTTCGAGTTCGAAAAATTTATTTGTAGAAAGCAAGAAGGGAAGAAGAATGTGTCCCTCTGTGTAGGAATAACAATTTATCAATATGGAGTGGACAAGAATTTCAAAATTATCATCATCTATAGGACGATATTGATATTCTGGAGGTGTTACATGGCACCTTGAAACATCAATAGAAAATACTTCACCATTGAACAAGAAAAAATGCATCTACTAAATAGTTGAAGGCTCTATTTTAGCGAATATAGTGGTTGCTTTCTTCAGCAATGTAATTGATTTAGTATTCTTTTTCAACCCATGCAACTTTGATTTAGATGGGTTGATCTCCAATTTAGCCAAATATGTTCACCTCATCATAGTAAATAGATGGCATGTTTTGGAGGTGAAAGCAAACCTATTCTATTCATAAAATGAAAAACAGAAGAGGTTTTATCATTTCTATACAATTTTCTGAGTACTGTAAGCATGACATTATGAATGTCTTTTGCATTTGAACAACCGGTTTTGTTAGAATCTACTAACAACCCCAAATTCCAACCATATAGTGAACATGAATATGGTTATTTTGGTCTATTGAGGCTTGCATTTCCCATTTTCTAAATAAAGAAACATCCAACTCCATATCCAGAATAAGACACTTATTATTTTCAAAGTCAATGCGTTCGACCTGAACACACAGTGTCCTCGAATCAATAACTATTGAGGATATAACCATACCGACTGCCTCATGTCCCTCATCTATAACAAAAAATAACCACATGTTGATGTAGTAGTTTTCAGGGGGAATGGATTTCAACAAACCATTCCTCATCTCTTTTCTTCCAACACTTCGGGCCTTCAATGAATGGAATTATCAAGAACAAAGTGTGAACAATGGAAGACATTTTACATGTACTTGGCATAGAATATATTAATAATTAGTTCACATATCAAAGATAAATTATTTTTTCGCATTATCTAATAATGCATATAAGTATTAGCCTAGCATCACCAACCTCTAGATTCCATTAATTTTTATCATTGGAGAGTAATTAACTTAATGGTTAGCAACTACTAGGCTTTGACTGGACATGATATCTAACCTTCAACTGGTTAGAGTAATTCATATTTTGTGGATCAAATCAATAATAACTGAAACTATCCAAAAGTGTTCTATCCAAGTAACAAGAAACATATTTTCAAAGGATTAACCTTGTGTGTGAAAAACTATAACATTTTGTAGATAACATGACAGGAAAGTTAGAAAATATAGATCTTAGTGGCAGCTAGGATTCTAGTCGACATATAAATGGACAGTTTAAAACATTCATTGTTATTAATTTATACCTATTGAATGGATTAGAGCGGAGGGCATTAAGATCTAATTTTTTTGTATTATGAAGAGATTTATTGAGAAACAAATGTCAATAACAGAGTTAGCGATTCCTAAGAAGTATTTGTTATACATATTGTAAGGAATAACTAAGCGGCCGCTAAGATCTAATGATTATTATTTGAAATTGGGCCTTGGAATAAATTGTGCATAACACATAATTCACATTGATTCATATAAAAAAAATACTTAGCGACCGAAGCTCTCCATTGCTTATTGAAAGGAATGACATAAAGGGTGCACGACTCAACATTTTCTTAATTTTAAAATACCGAACAAATAACAAATCATGGTCTAGCTTAGCGGCCGCTAGGCTCGTAACATTACGTCTTGTCATTGTAAACACTATCTCTACAACTTTAGATCGATAGGAATTTTACTTGATAATAATTGTATCATATTTTCTAGACTATTCCTGACATAGCCAAGTGTTGCACTACATACCCTCGAGAGGGATCAAGCCTTATGTAGTTCTAATAAGATATATTCTTTGTGACATAAAATTCACATCGATTCATATCAAATAAAATACTTAGTGACCGCTAAGTTGCATTACTTATTGAAAGGAATGACATAGCGGCCATAAGGCTCAACAATTTCTTAATTTGAAAATAGTGAATGAATAACAAATCATGGTCTAGCTTAGTGGCCACTAGGCTCCTACCATTACCTCTTGTCATTGTAAACACTATCTGTACATCTTTGGATCGATAGTAATTTTCATTGATTATAATTGTATCATATTGGCTGGACTATCCCTGGTGGAGCCAAGTGTTACACTACATACCCTCGAGAGGGATCAAGCCTTATGTAGTTCTCATAAGATATATTCTTTGTGACATAAAATTCACATTGATTCGTATCAAATAAAATAATTAGTGACCGCTAAAAATCATTACTTATTGAAAGGAATGACATAGAGGGAGAAAGACTCAACAATTTCTTAATTTTAGAATACTGAAATAATAACAAATCATCATCTAGCTTAGCGGATTTTAGGCTCCTAACATTAGCTCTTGTCATTGATAAACACTATCTGTAAAGTTTGGATCGATAGTGATTTTCATTTATTATAATTGTATCATATTGGCTAGATTATCCTTGGCGGAGCCAAGTGCTGCACTTCATACCCTCGAGAGTGATAAAGAATTATGTAGTTCTCATAAAATATTTTTTTTGTGACATATAATTCACATTGATTTGTATCAAAGAAAATACTTAACGACCGCTAAGATCCACATTTTCTTATTGAAAGGGAATGACATAGAACGTAAGATCAACAATTTCTTAATTTGAAAATAGTGAACTGAATAAAAAATCATGGTCTAGCTTAGTGAAGCCACTAGGCTCCTAAGAGCATTACCTCTTGTCATTATAAACACTATCTATACAACTTTGGATCGATAGTAATTTTCATTGATTATAATTATATCATATTGGTTGGACTATCCCTGGTGGAGCCAAGTGTTGCACTACATACCCTTGAGAGGGATCAATCCTTATGTAGTTCTCATAAGATATATTCTTTGTGACATATAATTACATCCTTTTGTATCAAAGAAAATACTTAGCGACCGCTAAGCTACACTGACTTATTGAAAGGAATGACATAGCGAACATGCTAGGCTCAACAATTTCTTAATTTTAAAATAAGGAATGAATAACAAATCATGGTCTAGCTTAGCGGCCACTAGGCTCCTACCATTACCTCTTGTCATTGAAAAATCTATCTATACAACTTTGGATCTATAGTAATTTTCATTGATTATAATTATATCATATTGGATAGACTATCCCTAGTGACTGCACTACATACCCTTGAGAGGGATCAATCCTTATGTAGACTCATAATAAGTTGACATATAATTCACTACGATTCCCTCAAAGGGAATACTTAGTGATGCTAAGTTACACTACTAATTAAAAGGAATGACATAGTGGTTTCTCAATAATTTGATTAATTCCTGAAAATATTGAACTAATAAAAAATCATGGTCTAGCTTAGCAATCTCGCTGAGGCTCCTACCATTACCTCTTGTCATTGAAAAATATATATGTACAACTTTGGATCGATAGTAATTTTCATTGATTATAATTGCATCATATTGGCTAGACTATCCCTGGCAAGGACAAGTGCCGCACTAAATACCCTCGATAGGGATCAAACCTTATGTAGTTCTCATAAGATATATTCTTGGAGACATAAAATTCACATCGATTCTTATCAAATAAAATAATTAGTGATTGCTAGGTTGCATTGCTTATTGAAAGGAGCGACATAGCTACCGCTAGGCTCAATAGTTTATTTATTTGAAAATAGCGAATGAATAACAAATCATGATCTAGCTTAGCAATCACTAAGATCCTACCATTACCTCTTGGAATTGAAAAATCTATTTGTATAACTATCGATAGTAATTTTCATTGAGGATTAAATTGGTTATATACCCTGGCCGTGTCATGTTGCAAAAAGAGATATATCAAGCCTTATGTAGTTCTCATAAGATATATGTCTTTGACATATAATTCACATTGAGTTGTATCAAAAAATACTTAGCAATCGTTAAGTTGGAAACACTACTTATTAAAAGGAATGACATTGACCGCTAGGCTCAACAATTTCTTAATTTGAAAATAGTGAAAACGAATAACAAATCATGATCTAGCTTAGAGTCACTAGGCTTGTCCTACCATTTTGTATTCTAGTCATTGAAAAATCTATTTGTACAATTTTGGATCGATAGTGATTTTCATTGATTATAGCTTGTATCATATTTGTTTGGACAAATATCCTCTCCTGTTCTCAGGGGAAATTTGTTGCACTATTAGAAATTTTAGAAATTTCATGCCATGTGTCATCATTTTAGTGGGTACTATTTATATAATAATATTACATATTTATATAGGTTTAAATATTTTATAGGATTTTCTTTATATTTAAATTTCATAATAAATGTGTCAATTATATTGTTTCCTAACTATCTGGTTCAAACTTGCCACGTGGCATAATTTAATTGGATAATTGTATTAAATTAGTGTGTACTACATCTAACAATGTCGAGATTGATTTTGATAAAAATAAAAAATAAATGTGCGTATACTTTTTTAGAATTTATTTCTTACTTGTTTTATTATAATATAATTTTTATTACGTTTATATTAATATATGTTATAGACAATAACAAATGGCATTGTTTTATATTTTTTTATTTTTTTCGATATCCCACACCTTTTCTTAATGAGGGGTAAATTCAAATTTCAAACTACGAATTCCCCCGCATTTGAGAGTATTTGAAATTTCAATATCCCACACTTTTACTTAATGGGGGGAAAGTCAAATTTTTAAATTTTCATATCATGCAGTTTTTTCTATTTTTAAAATTTCTATCCTAGAATGTGCCAAAAAAATTATTAAAACCCAGCAAAACTAATTTTTGGGCTTTCTATCATTTCGGTCTTATATAAAAAGCTTGTGAAATCATAAAACAATACAAACATGCAAGTAGTAGATTGCAAGGATCGATGCAAAATTGACCATTTTTGCAAGGGAACAATGAGGTAGTAATTATAATCTTTTTAGCAGTTAGTGGGCATGCAAAGGAGGTCAAAGGAGGCCACACAAAGGATGCACACAAAGGAGGGAAAGAAAAAGGGATTGTGGATAAAATGGTGTAGATAATTTGTTTGATGTAGCAGACAGAGGTTTCAAAGACATCACTAAGAAAAAAATAATCTCAGATATTGCTTAATTAGGTATTTATTGAAAACATCTATTATAGTAAATGTGTACCTTCTTAATTGTGAGGCTCATTCAGTCATTCTGTCTTCAACTAGTTCTTGTGTTTTCCATGACATTCCGCAGTCTAGCCCTACCGAATCATGTAGCTTATAGATGTAACCCTAATTTTCCCTACCGAATCGTGCTTCGCATTCCAGTCCCTATTTTCCCTACTGAATCGTGCTCCATAGTCTAGTCCTACTTTTTCCTACCGAATCATGCTCCGCAGTCCAACCCTCTAATTCCTTTTGATCACCTTGTCAAACTGCCTTTTCTTCATGAAAACACAATTTTTGTATGCCCTAACGAAAGAAAATTTAATCCCTTTTCAGCTCTAGTATTTCTCTCTATTGAACGCTTTCCCCATTTCCGCTCTTTCTATGTCTCTTTGGATATATTTTTTGGATTTTTCATTCTTGTTCCTGCAATTATTTTTTCCGATAATGATGGCCTTGTCACATTGTCACATTTTTTTTAAAAATTTTAATGGTTTGTGAGACCCAATGTATTGTTTTAGATATTCCTTAGGACTACCTTTACTGCTTTTTATTATGATGATAGAAATAAACCTTGGTAATTATTTCATTGTACATTGTTTATATGCTTACAGTGTTGAAATTCTGGGAAAATATTTGAGGCAAAAAATGTGTTAAAACTATATAACCATATTAAGTTTTAAATTGTAAATAAATATTTTCAATTATATATTTTTTTCCACATACAAATATTCAAATTTAATTGTTGTCAACAAGTTAGTTTTTTGTATAATGGAATCGTATACATGCAAATATTATTAAATATAAATTTTAATCACTATATGTTATATATTGAAACGATCCATTCCTTGAGTAAAATTATTAAAATATATGGTGCTCAAATTTTTCACATCAGCTTTTTGGTCGCACCAATATAGATAGATTTATTTGTTGAACCACCAATTCACAATTTGCCAATGTTTCTATAAGATTTATTTTGAATTAAACCACACCAGAGATAAAAAGTTATTTTAAAACAGGCTTTTCTCTCCGTTCCCCCTTGGACATATTGCCCCCCACTTGGCGAATCAGATAGACCAATTTTACCATATCCTATATTAATTCACGATTCTGCAAATTTATGTATCTAAATTAAACTCATGAATTTGTAATTTTCATAGATCCTTCAATTTTTTCTCCTATTTCACACTCTAAGTCATGTGCCAAAAAATTGTTAAAGCCCTAGCAACTGGAAGCCTTAGGGTATATTTTTGTTAAAATGGAGAAGTTAAATCTGTTGAGCATTAAAGCCATGAAACTCAGTTACTTTATTATCCATAAATACAATTACGTCTATCCTGTTTGCATTTTTATTAAACAAAACTTGGTATATATTTAATCTGATTTATATTTAGTTTCTTAAATCACACGTTGAAGTACACCAAAATATGGATGTCACACAACTCATCGCACTTGAATATAATATATATATAAGAATATAACTTTGGATCAATGATATATGCCCATAAAAGGATTTGTTTATGAGCTTAGCGGTCGCAAAGGTAAATCATAATTAGACAAATTTTAGGAAGAGTCTAAATCAGTTGTTTATGCTAAACAAGATCTTATTACATTAGTTTTTTTGTTGTTTGGATTTAAGTGGATTCTTTTATTTTTTGAAGATATTTTTGCTGTTCTAGTTGCCATTAAGGTATGCCTTCATTTTCATGGTTATGTTTTATAAACATTAGATTAAAATATTCCCAGCGACCTCTAGGTTATCCATAACATATACTTTTGGAGCTTATTCTTATGCATGATAGTCCCTTAGCGGTCAAATATACATGCCAAACATAATATTTCGAACATAGGGGTTTTAAATTTAAACAAATTTAATATATGATATTACAATTTATTCAAATATAAATATTTGCAACATATTATTTGGACATACATGCGTTCTCATTACTACTTTTGCTAGGCCATACATAAAACATGTCAAATATTACAGCTTAGCGGCCATTGGTTATGCCACAATAACATATATTTAGCTTAGAGATTGCTAAATATTTATTTATTTTGATTTTGCATACGTAATGGCCAGATACTACATAAATTTCTTTTAATAGAGGTTGCTAATATTTATACAAAATAAAGTTGACATTCTAAAAAGCTAGCATCCGTTAGGTTATATTAACATATTTTTATATATATATATATATATCAGATTAGTATGTATATATATATTATATATAAATATAGTAATATATTTAGCATATACGACCTTATAGGTTATGCCAATTTGAATATATTTAGAGGCTTAGCAATCGCTAGGTATTATAGATATTTTGGAAAATATTTACAGCCGCAATAACACAATCTTGTTATAAAATTTGGAGCATATACATTAGTTGAAATTTACTATTTGGATTTAAGAATTTGTAAGATATTTTGAGCTTAGCCTCTACTAGGTTATGCAAGCTTATGCCACATATTTTTTTGGAGAATAGTTTTATTTTGGCGATCGCTAGGTTATTTTGACACCATTTTCTTAAGCAAATGTTGCAACATATTATTTGCAGATTAGAAGTTGCTAGGATTTAACAAAAACAAGAAAGATATTGTGATTCTTGCGGCTGATAGGTTATGCCATAATAACATATTTAGAGCTTAGCGATCACCAGATAGCTATGGCTGTTTTGACAAGATTTTTGGCCGCAATAACGTTATTTTGAGCTTAGCATCTGCTAGGTTATGCAACAACATATTTTTTGGAGAATGGAAGTCCCTAGGATTTAACAAAAAACAAGTAAGATATTGCGAGCTTAGCAGTTGCTAGGTTATGCCACAACATATTATTTGGAGCTTAGCGACATTTATGCAGATAGTTAAAAGATATTTTGAGATTAGCAACCGCAATAGCACTGCCACAACATAATATTTGGAAAATAGGGTCACTAAGATTTAACAAATTAAAGTAAGATATTTTTATCTTAGTGTCCGCTAGGTTATGTTGTAACATAATATTTGGATATTAATCGTTACTAGGATTTAACAAAAACAAGAAAGAGATTGTGAGCTTAGTGCTCACTAGGTTATGCCACAATAACATATTTGGAGCTTAGTGATCACTAGATAGTTACATATATTTTGAGCTTTGCGGTTGCTATGACACTACCACAACATAATATTCAAAGCATAACGATCACTAAGATTTAACAAAATAAAGTAAGATATTGTGAGCTTAGCATTCCGCTAGGTTATGCATCAACATATTTTTGTAGAGAATAGTTGTCGCTAGGATTTAACAAAAATAAGTAAGATATTATGAGCTTAACGACCATTAGTTTATGCCACAACATATTATTTGGAGTTTACAATCTCTATGCACTGAAAAAAGACATTTTGAGATTAGCGGCCGCTATGCATAGTCACAACATAATATTTTAACATAGGGGTTGCTAAGATTTAACAAAATAAAGTAATGATATTTTGAGCTTAGCGTCCGCTAGGTTATGCACACAACATATTTTTTTAGAGAATAGATATCCCTAGGATTTAACAAAAACAAGTAAGATATTGTGAGATTAATGTCTGCTAGGTTATGCCACAACATATTATATGGAGCTTACATGCTCTATGCACTACCAAAAGACATTTTGAGATTAGCGGTCGTTATGCACTGCCGCAACATAATATTGCGAACACATGGGTTACTAGCATTTAACAAATTAAAGAATGATGTTATTAGCTTAACATCCGCTAGGTTATGCTGCAACATATTATTTAGATATTAGTTGTCACTAGGATTTAACAAAAACAAGTAAGATATTGCAAGCTTAGCAACTGCTAGGTTATGCCACAATAACATATTTGGAGCTTAGAAATCGCTAGATAGTTATGGATATTTTGAGCTTTGTAGCGGCTATGACACTACCACAACATAATATTCAGAGCATAGCAGTCGCTAAGATTTAACAAAATAAAGTAAGATATTGCAAGCTTAGCATCTGCTAGGTTATGCAGCAACATATTTTTTGGAGAATTAGTTGTCGCTAGGATTTAAAAAAACAAGTAAGATATTGCGAGCTTAACATCTCTTAGGTTATGTCACAACATATTACTTGGAGCTTACAGTCTCTATGCACTGCAAAAGGTTAGTTTGAGATTAGCGACCACTATGCACTACCACATCATAATATTTTGAACATGGGGGTCGCTATAATTTAACAAAAAAAGAAAGATATTTTGAAGATATCCTGTAGGTTATGAAGCAACATATTATTTGAAGATTAGTTGTCGGTAGGATTTAACAAAAACAAGTAAGATATTGTGAGCTTAGCGTAAACATAGGTTTTTAAACAACACATATTTGGAAATATAGTCTCTAGGCATGATAGCCAAAAAATACACATTTGAGATTTACGTGGCTAACCAAATGTTGTGTTTATGTCACAACATAATATTTAGAGCATATTGGTCGCTAAGATTTAACAAAATAAAGTAAGATATTCTTAACGTCTTAAAGATTCATATTTTTTGGAGCTTAGTTCACTAGGTATTAACAACAAACTTAATTTGTGGAGATTAGCAGTAAAGGAAAACTATTTTTTCACCAACATATTTGGAGATATATATTCAGATTCACTATCGAGTTCCTGACAAATTTTGTGGTCATTAGGTTATCACAACATATAGTTCAGGAGATTAGCATTCTAAGATTAAAAGATATTTTCAGGTATTAAGCAACATCACTAGGTTATGCCAACATATTTTCAAATATATCAAGCTAAGATTTAACATAACTAAAGAAGATATTGTGAGCTTAGTGTTTAGGTTATGCATTTTTTAACATATTATTTGGAGCTTAGTTTCTATACACTAGGATTTTTCATAAAATAATACAAAAGATAGTTAGTAAGATAGCGGTCGCTTATGATATGACAACATAATATTTTAGATAGGGTCACTAACATTTAAAAAATTAAAGAACTATTAATTTGCTAGGTTATGCTGTAACATATTATTTGGAGATTAGCTAATATTTAACAAAATTAAGGGCCAAGATATTGCAGTCTTAGCATCTGCACTAGGTTATCCACAAGTGGGGTTGTGAAGATCTTAGCGATAGTCGCACTAAACAAATATTTTGAGATTTGCTTAAACTAACACTTAAGTATTACATTTATTGGAGCATAGTGGTCTCCAGAAAGTTTAACAAGATAAAATATTCTATTGTGGTTTAGCCCAAATAGGGGGTATTAACAAACCCCTATGCCTAAAATATTTTTGGCGAAGTCTTCACTAGGATTTAACAAAAATAAGTAAGATATTGTGAGCTTAGCGGCCGCTAGGTTATGCCACATTAACATATTTGGAGCTTAGATAGCGGTCATTAGGATTTTGATCTAATCAACATCTAGGTACTTCCACAATATAATATTTCAAGCTTAGGTGTCACTAGCATTTAACAAGTCAAAGAATTTTTTTCTTAGTGTTTTTATGCTTAATATTAGAAAATTGAAGTAGTTTATGCCACAATGTAGCAAATAATATTTAAAGCCTAACGGTGGTTAGGATTTAACAAATTAGATTAAGATATTATGATCTTAGTGGCCACTAGGATATGCCACAACATATTATTTGGAGCTTACAGTCGCTATGTACTGCCACAAGATAGTATGAGATTAGGGCCACTAGGTTATGCCAAAACAACATATTTGGAGCTTAGCGGTTGCTAGGTAGTTTTGGATATTTTGAGCTTTGTGGCCACTAAGGTACTACAAAAACATAATATTCTGAGCATAGCAGTCACTAAGATTTAACAAAATAAAGTAAGATATTGTGAGCTTAGTTTCCGCTATGTTATGCCACAACATATTATTTGGAGCTTAACGGTCACTAGGATTTAACAAATAAAATTAAGATAGTATGAACTTAGCGGCCACACATTACTACCTAATGTAATATTTGAGAAAACATGATGAGAAGATTTTACAAATTAAAAGAAAATTTGGTGAGCCTAGCGTTCGCTAGCTTTTCCACAACAACATATTTGGAGCTTAGTGGTCACTTAGTAGTTTCAGATGTACAACTACTAAGTGTAAGTTTAAATAAGTATAACATTTGGAATATATACAAGAACATTCAATCAATTATAAATATTATTCTATTTAAATTATATACACATTTCATTTCTTTTCCGTCTATCTCAAATACTACTACTTATGATTCATTGTGGTTCTTATTTAATTATGGGTTATTGTTGATCCGAGTCCACATGTAAAGTTGCTTCCTGATTGTTTTACTTTTGTGTGGGGCCTTTTGTATCATCTTATTTTTGTGCCACACTAATGGATTCTTTGCAAATCTTGTAATCTCTATCTATCTTTCCTATGTCCATAATTGGGTTTCTAAATAGCACACTAGCCTTGTCAAGAAAAATTTTTGAGTAAAATTTTTCATTTTTGTGATTTCCTTCAGAGTCTCTATTTTTTGTATTTTTTCCCTAGTTTTGGAGACAATCTCAATGACATGAAAATTTTCTCCTTTGTTTTCCTCTATTATTCTCCTTTGAAAATTAACCAAGAATTTCTTAAGTGATATAGCAAACTCTTCACTAGAAACCAATTCATGGTTTTCCTTAAATACTTCCATGACTGAGGCTTCTACAAAAAATTGATTTCCTCTCAAAATAATGTCATCAAACTGGAGAGATAGTTTTCTTACCTGATCATTCCATTCCCTTAGTCTTTCCTTGGTATAATTAGCATATGTCTGGCATATACCAATATCATCCATGGTTATAATTGAAGGGTCTTTACAAATGCCTTCTTCAATGACCTACCCCATATATATTAATGTTTTCTGCATCAATCTCATGGCTTTAATGATATTTCCCATCTTTTTCAAGTAGGCTTGTTCCTTCACCTTTTCCTCGATGCATTTCTTTATAGCATTGTACAGGCCATGCAATGCCTCTTCTACATTAGAAACTGTACCCACAGGAATTGTTTCCTTTAATTTATTTTTAAGATCTTTATTTCTAACATGTATGCCTCTCACTACTTTTATGGCTACTTCAAATTCAACCCTTATCAAGGATTCCATGATCTTCCTCATATTGCACCACTTGGGAGCCTTTGGCTTTCTATTTCTTTGTAAGAGAGAAGAGGTCTTCTGAAGTTTCATGCCAAACAATGGCTTGTTGTGTTGACATCTTATTTTTGGTTAGCCTTTTCAAGGTTCTCCATCCTTGGATTGAATTCAATGTTTACTAAGGAATCTTCTTGTGCCTCCCAATCTGGTTGTTCTTTGTGAGAAATTATGGATTTCTCAACCCAATCTTGTCTCACTTCATGTGGAGTGGAGGGAGAAGATTGAGATGGTTGCACTGGGGTTGGGTTGGCTGAAATTTTAGTTTTCATAGTCTCTTCTTCTTCATCTGAAGAAGATAAGGCATATGCCACCAAATTTGGAGCTTCATTTGGTGTGGGCCTGACTTCTTGAACCTCATATAGAGTTTCAATTGATGGAGAAAAGGGAACACATGGATTTTCTAAAGGTTCTGAATAGAATGTTTCCTTTCTCTTTGTAGCCTCCTTTTTAATAGTTCCTCTCGGAGGGGGAACTACCCCAGTCTTCTTCATATTCTTCTTAACAAGGCTATCTTCTATTTGGGTAATCCATACCCAGTCATTGACATCATCCTCATGTGCATAGGATATATTTATCTGTCCTCTAAGTGACTAAAGGTGCTTGGAAACCCTTTTCATGCAATCATATTTCCTTAGAGGGTGTTGGGGGAGATGGAATGAATTTCTATGGGCTGATGTAGATTTCAAATCAGGCCACCTATTAAATTTCTTACATCCCATAGTGACTCGGAGGGGGGATGTGTTTTAAGATTCTTCTCTTTGCACTTTCCAGCAATACCATTGCAAATATGATATGCCACCTCTTGTTTCTGCCAATTTTTCAAGCACATAGTATGGAAATTGAAAAGGAGGTGTAAGGAGCCCCTCGATCATGATAATAGTATATTCTAGATAGAATAATACAACTCCCATTTTCCTTATGGAAGTGAGGATGTCAGAAGATATTCTGGGTGTCGTTGTTTCATGTAATTATTGGTAGAGAGAAAGATACAAATAAGTGCATATATCTTGAATATGATATCTGAACCGATGGGCATACAAGTCTGAATATAGTTCATTTAGCTGTAAATGGCATGAAAGAAGCCATTTTTGACAGAATTTTGAATAGTTGAGAACACCACAGACTACATCAAGAAGATAGGAAGCCATGTAAAATGATTTCCCATTGTCCATGAAATTCTTTCTTTGGCTCACTAAATTGAAACTGAGCACTTTCCCTAAGGAGGGAATCTTTCCTTCATCAATAATAATCAAAAGTAAAGAGATCCAGGATACATCAACCTTAGAGGTAGAAGGTTTTCCATATACCCTATTCATGAGGGTCATGCCAATGCAGACTCCTAGTCTAAACCTTTTAATAAGGATATCTCTCAGATGAGAATCATCCATATTATCAATTGGGTCCATGGCCCAACTCTGTAAAAGAACTCTTATTCTCCTTGTGGCCATCTAGGACTTGACTGTATCTGTATTGTATAGGGTATCCAGCTCTAGAAGTTTATAATAACATTTGTATGCATGCCCAACATAAAAACCTATTCTATTTTTCCATGATTTAGAAAATAAGGTCCACTCCTTGGACTTGGAAAGAATTAGATAGGAAGTGATCAGTTCCAGAAATGGAAGCACCTCTGGTTTAGTGGAAATTAAATGGAGACCAACTCTTTTTATTTCCCTTATGTCTTAGGACCTTAGTGCTTGATCTATTGAGATACTCTTTTTGTCTACGACATCTACATCAAGACTTTCATCTTGGACTATGGAAAAAATAGCTTAGTAATGCTGAAATTCATGATTTAAGGAAGCTGGATCGAACACGTTATCTCTAATTACTCTAGGTGTCCTCATAGGAATATAAATAAGCATCTACAATCGACAGTGTCAGTTCTCCCGCCATGTTGAAAAATTACAGGTCCGCGAATGTTGTATATATCATCAACAAAAATAAATAATGAGCCAAAGATATTGGATTTATAGCTCTTATTATGAATATTTGGTTAGATTAAAAAATATTTGAAAATAAATGTAAGAAGTGTTGATCCTATTCACTAGGGTCATTATAATGATTATTTAGAGCTTAGCAATCTACATGTACCATTGAGGGGTCAAGACAAACTTAGTTTTGATCCTTGTGGTCATTATTCATCATTCACAGAAAAACTATTAATGCAATGAGAAAGGTCCTACAATACATGTACTCTTGAGGCTTCAAGACATAGGCAGTTCTGATCCTAGTAGTCGCTAAGTTCAGGCACAAAAAAATATTTAGATCTTGGCCGTAGCTAGGCATTATTCATAGGAAAAATATTATTGCAATGAGTAAAAGTGCGCTAATGTTTGCACTATTGAGGGTTTAGGACATATGTAGTTTTCATCCTAACGGTCTCTAAGGTCAACCAAAATGACATATTTAAAGCTTAGCGGTCACTAGGCATCATTCACAGAAATTTATTTATGCAATGAGAAAAATTGTGCAGAAATACATACATTGTTGAAGGGTCAAGAAATACATAATACTTATCCTAGGTATCGCTACGATGAGACATAATGAAATATCTATAGATTAGCGGTCCCTAGGAATTATTAACAGGAATCCAAACCCTATTCTATAATCTCAATGGTCATTAAATATCACCATATGTTGGTATCACTCTAATTTCAATAATAATTTATAACAAAATGTCTAGAGAAACCTGTCGATAGCTTAAAATCTAAAATTCATTTTAGAGTTTAATTTCCTAGTGGAAAAAACTACAATGAATAAAATCCCTTACAGAAAAAACATCTATTTTCCTTAGACATTTCAACAACACACATTTTGTTCACTTCTAGCAATAATTGATGTCTATGTTTGGTATTTTAAAAAACAGTTCTTAGCCATCTTACAAAAAAACTACCCACTACATGTTTGTGCATTTCTTGCAAGCACGGTATACACATATTTCACAAATCATTTAGGGATTTGCATATTGAATGAAAAATCAATGCCAAATCATTTTCATTGAGAACCTTTTGTTAAAATGCGTGAAATAATATGGTATCATGGAACATAATTGACAATACTGGAAGCACACAAAATGGATTTTGTTAAAAAGGCTACAAAAAATTCTACATTTACATGTTTTCAATATCTTGGAAGGGATAAAGGTGAGAATGCATACCGATTTTTGAATACCTAGGTCAAACTTGGCGATAAGATAATGAATTTTGGACAATATTCTTATCTTTCCTTTCATGGTATCAGAGCGATAGATGATGTAGACATCCATCTGTAAGTTTTTCTTTGCAAGCAAGGGTTTATTATTTTCATGTATTTGGAATTTGTTATCACTTTTCTACAGCATACATTTTTATGCAAAACAGAGTGTGCCATTGGATTTGGAAGGTGCCAAAACCCTAGAATCGATTGTAAACTTGACCATGTTTTGAGATAGTCAAATCTTGGCATTTTAAAGGTTTTTTTGATCCGTACAATTATGTACATATATATTTTTTGACTCAAAAAGTGCATTCTTTATCATGATTTTTTGAGAAAAAATTCTGGGTTTCTATCTGTTTTTTGATACAGGTGCCAGAAAAAGAGATATTTACAGTCAAAGTTTGTATCCGCAAATGTACTTTTTGGGTGCATTCTTTTACCCATTGGATTTAAGTGTGTACCTTTCAGATGCATTCTTTTACCCTCTAGATATTTCAAGATTGGATGCAAGTATTTTATCCATTGGACGCAGATTGTAGGTGCATTATTTTATCCATTGGATATAAGCGTGTACCTTCCGGATGCATTTTTTTACCCTCTAGATATTTCCACTTTTGGATGCAGTCTTTTATCCACTGGACGCAGATCTGTACCCTCTGGGTGCATTCTTTATCCATTGGATATAAGCATGTACCTTCTAGATGCATTCTCTTTACCCTCTGGATATTTCAGTTTTGGATGCAGTCTTTTATCCACTAACACATATCTGTACCCTTCTGGGTGCATTCTTTTATCCATTGGATTTGACATGTACCCTCTAAATGCAATGATTTACTCTCATGACATTTAGGTTTTGGGCGCAGGCTTTTATCCTTTGGTCGCAAGCCTGTATCGTGTGGATGCACTCTTTTACCCTTTGGACATTTGGGTGTCACGTGTACCTTTTAAAAAAACATCAGCATTAAAATATTATTTTAATAGCAAAACCTTCTAGAGCTCATAACTTTTGATCTGTAGCTCAGATTAAGGTGATTTGATCTTTTGAAATTGTGTATTTTTTTGAGATCTACGCATTGGTGACATTTTATACACATATTTCAAATGTAAAAGGTACTATTACTCATTGTAATATTTACATGCACTCAATTATAAAGTGCCAAATTTGGGAGGGTGTTGTAATCACTTGTGGATGCAATTTCGGTTGAGCCCGACGTCCTAAAATTTTGGGTGTTGCATTCTTGTATCTATGGGTGTATACATTTATATCTCTCTTATTTGTTGAGATATTTTGGATCTATATTTTCAACACTTTTTTGGCATGTTGACAGTCTCTCTTATGGGGGAGCTATTCTGGTGAAGCCCAGTGTTAGTTTGTCAGTGTTCGAGTAGTTGATTTTGGAAACTCATACAGATCTATGGTATCACTCTACTCATTCAAAAGTATGGGAGGGTGTGGTGTTGATATTGATTCTTTGGGTTTCATTTCCTTTCCTTGTTACCTTGGCTTTTCTTGGATCATGGGATATTTATTTGGATCTCGTGGTGTTGATACTGCTTCTTGGAGGAAACACTTTTGTAGCAGTTGATCTTGTTCCTTTTGTGTCCTTTCCTTGTTACCTTGGCTTTTCTTGGATCGTGGCACTCCTATTTATTTGGATCTCGTGTCCTTGCCTTGTTTCCTTGGTTGTTCTTGGATCATGGCACACCTATTTGTAGCAGTTGATCAAATTATGTTTGGTGTTTTTTTTTGCATTTTTGACATCACTCCATTGACAGTATCCTTGCATGGAGCTATTCTAATGAAGCCCAGTGTCAGTTGTTTTTGAGTTCTATGATCGAGAAGTGGATTCAGACCACAATGCATGGACACTTCTTCAACATTGTACAAGTTTTTGGAGACAAGAGCTTTTGAGGATATCTTGCAACATGATTTTTCTCTCTACTTTGTTATTACTAGTTTTGGGTACCTTGTGGTGTCCAATTTTCCCAGTTATTGTACGTGGGTACCTCATCAAGCCTTGTTACAGGGACCCACCTTATTTTTTTCCCACCTAAGATATGCTTATGAGGAGGGTGTTAGTGTAGGTTATTATTTATCCTTTTATTTATTTATTAGGATAATTCTTACACATGTGTTAGCCCTACACTTGTTGGGTTAGCTTGCTTAGGTGTACTAGTTGTGTGGAGTTAGCTTAGTTATTCTCAAGTTAGCTTATTAGTCTTTTGGAGTTAACTTAACTACCAGTATCAGTTAGTGGGAGTTCTTCACCACTGATTTAGGTAGTAGTTGCACTTCCCTCCTCCTATATGTACATCTTTCTTATTGAATAATTCAAGTCATTCTATTGTAATGTATTGAGCATTATGGATTATGATGGATTTCCATATATGGTATTTTAGCTCTTCTGTTTTACAAATCTAATGTGGTGTGCTATTATCATCTGAGATCGTGGCTTGGAACAATCTTCTTATCATTCCTTTCATGTCGACTACCACAGCATGTATCCGAATTCACTAGCCAAAAGAATTAAACTAATAATCATTCAATTTTCTAATGGAAGAAAATCTAGCATTTACAGCCTGATGTTCTCGCAAACATACTTAAATACTTGATCCTATGGTCAAAGATCAGCCAATAATGAAATATTTAGAGCTTAGTCGTATCTAATCATTATTCATAGGGTTGAAACTATTAATGTAATAAGAAAAATTGTGAGGTCAATACATGCACATTGAGGGGTCAAGACATACATAGTTCTGATCCCGGCAGTCACTAAGGTCAGCGACAAAAAATCTTTAGAACTTTGAGTTGTTAGAGAATACAATATCATAGAAAAAGAAAACTATTAATGCAATGATAAAAGTGTCGGATAATACATACATCATTCAGGGGTCAAGAATCATATGTAGTTATGAATACATCTTAGAAGGGTTGCTATGATTTGGCCACAAATAAATATTTAGAGCTTAGCGGTTGCTAGGCATCATTAAATAAAAAGGATTAATTTGGTGAGAAAAGTGGGGTACATGCACTATTAAGGGGTCAAGAGCATACATGGATATTTAAAATTCCTAGACAGTCAATAAGGTCAGCCACAACGAAATATTTAAAGTTTAGTGGTCACTAAGATAAGTCTCGACAAAATATTTTAAACATATTGTTTAAACTATGCAACAATCAATGGATATATATTATTGAACTGAGAAAAGTGTTGTAATACATGTTTTCTTAAGGGGTCAAGCTTTACTTAGCTCTGATTAGTTTTTTGCATGGATGTGTATACCTCACTTTTATTTATAATTGTACTATATCATTTGACTATCCTTGGCAGAGCCAAGTGTTGCACTACATACCCTCAGAGGGATCAATCCTTATGTATAATCATAATATATATTATAAGTTATTGAAAGGAATATATAAATTACACATTTTAAGGATAAATGAAGTCTCAAAGGCCATAAGGTCTTTGGGTAGTTGGTAAAAATTAAATATTTCCAAAATCCTAGGGTACTCTTACAACATCATGATGATCAACTCATGATGTGTATGAGTGCCCAAGTAAATTTTCAATCATAACATTCTTTTGACCTTTCTACACACTAGTACTTCTTGGCAAATTTTGAAGGGAATTATTTTGTATACATACGTCTCTTTTTTGGTAGTGTAGGTGATCTTGAATTGTAACTCCTATGTGACCATTATAATTTTAAAACTAGAGAAATTGTCAAGAAGAGAAAACCTCTTTGATCCTATTACTATTTGCATCAATTTATCCATTATAAACATGGTATAATTTTTAAATATAATGACCACACTCTTTTTAGAAGGCACTTAGTATGAACATAGCTTCAGACTAACCTATGTATAATCTCCCTGGTCATTAAATATCACAATTTCCCAAGATATTAAATCTCAAGTCAATTTCCTTACACTACCACCTGCCACTAATAAAAAAAAGGAATAGAATCCCTTATCTCACTTACCTCAATTTGCATGCAAAGCAGTGGTCTTCTATTGGCTCTTATCAAGATCTTTAGTAAAAAAACTTTCATCACATTTATTAAAGTCAATTAAGAAATGAAAATTTGTCATCTTATCATTTTTAAGTCGATATATCATTAGTTTATTTAACTAAAACACTTTCCAGAGCCTGTAATTTTAGTCTATAATTACAAATGTGTCTTTTCATGAACTATTTAGTTGTGATAATATTTCAAAAGTAATCAATTTGTATCAAAGCTATTCT
Organism: Taxus chinensis; assembly: GCA_019776745.2. Taxonomy (NCBI): domain Eukaryota; kingdom Viridiplantae; phylum Streptophyta; class Pinopsida; order Cupressales; family Taxaceae; genus Taxus; species Taxus chinensis. Next base: position 129,024,537 of record CM034157.1, on the reverse strand, counting down.
CAAATTGCAGGTTTTATAATTCTTATAATTCACTATTTTTCTAGGAAAAAGGAACCTACAAAGAAGTGAACACTTTGTATTTTCTCCTTGGCCATCACATATATGTTTTCTTTAAAATTGTACTTTTAATAATTTCCTGAACAAGAAAATTTAATTCTATGTAAACAATCTACAACAATAGTTTTTTTAGTCTCTTAATATGACAAATTTACTAAGGAAACTTCTCAGATAAAACCTCATTATAATGAAAAATAGAACATGTCATCTTCTAGCAGTTACTACAAAATCCCTAATTGAAAAAAATTTATTTTCCTCACCCTTTTCAACAACACCCATTTTGTTCACTCCCAAAAATCATTGGTGTCCATGAAAAGTATTTAAGGAAATAGTTCTCAACCCTCTTGCGAGAAAAAATGCCCATAACCTATTTGTGCATTTAATTGCATAGCACTTATACACATATTGATCAAAAATCATGTAGGTATCAATGAGAATTTTTCTGAAAAAAATCTCTGCCAAACCATTTGAATTCAAATTTTCTACAAAAAACATGAAATAAACTGTTATCATGGAGTGCATAATTATTACTAAAGCAAAAATAGAATTTTTTAAAATAACTTTATTGTAATGGCTACAAAAAATTCTACATTACAGTTTTACAATTCAAAGTGATTAAAGTTGAGAATTCATACATGATTTTAATAACACCTTGATGAAAAAAAAAGAAGAGGATTTACAAAAATCAAACCATGATCAAAATTACTCCAAATGAACGAAGTGATTCGCTTACATTTTCTCAATTTTCTTGACCAAAAGTTCAAAATGCAATTTCTAGGGAAAAATATTACTAAAAATGACAATGAATAGGTCATGGAACCGACCCTAGAAACCCATCCTCACTTTCTTTGGCATGGAGACTGAAATTCTCATAATTAAATGTAATGATGTTATGGGATTCTTTAGATTTAATGGCTAATTAATGGTTCATTTCAAAAACTAAATACTTCAAATGGTGCACATATTTTTGGATAGTGCATGAACTTTCAAATGAAACATTTTACATTGTCTGGTTTAATGGCCAATTAATGTTGAGGGAACCACAATATTAACTATATATGTCAGACACTAATAGAGTTCAATTATTAAGAGAACTGATACAATCTACAAAATTATTTGTTTGTTTTGCATCTTTTTGACCCCCCATAATAGATTTGTATTGTGTATTTTCATTGTCAATATTATCAAATCTATCATTTTCAATAACACCATGGTCATTTGAGGTCAATATATTTCTATAAGTTACATAGTGAGTATATAAGTATTCCATACTTTGACTCTACTTACAATGATGTCATTATTGTCTTCACACATATTAAATTATCATATTGTCCCCCCAACAAAAATATACATGTTTACCGACATCATTTTTAAAGTGTTTTGTTAGCACAAAAACTTATTTTTTGGATGTGTGTGTCAATGCTCCTGATCTGCCCATGATGTTGATTTTGGAATTGTTCTTTAATAAAAAGAAGAATGCAAAGTAGAGAAGTATTAACATCACCAACATTCTAAATTGAAGAAAGCATTATTTATCCCCAAATTATAGGGATTCTACATATCCTTTTTCTCCTTACTTATAAGATATACTTTAAAATTATGATGCAATACTATGTTATTATGGTTAAAAAAATTGTAAACCTGTAAAAATACTTTAATTTGAAGTTGTACATCCAATATTTTCTCCATTCTCTGACTTTTGGAGACTGTTCCATTTTTTCACGCTCAAGTTGAACTTCTTCCCGGATTACTCAATTTCTTTCATTTTCTAAGTGAATAGATGCATGCTGCTTCTCCATTATCTCTTTCAAATCTCCATAAGAGTTTCATTTTTCGGAGTACTTTACATGTTTGCATTCCCTTCCAAGGGTTGTTATTCAAAGGGGTTTTTAGCTTCACTTTGCAGTTGTGCTGCATCAAAACTCTACATTACTCCAAACTTCAATTTTTTCCATTTTTTCTTGAATTTTTCAAAAAAAATTGGATTTCTCTTGGACTTAATGAGTTAGAAAAAATAGTAGAGTGCTCCAAAGCCAAAGTTTTCCCATTTGTACCATTTTTTACTCAAATTTGGCTAAGTATTGAACTCTGAAGACTAGAGAGAAGAGAAATTGCATCCAAATGGTTCCTAGTGCCCAGAAACACATGAAAATTACCTATTTTATCATATTCATCATTGAAGACCCACTAAAGTGCTCGAGTCCAATTTCCCTCAAGTTGTCCAATTTTTGCAAGGGGTGTAAAAATGGATAAAAACTAGGTAGTAGCAGCATAGTTGGAAAACCCAAAATACATGGGTAACAACAACAGTTAGAAAACCTGAAATACAATAGCAGCAATAGTTGGAAAACTTGGAAATACACTAGTAGCAGTAGCATGTATAAAACCCAAAATACACTGGACCAGTAGAAGTAGTTGAAAAACCTAAAATACACTGGCAACAGCAACAGTTGGAAAACCCAAAATATACTAGTTGCAGCAGAATTTGGAAAACCTAAAATACACTGGCAGCAATAGCAATTGTAAAACCCAAAATACACTAGTAGAAGCAGTAGTTTGAAAATCTAAAATACACTTGGTGTAGTCACACAATCATGCACTTTAGGCATTATTTAGCCTGGTCTCATACTACTATTTAGAAGGTTCTTGTGAAGAAAGTACTAATTAATCCCACCTTTTGGCCATCTTGTTTTACTTTTTATTTCATCATTCCCACACATTTTTATATACATGCCCAGCTATTTCAGCACTTCCCTATCATTTTAGCTAAACTAGGGAACCTAGACCTGTAATGGGGTGCCGAGGTGCCTTAGTCCCACTTGGGGTGCCATGATCCTTATTTTACTTTCCTGGCTCTTTTTGGGCTCTTTCTAGCCTTTTTCATCCTTATCTTTTTCCTAGTCAACCATGTCGGGATTAATTACGAAATTAAAGCAAGAGAACCCTATAAATATAAAGTTATGAGACCATAATGAGGGTCCTAGCGTCACTTACTACTATCACTCCATCTAGAGTTAAATCCATTGCATCACTTGCATCCACATAGTTCCATGCATTAAGGCTAGGAGATCTACATCAACACACACTTCATAGGGGGAGGGATTCTATTCTATTCCATGCACACATACTATTACATTTTCTACATTTAGTTATTGCTTTCTACTTCACAAAGTGTGATTGGCACAAGAGCACCTAGGGCATGACATGCACACACACACACACACACACCATAACTACATTTGGGTCTGAAATGTAGTGCAGCACTCAATTTAGTAAGCCCACTATTGTGGTAGCTGAGGTCAGTCTGACCCATTCATTTGCATCTTTTATTTTTTAGGGTTTTGATACTTCTCTTATCTCTTATAGGTATTCAAATTCATCTTGTTATATTCGAAACATTCGGCACAGTTAGTGAATCTAGTGTGATAGGAATTGAAGATTACAGAGCATCTTCTGACCTAAAAAGAACCAAGTTCCAAGTTTTTTCAGAGACCATGGCACCTATTCTACCAGGGTGCCCTAGAGGAACCCCAGTACCCTCAGGGCACCCCAGTCTGCTCAGGTCTTCCAAATCCACTCTTTTTCGAGACCTCTGTACAGTCATTCCAACTTCTGTATTTTCCTATCAGACCTGCAACACTCTGCGAACAGTCATCCATAATTAGTTGAGTTTATTCCTTACCTTCCTTTTGCATATTAGGGTTTTTTCTCTATTAGTTCAATAATTTTAATAATTTTAGTCACTTCATATTACTTTAATGTGTATTTATTTACAATGTTTATGTCCTCCTAGATTAGATTAACTATTATTATATTTCCCCTATTTTAGTTAATTTTAGTTAGTCATTTTGGTGAAGTACTCGACCATGACACACTTTATCCAGTCAATATTCTATCCTTATCGTTAAATCCTAATGGCAACATCCACATCATTACTCTCTCCTTCATATTCACCCTAACATGGGAAGCTAAAATTATTACATCTTTTACTAGACTGACCCGTATTCATGGAACACCATCTAGCATTGTCTATGCAACACTTGTGTGCACCTATGGATTAGGGGAACATATTGACATTCCCATATCCTCCTCATACTAATTGTTATATGGGTTATTCAACATGGAACTTCCATGGCATATTATAGATCGACATGGAACAAAATTTCAGTTGGGTAAGTGCCATTTACAGTGGTTGGACAATTTTGAGGATGTAGTCATAGTTGGAGGGTAAAAGTAGACCTCGATCGCGGTTCCTAATACTCTTCCTCTAATGGTTTGGTAATTACCAAACCTTTTTTTATTTAAACTTACAAATTCGGGAACTCTGAGACAAAATTTAACAGTCCCGCGACTCCTTATTTTCCATCATTTTTCATTTCAAACCGCGATTTTCCTAAACGTTTTTCACTTGCGCTCTCAATACCAATCTCAAAATTGCTCATCGGACTTCTTACATAGTTTTTCATATATTCAACCATGCCGCCAAGACGAAAGGTAAGGTTCCCGATTGTTGATCATTTTTTTGCATTTTATGTTATTTTTTGTGCATTTTCATGGGTTTTTTCAATTTTTTGTTTATGTATACAATTTTCTTGTTTTATCAGTTAAATTGGCAAGCTCGAAATCCTGTAAACTGTCAAAATATTCCTCAAAACCCACGCAAACATACTACTATATTACCCTACCAATCAAGTATGTTCAAAACCCTCCTCCAAACATAGATCCGCCTCCTGTGGCTCCTTCTGTCCCCACTGAACCAACAGGAACACAAGCTAATATCATTGGAAGAATCTGCAAGAAAATAAAATTGCCATTGAGAACCTACATTCAGAATATAAGACAAAATCATGCTTTCAAATCCATCCCGCATGACTTTAGCCAACACATTGCAAACATTGATTGGCGAAGTCTGAGCACTCTTTTCAACCAACCAAATACATTTGATGGAATACCTTTAGAGTTATATCACCCTTATCCCAAGGTAAACTATTCGACATGTCGTGTCAACTAGTGTCAAAATTCAAAAAGACCCATTTGTGCATTATTTACATACCCTTAGAAGTGTATGCCCCCCCTACAGTTATCTTGCAAATGGTTCCCAATCCATTGGTGCCATGATGTTTAATCAAGAACAATTTTTGGGACCGATGGTGGATGTTTTTTGATTCCATCCACACATGCAACAACAATGAGGTTCCTCTTACTATCTTTTTGAAGAAATTATATTGCTTATTTCACACACAATGAGGTCACATAGAACTACATGGATTTTCTGAGATGTAATGGGCGAGGACTTGGCTCGGTCATAAGTTCAGACTTAGTCACATGTAGGTGACCATCAAGGATCCCCCATTCCCCAAAACTCCCATTAGTTTACAAAATTCTTTTTAATATTTGATGGAAGTTTTGGGGTTTTGTAGGTGAATACTATTTTTTTAGGTTAGCATGCAAATGACACTGATCATCCAGCATAGCACACATGTTAGTGACATCTTGCGTGACATTTTGGTGGAGGTAAAATTTCAAGATCTGAGTCACTTGCGTAGTCACCAGGTGCCCAACAAAGGTGCCTTATGCACTGCAAGACATCCCTATCCCTATTCACAAGTGCCCTTGTCCATACATATCCAGCACCTCTACAATTTTTTGGGTGGCATTGTGACAATATGCCATCTCTTTTCATCAGTATTCCAGCACATAAAATTTTGGGTTTGAGCAAATATTAGCTAAGTCACTCTTCTCTCCATCTTGCATCTAGGGTTTCTATTTTCCCTTCAGTTATTTACTTGTAATGTATCATTTATTTAACGTGTGTGACTCTACAATTTATATTTAATAATCTAAGTTTTTTTAAATAGCAAGTCTCGAGGAGCCTACTATTAGATTGAAATCCATTGTGACTTCTAGTGTTCCATGATTACATAAATGTATTGTGGCGTTGTTAGCATAATTTATGGTTGTAAATGGTGGAGGTATTCCTATATCTTATAGGATATGGCAGATATGTCAGGTCATAAAGGAGAATGGGTGACGATACACATGGGGCCAACATGTTCTAGCTTACTTATATAGGTACCTATACATGTTTACATCATAGAACCATTATGGTGTAGCAATAATGCCATTGTTTTATGAGTAGGTGTATGAGCACATTGCAGTTGTGCATCCCATTAGTGGTCCACATGAGGATGGATTATGTCATCGTTGTGATGGTTAGATACTGATGGCATAGAATTCATTGCTAGATAAGTTAGGGCCTCAGTATTATGTGGAGGTCGTATAAATACTATAAAGGGTGACTTAAGGATGATGTGGATATGTGGTATATATTCAAAACCAGGTGGCTAGAGGATCAATTTACCCTCCAAGGGGAGTTATTTCAATATGAGCACGTGAAATGATAGTTTGGAATTATGAAAGAGGTGCCCCTAACACCATATATATGGAGGAGATTCACACATGCAACATATAGAGAGGGGGCCCATTAGAGGTCAACCCCAGCAGAGTTTTTCCACCACCAGTTGATGAGGTGGGTCCAGAGGTCATGTTGAGTAACCATGATAATGTAGGGTGTATTGCAACCTGTATAGATGATGGGCTGAGACCCAATACATATTATTGTTCCCAATTGTGGTGGGAGATCCAGGGGATGGTCCAGTACTTAGTGATGCAAATGGTGTGAGAATACCTCCACCAACAAGTAGGGAAGAAAAGAGAGGAGGAGATTCCCCTAGTGATGATGTGGTGGTGACCATTATGGCATAACGTAAGTATTGTGTGATATTTTGATTTGTAGCGAAGTTATAAAGATGATAATGTTGAGTGTATAGTTGTTGATCTTAGATATTATATTGATTATAGGTGATGTTTATTAGACAATGATCAAAGATGCATACATGTGGACATTGATCCATAATGTCCCCCAGGGATGTGGTGATACGTGACATGGTAGAGCACATTGATGAAATAACAAGTGAATATGCATACTTATTTGATCCAGTGGTAATGTCCCCATCCACTTGTACCATTTTGTTGAGTGAGTGGGATGAGAACAGATAAAATCTGTAGCTCGACGGCTGAAGCCACTAAATCTATCGACGGCTGAAGCCAGGGTTGATCTAGCGTAGGACTTGGTAATATGATTAGTAGTCCAGGCACAATATGCACAAATATTGGTAGATAATGCTACATTATGGGAGTAGTTAGTACATTATTGGGCTAGATCACGATCAAGAGAGTGCATGGATATAGGAGGAGCCTCAAGATCATGGGTACTAGTGCCTATTAATAATAGTGAGGATGATGAATGTTTGCACGAAGGGTTGTACCCTTGATGGATTCTATAAACGGCATTTTTGTAAAACTTTTGATATATATATCTATATATAGAGATGTGCATCTAGCACACTTAGTTTGATACATTATATATCCATATGTTGGTTTTCATAATGATATTACTTTTATGTTTGATTCAATTTCATTTCACATGATATCCTTCTATGTATGTTTTCATAACCATATATTAGTTATATATGTATGTTTGATTTAAAATTAAAAAACCACGTCCCGGAGCATTTCACCATGGGCATTTTGAATTTTTATTTTTCAAACTAAAACAATATTGTTAGCTCTATTGCCAACTTAAGTATTAGTAACTAAAGCTTATATTTAATGGAATTCATCAATTTATCATCCTGTTGTATTTGGAAAAGTGTGATTGAAACTCTGGTGTATTTGACTGTACATCTTGATAATATTACAGGTATACCCAAAATTGGGTCTGCATTGTTTGTAACTTTTGTGTACATATGAGTTAATCCTTGAAACTTAACTGTATTGATTTTCCAATCCTGTAGCCGTACTGTTCTTTTGTAAGTCATAATAATCCTGAAATATTGTTAAATCTGAATGATATGTGGCTGTATCTTTATATTATTTTTATTTGCATCATAAGCTTGTACTATTAGATGTGCATTACTAAAACATGCCATTATAGTTGCAATCTTCTTAGACTTTTGGATATGAAACTAATACCATGAAACTACATTCTTTCAATTTCTCTACAACCTAGAAGTTATTTTCAAATGTATTTGTACATTTGTTTTAGCTGATTACTTCATGTATTTTGAGTTCCAAAACTGTGAAGACTGTAAGTACCTTCTAACATGGGCATTGTTGTATTTGCCTATGCATCATGGATATTGAACTTGGCAGTTGAAGATGGTAGTTGATCATTTTGATTATGCTCATAGTATCAACATTAGAGTTAGATAAATAATATCAGTAAGAAACCATATAGAGGATAAGGGATAATATTAAATTTGGAGTATGTTAAGTAGTGAAAAGGAGCTGTTTGAACTTGATCAAAAGATAGAGTTGAGTTTTTAGGGAAACATAGAAACCATTGAATACATATGTTATAATTTTTTTGAACTGCAACATGTGGTATCATAGCTTGAAGATCAAGGAAGATTAGCTAAAAGGATTTGAGATAAGGTTGATACATTGGTCCAAGAAGAGAGACAAAGAGATAGATGAAAATGATGGGTGAAGTAAAGAGTGAGGTCATGGTTACAAAATGCCACATTGGATGGAGAAGTTAGTATCAAAGAGATAAGATGCTAGACTAAAGAAATTACATGAAAGGATAAGAGAGTTAAAGAACATATGTGAAAAATAGAAAAGATGATGGAAACAAGGAAGAAACGTAGAGAAAGGTAATTGAAGGTTATTAGGCCTCATGAATCAGACTTGATATATATGGTGAAGAAGAATAATAACTAGCAGGAAATGTGATTCAAAGGTTGATAGAGCTAATGAGTACAAGAAGAGAGAGAGAGGAGAGAGAGAGAGAGAGAGAGAGAGAGAGAGAGAGAGAGAGAGAGAGAGAGAGAGAGGAAAAGGAAAGAAGAAAGGAGGAAGAGAAGATAATTATGGTTTCACAGGAGGTCAGAGAGTTGAATCAAGAGGTAGCACAACTGATGGTCTTCATAGAAAGAGAGAAAGAAGAGAAAGGAAAAGAAAACCGTAGAACAATATTACCCAAAATATTATAACAAAACCAATTGTTAAGGCCAGGTGAATGCTAAAGGAGGTGGTGTTTTGGTGCATGCAAAAAGGTCCTTACTTCCAGGCTACTTCGTTCGGGCGTAGTCCCTTAAGAGCCCTGAGACCAAAATATCATTCAACTTCGATGGGTGACTACTCGGACTCCGTGGCACCTAGAGACATGCCTCGTCTAATCTGACACCTTGGTGTAGGGACCCTCTACAATAGCCTCTCTCAGTTTTTTCCTTCTCATTTCAGTGCTCTCATTGTCCTATTGTTTGTAAACGCGTGAAATAGTGTAGTTGGAGCCAGTGTAAGGTTGTCAAACGCTATATTTTGCAAACAGTGAGTCGCGGCACCAAACCAATTGTGCACACACGTCTGTATGGCCTTGTAAACACTTGAGGAGGTGGTGTTTTGGTTCTCTAAAGGGTCAAGTTTTCTTCTGGGCTACCTCCTTCGGGCATAGTCCCTTAAGAACCCCCTCCACGACATAAATCGTTCAACTTGATGGGTGACTACTTTTCTTGTAAAACCTCGGTGTAATGAAAGCTTCTCTTAGCTTCGAGAATTTAAAATTCTCTACTAACAATTCCAACACAACATTTTCAAAATGAAGGTGGAAGCTTTTCTGGCACCACTTTGAGAATGAACATAAAAGTGTTAGTCAAAGAAATTTAAGTTTCAAATCAAAACCATACTAGATATATACAAAATACACAAATTTAAAATAAAATATATGAACTTAAATCTATCTAACTAAAAAATTTATAGATATCAAAAAAATTATATATACCAGACATGAGCATTGTAAATTCATTCCAATGAACCATCAGGATCGGATCTACTCTGAATAGCAGACAAGATTGCTTCATGATCTGACTCTCGAACCTTCCAAAGAATCTTGTTATTAGGCCTTCCTTGATATCTATACAGCTGAATATTTGTCACTAGAACTAGATGTGAATATAAGAGTATTTTCCTGTGTGTCTCAAAGTCTTCAAACACCCAAACAGAGGAATTTTTTTAATGGATACCGTCGAAGCCAAGTTCCAGTAACTACCACTGACCCTGTAGGGTACTCAATATCTTCACCATCTATAATAGGAGAAGTCAACTTCTTTCTTTCCTCGATGCAACGACATAAGAAATAGTTTGTTCCTTCTTCATTGTCTTCTGTCGCAATAACTGCAAACACATGTCCTACAAAAAAAAAAGGTTTCAACTCAAATTTAAAATACATATTAAAATTTCAATGGACATAACTCAATACAAAAATTAAATAAATAACCATAAATACCTTGTCGCACCAAAATCAAAATTTCGTCAAAGTCCTTGGATGTTGCAACTTCATCTGCAGAAACAAGTCATAATGCTTGTGGAGGTTGATAACTAGGAAGTGGAGTTAGAGGCCTACAAATCCATCCATCCACCCATTCTTGTGAATCACACTCAGCAGTGACAAATTCAATACAAGATGCACAAAAACATGTCAACTTTCTTGTCCATGTGGCCCACGAAGTAGCATCTGAGCTACAAAATGAGTGCATATCACTGGACCCAGTGAGTGTCATACAATCCTCGTAGTTAGCAATTTGTTTTTCCTCTATCAACCAAAAATATCTGCGAACTGTGGAATTTTCTTGAGAACCTCAGGCCATGTTGTCAATACACCATTCCACTATGCTCTTTGCATCTTTCAATTTAGCACCATCTTTGTACTTCAACTCTTCTCTTGCAAGAGCTCTTTTCACACATGCCCCTACACCGTCATGCTCTCCTTTTCCATGTCCAGCCTCAGTGAAACTCCAAATATGTTGCACACCCATCTTGACGTGCATCTTGCTCATCCAATAAAACATTCATGCATTCTTAAACTGAGACATGTAATTATCTGACCATATATAATGTTGTTTGAAGTGGATGTCCCTATCAGACAAGTTTCCATAAAATAACTGGAAACACCCTTGCACAAATTCAGTAGAATGAGTATGATCATCACTGATATAAAAGTGGTACTCTCTTAAAAAAATTGATCATTCTCTGTACTGTCAGGAGAATGTATAAATGTTATATGCACAAAAATGGCAACTTGTACTGAGTTGTAATATTGCGATTGAACCTCCATTTGTGGTTGCAATGTGTAATTCTCTGTAAAATCGACCACTGAAACAATAGTACCAATAGGAAATGTGTCCTTGCATATCTTGAATTGTTCATCCAACCATCGAGCTCTATGTGTATGCCTAGCATACTCATAAACAATTTCATCCTTAAATTTTCTCATAAATTGAAAAACAGGCATATGTTCTGTAACTAGCTCACACCGTTTAGACTCTTTTCCATCTTTCAATTGGTATGGTAACTGATTTATATTTATCAAACTCAACTAAATTATGTCCTATTGTACCTTCAATTTTCTCATGGATACAACTTTACAATTTAGGTAATCCGCCGCATGTACCACAACTTCCATCTAAACAATCCTGACTATAAAAAAATTGTCCAACTTCTTTTTCACAAAATATTGTAGGAATGAAATCCCTGGAAGATATTGGTGGAACTTGAACACCACATTCTAATAACATAGTTTTAGAATGAAAATAAGAACAAATACGTAAAAATTTAGCATAATGCATCACAAATTCAACATGTTGCCTACAACAACAAGTGGTGCGAGCATGGTTGATTTTCACATAGAATGGTTTCAACATTTCAAAAAAATGTTGACTAATTTTAATTTCTGGATGCTCTTGTTCAAACTTACGAAAAAATTGAGTTTGAGTCATATCTAAGAAATGCTTTGGATGTGGTTCACGATTAGTAGAACCAACTCTTCGTTTTACAACATCTCTTGTATTAGGTGAAAATCTAGTGTTATTATGCCAAAATTGAATAACAACTTCTCTTATAGCATCAGATATATCTTTGTCCTTACGCGGTGCTCTAGCAGAAAATGCCCAAAAATCAGTGTTATTGAGTGATTGAAGGATATTACGTCTTTCAATTGCTTTCATTAGAGTTTTTAGATTAACTTGCAACATTTGACTTATTTACCTAATCAAACGTTGTTTTTTTGTTGATTCACTTACAACACTAGTAGCAAGTACACGACGCACAATATTACTATCCCTTGTGTGTCTCTTGACACCAACAGTGTGATATGCATCATGAAGGTTTTCAACAATTGTAGAGGTTTGACCACGTATATTAGATGTTGTCAATCCTAAGGTGTTTAATGTAGGTCTCATTTTAATCAATTTCATCAAACTAACCAACAACTGACATCTTTGGGAATCATTTAAAATTTCAAAATGATTATCCCAAATTTCAGTGGCTTTTCTTCTGATTTTTCGTTCAGAAAGTTTGTCAGACATTGGTTTCAAAATGTTTTCATCAATTTCAATAAAATAATTAGGTCTCTTACGTAAAATCCTAGGAGGTGTTTTTGTCAAATTTTGCTTGTCTACAGTTTCAACATGAATTTCCTTATTCACATTTTCATTGTCTCCTTCAATTTCAACATTTGCTACATCATGAGTATTTAATTCTTCTTCAACATTGACAGTAAAAACATCTTCATCATGAGTATTTAATTCAACTTCAACATTGACAGTAGAAACATTACCTAGTTCTCATTGCTTACAATAGTAGGGGATTGAAGATGAACCTCTTCTTGATTCACGAAGTTTCCACATTCGCTCAGCATTTTAATTTTGTTGGCCTCTAATTCGTTTGGTGTTTTTTTACTTAATGACTTCCTTTTTTGACTTCAAATGTTTTTGTCTCCCATGATGTTTTACTTCCGGTGATAAGAAAAACGTGCAGAAAAAGACAAAATTTCACAGTAATTCATACGGTAAGGTCAGAACAGTAAAAATCACATGGTAATTCAAACATTGGGATGTGTGTAAATATGATTTATAAACCGTTTGAACTGTGCTTTATAAATCAAATGATTTGGCAAGCTTTCGTCAAAGGTTTATAAACTGCCTATGGTTTAAGAAAGGATGATCAGCATTGAGTTTAAAAATTCAATCTTTTGGATCATCAAATCCAAGGAAAGGACTTGAGAAATCTTTGTTTTTCCCCAACCAAAGCTATAGAAGGTCATTATGAAGTGTAAAAGGTCAAAAAACCTCAAATTTGCTCTTCCAAAGACTTGAACCAGAAGCTAAAAAAAATGAAAACATTTCACAAAAATGGTGTCATCCGCATAGGGGAGACTTTAGCTTCATAGAAATATTGATTTTAAAGTGAATAGAATAAGATAAATATCATTTTATAATTTTTTACTAACAATAGGTCTTTAAGACAAAATCTTTCTAGTGAATGTTCATGTCTACGTTTAAGACTGTAACTTTTGTTTCACTTATCAAAATCATGATACATCCATACCATCCCAAGATGGAAAAATTCCTATACACCTTAAAAGTAATCTTGTTTGATTTCCATGATTTTTTGATATAGTTAATGGTTGAGGCAAATACGGAAAGCCTCCATTTTCTAAATATTTTTCAGACCACTTTCACCAAGGAAAAAATATTAAAAAAAAAATTGCTACAAAAAATACAAAATAAAATCCATGTTTTAAGATAGACAGTTCTACAAAATAACATTTCACCAAAGTGAAAAAAAACATAACAAGATTTCTCATCCAAATTTAGGGCAAACATTCTACAATTTTATAAGTTTTTTTAAAATAAAAGTAAGTCATATAATTTTGAAGTGTTTAATATTTCTAAATTTTCGTTTTTTTTAGCAAAAATTAGTATTTTAGGAAGGGTCTAGATTTTAGAAATGCTACGATTCATATTTATATAAATTTTTCTAATTTAGAGTGCGCAATAGCTAATAATCCCTACAAGTTGAGATTTTAAAGTTTTTTGACAATATGATAGTCCATTTATGAAAAATATTTTTGGTCCATTCCAACTGCGTTCTGCACTATACCCCTTTACCACTTGATCAAATTTTTCTAGGATTTTCCTATCAAAATCCATATAGTCCCTTCAACATTCCTATTGATTTCAATAAAATTTATAGTTTCTTACATTAGATACAATCCTTGTCTAACTTTGTCCATGTTAACACGGAACCTTCTGTCTACATTTGGGAATTAAGAGGTTTCCTTATTTCAATTTTCATATATCTCCTTCAATTTCAACATTTGGTACATCACGAGTATTTAATTCATTCTTCAAAATTGCATTGACAGTAAAAAATTCTTCATCACAAGTATTTAATTCAACTTCAACATTGACAGTAGAAACATTACCTAGTTCTTCATTGCTTACAATAGTTGGGGTTGAAGATGAACCTCTTCTTGATTCACGAAGTTTCCACATTCGCTCAACATTTTGAAAATTTTTGGCCTCTAATTCATTTGGTGTTTTTTACTTATTAATGACTTCCTTTTTTGACTTTGTTTCTTGTCTCCCATGATGTTTCAATTGCTTCCGGTGATAAGAAAAACGTGCACCTTAAAAACAGAATTTAAGTAATTCCATACGGTCCAATGTCAAGAGTAAAAATACACATGGTAATTTCAGAAATTGGGATGTGTGTAAATATGATTTAAAACACATGATGATTAGATGTTGGGATTATAAACCGCGATGATTTTAATAACCACATAATCACGGTTTTTTAAATAGGTCGATTTAGAAAAAAACCATCATGGTTTATAAACCACGATCATGGTTCTAATCATATCTGACCCTCAAGGCTTAGGAAATCTTTGTTTTTCCCCAACCAAAGCTATGGAAGGTCATTATGAAGTGTAAAAGGTAAAAAACCTCAAATTTGCTCTTCCAAAGACTTGAACCATGCTAAAAAACTGAAAACATTTCACAAAAATGGTACCATCATATAGGGGAGACTGTTAGCTTCGTAGAAATATTGATTTTAAAGTGAATAGAATAAGATAAATATCATTTTATAATTTTTTACTAACAATAGGTCTTTAAGATATTTTTTCCTGTGAATGTTCATGTCTACATTTAAGACTGAAAATTTTGTGTCGCTTATCAAAATGTGATAAAACTTATACCATCCCAAGCCGTGATAAATTATATACACGTTAAAAAAAATATTTGATTTCGATATTTTTTGATATAGTTATGGTGGGCAAACGGAAAGTGCTCCGTTTTCTAAATATTTTCAGACCACTTTCATGGAAAAAATCATTAAAAAAAATATTGCTCAAAAAAATACAAAATAAAATCCATCCCAAGATAGACAACTACATCTAACTTTTCACCAAAGGAAAAAAAAATAACAAGATTTGGTCATCCAAATCGCGGGCAAACAAACTACAATCTTATAGGTTTTTTTCAAAAAAAAAACCAAGTCATATAATTTTAAGTGTTTAATATAGCTAAACTTGTCCATTTTTTAAAAAATTAGTATTTTAGAAACTAGATTCTGAATGCTATGATTCATATTTATATAAATTTTTCTAATTTTGAGTGTGTGTATAGCTAATAATCCCTACAAGTTGAGATTTCGTTGTTTTTTGCAATATGACATCCACGGATGACCCTATATTTGTCCATCAACTTTCTTTGATCATTGAGGCACATAGAGATGTCGGGGTCATTTTTCACGACTATTGATCCTTTGCATTAGTATTATCAAACAACATGTCACCTTCAAACATGAAATGTGTTTCCTCTACCTCAGCTTGAATTATTAAAGATCTTACTTTTATTTGGGTAGCTTTTTGATGCAGATTTTGATACCTTGGTTTGATCTTATTTGTGATGGAGAATTTTAATTCTCTAAACTTATGATCTGATAACGACATTATAATTAAAATGTGCATGCTATTTTATATTGCACTAATCTTTTTAATATTTGTTTCCATTGTCCTGTGTTAAAATAGTACAATGCCCTGTAATTCACCCATTTGTGATTAATTGATTAAATTAATTAATTTATACACATTGTACCCCTTTGGATTAATTAAATTAATCTCATGTATCCTTTGTATCCCCTTTAGCTAAGTTAATTATTATTTATTAATTAAATAATTAATTAATTAAGTGTGTAGTACATCCTAGTCATCATGCCACTTGATCAAACTCCACCTTCGAGACTCCACCTAGACTCCACTTGGACTCCCTATCCTTATCCTAGTTAATTGCACTTCTAGAATCCTAGAAAGGCGGGGGCAATTGAATTGCACGTACAACCACTTTCCAAATGTAAATTTTTGCAATTAATTCATTTACTGCCCCCAGACACTATTGTAATTCCCCACAATGTTATTTTTAGCATATGCATTTATCCGGTGTAACTGATTTCAACTACATTTGCCTCTATAAATTTAAAGCTTACCTTCCTTACAAATCCTCTTGAATATGACAGTAAAAAAAATGTGTTGAATTTATTGTAGTATGTATTTTTGAATCCCTTGTATTTTCAAAATTTTGGAGAGTACTCAAGAGCACGTCACAACTCATCCTTGACATCCATTTTGCAAGGTTTCAAAGGAACCCTTATTTCAGGTTTTGAATGCATTGAAGGTGTGGGGAAGGTTTGCACACCTATTGTTTGATCAAGTAATTTTATTACTAAAATGATTTTTTCTATTGTTTACATTTTGGCACTGCCCAGTGGGACTCACACCCCATCCTCTTTCATTTTTGTTTCATTTTGTTTGTCTAATTAATTAACCTTCCTTTGGAGTGTTTTTGTTGTTTAATGACCTTTCGTGCAATTGGAACGAAGGCAACAGTTGTTTTTCCAGCTCAATAATTCTTAATTAATTAAGACCATAATTTAAATTTAGTTTACCTCCATTTTTGGATAAAATTCTGTTGCTAACATTTTGTTTGCAGAATTACTAATTTTCCTTTGCAAGTATTTAGATTCTGTAATGGTATTACATCTACCTTTAATTTGATTTTTTTATTTAATTAATGCACCTTTGATCAATTCATTTTTATCTTCTACTAATGACAAATTAAAATATTCACTTGCCTAAATCAAACTTATCTCAATCTAAAGCATTTATCCATTTTTAATCCAAAACTGATAAAAATACAACATAATACAAATTATAGGATTTAAAAAAATAAAAAAAAAACTGATAATAACCTATTTATATAAAGAACCCTCCCCTTACCCCTCCTCTACCCTTATTTTCCCTCGGCTCGAGCTACCTATGCATTCCCCGATCACTGAGCCATTCTCCATAGACTACCCCATAGCTTCTCCTCGTCTCCCATCCAGCTCTCCTCAAATTGAAGAACATTTCCCATCCAAAAATGACCCCTAGCCATGTTTTTTTGTGAAATCCTATGTGATTCATTCCCTAACTACCACTCCCCATTTTGATTGCTAACTGATCCCCTAATAAGTTCATTTATTAGATCTAGTTTCCTAGAGAGTAAGAAATAACTTATCCTTGATTTGAGCCCCCTGTTCCCATCCATTAAAGAAGCTCCCTCTCATAAGCTCTTACTTGATGGTTCTTAGTATGTACCCATTGATTTCTTAGATATGCTACTAGGTGAGCCCAAGTTTTACACATACCCAAATTGCTACCCTGCCCGAGCTCCCATTTGACACTCACCAATCCCATGGATCCTTTGTCTACTTACATTTGACAAATTTTGTCCTGAGTTTTATAGTTCAACCCTGCACTAACCACAACATGTACATGTTAAGCATAACCTGAATTATTTGATGCATTTTGCATTCGCTTTCATTTGGTTAGTGTTAAGTCTCTATTTATATGTTTAATTACAATTCCCACCTTGTTTTTTAGCTAGGATAGTAAAAATTTGACCTTTTTGAAGTTTCTTCATTTTTTCCATTCCGTATTTTTTACGTTAATTTATACATTCAAGTATTATGCTTGTTTTTCGTTATGCGTCATTTTTATTTTGTAATTTTTCTTATAGATATATTGTGCTTTTAGATTCGCATTAGTTCTTTGGCCACATTTGGGGTTTAATTTAATTTGTTTTTTAGTAGATTCACGTATGTTTTTTAGGTCCACCAACTTTAAGATCCTAGTTGGGTTATTATTATTTTTCAATACAGGTTGCTCTCAAGTCCACTAAGGTGTAATTCTTTTTGCAGGGTTCGTGGGACTCTTTTCAATTTTCAATATTTTGATCTAGCTGTTAACGTTGAAATCTTACATTATTGTTGAATTTTAGTTCAATTGTTTGTCACATTTTTGGATCACTTTTTCTAACGTTTCATCCATTTTTTGAATGTATCGACTATCCCTTTCTAACATGTTTTGCGTGCTTCTTCACTTGTCATTTTCTTTTTTTTGTGGACTAACATGAAACACTCTAATCACGTTTATGCTCTTCCCTCAAACTTTCATCGAATCATGATTAAGGGAATGAACAAATGTGGTTAAAATGAATTTCTTTCTTTTTGTTTTTGGGGAATTAATGTTTCACTTAACCAAATCCAACCCACACGTATTCTCTTTCCTCACACTTTTTAAGTGATCTTGGGAATCAAAAACATGGGTTCACTTTCATCGTCTTGTTTATTTGTTTTGTTAGTTTTCCCTCATTTTGAAAAACTTTCTAATCGTTATTTACAGGACCCTCTCTCACACAAGGTGGATTAAACATTCCAAAAACTACTAACTGCAGGTTGCCAAAGGAGTTCAACCAAACCACATTTAAATCAAAAGATAAAAAGCAACACATTCCAAACACTTAATTTCCATGTTCGGTTAAGAGCTACGTCTCGACCGCTTAACTAGAACATAACCCCCTTGGCATAAGCCTTAAGCTACAAAAAAGGGGGTGGTTCTAGGAACCCCAAAGTAGTCCACACCTTGAGGGAACTGGTGGATGAAACAAGAACCTTTTTATCCTACATGACTAGTAAAGCCTTGTGAGTTAGAGTCACGGATATCCTTAGTGGCGACCCCAGTGTGATTCATTTTGAGCAAGATATTTTCTCAGGGTTTCAAAGGGGGTAAAGTAAATCCGTCAGCTAGCAATAGCGTCACGCTCACTTGGATATTTTGCTGAAACCTAGTTGAGAGATCCACCCAGGAAGCTAAACATTGTCCAAGCCAATCTAAGGTAGAGGCCACAAACAAAATTTCAAACAAAAACTTCTTTTTCGATTTTCTTCTTTTCTTTTTCTTTTTTTTTAGTAGTGTTTCACACTCACTTTTTCCCAAACACTCCTTGTTTGGGATCCATATTTCACTTTTCTTATCTTTTTTTCATTTTCCAAACTATCCTTGTTTGGATTATGCTTTCATCTATTTTCATCTTCTTTTCTTCTCATCATCAGTCATTCACTAACCTTTATTTTACTCTCAATTTTCTCCTTTTCAGAACTTTCATCTCTTTTCATTATTTCAATCTTCTCTTCTTTTCATCCTCATTGTCTTCTCCATTTGATCTTCTTTCATTCATTTGGAGTTTTTATTCACTTATTTGATTCTTCCCCTTTCGCGATTATCAAATTCTTCTATCTTTCGTATTCACCTCATTTTGATTTTATCTCCCATTCCATTCGACACTTAAACATTTGGATAACCTTCCCAAAGTTTAAGTTTTCATCTTCTTTTTGATATCAAGTCTTGAGTTGCGAATATCCACATCCTCTCTCAATCACTTTCATCTTATGACTCACATCTTAGCGGTGTTGTGTCCCATTTTTTACACAACTCAATTTCATCACATTTTCTCCTCATTCCCCTCTTGCATCCTTTAGTTTGACAACATCATTGTTAAACTGTATATGTTTTCTTTTTTCACATCTCTATCTTGACAACATATTTGTTGCATTCTAGACACTTCATCATATCTTCTTTCCAATGTTTACACTATCGGTATTTGAGTTTTATCTCTTCATTATCCTCTTCGTTCTTAACTAATTCTTGTTAATGATTGATCACATCGCATACAATTTGACTCCTTTTTTCATACCCTCTTTCCATTTAGCATTCACTTTTGTTAGGTGGTAGAGTGCATTTGCGATCAATCTAATCCTTACTTCTTTACTCTAGCATTTTCATTATTATAGGTTGAACACATTCAGACTTTTATCACTCTAACCCTCCTCCATTCTAGCCTTCACTTTGTTAGAGGACGAGAACCTTCATCACATCACACCACTCTTCCATCTTAGCATTCACTTTTTCAAGGGTCGAGTTTATCAAACACTTTCACACGCTTCCATCTTGACATTCATTTTGTTAAGCATTGCATCACTCATACCATCCAAACCTCTTTCCCATCTTAGCATTCACTTTTTTAAGGGACAATTTATTACCAAGCTTAATCACGTGCTTCTTTTCCATTGTCGCATTCACTTTTCTACGGGTTGAGTTATCTTTGGCATTTCTATTTTACTCCCTCCCTCTTTAAAAAATGGTGGGAACACAACACTGAGATTATAGTCCTTTTGGAAGGTGCGAACGAAATCCTTTTGGAAATTTTGATAGTGATTGTTGATATGAGTTCTCCAGCTTCCTGTCTAGATGAGTGTATGAGTTATCAAGATACACTAAACAACGTCGAGTATACAAGGGCTTAGTACCTTAGAGATGATGATGGATGATACAGGTGCAAAGTTGATATCAGACTCCTTGGTGTGATCCCAACGAGCCTACAATTCACATACACTAGAAAATAATGATTAGAGATTTTATGCAGGGGCTTCCTGACAAAGCAGATCCATGAAGTGTTAACTCCCTTGGTGGCTGTCAACCCCTGTGCCATAAGAATAATAATAAAATAAATTCCAAACAGATAACATACAAATTAATAAACAAAAGAACCTGGAAGATACTGGTGTGCATATGGTGTTATTGATTTGATGCGTGTAACATGAATCTCGTCACATAAACCAAATCACGAGCAGAATATCATGGAGATTCCATGTGTTATCACCAAGATAGAATAATAATGATATTATAAAAATGATTAAAATATCTCAGAATTCACCCAAATTTCTTAACTTTTTCTTCTTCCCAAATATGGGGAAAAAACCCATATTTATAACTTAGATGTGAGGTTAGATTGGGGTTAACAAGTAACCAGGGTTGAGTAGAGTAACCCGAGTTAAGAGATATGATGTGATCATGTGGGGACCATGGCTTGAATTATTAGATGGAGTGGGGAGCATGATTGACATGGTGGGTGAGATAAAATATTCCATTTAAAAAAGGGTGTCATATAGGTGTATTAATACTCATGGATTAATAATTTATGGGAGATGGGGATAATATAAAAACGTTGAATTATCAAATGGGTCTACATGAAGACCATTTGATAATTAATTAAGCAACTGGATAGGATTTCATTTAATTTAAGAGAAAGAGATGTGAGAATGGAAATAGAGTGAATGTGAGATGACTGAGGGGTGCTATACCCAAAATAGGTGTCTGTATTTGCCCCTTTTATTGAGTGGTTTGTGATATCAAGCCACGAGACAAAAAGAAAAAGGGTTAGATGAAATATGTGTCTAAATATGGATGAAGATATGACCAAATGCAAGATGCCTCAAGAAAAAAAGGATCGCAATAACAATGAAAAACAAAATATATGGCGGTGACTCCAATATCACATCGATAGAAAAAAATTACGGTCTCAATGGAGACAAACGAAAATTTTCTACAAACTAGTGAGTGGGTGAAGACCACTGCAGTATGGATGTAAACCATGATGACCAATGGGTCATAGGAAAACATCAAAATATTTTCAACTGGATGTGAAATATGTGCGCAATCCTTTGTCTGCAAGGGATCATGTGAAAAAATCATGCGTGTGTAAAAGGAACGTAGGTGAAGATAATGATGCCCCAGCACAGGGCATGAGAATGACCCAAAGTGAACTATATGTGTTGACAAGTACAAGGATGAAAATATGCCCCAAGATAGGGCACAAATATGACATAATGAGAAATGAATGTGTAAATAAAAATTCCCTAGGGGGAATAATCATAAATGTGCACATGATGAGCAGATAGGATAGAATGATGAGATAAAATGCCCTAAAGGTGTGATAAATATAATGGTAATCATGTTTCATAGGAAATATACATAAGTGTTAGAAAATTAGAAGATAAAAGCAATCCTACTTGCTCGGTAAGTAGGATAAGAAGTACATATACTTTTGTGACAAAGCAAAAGCAAAGAAAATATGAACTCGAACAAACAATAGAGAAGGATGAAGTGGGTGAGAAGAGCAGCGGAGAATGAGATGAGGCAAATTTTAGGAGAAAATTGGGTTGATAAAGAGGACTAGGAGGAAGGAATGGTCCATAGACATGATTATGAATGAGACCTTGTCCAGAATGACAGATCTACTTCGAGTAGGGTTTCTGTGCTATGTGGGGAGCTACGCAGATGTGCTAAGCTAGGGATGAAAGATCTGTGATGATGAAGAAGAAAATGTCAACACTAGATGACAAACAAAAATAAGAGCGATGGGAAATAAAATTGGTGGATGATTGTAGAGAAGATAAGGATGATGTGAGAGAATGGATGGAGAAAGATAACATTGGTCATGGTGGAGGATGAGAAGTTGTTGGGTAATAAATTCTACTTAAGAGATAATCTCAAGTAGAATTCACAAACTGCAACAGAGACCAAGTAGAATTCCCAAACCAAATAGTGTATTAAAGAGAGTGTGTAGAAATAGTAATAGACTTCATAGATTTATGAATGATATTGATAGGGGACATCCTTAAGACTAAAAAAATATAGATATAGATTTAATGATATAAAATTTGATTTAAAAATACAATTGTAATAAAAGATTATTTCAATGAGATGGGTGTCACATAACCATAGCAAGGGCCATGTAAGAAAGTTATGCTTTTAACCAGATAAGAGGTAAATAAGAAAATTTACTACTCAAAGCAATGCACTTGCAGCCGATAGCAGGTGTTAGTACATAACTAATGAGATTTGATTATATCAAAAGACCAAGAGGAGGATATGAATGAAATATTCTCATAATCCTAATTTTGACATGACAAGAGATTTGAGATGTAACCTCTATGCGGGAAGAAGGTTCACCAAAGATGGTGTTCCTTAAGTCTATACCCCAGCTCTGGGAAAGGGAAAGAATAATAATAGAAGAAAGTTGATCAATACGGGAAGCTTTCTGAATTCCATAACAAAGAGTATCCATCCTTCGAAGGTATGATCCACTATATATACAATATAGCTGGCGAGAATGATAGCCGTCCTTCGAGGGATCGGTCAATTTTAATACATAATGTAGATAACAATAATAATATAATATCCGTTCTTCAAGCGATCAATCTATTTCTTTTGATCTTGATTTGATTTTTCATTTGTATATGTATATTTTTTTTCTCTTGTCTTTTTATTTTTTTTGCATGAACAATTGTCCTTCGAGGGATCAATCTATTTTTGGATAAATTTTGACTTCTTTTTGCATGCATGGATGTTAGTTTTACATGGGGGAGAGCTGGGGATAGCAAAGTAAACCACATCGAGACGAAACATGGCCACTAGGGTGAACTTCGGTGAAAAATGTGGTCCTTATTGGAAGGAAAAATAGGGCCTCAACGGAGGAATTTGATGACACAATCATGGCCACAAAGGTGGACTTCAATGAAAAAGATAAATATAGTCTCTTAACGAAGAAACAAACATGGTCACAGTAGTGGGCTTAAGATGAAAATAAATGGTCCTTTAAGGGATAGACACATATGGCCACAAAAGTGGGCTTCAAATGAGATGAAGATTTAGATGGGGTTAGTTTAGACTGGATGTATTTGGATGAGGTAAATAAACCAATGTCAAGGATTAGAGTCTCCTAGCGTGAAAGGAGAGTTGTTTAGATATGAAATGCATTAAGCAGATAAGGAAGAGGGGAGGCGACTCCCTGGAAAAAGATATTGTATTACTGTAGGCAAATTATATGTGGATGATTAGGTAGATGTGTTGGGGATCATAGGAAAACAATATTGATGAATAAGGGAGGACCTTCTGTATGAGTAATAACATGCGAAGGAGAGATATTAATGAAGGATGGAGGAGAAGACTTAGAGACTTCAATAGACATGGAATTAGTTGTGGATAAAATGGTAGAAGGAAAATCCTAAAAAAGGTCTTCTCTTTCAATGAGATAATGGATGAAAGTTTGAAGAGCCTTACAATGCTCAGTGTTATGACCCGGTGTACGATGGTAGGCACAACTGAGGTGGGGATTAAACCACGATGACCTCTTACTATGTGGGTTAAATTCCTTCACAAGTGGAAGGGTAATGGCAGAAATTTGTAACATGTGTTGAAGGGTTTCTGCATATGATTCAATTGATACATTAGTATATGTACTTTTTTTGGAATCCTTTAATGTAGATCTTGATGAAATTGCTTGGGTTTTGGTTGTATGAGCAGTCTTGGAGGATTGCTTCATGTCATTCTACAATTTTGATTCGAATCTCAAGGGAATTTTGGATGTTTTTGATTTGGTTTGGTGGAGTGATTTTGATGCCTTAGATGGAGATTGATGTTGCCCCAAAACAAATTATGTATATTTGGTATTCATTGGTGCAATGTCTATCTTCTTTCGGGGACACACGAGATCATTTTGGAATTGTACCAAGGATCTTAGAGTTAGACAGTAAAGAAGCATTCTTGGAAGGGATGATACTGATTTTAATTGAAGGATATAAAGGTTGTGTTGTAGTTGACATGGGTGAAAATGTTAGTTTTTTCATGATGACGTCCGAAGAAGTTTGGTTTGTTAGGGAGGAATTTGTAGATGAGATGAGAGGGTTATCTAAAGTTATTGTAAGTTATGGTTCTGTCCAAGATTTTGCAAGAGATGTGGAAGAAGAGGATGATGTGTTTGGCACAATTAGAAGGGTGGACAGAGGAATTGAGAGAGAATTAATAGATGGTATGATAGGTAAAGGGGGAATAGATGTAGACAGGGGAGTGTTAGAAAACCTGGTGGATGAGGATGTAGAAAGATTAGTTATATTCGTTATGGATTGGGAAGTATGTTCCCCCTGTTTGAGGAAATTATCTTCCTGAATGAGGTCATGGATGATGGTATGAAAGGCTCTACATTTCTCAATGTCATGACCTGGAACAAGATGATAAGCTCAAATGTAATTGGGATTGAACCATGGAGGTTTACTGATATAAGGATCCCAATGTCTAATGGGAGGAAGCATGATCATAGAAGTTTGAATTAGATGTTGAAGGATGTCTGCGTAAGATCCAATCGAGGTGTCAAAAGGAAGGTAGCTCTTATGAGTTTTAAGATGGTGTTTTTGCTTTGATTTAGACGTGGAATTTGGGGAGGTTGATGTATAAACTGGTATAGATGTGTATGATGGGGATGGATTGCGTTGTGATTTTAATGTTTTAGTTTCAGTTTTAATGTTAGTTGATGATTTAGGGTCACATGAACTAGACTGAAGAGGTACTCAAATATCTTTGATGGAGAATGACGGATCCTCTTTAAAATATTATTCACTTGGAGGTGACATAGTTGTGGAAGTGTGTGAAGAATGAGGGGAAACTTGCATTTGAATAGATGAGGTCAACAATGCATATGTTGAAGGGGAGGGAATATAATGGTTTGGTTTGGGAAAGATGCGTCCTTCCTTAATGAAGTCCTGAAAAATGGCTCAAAATGCTCTACAATGTCCAATATCATGTCCAGGGGTATGATGATATGTGCAAATAAGGATGGGAATAAACCATGGTGTCTTCTTACTACCGTGGTCAAAGGCTTTAATAGGTAGAAGTGTGATTGTATAAATTTCTAACAAATGTCAGAAGACCTCCATATATGATTCAAATGAAACATTCAGAGGTGTTGTGTCTATGTAGAATCTCTTGGATTTTGGAGGAGTGGATGTTGGAGATAATTCAGATGTTGAGGAAAATTTTTGAGTATGTTCATGTCTTGATGGCTGGAATCTATTCGTGATTTTCATAGTGTTGGATGATTTTAGTTGAAGGGATTTGGGGTTGGATTGTTTAGAAGAAGGAATATTATTTTCCTATCTAAGGGAATTTAGAGACAATATTTGAGAGGTTCCGTCCTTGGGAGGAACGATAATAATTTCTACCAGAGGATCTAGTGGTGGTACTGATAGAGGCATAGGAAGGAATATTTGTTCGTTGGAATATAAGGAAGGTGGAAATTGACTTGGTTGCATTGATGAGGTAGAAGTATTATTTACAATTGAATCCATTTGAATTTCTTTCAAATGTTCCTCAAATGATGTAGGGGGGAAGAAAAATGTGGATGTGGTAAGTCTCGGAATTGGGATTGGGTCTATGGTTGGAATTATGGGTAAAGATGGAATATATGTGGATGATGTAGTGTATGAGGTATATTCAAATGTAGAATCAACGATGGATGTGCGAAGAGGTGTTGAGGTGAACATAGATAGGACCGAGGTTAGTGTTGGGGTGAGGGTTAATGAAGTGAAGAAAGGGGGAGTTTCTAGTGAGGTGGATATGGTGATTGATGAATAAGGTATATCTATGGATGGGACTGAATTTATACCTGCAGTATGTATAGTATTTATGGTGTGGGCATTGGGAACTTACGATGTAGAAGAAGTGGTGGTTTGACTTATTGAAGTGGGTGTATGGTTTGGAAATGGTTGTTTAAAAATATCTAGTGGTTGATTAGGTGAGGCATTTGGATTATCTACATGAAGTTCTCCTTGATCGATGAGTCTTTGGACTGAATCCCTAAAATTCTGACATCTCTATATGTTGTGTCCTCATACTTGATGGTACTTGCAATAGTGATCCTCACGATACCACACAGGTCATGGTTTAGATTCGTTAATAGGTTGGATAAGAGGTAGTGTGATCAAGTGTGTTACTATCAATTTTTCAAAGATGACACTGTATGATCTCCTAAGGGAGTATAATTGGGCATTGGTTGTGGAAATTGTTGTTGGTTAGATGTCAGTGTAGGAGATGATTTAATAATGACGACATTGGCAGTTGTCTTCGATTTATCATTTGATATGGATGGTCTGAAAAATTCAATTTTTGGCTTATTTGTCTTTAATTTTAAATGCCCCTATTCTAAAGCACATGTCTCAAGCTTGCGGCCCATGGTGAAATCCTATTCAAAAGTGTGAAATGATTGCATTTTTAGGGTTGATGAAATATGCTTAGCGCAAGAGCACGCGAAGAGCTCGATGAGATCAACTTGAGGAAGTGGAAAAGATAATTGGTTTATCATTTTGTGCCATCATGCGACCAAATCCATGATGGATTCATCTTTGAATTGGTGGATGATATACATGTCATTGATGGTTATTTTGCATAATATTAATGGATAAGTGCTCAAGAAATAATTTTGCAAGCTGAGAAAAAGAAAATATGGAGTACTGGGGAATATTATTATACCACTCTAAGGCGGGACCAGCCAAAGACATGGGGAAAGTACAAAGCATCAAGTCTTGGTCATGCACAATGAGATAACACGTATGTTTAAATGCTCAGAGATGTTGTTGAGGTTCCTCTTTGCTATTAAATTTGGCAAACTTTGGCAATTCCAAGTGTGGAGGATATGGTTTCATGGGCACGGATGGAGGGATGGGTTCGTTACATATCTGTTCATAAGACAATGTGATTTTTGACCCTAACATAGCAGCATCTAGGTTGACTAACTGACCTATCAAGATTTGCATGGGGTCATTAGGAAGTGCTTGTTGAGTAGTGAAAGGCGGTGGTTGGACTTGCATATGCATGTGTATCTGAGGGACTTGGTACAGGTGAGTGTAAACTATGTGTTGTGGTTGAGGAGGTTATTGATAGAATGTGTGTTGGTGTGAAACAAGGGCATGGTATGATTGTTGAGATTGTGCAAGTTGTTGAGGTAACTACTGAGTGGGGATATGGGTATATGAGGTTTGATATACTAGAAATGACACTGTATGTTGCAAAGGTATTATTGGAGAAAGTTGGGAAGTAAGGGTATATACTTGTGATGTAGAAGGAATTTGTTGTTCGAATAATGGATTTGACACATGAGATGGTTGAATGAAGGTACTAGTGTCCATCAGATCTGTTGTAGAGGTAGGTATGGAAGTCAAGATAGTTGTGTTGATGTGAGGAAGATTGGGCGGAATGGGTGTGATTACCTGAGTGGTCTGGTGTGCCGATGGATTGGTGGAGGATGATGCAAAATCATGTAAGGCCACAGACTGAGGAATTTCAGAACTAGTACTATAAGGATAGACCTACTGAAGTGGTGGGACATCCAAAGGAAGGTGTATGTATCTTCTTAAAAGATAGTCTTGAAGGGCCATAGGGTTGGTGTCAAGAATCTATTTAAATTTTGGGTCCCCAAGAGGGAAGATGGAAGTACCAATAGGCTCTGACATGACAGAGGGCAGAGTGGCTGGCCTAGATGGGATGGAATGTTGGTCTAATGTCACAATGTAGGCGAAAGGTATTGAATGAGGTATATTAGTAAGAGAATGGATGCCTGTGAGTGAGATAGGAAGAAACATGGATGATGAAGTTGTTTATGTAGTGATTGATTAGGATGAATCAATGTGTGTGGCGAGGTTGTGTTCCATCTTTTTAGTAGTGGATCGAGTGATTATGGGCATAAAAAGAATACTACGGTTATATTAACAAACAAGTGAGGCAAATGATTGTTTTTAATTAAGAACGTGTGTAAAAGGAAAAAAATAAAATGGCTGGAAGAGGACCTAGAAGAAGGTAAACTATGTTTGGTTTCATGTAAGTTATGGCTAGGAAATGTCTGGAATGGTTCTATTGGGTGATCAAATCCCAATCAATGAACCGAGTGCGACGAATGTTTCGATGTGCTAATTAATTTGTGAAATTTTAGATAGTGTGTGATTATAGGTGTGATGCAAAAAATTAACCCCTAGTTACAGTATGTGAACAGGCAGAATACACAAGCTCGTTTTACTCCCAAAATCGAAATATGAAATTTGATAATGAAAATCATCCAAAATAACGACAATACCATGCAGAAAAGAGAAAATAGGGAAAACTGGAGAATACCTATATATCGCTTTTCCTTTTTATCTGACAACAAGTTGAGCCAAGTGTAAGCTTTAAGAAATCTAGAAAGCACCTTTTGTCATATCTAGGTAAACGATGTTTGAAAGTGATGATCGGTGATCGGGGACATCCAAGGACGTTATGACTACAGATGAGGTTGAAAAGAGATGATTGGCAATGTGGTTTGAGTTTAAGATTTTATCTTTGACAACACAATCATGTAAAAGCAAATATGAAAATTAGTGGATATGACCCAAAAGAGATAAAAAGAATAAATAAATTAGAATAAAAAAATTATCGGGATTAGTCAAATATAAATTAAATTAGACACTAAATAATGCAATGACTATTATTAAGTGATAAAATAAATGATGATCTAATAATGAAAGTAATGTGAATCGTAATGGAAAGTGATAGTGTTTTCTCCTAAAAACTGCACTGTGTTTTCATAGACAAATTTAATTTTTTTGAGCTCATGTCCTTTGTTGGTGTTTAAGCCAAGTTAGAGATTCAAGATTTTAGCAAAAGTTGTGCCCTAGTGCTATTTAAATCTCTATTTTTCTCATTTTGAGAAATTCTCCATCTCCCGGTCTGTGCACAAAATTGGTCACTTTTGGCAAAAAAGGAAAATTTACCCCGCGGCCCCAGAAAGTTTGAAGTTTCCAAATTTGGTTCATTATGGAAATAGAAAAAGTTTTTGTCCCAGGATGCACAAGTTCATGAGGGACACTTGGGACCCGAAAAGACAAAAATTCTGATTACAGAAAAAGTTGAAGTTTTTGTCCCTAGCTACACAAGTTCACGAGGGACACTTGGGACCCAAAAATCCAAAATTGTTGATTGCAGAAAAACTGGAAGTTTTGTCCCAGGTTGCACAAGTTCAATGGGGACACTATGGACCAGAAAATCTAAAATTACCGATTGTGGAAAAATTAGAAGTTTTTGTCCCAGGCTGCACAAGTTCACGAGGGACACTTGGGACCCGAAAAGCTGAAATTACCGATTGTGGAAAAAGTGGAAGTTTTTGTCCCAGGCTGCACAAGTTCAATGGAGACACTTGGGACCCAAAATGCCGAATCGGCTGAAAAATTCAAAAGTGTGAGAGTGGGCTGGTAGAGGAAACTGATTTTTTGAACCTTTTTCCAAAAAAGGCAAAAATTCAAAGGTGAAGCCCGCAAGGAGAATGTCAAAGGTGAAGCCCGCGGTTGAAAAATCAAAGCGAACGAGTCAGTCATCAGGGGGATTTGTCTTTTTGAGCCCCTTTGTAAAAAGGTGAAAATTTAAAAAGTAACCCGCAGCCCTGATCAGGCTTTAAAGGGAAAAAATCAAAGTTGAAGCCCACAGGGAAAAAGTTAAAGGTGAACCCCACTTACAAACAGAACGTGTCATGCATCCTAGTCAAATCGGAGTAGTAGGCCAGCGGAGGAAATTGGGTTTTTGAGCCCTTTTGCAAAAAAGGTTAAAATGTTGAGAAAATGGCCACGACCCCATTTCCAATCAGAGGGTGCCACGTGTTGCCATTGAAAAGTCAAAGCGGGGTTGCGGGCCAATTTGTTCCAAATTGCCAAATCTCACGAAAAGTCACAAAATGCGAAAGGCTTCCCCCGTAACTACTCCAATCCCTTCCTGCCATGTGGATGGCCTGATTTCAAAGCTATAGGAGAAAATCAAATGGTTTATATTTAAACTGGCAAATTGAATGTAACGGTTGTTTTGCAAGATCTGGGTTTAACCCGCCATTAGCGTTTTCTTCACAATAGAGGAATTTGAAAAGGCGTCGAGGATCTATGTAGTTATAATGGTTTCTTGCAAAGAATATAGGGGCTTCGCGAAGCCATTCCAAAGGGTTGGTGATTGATTTTAAAAAAGACTAGAGTGCTTTGTACCTAGAAAAGATAGAAAAACACCATTCTTCTTATATTTTCTCTTCTTTCTTGAATTTCTTCCATTCTCAAGCTATGTACAAACTCCGCTCAAGCTTCAATAATAAAAGAAGGAATATTTGGCTTTTTGATTGAGGAATTAATTGGTAATTTACAACCAATTAGTTTCATTTGGTCATGTAGCTTCTCCTGCGGATTTATTCTTTCTTCTGACTATGAATGCATGTAAATGAAATTTATAATTAATGTGTGTGGGCATCTGATATTCTATTGATAGCATTAGTTTCCCCTACCTCCATTCTTACTCCCTTTCCCCTTTTCAAAAAAATTTCTTCTATAGTGAGAAATTTCTAGCTTTGCCACAGGGTCAGTGGAGTGCCCCTGTTGGATCTCTAGTCGAAAGGCCACCATTGAAATCCAATTTTTCATGCATACACATACGGAAGCTGCATCGTTCAAGTAGAGGGACTTAGATTCCCATAGCATTGGCCTGAAACTCACCAATTTGTCCACAAGACAAATTTTCTCACCAATAGTTTTTGGCACCCACCGTGGGGTAGATTTTATAGCACCTGCACATAAAAATTACCTCAAGGTCATAAAATACAAAAAAATATTCTAGAAGAAAAGTTTCTGGAGATTGGATAATCATACAGACTACATGAATGTAAATCATGGCTATTCTAGGAAATCCTTCTGTTGAGAAACCTGATTTACTCTTTCACATTCAAGAAGACATTACTTCCGATCTGAGAGAAGCTATTTGGCATAAGAGACAAAGTTTCAATCATTACGTCATTGCCATAAGGATTCTAGACCTGGAAGAGGAACCTGTTGTCGAACTAGAAAGGCAGAGACAAATTCCAGCACCCCAGAGAAGAGCGTAAAATTTAAGCTGGCTGATAAAAGGTACACCTGGCAACAAAGACAAGGAGGAAAAATTGACCCCATTTTTGAAGAACTTCAAAGAAGAAAAGAGCTTTTTAGAATTTAGGGGCCTCCCCTTCGTCAAGAAACTGGTCACGTTGAGAACCTAAGTGTTGCTAATCCTTTGGATGGTGAATTTCCATACATCAACAAGAACCTTGATGATTTCACTGACGTAGAAAATGAAGAAGTTAGAGAAAGAGAAGCAAGAGCGGAAGAGGAAATAAGGGTTAAACTTGAATAAATCAAAAGGCTTGAAGCCAAAGTAGACGAGAGAGCAGTAGTAGAAGCTGAACCATTAGCAAGGTGAGAAGCTAGAAACATAAATAGAATGGGGGATCATGAGCGTGAGCGTGATCATGAGGCCCGTAGGCCTAATGTACCATGTGGAGGAAATACTGGTCCACTTGCTCTTCCACACCCACTTCATGACCTCCCAAGAGGCTCAAGAAAGAACTTCCCAAAATTCAAAGGGGATGGTTCTCATCTCCCAAAAGAACATTTAGTAGCATTCATCATTACTTGTGGAGTGTTGGGATTTGAAGATGAAGATGTTTCAGTTAGGCTCTTTATGGAGTCACTCCAAGAAAAAGTTGTTGAATGGTTCTACATGTTGCCCCCAAGATCTGTCACATGTTGGGCAGATATAAGAAGTGCATTTGAACATAGGTTCAAGAGTACAGAAGATTGTCAGGATCTGCTAGTCCAATTGGTTCAGATGAAGAAGGAGACCTCCAAATCAATGAGATATTTTGTAGAAAGTATGATAGGTTGGCAAGAAGGATCCCAGAAGATGTGGTCCCCTCTGAAAACAACTTAAAAAGGTTCTTCATCAGTGCTTTGCCATCAGAAGTTGGTTTCTTCCTTAGAAGAGCCCAACCAAGAACATTGAGGGAAGCTAAAGACTTTGCAATTGAGACTAATGATGATATAATTCTTTCTGGCAAAGTGAAAGGACCAAATGGAAAGCAAAAAGGTCAGATTTCAAATTCAGTCACCACTGATCCAATGTTCCAAAAAATGGCAAATGACCTAGTTGCTTTGAAGAAGCAGCTGTCACAAATCACAATGAGGAATGCTCCAAGGAGACAAAATCCTCCTGATAGACCAATAATTGCTCCACCTCCTCGTAGGATTGCTCTTGAAGCACCACCAGTCAATGCCATCTATGACACTAGGGAATCAGAAGAAGGAACATACATTGAGGAAACTGAAGAAGAAAGCATGGATGAATATTAAAACTATCTTGAAATTGAAGAGGTCGGCTCACACAATGGCTTGATTAAATACATTAATGATGAGGAGGAGGGTGATGAAGAAGCTCCAAGTTTTTCATGTGTTGTTTTCACTCGTGCATAATCTAAGAATGGTGTTTCAGTCTCAACAGTTACAACAGATGATAGGAAGAATAAAGAATATTTCTCTCCAAAGCTTCCACTAAACAAGATCATCAATAGAGGATCACCATTACCACCTTCCATGGAATCAGCTAGAGAGAAATCAGACTCACCAGTTGTCAAGGATCACACTGCTGTGCCAAGTAAGTTATCTGATTCTTATCCCAGCTCAAAATTTGTTAAGAGCAATTCTCTTCTAAATTTTGTTTTTGTAAGAACATCTAGATTTCAATCAAAGCCTACACCCCCACCTCCTTCCAAGCCAATTTCCACATTTGAAAAGGAGAACCCAACACCAAAAGTAAAAAAATCTCTACCATTTAAGTGTTCATCCACTGTTGGACCCTCTTCCTCATCTACCGTAACTCCATTTGACTTTGTGGAGCATGTAAGCAAAACCAAATTTCAGCTCTCTGAGATTGAATACCTACAAACACATCCTGCCCAATTTGACAAATTCATCAAGGAAGTTGGTGGTAGTAACCCTTTTTCTCCAAGCCCAATCTCTAAAGGAATATTGCCCATACCATCCATGCCACCTTCTCAAAACAAGCTAGCCCTCAGTGCCTCCATGACCAACAGAGTTGAGCCATTTTACCTATCACTTCTCATCAAAGGTTTCCAGCTGAACAATTACAATATAGATTCTAGAGCCTCAGATAATGTGATGCCGGCAAAATTTTTAAATGCTCTTGGCCTCAATTTGACCCGAGTAAATGGCACATGCTACTCAATGGAATCCAAACAAGTTCCATTGGTAGGAAGGATAAAGGATTCTCAAGTTGCACTAGATGATCACCTTGATAAGAAGATACTCTTGACCATCTTAGTGGAAAACATTTCAGCATCTTTTGGTATGTTGTTGAGCAAAAGTATTTGCAGAGACCTAGGTGGAGAAATAAAAATGGATTGATCATTTGCAACTATCGCAATGAAAGGATAAATGAAGAATTTGTTGCCAGTCATGAAAATGAAATTCACAGTAAGGAAATTTGATGATCCAAGAGCTAATATCCTCTTTCAAGATTGTGGGCTAGGAAACTACTTCCTTACATCAAAAAATGAAGAGAACTTGCCAGTCCTCATGGAGGAAGAAGAAGATCAGATTTGGACAATGGATTTTGATGGCAGTCATTCCAGAGAAGGTTCAGGAGGTGGTGTGGTATTATATTCTCCCTCCAATGAGGTATATCCTTTTGCCTACAAGCTACAATTTGACAATACAAATAATACAAAAGAGTATGAAGCATTACTCTTAGGCATGAATACAACAGAGGAAATGGGAATCAAGAAGCTGAGATGTAAAGGTGATGCTGAGATTGTGGTGAAGCAGGTCCGTTAACAATATCAGGTGAAAGATCTAAGGCTCATGCATTATAGAAATAGAGTGTGGGACTGTATTGAATCCTTTGATGCATTTTCCATTGAATTTATCCCTAGGGAGAAGAATGAAAAGGTTGATTTTGTAGTAGTGTCAGCTTCCTTAGTGACACTTTATCCTTCTTTTGGAAAGGATAAAGTGACCATTGAGATGGTGTTCAGACCCAGCATACCAGACAATGCAATTCAGTGGCAGGTCTTCAATGATGATAATAAGATCCTAGCCTTCTTATAATAAAGGGATAACTTTAATAATTTGTTCTTTGAAGGAAGTGAAAACCCACACTATGAATCAATCCCCAAAGAAGAGAAGGAAGGAATTGAGGGAATTGATGAAGAGGGAGTGATCAAACTGAAAGAAAACAAAATCCCCAAAGGCCTAGTTTCTTTAGAAGACCTCTTTGACACGCATGATAGGTTCATCTAAGAGAAATAAAAATAGTCTTCTCGGTGTCCATCTGATTTTGATCAAGAAAACGTTGGAACTTCAGAGAATCTAAGGATGGTTAACATTGGTAAATGCTACTCACCAGAAGAGAAGAGAAAATTTGTTGCTCTGCTAAAAAAGTACTTAGATGTCCTGAGCTACTCCTATGATGAACTCAAATCTTTTCAGCCAAAGGAAATGCATCACTCCATTCCTTTGAAGTAAGAAGCCAAGCCCTTCAGGAAAAAAACAAAGGCCCTACAATCCAAAGATTGATGATGTTATCAAAGAGGAGGTGACAAAGATGATCAATGCTAGAATCATTTTCCCCTTCCACCATTCAACATGGGTGGCTAACATTTTTCCAGTAAGGAAGAAGAATGGGGAAATAAGGATTTGTGTAGACTTCTGAAATCTGAATCAGGCATCTATCAAGGAAAACTAACTTCTTCCAATCATGGATCATATTTTGCAAGAAGTCACTGGATCTGAAATGCTCTCTTTGCTTTATGGATTCTCAGGGTACAACCAAATCAAGGTGGCAGAAGAGGATTGCAACAAAACAGCCTTCACAACACCTTGGGGCACTTTTTCCTACAACAGAATGACTTTTGGCTTGATCAACGTTAGAGCCACTTTCTAGAGAACAATAAACTTGGCCTTCAAAGTTTTGAAACATTTCATTTTCATTTACCTTGATGACCTCATGGTTTTTTCAAAGAAGAGGGGAGATCATATCAGTCATTTGGAGCAAGTCCTTGTAAGGTGTAGGAAACATATCATTTCTCTAAATCCAAAGAAGTGCATTTTTGGAGTCACTAAAGGTAAGGTTTGGAAGCACCCATTGCTTTCATGAGTTGTCCTTTGAAAAATCATGAGCTAAAGTACAACCAATTGGAGAAACATGCCTACTTAGTGGTCAAATCTATTAAAAGTTTCAGATTCTACATCCTCAATTCCCATAGAATGGTTATGGTCCCTGGAAGTGCAATCAAGTCTATTTTGACTCAACAAGATCCTGGGGCTAAGAGAGGAAGTTGGATTACAAAGACCCAAGAGTATGATTTCGAGATTAGACCCTCTAATCTAGTAAGAGGAAATGGTTTGTGCAAGTTGATTGCTGAAGATGAAGCTCTCAAAGCTTAGCAGGGAGAAAAGGATGGAGTTTTCTCAACTTGTTCAGGAGACAGTTTGCAGGTGCTCTTTGTCACCACCACTGATGAGTGGTATGCTGACATTTCTTACTATCTCACTTATTTAGAATGCCCCCCTCATCTTGATTACAAACAAAGAAGGACACTCAAGCTAAAGGAAGCCAAGTTTGTGATCTGGAATCATGCACTTTACAAGAGAGGCCTAGATGGTTGTTTCCTCAGGTGTGTAGATAAGGAACAACAAGAACAATTTCTCAGGGCATGTCATGATCAAGCTTGTGGTGGAAATTTCTCAGCAATGGTTACCACACATAAGATCCTCAAAGGGAGATATTATTGGCCCTCCATCTTTGCAGACACTCAGGAGTGGGTTTCCAAATGCAAAGCATGCCAACAATTTGTTGGAAAGCCACAACTAGCTGCATTACCACTCAATCCTGTGGTGATTGAAGAACCATTTCAGCAATGGGGGCTAGATTGTATTGGTGTTTTGAATCCTCATTCTAGTGTAGGGCATACTTATGTACTCACTGTAACTTGATTACTTCACTAAATGGGTGGAAGCCATCCCAACCAAGCAAGCCAACTCTGAAATAGTCTACAACTTCATCAAGGAGAATATCATTGTCCATTTTGGAATACCACAGAAAATTGTTGTAGACAATGCCACCTATTTCTCTTCCAAGGAGCTCACAGGGTTTTGCTATGGCTTTGAAATATCCCTATCTCACTCTTCTGACTACTACCCATAAGGAAATGGACAACCTGACTCAAGCAACAAGAACATAGTGACCATTGTCTGTAAGATGGTAGATGAAAATCAAAGGAACTGGCACAAGAAGTTATATGATGCTTTGTGGGCTGATAGGATCACTCCTAAGAAGGAAATACATATGTCACCTTTCCAAATTTTGTATTGAGTTGAGGTCAGATATTCCCCTCACAATTGAGATGTCAGCTCTCAAGTTGCTGCAAGAAATAGAAGATGGTCAATACAAAGACTCCATTGACAAGAGGATCCTCTTCCTAGAGAAGCTGGAGGAAAGAAGATGCCAAGTGGTGGATAGAATTAAAGAACACCAATTGAAAGTGAAGAATATATTTGACAAGAGGGAAAAGGAAAGAGAATTCAAGGTTGGAGATTTTGTCCTGCTATGGGACAAGAGAAGAGAACCAAAGGGCAGCCATGGAAAGTTTGATTCATTATGGCTCGGCCCATTCCAAATTCATGGAACTTGTGGTGAGAATGTTTTTCTCCTCTCATACTTGGATGGAACGCCATTGGAATTTCCTTGAAGTAGTTAATACTTGAAACTATATCATCAGTGAAAGTGGGTTGTCCCCCGCCTTGTACCATAGGTGATTTTGTAGGTGTGTTTTTCCCTTTTCTGTTGTGTGGTTTTGTTTTAGTTTTGTTTGGTTTTTGTTGTGTGTGGTTTGGCTTGTGTGTTTCCTCCTTCCATTCTTTCTCAGAATTGTACATGACTCTTCAAGGCCCAATGGATAAGGCACTGGTCAACGTAATATGTTTTGAAACTTGAGATTCTGGATCCTCATGTCATGCCCTAGCCATGCCCAGTTCACGCCATGTCCCCAAGCTAGAGCCAGTTGTTGTCTCCTGAAAAACTGCTCTACATTTTCATAGCCAAATTCAATTTTTTTGAGCTCATGTCCTTTGTTGGTGTTTAAGCCAAGTTAGAGATTCAAGAAATTAGCAAAATTCATGCCCTAGTGCTGTTTAAATATTTGTTTTTCTCGTTTTGAGAAATTCTCCTTCTCTCGGTCTGTGCACAAAATATCCTCTTTGGCAAAAATCTATTTTTGCCCTGATCAGAAAGTTTGAAGTTGCTGATTCTATGGTTCATTGTCAGAAAAATGTTTTTGTCCTCCATGCACAAGTTCATGAAGGGAAACTTTGGACCCCAAAAGAAAATCAAAAATTGTGTATTTTTTCCACAGTTGCAGAAAAAGTAGAATTTTTTGTCCCAGGCTGCACAAGTTCATGAGGGACACTTGGAACCTGAAAAGCCGAAATTGCCGATTGCAAAAAAAGTGGCAGTTTTGTCCAAGGCTGCACAAGTTCAATGGGGACACTTGGGACCTAAAAATCCAAAATTGCCGATTGCGGAAAAAGCGGAAGTTTTTGTCCCAGGCTGCACAAGTTCACGAGGGACACTTGGGACCTGAAAAGCCAAAATTGCCGATTGCGGAAAAAGTGGAAGTTTTTGTCCCTGGTTGCACAAGTTTAATGGGGACACTTGGGACCCAAAAGGCCGAATCGGCAAAAAAATTCAAAAGCATGAGAGCGGGCTGGTGGAGGAAATTGAGTTTTTGAGCCTTTTTCCAAAAAAGGTGAAAAGTCAAAGGTGAAGCCCACAAGGCAAAAAGTCAAAGGGAAGCCTTGAGCCATTTGGGAGAAAGTCCAAATTTGAATAGAGTTGTCACCCCATTCCAAAAATGGTGTAAGTCATTGAGTAGGTCATCGGGGGGATTTGTGTTTTTGAGCCCCTTTGCAAAAAGGTGAGAAGTTAAAAAGTCAACCCGCAGCCCCGATCAGGAAATTGAAGGGAAAAAGTCAAAGTTGAAGCCCGCAGGGAAAAAGTCAAAGGTGAACCCCAGTTACAAATAGAATGTGCCACATGTCCCAGTCAAATCAGAGTAGTGGGCCGGCGGAGGAAATTGAGTTTTTGAGCCTTTTTCCAAAAAAGGTTAAAATGTTTAGAAAAGGGCTGCGACCCCATTTCCAATCAGAAGGTGCCACGTGTCTAAGTTGAAAAGTCAAAGCGGGGCTGCAGGCCAATTTGTTCCAAATTTCCAAATCTCATGAAAAATCACAAAATGTGAAAGGATTCCCTCGTAACCGCTCCAATCCCTTCCTTCCACGTGGACGGCCTGATTTCAAAGCTATAGGAGAAAATCAAATGGTCTATATTTAAATTGGCAAATCGAATGTAATGGTTGTTTTGCAAGATCTGGTTTTAACCCGCCATGAGCATTTTATTCACAACAAAGGAATTTGAAAAGGCATCGAGGATCTGTGAAGTTATAATGGTTTCTTGCAAAGAATATAATGGCTTCTCGACATCATTCCAAGGGGCTAGGACGATTGATTTTTAAAAAGACCAGAGTGCTCTGTACCTAGAAAAGACATAAAAATGCCATTCTTCTTCTATTCTCTCTTCTTCCTCAAATTTCTTGCACTCTCAAGCTATGTACAAACTCTACTCGAGCTTCAATAATAAAAGAAGGAATTTTTGGCTTTTGATTGAGGAATTAATTGGTACTTTGCGACCAATGAGTTTCATTCGGTCTTGTAGCTTCTCCTGCGGATTTGTTTTTTCTTCTGACTATAAATGCATGTAAATGAAATTTCTAATTAATGTGTGTGGGCATCTGATATTCTACTCACAACATTAGTTTCTCCTACCTCCATTCTCACTCCCTTTCCCCTTCTCAGACAAAGTTCTTCTCTAGTGAGAAATTGCTAGCTTTGCCACAGGGTCAGTGGAGTGCCCCTATTGGATCTCTGGTCGAAAGGCCACCATTGAAATCCACTTTTTCACGCATGCACATATGGAAGTTGCACCATTCAAGTAGAGGGACTTAGATTCCCATAGCATTGGCTTGAAACTCACCAATTTGTCCACAAGACAAATTTTCTCACCAACAGTTT
This sequence comes from Taxus chinensis, assembly GCA_019776745.2. Classification (NCBI taxonomy): domain Eukaryota; kingdom Viridiplantae; phylum Streptophyta; class Pinopsida; order Cupressales; family Taxaceae; genus Taxus; species Taxus chinensis. Next base: position 128,984,580 of record CM034157.1, on the reverse strand, counting down.
TTATAGCACCCACTGTGGGGTAGATTTTGTAGCATCTTGTACTGTAAAAATGACCTTAAGGTCATAAAATACAAAAAAATATTCTAGAAGAAAAGTTTTATGGAGATTGGATAATAACACAGACTACATGTTTATGTAAATCATGGCTATTCTGTGGAAATCCTCCTGTTGAGAGACCTAATTTACTCTTTCACATCCAAGAAGACATTGCTTCTGATATGAGAGAAGTTATTTGGCCTAAGAGACAAAGTGTCAATCATTACGTCATTGCCATAAGTATTCTGGACTTGGAAGAGGAACATGTTGTTGAACTAGAAAGGTAGAGACAAATTTCAGCACCCCAGAGAAGAGTGTAAACTTTCAAGTTGGCTGATAAAAGGTACACTTGGCAACATAGACAAGGAGGACAAACCGACCCCATTTTTGAAGAACTTCAAAGAATACAAGAGCTTCTCAGAATTCAGGGGCCTCCCCTTCGTCAAGAAACCAGTCATGTTGAGAACCTTAGTGTTGCTAATCCTTTGGACAATGAATTTCCATACATCAATGATAACCTTGATGATTTCACTAATGTAGAAAACGAAGAAGAAGTTAGAAAAAGAGAAGCAAGAGTGGAAGAGGAAATAAGGGATAAGCTTGAAGAAATCGAAAAGCTTCAAGCTGAAGCAGACGAGAGAGTAGCAGTAGAAGCCATAGTGTTAGCAAGCTGGGAAACTAGAAATAGAAATAGAATGGGGGATCGTGTACTGGTCCACTTGCTCTTCCACAACCACTTCATGACCTCTTTAGAAGTTCAAGAAAGAAATTCCCAAAATTCAAAGGGGATGGTTCTCAGCTCCCTTAAGAACATGTAGTGACATTCATCATTACTTGTGGAGTGTTGGGAGTTGAAGATGAAGATGTTTTAGTTAGGCTCTTTGTGGATTCACTCCAAGAAAAAGTTGTTGAATGGTTCTACATGTTGCCCCCAAGATCTGTCACATGCTTGACAGATATAAGAAGTGAATTTGAACATAGGTTCAAGAGTACAAAAGATTCTCAGGATCTGCTGGTCTAATTGGTTCAGATGAAGAAGGAGACCTCCGAATCAATGAGATATTTTGTAGCAAGGTATGATAGGTTGGCAAGAAGGATCCCATAATATGTGGTTCCCTCTGAAAACAACTTGAAAAGGTTCTTCATCAGTGCTTTTCCATCAGAAGTTGGTTTCTTCCTCAGAAGAGCCCAACCAAGAACATTGAGGGAAGCTAAAGACTTTGCAATTGGGACTAATGATGATCTAATTCTTTCTGGAAAAGTGAAAGGACCAAATGGGAAGCAAAAAGGTCCTATTTCAAATTCAGTCGCCACTGATCCAATGTTCCAAAAAATGGAAAATGACCTAGTTTCTTTAAAGAAGCAACTGTCACAAATCACAATGAGGAATGCTCCAAGGAGACAAAATCCTCCTGACAAACCAAGAATTGCTCCACCTCCTCATAGGCTTGCTCTTGAAGCACCACTAGTCAATGCGATCTGTGACAGTAGGGAATCAAAAGAGTGTGATATCCAAGGCATTGAGGAAACTCATGAAGAAATGATCTGGATGACTATGAGGGCTATCTTGACACTCCATGGGGAAGTAAGCAGTTGGTAAATGGCTTTGGTTACATAGATGATGACATACTGAGAATCACATAGAATTTACTCAAGAAACATATACTTGGCTATGGTAAATCAAGCATTATTTATAAATGAATACCAAAACTTTAGAAACCACTCGTTGTTCGAAAAGACTATACAGTCACAATCCAAAAGGCTTGCGGGGATTTGTAATTGAGTTGGAAACAATTATAAATCGATTTTTGCCCTGATGTGTCTTAAAGTATTGTAAGTCAAGCAATATAAGACTGTACAATAGCGACCCATAGAGCATGCATGAATTTGAAACCGAGTGGGAAATAGTTGGATGCATACATATCAGAATTTTTTGAGTCTGCGTGGATAAATTATTGGAGGTTTTTATCCTTGGTGAGGACTCTGTATGGATTCATGATTATCATTTGAGGATTCTCCCATGTTTCAGGTTCGAGGGAGAAAATTTGTGTATACATACTGCGGTCATGTTTCGTGAAGGAATGTTTTGGATATACCTAGCATTTCCTCTGAGCTTGTTAGTTCAGGGATTCTATCAAATTCAATTCTCTTGAAAGGGGGAATCACCTAAATTGGTATTCCAATTGCAAACCTCTATGGTGTAAGGAACGTCAAGTCTTGGAATCAGACATGTCAACTTACTTGACATAAATGGAAAGATGTGTGCAGATCAGGGGAAAGGCTCTTAATGTTGTTACAAGCCCCAATGTAAAGGTTGTTGTAGTCGGTAATCCATGCAGCACAAACGCCTTAATTTGTCTTAAGAATATACCAAATATGCCCCTAATAACTTTCATGCATCGACAAGGCTGGATGAAAATAGAACTAACTACTAGTTTACACTCAAAGCTGGAGTTTTCTATGATAATATTTCGAACATGATAATCTGGGGAAATCATTGGACAACTCAAGTCTCATATTTTGTTAATGTAAAAATCCATGAAATACTTGTCACAAAAATTATCACCGATACCAAATGGTTGGGAGAAGAATTCATGGTGGTGTATTGATAAAAAAGTGGGGAGAAGTGGTGGACAGGTGACATGGAGATCAAGTGGGAAGCAAGAAGATGCAGGCGTCTACGGGAATGATGCAATGAGGATCTATTGATAGATTGGGATTTGTGTGGATGTTGGAGGGGGAGAGACGTGGACATCTGAGTTGACTTACGTGGGGTAGAGTGGAGCAAGGTGGACGGTGGGTTAAGTCGGTGGGAGTGGCTAAATGGGGGGGTGTTGAGGATTAGGTGGCTAAGGAGTAGTTGGAGGATAGGTATGTATGGGATGAGAGGAGTGGAGGGAATGAGTGGGCTCAGGGAGGAGAAGGGTAAGTCGGTTAGGGGGGATAGGGAATAAGGTGGAGATGGGGTAACGTAGGGTAGGGTGAAGATTTTTTTTTGTTTTTTTTTAATATTTCCTTTTTATAACTTAATTTAAATTAAATGTTTTTTTAATAAAATAATAATTGTTATTTATTTAATTAATTAATATTAATAGTATTATTAACATATTTAATTAAAAGTAATAACAATAAAAGTTTACGCTTCTTATAAATAAGTCAATAATAGCTCTTTTCAAACGATAAATCAATGTACCTTAATGGTGATATAAACGACTACCTGTACACACCCCAACACATGGACGAAGATAATACCAAAGATCCTGCAAGTGGGTGAGTCTAAAAATAAAAACTGCATAACATATATCTAGATTGACATGATGTCATACTTACAATAATATAAATACAATAACTATTATACATACGACACTTATACAAAGTGAGCAAGAAAAAACATGACCAGAGTTTGGATCTGGTCCCACCAGGCGTGCCAAATGTTGATATGAGTTTCCAGCTTCCTATCCAGATGAGTGTATAAGTAATCAAGAAACACTAAACAACATCAAGTATACAAGGGCTTAGTACCTTGAAGATGACGATGGATGATACAGGCGCAAAGTTGATATTGGACTCCTCGGTGTGATCCTAGCAAGCCTACCATTCACATACACTAGAAAAATAATGATTAGAGATTTTATACAAGGGTTTCCTAAAAAAGAAGATCCAGGAAGCGTTAAATCCCTCGGTGGCTGTCAACCCCCATGCGATAAGAATAATAATAAAATAAATTCCAAATAGATAACATACAAATTGATAAACAAATGAACCTGGAAGATACCGATGTGCAGATGGTGTTATTGATCTGATGTGTGTAACATGAATCTCATCACATGAACCAAATCATGAGCAAAGTATCATGGAGATTCCACATGTTATCACCAAGATAGAATAATAATGATATTATAAAATGGCTGAAATCTCTCAGCATTCACCTAAATTTCCTAACTTTTTCTTCCTCCCAAATATGGGGAAAAAACCCATATTTATAACTTAGATGTGAGGTTAGATTGGGGTTAACAAGTAACCGGGGTTGAGTAGAGTAACCCCAGTTAAGAGATATGATGTGATCACATGGGGACCACGGCTTGAATTATTAGATGGAGTGGGGAGCATGATTGACATGGTGGGTGAGATAAAAGATTCCATTTAAAAAAGGGTGTCGGATAGGTGTATTATTACTCATGGATTAATAATTTGTGGAAGATGGAGATAATATCAAACCTTGAATTATCAAATGCGTCTACATGGAGCCCATTTGATAATTAATTAAGCAAATGGATACAATTTCATTTAATTTAAGAGAAAGAGATGCGAGAATGGAAATAGCGTGAATGTGAGATGACTGAGGGGCGTTATACCCAAAAATAGGTGTCTACAGTGATAATGACCAAAACTCTGAGGATGATCAAAATGACATCTCACTCAAAGAACAATCCCATGTTGAAAATATTTTACGTATGAATAAAGACCAATTTTTTCTTCATCTCCTTGAGAAGGGAGAAAAATTACCCTCTGATTTTGACAAAAATAGCCTAAAAACATTACTTGGAAAACCACCACCTAACAAGGGTGAACCTTTCATTTTGATAAAAAATGATGATGAGGTAGGCCCTAGTCACATGAACAATGATGATCAAAACAAGTCCACCTCGAACAACACCAAAGGAGATGAATCAAACAAAGACAAATATGATGAAGGGAACAAAGGAAAATCAACTGATTTGGCCACCAATCCCACTCAATCCCTCATGAATCAAATTAATGACATGGCTAAACAACTTTTTATCTTAAATTCCAAAGTCACCAATGAACCCCATGACAAGGAGGGACCAAATAAAACTAGTGATGCTTCATTTAAGATTCATACCACACACACCAAAGATAAAAACAACTCTATGAGTGATGGTTCCTTATCTTTCTTACAGAACAACTCACCATTTTCCCAATAATGGAAAATGATGAAGGACACCATCTCTAGGTATGCAACATCAATGCAAATAATTCAGCTTTGAAGAATTGTGTCCTTACCCCTTCGATAAGAACATTTTGCATGTCCCTTTTCCCAAATATTTTGAGACACCCAAATTTGAAAAATAAAAGGGAAAGAATGATCCTAGAGAGCATATCAAGGATTTTATATGCCTTGTCAAGAGGTGGCCTATAGTGATGTCTTCTTAATGCCTCTCTTTCCACGAAGTCTAGGAGGACAAGCCTTGGACTAGTTTCTACACCTCCCCAAGGGATCTATACAAACTTTCTGTGACCTCTCAGAGAAGTTCATTAAACATTTATCATTCAACCTAGACTCTGAAATTACAATGATGGATTTGTGTAATGCCAAACAATGAAAAAATGAAACCTTTGCACAATTCCTACAAAGATGGTGTGGGATTGCTAGTTGTTTCCCATGCTCCATGCCTGAGAAATAGCTTATGAGCATCTTTTTACCTAATCTCACCATAGTGAACTATCTTTTCACATGTAAATGCATTGCCTTAATACTTTCGAAGAAGTTATTGAGAAAGGATCGCATATTCAAAAATCCCTTATCACAAAAGGTTTGATTAAACCTCATTCAAAAAACAATGGGAAACATAGTAATCATCCTAATAGCTCTCATGAAGACAAATCTAAACATGTTAACCACAATCATAATATGGTTCAATGATGGTATTACAGACAATCACAATGTCCACAACGTCCAAAACACTCAGACTAGACCAAACAAAGGTAAATAACCTCTTGTTATTTCTAGCAAAGAGGTTTTATCCTCTCTTGATTCTAAGCGACGTCGTTTCACTCCTTTGGGAGAACCTCTATCAAATTTCCTTCAACAACTCATTAATGCAAACATGGTTACTTATCCCATCACTAGACCTTGGGTTGAGGGAGAACCCAAGCCTACTTGGTATAAAGCTGATACTTATTGTGATTTTCATCGCATTGATGGTCACCCAACTGATTGATGCTTTCGCTTATGTCAATTTGTTCCAATACCTCATTGATAGTGGAGATATCATTGTTGAATAACCATCACCAAATAAAACACCCAATGACAATATCAAGGTGTTCTCAAACCCATTTTTCAAACATGGCAGTGACGATAAAAATGTTGACAAAGGTCCCTCTAGAAATAATGTTGATTTTAGTTCAATTATCTCATTTATTGAGGAAGTACCATCTACAATGGTGACCATTAACTTCAAACCTTTGAGTAATGCAATGACCACACACCAAAGGAAGATATGGGTTCCCATGGCAGACCAACCTCTATGTCTTTTACAGAACCTCAAACATCCAAACCAACAACTCCTTCAAATCAAAATTCAAACTCTAATGCCAAATATCCCACTCCAGGTCAGTATGACTTAATCAAATAATTAACAACTACACTAGCACATATCTCCTTAATGGAACTATTAAAAGAGTCACATAGCTTTTAGGATATTCTTACTCACACTTTAAATGAATCATGTGTTCCTCATACTCTCAATGTTCAACAGTTTCAGGATATGTTCGTAAACCTTATGCCTAAAACTCCTATCCTATATTTTGGCCCTCAAGATATGTTGAACACAAATTTGATTAACAATAACTCCTTGTACATCGAAGCCTACATTACAGACCATAAGGTTAAGAGATTTTTCATCGACAATGGAGCATCTCTTAACATATGTTCTATAAAAATGCTTGCTGTCTTGGTCGTACAATAGATGACTTAGATGTTAATATCATTACCATTCATGGTTATGATAATATTGAGCACCAATCTTGTGGTACCATCACTCTTTCCATTCAAGTAGGCCCGCAACTCCTTGACATTTTGTGTCATGTAGTTGAATACAGAAACGTCATATAACATTCTTCTAAGTAGACCTTGGATACATGTCATGCACGCAGTACCTTCCACCTTCCATCAATGCATAAAGTTTCTACATAATGGTACAAAGAGTTCACCTTGTGTGGCGATACTGACCCCTTTGAATAATGTAAGTTTTTTAAAGCAAGGTACAAAAAATGGCAAATTATTGTCCATTTGCTGATAGCAAAACCAGATCTAGCACAACTTCCTATTGTTACTAACCATATTGATCCTTATGTAATATTGCACCATCTTATGCGTCATGTCTTCTTCTGAAGAATCTATGTCTAAAAGGTCACCTGAGAATATTCCTCATGCCTCTACACCTTCTTCTGGAAGTTGATCTACATCTAAGGTATCACCTAAAACTACTTCTCCCATAAACTCTTATGTGAGTATAAACTTGACAATGCATTTCTCGTTAGAAAACTCTCAATTATTGCCTCATAATTATGTGCATCCTTGCACTTATCTATGAAAATCCATGACTTACTATCTCATAAATTACTCATTCATGGTTATGATATGGATATCTAGAAGATGAACATATTCCAATATCTACCATGACTCTTAGCATATAAGACAGGATTGCATGAATCCACTCATTCCCAAGGAGCTATGATGAAAAACATGAACTGGAAAGGAAGAGGCCTTGACGCAGGACATGGTGTATAACCTGAATTTTGGTCTAATCTTTACACATTGGATTACATGACATATGAGTACCTTCCACTTTCCTATTTGATGTATTAAGTTTGATGACATAATGAAATTAAGACCAATTCCACCTTAGCCTCTTCAAATACTGACCCCTTTCTGAAGGGAATATAATTTTCCTTGAATACTTATCCATTCAAACCAAAAGTCAATGGTGTTTATCCTTACCTCATTGATCAAGACCTAACAATCTCATATTAACCATGGACCTCTTTCAAAATGATGAACCATTCAGGAGTTCCTCGAGGCTTAAGACCATTTTCCCTTGTCTGAAAATCACCCTCCAAGAAGGGTTTTGGATATAAACCTTGATGTTTCTACATTCTTCGGCTAAAGAATGTTAACCCAAATCTCCAAACAACCTTGTAATCAAATAAATGTTACTGATCATAAAGTCAAGAGATTTCTTATCAATAATGGAGCAAAACATTTGTTCTATAAAAATGCTATCATTGCCTTGGTCATAGTGAAAGACCTGACTTAGAGAGCAAAAATCATTACCATTCATGGTTATGATAATAGGGTAAATCCCCTAGTGGTAACCTTTTCCCATAGAAGTAGGAGATTCATATCCTTGACAATATGTGTCAATGTACACAATCCTACAGACATGATTTCATATAATGGCTTCTTCTGGGTAGACCTTGGATAGATGTGATGCATGCAGTACCATTCCACATTTCCATCAATGCATAAAGTTTACACATAACGGTGAGAGTTCACCTTGAAACTGATAATGACCCCTTTGAATACTAACCAAGTTTTTCAAGCAAGGTACAAAAAGGTAAATATTTTCCATCTGTTGATAGCACAACTGTGATCTAGAACATTCTATTGTTACCAACATATTGATCTTGATATTATCACCCTCATGCTTCCACATCTATTTTGAAGAATCTACATCTAATGTGTCACCTGAGGATATTCCTCATGTTTCCACGTCTTCCTCTGGAAGCATCTACATCTAAGGTGTCACCTGAAGTTACATTCTCTCATAAAGGCTTAGGTGAGTACACACTTGACAATACATTTCTTGTTGGAAAACTCCCATTATCGCCTCACAGCTATGGGCATCCTAACGCTCCTCATTTACAAGAACCTCCAGCTTACTATCTCAGAAAAATTCTTTGGAGATGATATGGATATCTAGAAGATGAACATATTCCAATTTCCAACGAATCTTGGCTATACGATGACAGGATGGCAGAATGCTATGAATCCACTGATTACACCAAGGGCCATAAAATGATGAAAAACATGAACTGGAAAGGAAGAGGCCTTGGCCCACAAGGGCATGGTGTTCTTGAACCTATGAATATCAAGTCTAACCTTTACACATATGGTCTAGGATATGAGACATATGAGAAGAGGCCTATAGTCTTTGATGTGTTACCTAGCGATGAGGACTCAGATTCTGAAATTGAGACCGGTTCCACACATAGCCTCTTCGAAGACCTAGCCGAAACTACACTTTTCCTAGACTACTTATCCATTCAAACCCTTGATGTTGTTTATCCTTCCCTCATTGATCAGGACCAACAATGTCATATTTCCATGGATCTCTTTCAAAATGATGAGGCCATCCAAGAGTTTCCTCGGGGCTTCAAGACCCTTTTCCCTTGTCAGATAACAAGAAGGGTTTTGATATAAACCTTGATGTTATCACCTACTTTGGTGAAGAACTTACAATATCCAGTCCTAAAGAAAAAGAAATTAAACACAGAAAAAAGACAAATTATATCTCATATAGTGAAAACCTTTCTGAGGCATTATACAAGAAGCAAAAAATGAAAAAGAAAAAGAAAGAAAAGGACGCATCTCCTAGTGAAAACCTTTCAGAGGCACTAGAGAGAGGATATTTGGATCCAGAAATATCTGACAATCTACACAAGCCTCCAACATCATTTCAAGATAATGACACTTCTAAGTTGTTGGTAGAAGAGATGACAACCATTAACATTGGAACTGAAGACCAACCAAAATTGTTACAACTAGGTGCCAGTTTATCAGAAACCAAAATCAAAGCCTTCACAACACTTCTAACCGAGTTTCAAGATGTATTCACTTGGTCTTACAAAGATATGCCCGGTCTTGATCCTTCTCTTGTGGTTCATCACCTTGTGGTGCACCCAGATGCTAAACCTGTCAAGCAAAAACTACGTAAAATGCATCCCAAGGTTGCATTGCTTGTTAAGGCCGAACTACAAAAATTATTGGATGCAGGCTTCATACGGTGCATTGACTACTCAGAGTGGATATCTAATATGGTACCAGTTGTGAAGAAGACCCCCAGAATCTGTATTTGTACAGATTTTTGTGACATTAACAAGGCATGTCCTAAGGATGATTTCCCTTTGCCTAATATTGACATGATTGTCGATTCTACTGTGGGCCATGAGATGTTATCCCTTATGGATGGATTTTCTGGGTATAACCAAATTCAAATTGCTGAAGAAGACCAGCATAAAACAACTTTTACAACCCCATGGGGGACATTTTGTTACAAGGTCATGCCTTTTGGCCTTAAAAACACTGGTGCAACTTATCAACATGCCATGACTGTTATTTTCCATGACCTTCTTCACGACATAATGGAAGATTATGTCGATGATATTCTTGCTAAATCAAAGACTAGGGTGGATCATCCAATAGTTCTTAGGTGTATATTTGAGTGGTTAAGGGAGTACAAGGTTCACCTTAATCCAAAAAAATGTGTCTTTGGTGTCACTTCAGGGAAACTTCTGGGATTCATTGTCTCATGAAGAGGAATTGAAGTGGACCCTACCAAGGTCAAAGCTATAATAGATATGCCACCTCCTCAGAACCTTTGACAACTAAGGGGCCTACAAGGAAAAATACAGTCTATTCATCACTTCATCTCTCAATTGGCAGATAAGTGCCATCATTTCAACCAGCTGCTTAAAAAGGATGTCCAGTTCAAATGGACACAAGACTGTCAAGATGCCTTTGCAAAATTGAAAGAATACCTCGCATCTCCACCAGTACTCATGCCGCCTATACAGGATAAGCCTATGTTGTTGTATACATCTGCAACAGAACATGCCATTGGGGCATTATTGGCAACACAATGATAAGGGTCAGGAACAAGTTGTGTATTACTTGAGAAGAACTCTGCTTGAACATGAGACCAAGTACTCGCAGGTTGAAAAGGCTTGTTTAGTGGTTGCTTATACTTTTGGCAAGCTGCGACACTATCTCCTAAATCATACCACCAAGCTAATTTCAAGGGTTGATCCTCTTAAGTACCTACTTTTGAGACCAGTCATAACAGGACGAATGTCTAGCTGGATTGCACTACTCAGTGAATTTGACATTGAAATTTTCAATCAAAAGGCTATCAAAGGTCAAGCACTGGCAGATCAACTGGCCGCAACACCACTACCAGGTTCACAACCACTAAATTTTGAATTTCCAGATGAAGACTTGTTGTACATAGAAGCAACACCCTTATGGACATTATTCTTTGATGGATCTTGCAATATCCATGGTTCTGGAGCAGGAATTGTCTTGTGTACACCAGATGGAGACCTCATACCTAAATCTTATCGTATCAACTTCCCTTGCACAAATAACATAGCAGAGTATGAAGCACTGATAGCAGGCTTAGGGTTTGTTATCTCATGGTGCCTGCAAGAATTGATAGTTCTTGGTGATTCTCTTCTAGTCATTAATCAAGTTAACAGAGAATATCAGGTAAAAGATGAAAAGCTCTTACCTTATAAAAGAATGGTTGATAGCCTTAGAGGGTATTTCCAGATTATCAATTTTGAACAAGTTCCTCGCATACAAAACAAAGTAGTGGATGCCATGGAAACTATCACTTCCCTTCTTTCATTCGACACTAATCAAACTCACAATGAGTTCCTTGTTGAACATCTTTTGGTGCCCGCATATGAATTGTTGGAGTCCACCATGGTTTGTGAGATTGTTGGTCCTGATCATCCCTGGTACCACGATATATACACCTTCATTCAAACTAAATCCTATCCTCCTAATTTTAATTCAGCTAATAAAAGAGCCTTAGCACAACGTGCTTCGCGCTACACCCTTCTTGCTGACACCTTGTATCGAAGAGGCTATGATGGGACTCTCTTAAGATGTCTCAATCAAGATGAAGCTAATCAGATGCTAGTTGAAGTACATTTGGGTATTTGTGGTGCCCATACCAGCGGAATAGTCCTTGCAAAGAATATTTTACGCATTGGATACTACTGGCCCACAATGGAGGAAGATGCATGCAACTTTGTGAAGAAATGTCAGGCTTGCCAAAAACACGGTAATCTCATTCATGCACCATCCCAAGCCTTGCAACCTATTACTTCACCTTGGCCTTTTTCAAAATGGGGACTTGATTTAATTGGAAAAATAAATCCCACATCTTCTGATGGCTAGACATTTATTATAACTCCCACTGAGTATTTCACCAAGTGGGTTGAGGCTATGCCTCTTACTAACGTTACTGGGTAAATATTTCTAAATTCATTTTCAACCATATTATCTATCATTTTGGCATCCCCACTGCTATTGTCACTGACAATGGTGGTTCTTTCAAAAATAAGGATCTCAAGGCCCTAGCTAAGAAATATAATATCCACCTAAAATGGGCTACACCCTATTATCCACAATGCAATGGCAAATCCAAAGCATCAAACAAGACTATCAAGTCCATTTTGGAAAAGATAGTCAATAAACATGGGCTTAATTGGCATGCACAGTTATATCCTACCCTCTGGGCCTACCACACTTCCTTCCGTACACCTACAGGAGCTACTCCTTTTTCCCTAGTATATGGCTCTGAAGCCATATTACCTATCAAAGTTGAACTGCCTTCACTTCGTGTCTCCCTCCAACATCTCATTCATGAAGAGGATTACCATGTTGCACGCCTTACAGAGCTAGAATTACTAGACGAGAGATGGCTTCATGCCTTAGACCATATGTAGGTATATCAGAATAGACTGCGCCGTAATTATAATCGTAAGATCAAACCTTGACAGTTTGAAATCGGTGATTTGGTCCTAAAGGAAAATCAAAATAACACAACTAAACCACGAGAAAAATAGGGAAAATTTGAGCCTAATTGGTTGGGTCCTTATGTTATAACTGCTAAATTTGGATCTGGTGCATACAAACTATCTACCGAGGATGGAAAAGAGTTGAAGGAGCCTATGAATTCCATTCATCTGAAGAAGTTCTACTCCTGAGTCTCCGAAGAGTAACCCTTGTACTGGGGGCATATCAGTGCATCCACCTGTTTTCATTTCACTTTGTTTCCCACTTGTAACTTTTCACCTTGTCCATGTGTCACATGTTTTCCTTGTTAGGTTGTCATGCCCATTGTCTACCACCATTGTTCACCTTCCATTATGCTTTCGTTCACTTCCTTCATACATAGTATGTTGGTTTTGACTTGGGAATTTCCTTTCCCTCTTCTTTGGCGTGTGGTTCAAAATTCCAAAAAAGCCAAAAACATTCTAAAAAATATCTCACAAAAAAAATACAAAAACAATATAAAATTGTTCAAAATCCCAAAAAATATAAAATTGTTCAAAAAATACAAAAAAAACATACAAAATGTTTCGAAAATGCTTTCAAAATAAAAATCTCGCACTATGTAATTTCTTTCACCATTTTCTTCATCTGATTGTTCCCAATCATCTTTTCCAATCAATCAAGCCACTCTTTGCAATGTAACTTTGCATAGGGACATCACTTGGCTTTGGCTTTCTCTTGGGGGAAACTTGACATCTGTATATATTCGCTTCTTTATTAGAATTTTTTTTACATTAGTGTGTTTTTGTTCACTAGCTTGTTTGCTTGTTTAACATTTGTACATATGGAATTTTGTATTGTATATTCTTAGCTTAGTTTCTTATGTTTGATAGTTCAATAACCAGTACTCTGTGTATCTGGAATGCGCTCATGGACCAATTGCAGGAAATTTATTCACATCCTAGTTCACATATAACTTTGGTGTGGTTCTTTCCTGTTCATATTGGGTTTCTTTCTATTACTTCTTTTATATCTTTTTGTCATTTGCACGTGTTGTGTTTTCCTCCTGGTTTATTTAAGCCATGGAATGTCTTCATTTTTTTTGCATTTGTATTTCAAAACTTGTGAAAATCCACAAAAAAATCAAATATTTCAAAAATCCAAAAAAAAAAAAATCACAAAACTTTCGGACAAACATTCACTTATCACAAGAATCCTACAATTGGAAAACACTTAAAGTGAATCATTCAACATCTCAATACAATCTTGATAAATGTCATACTTTTATCTATTACCCTAGTGATTGTGCCAATCTTACAACTATCACTTTCTTCCCTTTGCATGATATGCTAACTCTGCTTGGGGCAAGTCACACAATTGTTTTTCCTTCGTGATATAACTTCACCTGGGGAAATTTCAACTTTGATCATTTGCACAATGGATTCAACAAGAGTGTCATAAGGAGTTACTTTAACTCCACTCTTCCAGTCTGATCTATTCCCACTTGGGAGCATTTGTATCTACTTAATCATCATTGTGGCACACATTAGGGGCATAGCTGATTGTCTTCTTTTTCGACTTTGTGTTGCATTGTTGATGTTTACTCTTTTTGGACCACTTACAAGTAGTGTGATTACATCTTGGTTCCTTTATAACCCTGATGCCGGCACCTACTTTGTATATTGGGTTTGTTTTCCTTTTTATCTTTTCTTTGTTGTGTGTGTTTGTTTACGTGCATCTGGGTTAACCATCTTGATTCTTTTATAATCATGGTGACAACTCTATTGTGTAACAGCAAAAATCAGGTTGCTCTAAAAATTACTCTCCAAATAATGCTCATGCTATGAACACAGTCCTTTCCCATCCTTGTTCTAATCCCTTGTTTTCTTCCTATCAAGTGGTTGTCCACCACCTTGTTGCATCATCCACCCACTTGAGGGGGCATTCCTCTACCATTCTTCTTGTTGGGGCATCTCAATGCTTCACAATTTTTCCACTCGCCGATCTGCATGCATCTACTATCTTTAAAGCACTATTACTTTGCAATAGCACTTTAAAGAGGGGAAAAATGTAGACACCCCAAAATTACACTTCTGTTTCCACTTGTTCCCAGTGTTATCCTAGTACACCATGTTATTCACCCATTTGTGATTAATTGATTAAATTAATTAATTAATACACATTGTACCCCTTTGGATTAATTAAATTAATCCCATGTATCCTTTGTACCCCTTTAGCTAAATTAATTATTATTTATTAATTAATTAATTAAGTGTGTGCACATCCTAGTCATCTGCCACTTGATCCAACTCCACTTAGACTCCACTTGGACTCCCTATCCTTATCCTAGTTAACTGCACTTCTAGAATCCTAGAAAGGTGGGGGTAATTAAAATGCACGTACAACCACCTTTTCGGATGCATATTTTTGAAATTAATTCATTTACTTCCCCAACACTATTGCAACTGCCCACAACGTTATTTTTAGCATACTCATTTATCTGTGTGTAACTGATTTCAACTACCTTTTTCTTCTATAAATTACAGGCTTACCTTCCTTTCAAATCCTCTTGAATTTGAAGTACAAAAAAATTGTTGAATTCATTGTGTCTGTAGCATTTGCATTCAAAGCTTGGAGAGTAATCAAGAGCACCCACAATCATTTCTGACATCCATTTTAAAGGTTTCACAAGAGACCCTTATTTGAGGTTTTGCACACTTCTCATTCATAACTCATATTGGGAACATATTCCATTCGATCTTGCATGCAATGTCACCATGTGTTCCCATGATGGTCTAGATCATCTTGGCTTCACTTTTGAGGACCTCTAGCCTTCTATTCATGCTCTTCACCTATACTATGGCTTTTTCATTCTCACTGTCGCTTATGATTTGTGTGTTTTTCATCTTCTATTCTATTTATCATGTACCCCTTGTTCTTCTCCACTCACATTAGGGGAATCTTGTCTTACTTATATTAAAGGCACGTTAGATACTAGTCACACCAATATTTCATTTCATATGCCTTTTGGTCACGTTTTCATCTGCAATAGTTCTTTTCTTACATACTCACCTAATTTCACTCGGTGGTATACACATGGTTTCCCACATCCTCCATTCATCGATGAAGAGTATGTTATGGGCATGTATCGTTTACATCTCAATGGCTTATTACATGATCAACCTAATACTATAGCTTACCAAGTTACTAATGCATATCCATTCGAATTTGATTTAGAGGATGATGATCTCCTTGTTGAGTTTACATATTCCCTTGGCACACTACCGCGGGGGGCATACCACATTACACACTCTCCCCCCTAATGTTTTGGCTTAGTCACATAGCATCACATCAAACCTTTCATACTTATTATCTATCGTCCTTTCCTATAGGCATATCATATCACATGTCATAGCACCATCACTACCCGATGACACACTCTTATGCTTTGGTTCACACTTTACTGTTGAGGGATTACCATTACACTGAACACCACACACCACACTTTAGGAATCACACATTGCACATCCAACACAATACATTCTACATTTTTGTCACAAACCTTTTGACATTTACACATTCATACATCACACATTTTTATTAAAATGTCAATATTTCTATCATCTATGTGTTTTTCATCATACATTATTCATTACTAGGCTATCTACATATATAGTCACATTATACACTGCACATTTTCATATCATACATTTTCTATATACTATACTAGTCTTCATTACATATGAGTCTAGTTTTACATTTCATCCCTACATTCTACTTTATACTAGTCCTTACCCTTCACACCACATACATTATTAGGCTAACCATGGATAACCTATACATAATCATACCATACACTATGTGTCTCTATTACAGATTTAGATCAAAATAACATAGTAAAATAATATATTGATCTTCGATATCCTGTCATACACAATACATGGCTATTATATAGCCAAACAAATAGCCAAAACAACCTCCTATAATTTAAGAGTAGTTACAAAAAATAAACTATATACGTGAAGTTGTTTTAACAATTTCACATATAATACCAAGTAATTATGAGTTGTTTCTCAACAACTCATAATACAATGTTTACACTATATTAATATTCCCAGCATTCACCCCCTTAGTGTGAACATGGGGTGAAGTGTAGTTGAAACCAGAATCATATGCCTATGCATATTTTTAGGTCTGCATACTGCTCCTCTCCTCTGGACACCAGTTGTTCTCCTATACAATTGTTTCACTAACTGACACCTCCCACGCCACATCACAACACTTCAAGAGAACATATAGGAATACACACATGTACCAAGAAAACATACACAAACTATTATTCTGCACACCAAATAAAATAAACACACAACTGGAAATAAATATGTCACCACCATAAAATGCAACCTCGTCATTGGTGACTGACGAGAGGTGTTGAGTAGCCTCCATCCTCCATTTCCTCCTACCTCCATTAGATGAATTATTTACCATAAGTATTCCTCATCACTAGGACAAGAAAGTTCTTCATCTTTAGAATATTCATCCCAATCAGTTTCTTCTTCAACAATATAAGCCTTTTGATCAAGCTTATCATTAAGGAGATCTTGTGCCCATTTCTTACAATTTAGTATGACATGTCCTACTTCTTTACAATAATAACATTTTTTTTTTCCTTTTGTAGGAACATGCTTTGAATTATACCTTCCCCTTTTTTATGACGTACTAGCTTTAGTGTGTACATATAAAACTTCTTCCTCTAGTTCTAAAGGTTCATTATGATCAAGAAGAGTAGAAATTACTCCCTCTAAACCAATTTTAGTCTTGCTCAAAGTAAAAACCATTTAGATAAACTATTCAAAATAATTGCTTTGGCATCATCATCATTTACCTTCTCATTAATACCCGCAAGCTGATTGAGAAGAGAGCGGAACTTGCTAATGTGATCTGCCATTTTTGTAATTTCATCCATCTTTAATCCATAAAGTCTCTGCTTAAGAGTTGTCTTAGCACTATCTGCTTCAAATCTAAATAGTTTATTTAATGTCTCCCAAATTTCCTTTACAGACTTTGTGAAATCTACATGGTGTAGGTAAGCTTTAGAAAAACCGAGACCAATAGTTCCCAAGGCCTTTTGATCCTTGATATTCCATTTTGCGAGATCTGTTGGATTTGTTGGTGTTGTCACATTTGGTTTAACCACATCCCAAAAATATTTCTCAATCAAGTTTAGCTGCATCTGGATTCTCCATGTATGAAAATCACATGCTTCGAACTTCTCAACGAGACTCAATTTCTCCATTTTCACAACTATTGTATTTGTAAACAAAACGTTCACTATAATTGATGGAGATACTATGTTTTATAAGTATCGATAAATCACTATTTAAAAAGCAATAAAGGGAAATTACTTTTTAAATACTCTAAATGATTTAATCAACTTAAGAAATTCAATTTACTGTATGCCAGTTTGTTGTGTGGATGATCCAACTTGACTTTTGGCCATAGGCTACATGTTGCACGTTGCACTATAGTTATCTTTTATCTTCCACGATTGCTTAGTACTGGGTTTGTTTCATCCCCACCATTTTCATCTTGTAAGTAGAATCTCTCTACTACCGATTAAATAATGCATATCCAAACTGTCAGCTATTACATAATCTCTCTATGTTTTCAATGATTGAGTCTTTGTAATGATTATAGTTAGTTCTTTTTTACCTTTGTTCTTTGTCACTAACTGTCATCATTGCATATGATTTGTTTGATTTGTCGGATATCATCTTTGTCATTGTTGTCACTCTTGGAATGCAGGCAATAGAACTGGACTCTTCCTATAGCCGTGTAGTTGTGTCCTCAAGAAAACTGCGATAGCTGTGTTTCAAAACGGCTCCAAACAGCTTGCACTATGCTATGCACCTAGGGAAAGGATGTTATGATGTATATGTATTGATGGAGATGCCGACATGTGGCACACATCCCCTTATCTTATTATATCATTCATTTATTATTTATTATGTCTAGGAGGTCAGCCTCAGTATTGGCCATAGGTTAGAATGGTATATATAGGGGTTAGAAGGTTATACTTAATCATCATATTGAGTATTGGAGTGTTATTGTATGGTTTGGAGGTTACCCCCTCGAAGTGGTATTGAAGGTTTCCCCCTCAAAGTGGAAAAGATATTATATGAGCATATTGTCATCATTTATCTATATTTTGGTGTTCTCTCATGTTATTCTGTTGTATATATTCTGATTTATACAAGTAATATCCTTACAAGTGATATCAGATCTCTGATACCAAATTTAACGAACCGTTACACCAAAACCTTGAGGTGTTAGTGAAATCCACACATGAGGATCATAACATCCCACCATGCTTACGTAGAGCCTGACTCGGGCTGGGTTTGCACCCACACTCCCATACGTACGAGCCCCGCTTCACCGACGTTTAGGCGCCCCACGGGCCCCGGCTACACGACGTAACCAACCGAGTGGGATTCAAACACGGGTGGTCATTCTGATACCACTTGTAAGGATATTAGTTGTATAAATCAAAACATATACATCAGAATAACATGAGAGAACACCAAAATATAGATAAATGATGACAATATGCTCATATAATAGCTTTGCCACTTCGAGGGGGCAACCTCCAATACCACTTTGAGGGGGTAACCTCCAAACCATACAATAACACTCCAATACTCAATATGATGATTAACTACAACCTTCTAACCCCTATATATAACATTCTAACATGTGGCCAATACTGAGGCCGACCTCCTAAGCATAATAAATCATAAATGAATTATATAATAAGATAAGGGGATGTGTGCCACATGTCAGCATCTCCATCAATACATATACATCATAACATCCTTTCCCTAGGTGCATAGCACACTGCGAATGCTCATGCTCCAGTGATGCGTGGACTGTGTGGACTACTCCAAGTGGATGTTTCTACAATGTTGTTCAAACTACACAAAGAACCGTATTCTCTTCATGATCAACGTCGTTCTGGTACCATATTACATATTTAGATCAGAATAACATAGTAAAATAATATATTGATCTTCCATACCCCGTCATACACAATACAAGGCTATTATATAGCCAAAAAAATAGCCAAAACAACCTCCTATAATTTATGAGTAGTTACAAACAATAAACTATATACGTGAAGTTGTTTTAACAATTTCACATATAATACCAAGTAATTATGAGGTGTTTCTCAACAACTCATAATATAATGTTTACACTATATTAATATTCCCAACAGTCTCCACATACATTCTATATACTACACTAGGATACATTTCATATGGGTCTATTTTTACATTTTTCATGTTACATATTACATTTCTCTCTACACCTATTATTACATTTTACACATTACATAGTATACATCCTACACACCCTACATACCCTACATTACATTTCCCACACCACACATTTACAAAACCTTACTAATCACATGGTCATCTAGTTTCATCATACATGCCACATTTTCTTCTATCTCCTGCGCTCATCACCCTATGACGCACTTAAGTTCCTTAGTCCATACTCGACTTCTGAGGGTTTGCCAATCAAATGGACCTTACACTCACCATGTGACATTTCACCGTGCGACATTATTAGGCTAGTGAGATACGTTTTAGACCAAATCGTCACCTATTATATCATTTTGTAGCAGTATACACCTTAGGTTACATCACCACTCCCTTCATTCATCATGTAGTGATATACCCTTAGTGTTAAATCAACACTTATTCTTTCATCTTATAGTTATATATGCTTAATGCTAAATCATCACTCATCCTTTCATCTCATAGTGATATATGCTTAGGGATAAATCATCACTCACCTATTGAACAAGTCGTGATATAAGCTTCAGCTATAGGGTTCACACACATATCTCCACATGTTGCATCTCATCAACACTACATATACACACTCATCACAGCGCGTTAGACACAACAAACACTACTTGACCATTTCCTAATGACAGTCTCGCATTTACGGTTCATTCTGTACTACTGAGGGAGAAAACAAAAATAACTTCATTTCATACACTTTCATCCACTTGAGGGGCACATTGCTCCTATCATTCCATATTGCATTCCATTCCATCCATCCACAAGCATGCTTTATTGTATAGGGGACATTTACTCTTGTTTACTATTTTTTTACATGATCACTTTACTACATATGTTAGATTGATTTCATATATGTCATTATCTATTCCATCCACACATGTTTTCCATGCCTTTGTTTAGTTGTGATGATCAGATACATAGTATCCTACACGCAAATGGATACTCACCTTCTACCCTTCCTACACTAGTCGTTGGGGGAATCCACATTTGTCTCTTCTAGGTGCTATTGTTTCATTTTGTACTTAGAATCTTACATTAATTGATCATACAAATTTTTGACATATTGGATTTTTCTCTAACATGCTAATGGGTGTTCCATGTGCAGCACTTGTTTTGTAGGATTATATGTCTCCATGACTCCTTCCT
The DNA here is from genome assembly GCA_019776745.2 of Taxus chinensis. NCBI lineage: Eukaryota > Viridiplantae > Streptophyta > Pinopsida > Cupressales > Taxaceae > Taxus > Taxus chinensis. Next base: position 128,963,439 of record CM034157.1, on the reverse strand, counting down.
TTTTGTTTCTATTATCTCTTTATTGTTTGCCATTGTATGCGGGATTTGCCCTATGTTTGTGTGCACACTTGTTTGTTGTTTGCAACCATGATGGTGTTGTGTGTCTTGTGACATCATGAGTGATGTCCCATGTTTGTAACCCACTTTTTGTGGCTTACTTTTTTTTTGCGTGTTTACACTACATGTGCTTAGTAGCTTCTTACACTTATTTGCGTCTTTTACACTTGTCTTATTACATGCATGTGTTTTCAGAATAACACTTATTTTGGCTAGCCATCCTTATTTGTGCAGCCTTGGTTTCTACCAAGCGTACCCCTTTTCCCTTGTAGGGTAGAGTTACAAAGTTCAGAGTGTAGTAGCTCCTCTTTTAGGGCCACATTCTCCTATCAATGACATCACATGTGCCCCCAAAGAGGGGGACATCATTGAGGGTTTACATACTAACACAACATATTTACACTGGTTTAGTTCAGTGCACTTTCCACCCTTGGAATAGTAGGTTACATACAATGAGTGGGTTTAGACCAGTCTACAAAACCCATACACAACGAATTTTACAGGATATGGTGTCCTTAACATTTCTGGGAAGCAGTTATAGGCTTACAGGTTACATTGGGTGTGCCTATCTACATTACTTTGGCTCCAATGTGGCATTGAATCACCCAAAAAACTAGGACAATACAGAGATCTCTTCACACACATTTTAGGGAAGAAGTGGTCAAAGGTTGGAGGACACATAAGCATTTCCTCCCTACACTTCTTCGGCCATATGGCATGAGATTTCCCAAAAAACTCGCAATAGTACAAGATATCCTTCTACACCCTTTTTCTCTCGACATGGATCAGGTGCACATGTTCCATTTACATTTTTTACATTTTGCATATTTACATTTGCATATTTTACACATTTCTATACACATGCATATTTTACATAGAAATTTTACACTTACATACATACATTGACTACTTGATCATTTTCTCCTTGTAGGTCCGGTTGTATGAGAAACAAATAGTCAAATGGGGGTAACGACAAGAAACAACAACAACAACAATGATGTCACAACAAACATTACATGACAAAACACACCTTACTAACCATGCAGGTACATTATACACACAACAACTACACATGCATTTCACCCTAGGTTCACTCTCATCACTTTTTCTTTGCACATTTTTCATCTTTAGTTTCCAGGCTCCTCCATATTTTTATCATTCCATGCTTTTTTCTAGTCCTTCACCACATTTTCTACTACACACTTCATGGAGATCAATTATGACATCTCTATCTACTTTATGTTACCAAGCTTTCCACTCACCAACATAAAGTGGGGGAAAAATGTAGTCAAAAAATCATGTACTTTAGACATTTTTTTTCCTTGGTCTCATACTACTATTTAGAAGGTTCTTAAGTGAAGAAATTACTAATTAATCCCACATTTTGGCCATCTTGTTTTATTTTGTATTTCAAAATTCCCACACATTTTTACCCATACATGCCCAACCATTTTCTAACACTTTCCATCATTTTAGCCTAAACCGGGGTTCCCAGACTAGTACTAGGGCACCCTGGGGTGCCACTAGAGGTGCCCACCTGACCCCAATCCTTGTTTTACTTTCCCAGCCTTTTTGGGCCTCTTTCTATCCATTTTTTGTCCTTATCTTTTTCCTAGTCATTTGCCATTTCAGGGATTAATTATGAAATTAGAGCAAGAGAACCCTATAAATATAAAGTTATGAGACCATAATGAGGGACCTAACATCACTTACTACTATCACTCCATCTAGAGTTACATCCATTGCATCACTTGAATCCACATAGCTCCATCATTAAGGCTAGGAGATTTGCATCAACACACACTTCATAGGGGGGGATTCTATTCTATTCCATGCACACATACTATTACATTTTCTACATTTATTCTATTGCTCGCTACTTCACAAAGTGTGACTTGGACAAGATCACCTAGGGAACGACATGCACACACACACACCACACACAAACTACATTTGGGTCTGAAATGTAGTGCAAGGCTCTCAGTTTAATAAGCCCACTATTGTGGCAAGCTGAGGTCAGTCTGACCCATTCATTTGTCATCTTTTATTTTTTAGGGTTTTGATACTCCTTTTGTCTTTTACAGGTCTTCAACTTCATCTTACTATATGTTATCCAAATAACTTCCTAATTCAGTTGATGGAAACTAATGAGTTACACTATCGACAATGAATTGTTATCAGTCATCTCCAATTTACCCGTGAAGACTAAGTTTGAATTTCCTTATAAATTCTTAGCTACATTTATTCCATGCACTTGGGCTTTGACTTCATCAGATGCCTTGGGAACCCAGTCATCTCAGAGATGCTCTGGTTATCTCCTTGGTTCCCCATTTGGTCCTTTGCGGGACTTTCCTGCAATAGTCATTACTTTCCTATTTCATCACTCCTTATGTGTAATATTGTTTGTCAAATATCTGGATAAGTCCTAGGTTCCTCTTCCTGGGTTACATTACACGGTAATATTTGTCAGGTGACATTAACTGGGTACTCATTTGGATGGATGGATCATTTGTGTTGGATTCTTGATAGCCATTTCCATAACTTAGATTCTGTAACTATGCCTACATTAAATAGTTTAGTCGTTTGTGTTAATTCACGCACCCTGGTCCTTTGGGCGGTAAGGTCACCTGGTTGAACCCTAATCCCACTTATGGGCCTTATTATTGGGTCTATCAATCATTGATGCCAAATAGATGTACCACCACAGTGTGATGCATGTAACCATCAAAGTAGTGTAAAAAGGGTGGATCAAATCTATACAACTACGACCATACATGATAAGATGGCAGATATAAGTCAAAACAAATGATACATGGTATGAACGCACTTAGATCAAATCCCCCATGGGTTAGAAAACCCATTGATTTCTTGGCGACCTATAGACTTGGTGACAACCATACCACTTATGGATCCATGGTTTGATGGCATCCAACATCACCTAGTACATTTCAAAGTTAGTTGACATCATTTACATGTTTCCAGGATTGGAAATCTCAATTGTAGCAGTATCAACATTGGTAGAATGGTCACATATTTGAAAATGGTCCTTAGTCTATTGGAATGCACAGGTATCCAATTTCAATCCTCAACCCACCAAATTTACATTTCGGATATTACATCCATTCCTTCTTCATTGCAAAACCTAGACCGTGCTAAGTACCATCTGACCCTATTGTAGGTCAGATCTGATCTACATTTACATATTTAATGGTGGATGAAAGATTTAAATCTCATATTCTACTCTCTTGACACTCCTCCCTCATCTCTCCTTCTTCTATAGATAGCATTCTACTTTGTAGATGGGGAAACTCTTTGATCTGTAAATTCCATTGTTCAAATTGGTCATTGAACCCTATGGGTCTCAGACTCTTGGGCCTGAATTCTGTAATATATTCATCACCACTTGTCCTGAATGTAAATGATTGTGTGCATCCCATAGAGTAATAAAATCATGTTTTGTGGAACTTTCTTAACCTTAGAAGGTCATGATATTACATCTCAACTCTCCATGTATTATTGTTTTTGTGTATGCTTAGCTTAGTCACTCATGCAGCTTGAGTTGTGCTTCATGTGTTGCACAAGCATGGAAGTACAAGCCCACATGGGTTGAATCGGTGTCGTCATTGTCTGACCTCTCTTAACTCTAAGCCTTCCCTAAATTCTCATCAGCTTCAGGATAGAGATCGCCCCTCTTTCTGGAACAGTTATCCCTTCCTTATCTTAGGATTTCCCCTTTTATGCACATTTTTAACCCTCCCTCTCTCCCTCCCTTGGAATGTTTATTGTAGGATTAGCATTCAGCATTACAATACCAATAGCTTAAAGGAGGTAGTTTAGGCATAATCTAGGATGCATCTTGTTTTAAGAGCACAAGTCATTCTTAGAGATTTATCTCTAGTTCAAATTCTCAGCCTTATCTTGAGATGTAACATCCATGTTTTTCAAAATTTTACCAAAACAATTGCAGCACATTTGGCATCCCTAGGAGTAAATTCTTGGTAGGACAGGGGTTACAGACCATCTTTACCCATAATAAGAACCAGTTTTTGATATGTTTCAGAGATCAGGGCACCTATTCTACTATACCAGGGTGCCCTGGGGTGCCCCAGTACCATCTTGGGTGCTCCAATCTACTTAGATCTTCCAGGTCCACTCTTTTCAGGAACTTTGTGTAGTCATTCCATCTTTTGTATTTTCCTATCAGACTTGCAACACCCTACAATAACCATCCATAATTAGTTGAGTTCGTTCTTTACCTTCCTCTTGTATATTAGGGTTTTATTTCTACTAGTTCAATCATATTAATCATTGTACTCACTTTATATTATTTTAGTGCATTTATTTACAACGTTTATATCCTCTTAGATTAGATTAACTATTATTACATTTCCCCCATTTTAGTTAATTTTAGTTAATCACGAGCATTATGCATGACAAAATTGATAAGATGAAAACTGGTTTACCAAGGACATGAAGAAAAGAAAAATCAATAAGAAATTTTATTAATCTCCCAATCACCTTGATTGGTATGATGACACATGGACACAAAATCGAGGGTTTTGGGCACTATGATCTCCCTTTTTTTGAACGAGGATCAAACTTCACAATAACATCATTGGCACTGTGTATCAGGAAGTTAGAAGAACTAATTACATATCAGTATGGGGATTTATTATATAGTAGTGGGACGTCAAAACATCCCTATTGAAAAATTATGTGTAGGACAAGTGAAAGGAATACAAACAGAAAAATGAGCAGGCTCATACAACTAATATTATAAGTAGATGTTCAAGTTCATTTATAAAAAAACCACCGGTTATTTACTTTCAACTAGATAATGCTGCAAGTGACAACAAAAATCACCCATTGTTTGATTTTGCTTCCATGCTAACAACCAAAAGGGTTTTCCACATAGTTTTTGTGAGTTTTCTTCCAGTGGGTCACACACATGATTTTCCTATGGATGGGATATTTGGGTGATTATCAAAAACATTGTGCAAAATGGATACATTCTCTTTGCCACAAATAATGGACACTTATAAAACATTCCAAGACATTCACTCCTTACCTTATCAAGGAATTTTTTGAATTTAAGGCATTTTTGGAACCACACCTGTTACATAAAAAACCACAAGATCATGGGTTTCAAAAAACCAAATATTTTTAAATTCCATGTCATCAACAACATTCCCATCATGGAATACAAAGCATCAATCATGGATGCCTTATGGTTGCAACCAATTGAGATCTGGAAAAAAGTGTACGGGAAACCTTTCTTGCCTGAAGGGGATCCTCCTTTGGCTCCCTTCAAAGAACTAAAAGAGTTGGCATACCTACAGAGAGGCCTTCAGGAATACATCACACACTAGGAAAAGATCTCATCAAATGGTGGATAAGCATTCTAGGTTCCAAAGATTACATATTGGAAAAATATTTTGTGTGCCTGAGAGAATCCCTTTGTCAATTATAGCATGAAGAGGAGAGATTGTTAGAGAGATGCAAGAAAATAAACCTAAGCTAACGAGGTGATACACCAAAGGAATTTTAGACACTCATTTTGAGAGTTAAAATAACACAGACCTTCCTATGGGAATATAATACATGCAACATGCACAGATGACCATTGAATCGCAATAAGATATCAGGGAGACCTTGTAATTCTCTTAATGAGAGGGTTGAGAAACATCTATATGATATATATAATATTATTGCTCGGGAGTCGATACAATATACTGTAGTAGCCAAGAGGTAAAACTTGCATTACAACTCGAAGGAGAGGTTACAAAAGCTCCAAAAATCCTTCTGTGAACAAAAGAAGAAGGGACGACACAAAATAAAAATGTCCAACCTTTTACAATGAGCCTCGACCCTTCCTTTTATAGATTCATCATAGAGGGAAGGAGGAGAGAGAAGCGGGAAAACTAGTTTGATTCTCAACCACTATCATCAATGCCTCCTACAAAAATCTACCCCAAATCTGTCGTGCATGCATCAATTACTTGTTTGGCGCCTCGAAGGAGGAGGAAACGATGGATCAGATCGAATCCGATCTAGTTGTTGGGGCAAATAGATCATGTATTAATGGCTTGAACACGTTTCTTCATTTTTTCCCCACCTAACCTCTCTAAACTTAAAGATTCAGATGTCCATGGTGTAGATGAGGCTTAGATCTTTCCAACAGTGCTAGATTTGCTGGATTTCGAGCCCCGAGTCAAAAGATATGCCCATTTGAAATTTAAATCAGGTCTGTACAAAATGGCAAAACCCAGCTACCAAAACAACCCCCCTTTTGAAACCAGACACGTGGAGGGATGGCACATGTCTGAGGGCAGCCTCTATATTTTGATTTTGGAGTTGTGTCGGGCTGACACATGGCTTCTTCCACGGCTTGCTCAGTCTCTTCATGTTTTTGGCTAAGTCCTTCTGCTCAGCAGGGTTATATATCTGACTGGGGACACGCAGAGGCCTGGCACTTGTTTGGAGACATTCCTTAAATTTTGCTCTTGAATTAGCGTTGTACTGACACTTGGCACCCTCCACTGGCCTCTCTCAATGCTTTGACTATTCAACCCGACCCTCTCCCTTTACAAAACTAGACGCGTGGAGGCTCCGCACTCACTTAAAAACCTGCTCAGGATTTTTCCGTTAAAGGAGCATCGAGTTGACACATGGAGGCCTCCGCAGACTCTTCAACTTTTCAACGGACTCTCTTACCTTTTTAGACCCTGAAAACATGGGGAGTTGGCGCTCATTCTCCATACTTAGTCAATTTTTGGGCTCGCTTTGTCCCATATTTCAACTTAGACTACGTGGCGAGCCCGCACTCATTTAGGCCTCCACTTTTGGATTTACCTTTGGGGATGTGCCAAGATGACACGTAGCAGCTTCCGCTAGCACTTCTATACTTAGTCTTTTTTAGGCCCGCCCTGTCTGCCTTTTGACTTTTAACTATTGACTCTACCTCCTCTTTGGGTCTGGGACACATGGGGGCCTAGCGCTTGTTCGAGTCTCCCCTTTTGGATTTACCTTTGGAGGTGCACTGCTTGGACACTTGGCAGCATCCGCTATCTCCTCCATACTTAGTTGATTTTTGGGCTCATTCTAAACTGTTTAAGGTCCCGAAGACTTCAAACTTTCACCGCTCCTTTTCTTTTGAGCCTTTGGCTTCTTTGACATTGTCTCCTCCTTCCCTAACCCTGTTATTCCATTTCCGAGCCTGCCTGTAATCTGTTTGTTAGATTTGAGGCACGGATTCACTCGACAAATTCGTTTCTTAAATTTCTTCTTGCACGGGGTCGTTTGATCTTTCGCAGGCCCTGTCACTCCATTGTAAAGTCCCTCTGTAACCTGTTTGTAGGATTTGAACGTGATTTCTCTAGGTTCTTCTGTGCGGGGTTGTGGCTGATCCAATTTTTTGAAGGGGTAAAATATGGATAACAGTAACTTAGCAGCTGCTAGGATTATGTAAATTATCACCCACAAGGCTTATGCAACTTAGCATTTGTTAGGCTTATGTAACTTAGTTTTTGTTACGCTTATATATCTTGCAGCAGTTAGGCTGATGTAACTTTTTGGTGGCTAGGCTTATGTAACTTAGAGACCTCTAGGCTTATATAGCTTAGTGGTGGGTAGGCTTACGTAACTTGCTACCTCTAGGCTGGTGTAACTTTGTAACCGCTAGAATTGTTTCACCCAGAGCAATCTATTCTTATGTAAGTTAGTGGCCACTAAGCTTATGTTAAAATTAAATGTCTTCACAAACTTGTATCAAAATAGGAAAGAATGTCGTGGGACCCTCTCAAGTCAAATAACTGATGAGAAAAATTGTAGGCACTTATATATGATTATATGAAACTCTCTTTGGTTAGTTGTTTTAAGGAATTTAATTTTCGAGAAAATGTCATCTCTCTCTCTCTCTCTCTCTCTCTCTCTCTCTCTCTCTCTCTCTCTCTCTCTCTCTCTCTCTCTCTCTATTTACAACTATGCATACAACATTGGTAATATTTCAATTTTATGTCCCCTGGTTTTATAATTAAATGAATGTAACTCAATTTACAACATACAAATTGTTGTAAGTCGATTTACACCACCATTTTTGGCATCGTTGTCAGGGATATTGCCAACTTATGGAGTTTTTTGAGGTTTTTTCATCTTTTAATTTCTTAGAAACAAACTAGGTTTTAGAAAATCCACCTTCAAACCCCCCACTAATGAATGTTGATTAAGTTGAGTTATTTGATGTATGCACCATCTTAGACATGCCCATGGTAGATTCCAACACAATCCTTGAGTAGAAAAAATCACTTCTGATCCTAAAGAAGAAACATCCTCTTATGTACATGGTTTGCTTATAGAACATTCCCTCCCAAGTGAAAGTTTTGAATTTTTTCTTGAACAGCCAAACATGGCAGAGGATTTGATTGAAAACATGGAAGCAGGGGAACCAAGTACATTTTATTTTCCCATCTCCAATAACAATCAACGTATTGTTATGAAAAACATCTCTCCATCAACTCTTCCTAATTTCCATGGATATATGACTGAATCCCCAAACACTTTCCTGTTTGATTTTGATGTCTTATTAAAGAGTTATGAATACAAAAATGATGCACACAAGTTGAAGTGGTTCCCTACTATACTCAAGGATGTAACCTTGAGATAGTTTATGGGCCTAGGAAGATATGTTACTACCTAGAAACAGATGACGGATTTTTTTTTTACCAAGTACCAAGACTACTGCAAGCCAAGTAATAGAGGAGAAGATGAACTCTTCAAGATGGTATAGAAGGAAGATGAGCCATTAGAATATTACGTGGAGAGACTCATATTTTACGTTCAGAAGTCAAGACACATAAGGTTACCTCCTGAGTCTCTCAAGTCATTTTTCTTAAAAGGACTCACTAAGAAGGATATGGATGTTTTAGACCTGATAGGAGCTAGAGATATCTCAAAATCCACTTTTGATGAGTTTTTTGACTCGCAGGAATTGTTCTAGAGCAACTATGAAAATAATAGGGAGTGTTAGATCAAAGGGTGGAGCAACTACCAAAGTAATTGGGAAAATATCTAAATCAAAGATTGTAAACATGTTCAAGAACATGAAACAAGAAATAGTTAATGACATGGCCACCTAGCATGATTCTCTTCATGCAAATAAGAAGAGAGAGGATGTAGAGGCAACACTTATAGATTTATGACATTCATGCAAAAGGAAGAAAGTTGATTACAGATGCAAGTGACTGGCCAACATTACAGAACGAAAGGAGGTTGCACAAGAATTCAAGATGATAAAAATGAAGGATGGAAATTTTTTTATGTTGCTCAAAGGAATCCATGGCCACCAAGACAAGGAGGTATGTCACAAGATCCTATGCCATCCTTTCAAATTTTGTCTAGTAATTCATATATGCAACGCCCGCCTTGGGATAATACTCAACAAGGATGGGCTCCTTACCCTAGCCAATACCAATAGCCATGACAACCCTAGTGGCAGAAACCCCCTTATTCATGGCAGCATCCTTGGAGAGGAGGGAAGTAATGGAGCAATCCACATCCTAACTACCAAAAATCCTACCATCAACCTCCTTACCCACAGTAACAAGCTTTGATGCCAAACCCCCAACCTAGCTCTCAACCAAAGACTACTCAATTTCCAGCTCAACCAACACCTAACCCCAAAACTAAAGCTACTCATCCAGCCTACACCACTTAATTAACCCAATACTTTACTTATTCATTTGATGTCAATGATATCCATCTCCACAAATGAAGAAAAATTCTCCCATAAAGTAAACCCACCATCACGGAGATTAAAGATGAACCACAGTTGTTGCAGACTGATCCGCAGCAAATCCAAAAGAAGTTGCAAGCTGATCTGCAGTAACATGAACAAAGTTCCAACAAGGGTAAGATGTAAGTAAATGAACCCCCTTTTACAAAAAGATTGCAAGAGAAAAAATCTAACCCTAAATCAGATTCTGATTCTGATTTTGTCAATCAGCTGAACGATATTTTTGTAAAGCTTCCACTTATTCAAGCCATCAAGGATGTTCCTATCTATAACAAGATGGTTAAAGATCTATATATCAAGAAGCTAGGTAGAAAAAGGAAATATCCATCCATTATACAAGCCATTGGGTAGTTATTTTTTATCATGCTTAGAAATTTTGTGCTACCCAAGTACATAGATACAGGAATTCCTTTGGTGAACATTACTATCAATGGAACTATAATCAAGAATACTCTAATTAATTTAGGAGAAGAAATCAATGTCATGACTAAGAAAATCATGGATGACCTAAAGTTGGAAGGACTAAGGCCAACTGATATATTCTTCCAACATGCAAATAGATCAACAGTAAGGCCTAAAGGATTCCTTGAGGACATTGTTGTGGTGGTAGACTCTTGGGAATATCCTATTGATTTCATTGTCGTTCAACTAAAAGCATGTCTAGGAGGTTATCCTATTATACTAGGAAGATCATGGTTGGCCATTGTTGATGCATATATAGGTTGTAGGTCTAGCAACATGATCGTCTCAAATGGAAGTGGTACCAAGAAGCTTATTCTTTATCCTCCTGCCCAACCATTGAATGATGAAGATAAAATATTTTGGGTTGAAGAACAAGAAGTTGATTAGAGCTCTGTACAATGTCTCATGATGTTGGAGAAGTCTTGTATAATTGAAGATCATGAGGAAGATATTGTTCTCTCTAATATCTTATAGAACAACTATGGAATAAATGAATAATTTGATGACATATTTAGGTGCTTAAGTTTTCCTTTGAGCCAAGTCTTACCGCAACAGAGGACCATGAGTATTCCAAGTAAGTATTGTATTTTTCACTAAAAATTTCCTCATGACTACATACTAAACTATGTTAATAGCAATTTCAGTGATGGATCTCTCCAATAAAGTAGAAATAACACCATGGAGGCCACTAATTGTAAGCAAGATGTTGAGTATATAATAGGTGAAATTGTTGATTGATCTTCTTCAAAAACATAGAAAAAAATTTTCTTGGGATTATAGTGATATGTGTGGGATTCATCCTATACTTTGTATTCATAGAATTTATATAAATGAAGAATGTAAACCAATCAGGAAGCCATAAAGGTAGATGGACCCAGCAATAAAATAAATTGTGAAAGGCGAACTACAAAAGTTGTTGGATATTAGATTCGAATACCCCATATCAAACATCCAATGGGTGTCACCTCTTGTAATTGTGCCAAATAAGAATTGGAACATGAGGATCTGTGTAGATTACAGAGATCTGAACTCAGCTATAAAGAAATATCACTTCTCATTTCCCTTCATTGATCAAGTACTTGATGCAATCACAGCACCCCCAAATGAGTTCTAGAAATATGCTTTTCTAAGGCAGATTCATTCGGTGTGATCTGCATAACATTGAACTTTCCCCAAGGTGTGGGACCTTGCAAATGGAAGAGCTCTCCAGATTAAAGGCTAGTTCCTATTCCTCTGTTTAGGTGCATGCGTGAGAACTTGCAGAGGGTCTATCTCTATACCTAATCTAAAATTACAAAGAGGACAGGGATAAAAGGAATGTAGGAAATCAAAACTAAGCTATAAGGTGATGCACCAAAGGAATGATGAACATTTGTTTTGCTAATAGACACAAACCAACAAAATGCATACAATAACCAAGCATAGATAACCAGATCTATAATGAAAGACCAGATGAAAGCAAAAGAGACAAGAAAGGATCTAAAATCAATCACAAACATGTTTTATTGCTCTGCAGATTGATACAATGCATTACAAAGTGGCCAAAAGGTAGAAAACATATTACAATCTAGTGGAAGGTCTGAAAACTCCATGAGTTCCTTTTCCAGAAGAAAAGGGGAGCCTGTAAAATAGAAGAATGTCCAACCCTTTACAATGAGTCTCGACCCTGTATTTATAGATTCAATCAGAGAGAAGAAAGAAAGAGAGAGAAGTGGGAAAAGCAAGTCAAAGCTCAACCACTATTATTAATGCCTCCTACAAAATCTGCCCCCAAATCTGTCTTGAATGCATCAATCACTGGTTCGGCACCTTGAAGGAAGAGGAAATGGTGGAAGATCGAATCCTGATCTGGTTGTTGAGGCAAGATAGATCCTGCATTAATGGCCCTGAAGATGTTTTCTCCATTTTCACCTACCTAACCCCTAAAAACTTAAAGTTTTAGATCTTTCCATGGCATGGAGAACGCCAGATCTTTCCAACGGTGTCATATTTACAATATTTCGAGCTCTGAGTTGAAAGATATGCCCCTTCAAATTTTGTATTGGGTCCTGACAAATGGGCGGGAAAACAGTTTGAAAAATGGGTCTCCTTTTTAATATGGGACACGTGGTTGGCCTGAGATGGCCTAGTATTTTTCTCTTGAAAAATGCATGGGTTTGACACGTGGTCCTCCGCGGCCTTAATTTCTTTGTTTCTCCCCTTTTCTACAAAAAATGTCAAATTTTTTGACCGAAAATGCAAGTTCTGACGCTTGGCCCTCTCTCACGATCTTGAATTAGACACCATTCACCACTTTGGCTGGCTGGGGAGATGCCACTTGCATTTATTAACTCTGTGTCCTTTTTCAAAACTGGAAAAGGCTTTCACCTTTTGAAACTCCTGATCTCCCCAGGAGTGTCGAGTTGACACTTGAAGCCTCCATAGGCTTTGGAACTTTTCAAACCTCCCCTTCCTTTTTGGGCCTTGAGGGCTACATGGCCTGGTGCTTTTGAGTCTTTACTTTTGGATCTACCCTTGGAGATGCGCCACTTGGACAGTGGGCAAAAAACCTATACTTTCCCCTTTTTGATGGCCCGCTTTAGCCCACCTTTTGACCTTGTTTAGACTTTTCTACGTGGAGGTTCCTTTGAGTCTGCCTTAGGCTCCAATTCTATGCTTTACGGAAGCTGACATTGGCTTTTCCTTAGCGGGGTCACACAACTTTTGGGGCTTGACCGCTGGGACACGCGGCAGTCTGAACTCATTTTCCAGAAGCACCTATTTCTATGGCTCTCTCGCTTTCCCTCCATACTTAGCCATTTTTGCCAACTATTTTGAGCCCGAAGACTGGCAGTTTCCTCCTTGCTCTTGGCCTCCCACTACTTCTTTTTTGACCCTACCATTCCATTATTGAGTCTATCTGTAACTTAAAAAATGGATTTAAGACATGGAAACAGCTCAACAGAGTCATTTCTTTTGCATAGGGTCATTTGATCTTTCTCAGCCCCCGCCACTTCCATTGTTGAGTCCTTCTGTGACCTATTTACAGATCTGAATGAGTTTTCTCAGGTTCTTTCTATGCAAGGTCGTGGCTGATCCAATATTTTGCTGGGGGGAAAAATATGGATAACAATTTGGTGACTCACAGGGGTATCTGCCTGCTAGATGAAAAGACCAATTGCCTTGTCATATCCATTGGGCATGGAGTCAAGAACAATGGTCTGATACTGATTCTGCCTCTGATTCATGAGCCTGACTATTTGCACTCTCAATTTTCATAAGAAATCTTGAAACGAAGGTTTCTGAGAGTAGAAAATTGTTTTGACCCGGGGCTTCATCTGTCTCTTTGAATGGACTGCATAAGAGCAACAAAACAACACCACAACTATATACAAAATTGAAATCATACATGCTCCAAGTAGAACATGCAGAGTGTGCAAAGCACTTCTTCTGCTGAAAGCAAACCTACCTACTTTATGCTAGCTAGGAGCAAAGGTGAGCTAAACAAACCCTGCAACTGGTTGTGCAAAATAGCTTCCTTTCCTCAAAATTGGCAGCCATGCAAATGATTTGGAGCTGAACATGGCTGTTATTAGGAGTGGAAGGCTAACTGTAAATTGTTTCTCCACTCCCTCCATCAAGGTATCAACTGGAAACAAAATAAATACCTTTTCAATCAGTTGCTCACTTGGTTCCCAGAGGTATTGTAGCTGATCCTTGGTACTTTGATGCTCATCCTCATGCTCAGAAGCAAGCATGACTGGTTGTGGCTTCTCCCTTGGCTCCAATGAAGTCAAGTACCTTATTGGGCAAGGTCTGGTCCTTGAAGTTTTCCCATTGCCTTGAAATTTAACTCCAAAAATGGAGTCTTCCTGCAGACCTTCTTGGATGGATGGGTTGTCTGCAATTTGATTTTTTTCTTCTTGCACATCTACAGACAACTGAAACTCTTCCCTAATGACTGATTTGGAATGGATGTCATCCTTGTTCTCTTTCTCCTCCTTATCCAATATGAAGTTTGGAAGATCAAACTCCTCCAATTCTGATTCAAGAGGACTGTTTTGAGGTGCAAGTTGCTCTTGCACGTTCCCTCCCATGGCAGCAGTCTCTTGTTGTTGAAGGATGAATGATGGAGCAGAAAATGTTGTGATTTCCATGGGTTCTTCTCCATCAAAACACTCTTCTAAGTTTGATAGGCAATCAAACTCTTCAATGTCCTGTTGTGCCAAAGCTTCTCTCTCTTGTATGATGACTTTTAAATCTGAAATTTTCTCATCATGTATAACTTCATCATCAAACATGAAGCTTGTCAGCTCGAATTTATCCAAAAAGTCATATTTTTGGAGAGATGAAGTGGGAGAGAAAACTGCAACTTCTTGTGCAACCTGCTCATGGTTCAGTGCCTCTGAATTTATCTTGTTCACCCCCACAGCCAGAATGCACTCCTCCTCTTTTGGATTTGGAGTAGCTTCTTCTTCCCTTGCCTGGGCTGATTGTGTAGCTTGATTTGGATCAGCATTTTCTTCAAATAGAGTGCCAACATGGACACTATACTCAGAACAAACAGGTTGCTGGTCTTCTCGCTCCACTGCTGCTACAAAATCAGCCTTGGCCACCATTGGCTCTTCAACTTTGACCTCCTCAGAAGGTTTAACCATCAAGGGAATCTTTGTAATCCTAAATTTAAGAGCCAAGCTCACCAAACCTTTGATTTCTTCTTCTCTGTTTGGCTCTACTTCTTGCTGCTCTTGACTGGTTTTTTGATTGTTTTCTTCCCAACATGGGTTTGGGAAAGTAGGAGGAAGGATGGGTTGATTTACAACAGACTTTGCAATTGTTTGTGGTGGAGGGGAAGGTGTTGCTTTTGGCTCTTGTGGAGGGGAATTGGATTTGGAAGGGAAAAGGGCAGAGAAATGAGGTGGGATGGAAGACTAGTAGATGGAGAAGAGGAATTAACATTTGGGGCAGCAGATGGGAAGCTTGGAACTTGATACTGCTGAAATGATATTGGCTGAGAATGAGGAAAAGAAAAACTATGAGGTGGTGTACTTACCCATTGACAAGGTTGTGTAACACTTTGCTCATATATCTCTATCCCCTCGGTCCACTCTGCAAGTTGGGGCAACATTTCAACAATGAAATCAAACTTCTCTTGAGGGCTATAATGTCTTGGAAAAGGGCCAACCCATGGACAAGGTGCCCTGCAACCAATTCTGAAAGCCTTCATTTGAGCTGTAGCCCTGGATTGCACCATGTTTGCCTCCATTTTTTTGATCTTCTCCAACAGATCTGCATTTTCCATTTGACTGCTGTCATTATATGCGTACCCCTGCTCTTGATAAGCTCCATAGCCAAACTGGTTTTGGCATTGTTCATGTGGGAAAGCATAATGATTTTGGATTTGATTAAAATGTTGATCTGGGGGAGTTGAGGAATACATTGGAGGCTGATTGCACTGTTGCTGCTGAAAGTGTGAATTCCATGATGGAAATGAAGTCATGATTGCACAACTTCATGGAATGGAAGAAGATGAAAGAGGTGGAAAGAAAAATGGATGAAAATGAAAGGAAAGAAGGTCTATAACTTCAGAGATGGGTTTTTGACCAGATGGAGTCGCCAGATGTGTTTGCATATGCCTCCAAAGGATGAAACTTTAACAGGAACACACCAACCTGCTAAAAATGAAAATGAAGACCTCTTGTCCCACCGGGCATGCCAAAACTGTTAGTGCAAAATCACAGCACCCCCGAATGAATTCTATAGATTTTCTTTTCTAAGGGAGAGTCATTTGGTGTGATTGCATAACATTGAACTTTCCCCAAGGTGTGGGACCTTGCAAAATGGGAAAAGCTCTCCAGATTAAAGGTTAGTTCCTATTCCTCTATTCAGGTGCATACGTGAGAACTTGCAGAGGGCCTATCTCTAAACCTAATCTAAAACTTTACCAAGGAGACAGGGATAAAAGGAATGCAAGAAATCAAAACTAAGCTACAAAGGTGATGCACCAAAGGAATGATGAACATTTGTTTTGCTAATAGACACAAACCAACAAAATGCATACAATAACCAAGCACAGATAACCAGATTATAATGAAAGACCAGATGAAAGCAAAAGAGACAAGAAAGGATCTAAAATCGATCACAAACGTGTTTTATTGCTCTGTAGATTGATACAATGCATTACAAAGTGGCCAAAAGGTAGAAAATGTATTAATTTCTAGTGGAAGGTCTGAAAACTCCACGAGTTCCTTTGCTAGAAGAAAAGGGGAGCCTGCAAAACAGAAGAATGTCCAACCCTTTACAATGAGTCCCGACCCTGTATTTATAGATTCAATCAGAGAGAAGAAAGAGAGAGAAGTGGGAAAAGCAGGTTGAAGCTCAACCACTGCTATTAATGCCTCCTACAAAATCTGCCCCTCAATTCATCTTGACTATATCAATCTTTGGTTTGTTGCCTTGAAAGAAGAGGAAATGGTAGAACGGATCAAATCCGATCTAGTTGTTGAGGCAAGAAGATCCTGCATTAAATGGCCCGAAGACGTTTTTCTCCATTTTTCCCTACCTAACCTCCCCAAAAAAATAATTTTAGATTCCATGGCGTGAGGACATTGAGAGATATTTCCAACGGTGTAAGATTTGCAATATTTCGAGCCCTGAGTCGAAAGATATGCCCCTTCAAAGTTTGTATCGGGTCCGTACAAATGGGTGGGAAAACCAGTTTGAAAAATGGGTCTCCTTTTTAATATGGGGCACATGGCAGCCAGATTAGGGAAAAATCAGGTTTTCGGGTCCTCCAATTTATCTTTTTCCCCAAGTTTTTCGCAAAAAATGCAAAACTTGTTTGAAAACCCTCCTCAGCCCCAACGCTCTGCTTGGACACGTGGCACCCTTTGGTTGGATAGGGAGATGTGCTTCAATTTTTACCTCAAAAGGCACATTTTCACCTTTTCCTCGGACTCCTCGCTTTGACCTTGACTCGGGCTCAAAGGTTGACTTTTTCCTTTGGGCAGAGTTGCGGCCCAATTTGCAACTTTTACACCTTTTGGAATAACAAAGGGGCAAAAAACCAACTTTCTCCCTAATGGCCCGCTTTAGCACTACTATTTTAGGATTTCTAAATGGTGTTTTCTGCTGCCTACCCAATTTCTATGCTTTTGGACAAGTCTTTTGCTTGGTGGGGTCACCTCCCTTGACCTGGTACATGTGGTAGTCTAGCGCTCGTTTGGAGACCCTCTTTATATGCATTCCTTGAATCAACGTCATTTAGACACTTGGAAGCCTCCACCAGCCTACCCCTTCTTTTATGACCCTTCCATTCCATTGTTGAGTCTACCTGTAACTTAAAAAATGGATTTGAGACATGGAAATAGCTTGACAAAGTCGTTTCTTTTGCATATGGTCATTTAATCTTTCTCAGCCCCCGCCACTCCATTGTTGAGTCCTTCTGTGACCTATTTACAAGATCTGAATGAGTTTTCTCAAGTTCTTTCTATGTGGGGTCGTGGTTGATCCAATATTTTTCCCAGGGGAAAAATATGGATAACAATTTGGTGACTCACAGGGGTATTAGCCTGCTAGATGAAAAGACCAATTGCCTTGTCATATCCATTGGGCATGGAGTCAAGAACGATGGTCTGATACTGATTCTATCTCTAATTCACGATCCCGTTGTTTGCACTTGAAACTTGATAAGAAATCTTGAAACAAAGATTTCTGAGAGTAGAAAATTGTTTTGACCTGGGGCTTTATCTGTCTCTTTGAATGGACTGCATAAGAGCAACAAAACAGCACCACAACTATATACAAAATTGTAAATCATAAATGTTCCAAGTAGAACATGCAGAGTGTGCAAAGCACTTCTTCTACTGAAAGCAAACCTACCTACTTTATGCTAGCTAGGAGCAAAGGTGAGCTAAACAAACCCTGCAACTGGTTGTGCAAAATAGCTTCCTTTCCTCAAAATTGGCAGCCATGCAAATGATTTGGAGCTGAACATGGCTATTATTAGGAGTGGAAGGCTAACTGCAAATTGTTTTCTCCACTCCCTCCATCAAGGTATCAACTGGAAACAAAATAAATACCTTTTCAATCAGATGCTCACTTGGTTCCCAGAGGTATTGTAGCTAATCCTTGGTACTTTGATGCTCATCCTCATGCTTAGAAGCAAGCATGACTGGTTGTGGCTTCTCCCTTGGCTCCAATGAAGTCAAAGTACCTTATTGGGCAAGGTCTGGTCCTTGAAGTTTTCCCATTGCCTTGAAATTTAACTCCAAAAATGGAGTCTTCCTGCAGACCTTCCTGGATGGATGGGTTGTCTGCAATTTGATTTTTTTCTTCTTGCACATCTACAGACAACTAAAACTCTTCCCTAATGACTGATTTGGAATGGATGTCATCCTTGTTCTCTTTCTCCTCCTTATCCAATATGAAGTTTGGAAGATCAAACTCCTCCAATTCTGATTCAAGAGGACTGTTTTGAGGTGCAAGTTGCTCTTGCACGTTCCCTCCCATGGCAGCAGTCTCTTGTTGTTGAAGGATGAATGATGGAGCAGAAAATTTTGTGATTTCCATGGGTTCTTCTCCATCAAAACACTCTTCTAAGTCTGATAGGATATCAAACTCTTTAATGTCCTGTTGTGCCAAAGCTTCTCTCTCTTGTATGATGACTTTTAAATCTGAAATTTTCTCATCATGTATAACTTCATCATCAAACATGAAGCTTGTCAGCTCGAATTTATCCAAAAAGTCATATTTTTGGAGAGATGAAGTGGGAGAGAAAACTGCAACTTCTTGTGCAACCTGCTCATGGTTCAGTGCCTCTGAATTTATCTTGTTCACCCCCACAGCCAGAATGCACTCCTCTTTTGGATTTGGAGTAGCTTCTTCTTCCCTTGCCTGGGCTGATTGTGTAGCTTGATTTGGATCAGCATTTTCTTCAAATAGAGTGCCAACATGGACACTATACTCAGAACAAACAGGTTTATGGTCTTCTCACTCCACTGCTGCTACAAAATCAGCCTTGGCCACCATTGGCTCTTCAACTTTGACCTCCTCAGAAGGTTTAACTGTGAAGGGAATATTTGTAATCCTGAATTTAAGAGCCAAGCTCACCTAACCTCTGACTTCTTCTTCTCTGTTTGGCTCCAATTTTTGTTGCTCTTGATCTTTTTTTTGATTGATTTCTTCCCAACATGGGTTTGGGAAAGTAGGAGGAAGGATGGGTTGATTTACAACAGACTTTGCAATTGTTTGTGGTGGAGGGGAAGGTGTTGCTTTTGGCTCTTGTGGAGGGGAATTGGATTTGGAAGGGAAAAGGGTAGAGAAACTGAGGTGGGATGGAAGACTAGTAGATGGAGAAGAGGAATTAACATTTGGGGCAGCAGATGGGAAGCTTGGAACTTGATACTGCTGAAATGATATTGGCTGAGAATGAGGAAAAGAAAAACTATGAGGTGGTGTACTTACCCATTGACAAGGTTGTGTAACACTTTGCTCATATATCTCTATCCCCTCGGTCCACTCTGCAAGTTGGGGCAGCATTTCAACAATGAAATCAAACTTCTCCTGAGGGCTATAATGTCTTGGAAAAGGGCCAACCCATGGACAAGGTGCCCTGCAACCAATTCTAAAAGCCTTCATTTGAGTTGTAGCCCTGGATTGCACCATGTTTACGTCCATTTTTTGGATCTTCTCTAACATATCTGCATTTTCCATTTGACTGTTGTCATTATATGCATACCCCTGCTCTTGATAAGCTCAATAGCCAAACTAGTTTTGGCATTGTTCATGTGGGCAAGCATAATGATTTTGGATTTGATTAAAATGTTGATCTGGGGGAGTTGAGGAATACATTGGAGGCTGATTGCACTGTTGCTACTGAAAGTGTGAATTCCATGATGGAAATGAAGTCATGATTGCACAACTTCATGGAATGGAAGAAGATGAAAGAGGTGGAAAGAAAAATGGATGAAAATGAAAGGAAAGAAGGTATGCAACTTCAGAGATGGGTTTTTGACCAGATGGAGTCACCAGATGTGTTTGCATATGCCTCCAAAGGCTGAAACTTTAACAGGAACACACCAACCTGCTAAAAATGAAAATGAAGACCTCTTGTCCCACCGGGCATGCCAAAACTGTTAGTGCAAAATCACAACACCCCCAAATGAGTTCTAAAAATCTACTTTTCTAAGGCAGATTCATTCGGTGTGATCCGCATAACATTGAACTTTCCCCAAGGTGTGGGACCTTACAAATGGAAAATCTCTCCAGATTAAAGGTTGGTTCCTTTTCCTCTATTTAGGTGCATGCATGAGAACTTGCAGAGGGTCTATCTCTATACCTAATCTAAAATTACTAAGAGGATAGGGATAAAAGGAATGTATAAGAAATAAAACTAAACTACAAGGTGATGCACCAAAGGAATGATGAACATTTGTTTTGCTAATAGACACAAACCAACAAAATGCATACAATAACCAAGCACAGATAACCAGATCTATAATGAAAGACCAGATGAAAGCAAAAGAGACAAGAAAGGATCTAAAATCAATCACAGACGTGTTTTATTGCTCTGTAGATTGATACAATACATTACAAAGTGGCCAAAAGGTAGAAAACGTATTACACTTTAATGGAAGGTCTAAAAACTCCATGAGTTCCTTTGCTAGAAGAAAAGGGGAGCCTGCAAAACACAAGAATGTCCAACCCTTTACAATGAGTCTCAAACCGGTATTTGTAGACTCGATTAGAGAGAAGAAAGAGAGAGAAGTGGGAAAATCAGGTTGAAGCTCAACCACTTTTGTTAATGCCTCTAACAAAATATGCCCCCAAATCTGTCTTGACTATATCAATCTTTGGTTCGGTGCCTTGAAGGAAGAGGAAATGGTGGAGTAGATTGAATCTGATCTAGTTGTTGAGGCAAGAAGATCCTGCATTAAAGGCATGAATATGTTTTCTCCATTTCTCACCTACCAGGGCCTAAAAATTTTATTTTTTATCTTTCCATGGCATAGAGGACGTCAAGACTCTTCCATCAGTATAAGATGTACAATATTTCGAGCCCTGAGTCGAAAGATATGCCCCTTCAAAGTTTGTATCGAGTCTGTATGAATGGGCGGGAAAACAGTTTGAAAAATGGGTCTCATTTTTAATATGGGGCACATGGCAGCCAGATTAGGGAAAAATCAGGTTTACAAGTCCGTGATTTATCTTTTTCCCCCTTTTTCATAAAAAATGCAAAACTCAGAAAACTCCCATGGCCCCGATGCTCCGCTTGGACATGTGGCACCCTTTGGTTGGCTGGGGAGATGCACTTAAATTTTTACCTCTGTGCCTTTTTGACAATAGGAAAATTTTCACCTTTTTCTCCGACTCCCCACTTTGACCTTGACTCGGGCTCAAATGCTGAATTTTTCCTTTGGGTGGAGTTGCGGCCCAATTTATAACTTTTACACCTTTTGGAATAACAAAGGGGAAAAAAACAAACTTTCCCACCGATAGCCTGCTTTAGCACTGCTAGTTTAGGCTTGCCACATGGCGTTTCCTCCGCTGCCTACCCAATTTCTATGCTTTTAGCCAAGTCTTTTGCTTGGCAGGGTCACATCTCTTGACCTGGGACATGCAGTAGTCTGGCACTCGTTTGGAGACCCTCTTTCTATTCAATCCTTGAATCAGCACCATTTAGACACTTGGCAGCCGCCGGTGGCCTGCCCCTTCTTTTCTGACCCTGTCATTCCATTGTTGAGTCTACCTATAACTTTAAAAATGGATTTAAGACATGGAAACAACTTGACAGAGTTCTTTCTTTTGCATAGGGTCATTTAGTCTTTCTCACCCCCCGTGACTTCATTGTTGAGTCCTTCTATGACCTATTTACAAGATTTGAATGAGTTTTCTCATGTTCTTTCTATACAGGGTCATGGTTAATCCAATAGTTTGCCTGGGGGTGAAATATGGATAGCAATAATTCTCCTTTCTTGATAGATATAGTGGTTATACATCATTATGTCATAGATTACACCATTGAGGAACTATAATCATATATAGATTACACCAGAGGACTTTAGAAAAATTCGAGTGCCACTTTTTGCATTACAAGGAAAGGATGTTGACTTTTTATGGACAGAATGCAATGGAGGTGATTTTAAAAATTTTAAACAAATATTAACTACTACTCATGTGTTGAGAGGACTAGACTGGAACCTTCCTTTTCACATCCACACAAATGCATCAGGTCATGCTATTGGATCTATCCTAGGAAAAAAAGATGGAATTATGAATTATGTAATATACTATGTTAGAAAGAATTTGCAACATGCAGAATTAAACTACACAGTAACATAAAATGAGTTCTTGACAGTTGTATATGCTATCAAAAAATTCAGACACTACATCACAAGATATCAAGTGTTTATTCACACGGATCATGATGTAATAAAATATATGATAAACAAATCATTAGTAAGTAGCAGAATCATAAGGTAGTTTCTCCTCTTGCAAGAATTTTATGTCACTATAGTGGACAAGCCTGGAAAGGATAATCTGGTAGAAAATTTCCTCTCCAGGATGGATACCAACAGTGAGGAGAAAGTAGTGTGTGATTCCTTTCTAGATGAGTACTTATTTACTATTTCTCCAAAAAAAACCTAGTATACAGGCATAACATACTACTTGATCTCAGGTAAAACACCTCCACATTACTTGTACTCAAGAAAAGATACATAGTTGAAAATATTCTACCTTTTTCTTAGATAGCTGGATTTTTGTTTCATAAAGGACAAGATCAAATAATGAGAAAGTGTATAGATGATGAGGATATATTTGATGTCCTCAAAGCCTACCATAATGAGCCTTTTGGAGGGAATTTTTCTGCAAAGAGAACAACGCAAAAGGTGTTGACTACTGGTTATTATTGGCCAACATTACATAAGGATGCATTACTATACACCAAGAGATGTGACAAATGTCAAAGAATTGGAAAGCCCACTAAATTTGATGAGATGCCATTGTAACCTCAAATGGTCTTACATCCTTTTGCTAAGTGGGGCTTATATTTTTTTCGGTATAATAGACCCTTCATCTCAGCAAAAGGAATACATCCTGGTATGTACAAATTACCTAACCAAGTGGATAGAGGTGGAGGCATTTCCAAACTAGAAAAGTGAAAAAGTATCCAAGTTCCTATATGAGCACATCTTCACCAGGTATGGAGTCCTAAGGGAGATTGTTACAGACCAAGATACACCTTTCTTTTCTAATGTAATTTTTAATCTAGTTAAATAATATGAAATCATGCCTATGAAGTCTACACCATACCATCCCTAGTCTAATGGCCAAGTAGAGGTCATAAATAGAGATATATATGCCATACTGATAAAGACCATTGCACTCCATGGGAAATACTTGGTAACAAGGATTCCAAAAGTAGTTTGGGCATTCAACACAACATGGAAGACCATAACTAGCTTCGCACCATTTGAACCCTTATATGGCAAGACTATTGTTTTGCCAATAGAGTTTGAGTAAAACATTAAGGATTGCACTTTATCTGGGCATAGATTTATCAGAATCTCAAAGAAAGATAATTCTTCGACTCAATGAGTTAGATGAATAAAGAAGATAAATAGTATATAATACAGAAGTGGTGCAGAAGTAAAAAGTCAAATGGCATGACCGGTACATCAAGACAAGACAATTCCAAGAAGGTGTTTGGACACTCTTGTTTGATTCAAAATATAAGGATCATATAGGAAATATCATAACAAAGTGGCTAGGCCCCTATGAAATTGATAATATATTCTCTAATGGAGGTGTAAAGCTTACTACCATGTATCTTTTGAGGTTTAAGCTATTGGTGAATGGCCACAGGCTAAGATTATACAAAAATCCAGTAGACAAAGGTTCATTCATGGAACTGTTCAGAGGAGGTAAAAGAAGAATGGAATAAAGGACATGATAATTAACCTCAAAGGTTAAGCCTGTTGGCTCAACTTTTAATATTTCAGAGGATTGAAGATATTTTAGTGGCCTTGGTTCATTCAACTTGCTTAATATTCCAAGGTCAAATAAAAGTGTTATAATCTACCTTTCTGGGTGATCAACAACAATCTACTGACACCTTTATTTTATAAATATTTTGTTTTACAGGGTTTGATGTCAAGTAATTACAAGAGGGAATGATCTCCATCACAAGGAAAGTGTGTAATGACTAAAAGTTCCACTTACAACTACTTGAAACAAGC
The DNA here is from genome assembly GCA_019776745.2 of Taxus chinensis. Taxonomy (NCBI): domain Eukaryota; kingdom Viridiplantae; phylum Streptophyta; class Pinopsida; order Cupressales; family Taxaceae; genus Taxus; species Taxus chinensis. Next base: position 128,938,911 of record CM034157.1, on the reverse strand, counting down.
CCATGTTTTGTCTTTTACATTTGGCAGAACTCATGATTTCATGATAGAGATCAGGGATGCATGCACATGTGGATGATGGACAAGGAATTATTAGCACCCTAACCGATTGGAGTTACCTCTTTGGGAATTATCCATTTGCGGTAAGGAGCAACCAACACCAGTTAAACTCAAGTTCAAATAAGCATGCACAACCATCATTAAAAGAAAACAATGAGATAAGTGCATTCATCTATCACTCCAATAAATTATAACTATATTAATTATATTTAATTAGGAGTTATGTTGAGTCATCATACATGTGCTACATTTTAAGAGCGTCGCCTTTCAAGCCATCATGTGTCTACTCAAACCCTCCACATAAGCCAATGTTATCACGTCACTTTACTTCATATGCTCCATATTGTCACATCCATTAATGATTTATCACCCATAACTGTTTTGTTTGTCCTCTCGGTCCTAAAGATCAAAACGATGAAAAACCCTTCAATATAACTCATTTTTGTAGAGTTATTTCAATTCAAAATTGTATTAATGCATATTGAACGTAGAGGAAGCTACATATATACCATGGAAGGTAACTTGATAAGATGAGAGCCCACTGTGCATTTTTCCACTTTTGAGGCATCCTCAGATTTTGCAGAATTTTTAGGCTCATGTTTGGATGGATTATATCAACAAGTTTCAAGCTTTTGATGAAGCAATTGTTAGAGAATTTTGTAACATATTCAGCAATGGAGAGGCAAGGGTAAAAGGCTTAGCAATCGGGATAAGTGATGAAATTATGTTATAAGTCACTGGTTTACCAGCTTAAGGGGAGCCATTTCCAGAAAATGCCAATCCAGAAGCAGCAAGGAGGGAGTTCACAGATGATGATGACAAGTTCATCTCAGATAGGGAAGGAACATATAGAACCTATATTAAACCTTTATGGTCACAAGCTTCCAGATCTATTATTCAGTACTTTACTTGTGAAGGGAGGTATTCTAGATTGAACACATTACATTTCAAGTTGTAAAATCATCTGAAGAACAACCATCAAGTAAATGTCCCAAAAAATTTGCATGAAATGTTGAAGAAAATGAGTCAATAAGTATAGAGGGGTAGGGTAGAATTATCACATCATTGTCTTGTAACATTAGTGGTCAAATATTATGGGAAGAATTTATAAGGGTAAATAGTCTTGAAATTTTATTGGGACATAGGGGAAATAGAAGGATCAACATTGATAGCTCTTATGCACATATGAAATAGGATGCACCATCCACCTCCCAACCCCAAGAACCCCTAACTTTTGAAGGTATTCCTCCTACTGAAGAACACCCTGTACCTATCTCTTCATAAATAATTTTCATAGTTGAAACCTTATAGAATTCTCCTCTCCCAAAACCTCCACTTCCAAGGCCCAATGCAAATCTTCTCATTCTACTCATAAACCACCTAGGCACTCCCATAGGCTTAAAACAAAAAATCTAAAAATATCCATTCCAACACAGTCACATCCCATCTCACTAGACAATGATTTGGAAGCTACAGAGGGAAAATTTGATCCTCAAAAATTGGAGATAGGGTAGGGACATATTGATTCCACAGTTCATGAGAAATAATACCCTGAATAACCCATGGAGGAGTAAGAATAGCTAGCTCAAAATGAGGAGGAAATTCATGAAGTGGAATGTCATGAAGAGAGATAGGCAGAAGAAAAATTTGGAGGAGGAAGTGAATACCAACAAATTCTTGCAAATGTTGACCAAGTACTTGAGAAATTCGTTGAGCAAAGACAACATGATAGTGTGTAAAAAGGAAATGTAACACCATTACAACCCCAAATTGTTATTCATGAGATTATTAGGGAACTTGCAAAACCATCTTGTAGTGATATGGAAACACAAACTATGGGACTAGATATTGAATATTTAATGCTACAATTGGAAACCTACGTTAACAAACTCAAATGAAAATGGGAAAAAGGAGAAAGAAGCCCTCATATCTAATCATAAGGAAGAACTAAAGGACAAGAATAAAGAGATTAAGATATGGAAGAAGAAACAGTCCATATAGCACATAAAATATTTAAATGCACGCCTCCATCAAGTGTTTATGTTTTCTACTTGAAAGAAAATATGATGCAACATAAACTTACTTGAATCAATTCTGATATGATATATAATATTAGTTCAGCTAGAAGATTCTTTAATTTGTATCAAAAAAATACACATGAACTCCAGAACTTGTTATGTGAGCTTTATTTGCACAACTATGCCCTTCAATATGGCAGGGATTGGATCCCAATACTCTACATTGGGGATGTAAAAGTTAAGGCCATATACTCTTATTTTTCAAATGAATTGGACATATCTAGGTATATGGAAGAGTAAAGACATTTGGAAAAGGTCCAACCATTGTTTATCAAGGCCGAGGCAACAATATAAATTTAATTGAAGAAGCATATGATAATTATATGGAAAAGGATGTGATAAAAAATAGAGTGTTACAAATGAGGACAACAGCCCATGCAGAAGTTAGAGAAATGATAAGGGAACATGGAATTCAAATTTTTATAGCATGCAGACTCGGGTGGACATAACTATCACCTGAACTACAAAGAAAGGAAATACACTCATATCCCAACATAATTCCCACACTTCGCAAGGTGAATGCATACATGGAGATAATAAATGAATGTGGGGATGTGTGGTTTCCTATAGGCTATCAACCTCCTATCTTTCATTTTCCAATCCCACCATGGACAGGTAATTTACCAGTTGAATAGAGGATAGTAATCTTACATCGTCATTAATATCTAATATTTATAATGTCATGGATCAAATAAACACATGGGAGGATTACAAAATCAATAGTCACAATTTTTATGCAGATAAATTATCTTACGATACTTTGAAGAAAAAAATCACCAAAGAAAAGTTGTGTGTTTTGTTTACCGATCCTAAAACCAATTCACCCTTGCTATTGAGCTGCATAATATTCTCAATCCATTGGTTTAACCATGAGGGGATCAAAAATAATTTTTGGGATAGATGATGGATGATTTTTGACTAACCACCTTGTAACAATTTTGATTTACCACAATATTTCTTGAGGAAACTCTATTCTGAGTTCATCCTCAACGAAATACCAAACAATTTTAATATTCAAGAGTTCTAGGGCAGAGGAAAAGGCTATACACATGATATATTGGGGGAATAATTTTTAAATAATTGACCACTTAGACCCCTTTCTTCCCATCTATTCAACATGTTTTAGTCCCTTCAATTACAAAGGAGACCATGGAGTTTGAGACACTCAAGTCTATTAGTTCTTTGATGCATTCATTGCTTCAACATGGAAACCATATCTCTTAGGTTGATGAGATTGGTCCTTTGAGGCATCCGAAATCAGATAGAAAATTTTTCCATGCTTGTGGGAGTCTAGGAACCTATTTGATTGATGAGGTTGCTCCAAAATCTAATCAGGATGCTCCCCAACCTAGGCAATATTCTCCACATCCTAATCAGGTTATTCCATAGGCCGAGCAGGGTGTTCGATTGGAGGAGACATGTCATGATTCAGTGTTGGACACTATCATCATCATAGATGATCTACTAGATTCGACCTTTGGTATTGACCAACATGTAATTTTACATGAAGTTAAATGCCAATTATTATATATTTTTCATACTAAAATTTATAATTAACAATATTAATTCATTATGAATGAAAATTAATGATTCATGTGTTTTTTTATAAATTTCCAGGGTCAAACAACACATCCAGTACCATTCCTCACATTTTTTTGTGGGCACAACAACCCCTCATGTCTAAATTTGTAATAAATTAGTAAATATTTTACATGTTAATTTTTTTCCATATAGAGATGTTATCTTAAAATGACAATTTAATGTTGAATAAGCAGCCACTAGACCTTCAGCATTTAGGGATTTTGGTATGAGGGTGCATGTTCGGGAATTTACTAATGTGAATTTTAGTATTTTTAATAATCATTTATGAAAACAATGAACTATACTTAATGTATGCATATAATGTCATGTAACTTGTATGTGCGTAAGTTTCAATATTTTGGTTATGTAACCTTGTTATTATTTTTAGTTGATGACATCATTAGAGTATCCTTCTGACATTCGATGATCATTAGATATTGGATTTATTACGAGCATAACATATGTTGTGCCTCTTACACAGGTATGAGCTAGTAATGTAATTTTCACAATGAATTTATTGTATTAAATAACATCATTTAGTATAATAAATGACATTCATACATATTCTAATTTTCTTCATCATAGTTTCCATAGGAGGAGGTGTAAACTCCAATTCATGCACATGCCACTAAGGTTGTTTCCCTTGAGGTCGATGCTGAGAGGTAGAGGATGATTCAAATGGATTACGAAATTGCATTAAGTATTTATATGTAAGTAATGTCATTAGTTGTATACTAATGTGTATGTTGTTTATTTGTATTAATATGTGGAGCTACAATCATCCCTTGAGTGAGCAGGTTTGAAGAAGGGACATTCCCACTTATCTGACTGGTCCATTTTTCCGGTAGCCCAAGAGAACCAAATTATTCGATGATACCCCATAATTTAGATGTATACAATTTTTTTTGTATGTCTTTGAGGCATGTAGGCGTAGATTTTTATTTTCTTGAGGTATATCATTGTATGCACATATATGATTTGTTGACATTCATGCCAAATTTTGTATGCCATCATGGATTTTTGAAATCAATATAATGTACGAGACAAAACTAAAAGTTTGTTTTCAAACTTGTATAGTGGATGAAATATGTTTTATACATTTATCTAAGTGGATTAATATGATTCCATTTGTATGTTAGGTTAACATGTGTTATTAGTTTTAATGTTTTTATGTTTTGAACATGGGCATTAAAATATATGTAAATAACATATAATTTATCCACTATTATAATCATTCAATGCCTTCAATTACGGTCATATAATGTAAATTCCAATTCCATCCCCTTCCTGGAATCTCAATATCATGATCACAACACCATGTAGATGTGGTTTAACAAAAGAGGTGTTATACATTCTACTTACTAAACACACCCCCATATAAACTATAACATACACTTTCACATATTGTATACCTGAATTTCCTAGGAGAGTGAGTGAGATAGATAAAGAGAGATATATATGAGAGGAGAGAAAGAGATAGGGAGAGAGAGAGAGAGAGAGAGAGAGAGAGAGAGAGAGAGAGAGAGATAGATTGAGAGAGAAAAGGATGAGAGAGATTGAGAGAGGGAGAGAAAGAGGGACAAATATAGTAAGAGAGAGAGAGATAGTAAGAGAGAAAGATATAGAAATGGAGGTTTAAAACTCCACTTTGAGGGGGGAAGTGGTTTTGGAGCGGGGATGGAGGTGGGGATTTTACATGCACATGCATCGATACTTGCGTATTTATGTGCCAACGTTACTTTTTATTCCACCATGGAAAATTCCCCTCTAATCATGTGATGGAACACTTTTGGGGTGAAATTGCACCTCATAAGTGCACTTAGGTGCAATAGAGCTTAAAGTTTTTCCCATGGAGGGAAAAAGTGAACCCAGACCACCAAGTCAAACTCCAGCTTTGGATGCATGGTTTGGCTCACCTTTATGTTGCTTCCCATGAATGAGTTCCACCAATAGGATTCAGAAGTCACAATTTTAAGGTGTAATTTGGCCATACAAATATGCACTTTTCATGCAAATACACCAAAGAGTGTGCAAGTTATCGCCGTCACAAGTTGTCCTCAAGGTAAGAGTTCAAAATGAGTTCCTCCAACTCCATTTTGCACCTGTGGATCTAATTTTGTCTAGAGCTCATCAATGAGCCAAGTGAAAGGAGAGTTTTGATGAAATTGAGTCCATATAATAAAAACTTGTATGGACATAGGGGATCATTGAAATACTTTCATTTAGCCCTATTTTTAATTAAAATAGTCATTCCATAAACTCTTACTTGTGCAATTCTTTAAGCCCTCAGGGCGACAAGTTCCAGTTTAGAAGAACCATTATCCCTGCACTGACGGACAGGTTTCCATATTTCAGCTCCATTGAACGATTTGAAAACCCTTATGTCCCTTTGGGCATGAATTTAGGATAAATTGCACTAAGTGACATTAAAATGTCCCTCATCCACTTGGGGTGCCTCCTGATGTCCTTCCATGAAGAATCTGATTTTAGCAACAAGGTGGTTCACTAGCTCTAGTGAAGTCGGAATGCTCCGCTTTGGATGATTGACAAATTTTATCAAAAAATTTCCATTGTGAAAATTTATGTCCCTTTCATCTTCTTCCTAGCATTTTTTGTATTGACATACAAAGAAATTGTTGAAGTGCTCCTAAACACCTTCCATTCAAAATATGAAAGGCATTCGGAATTATGGGTTGCAAATTGATTTCATTTTTCACTGGTAAACTCATTGCCATGAAGTGTACAAAGAAGTATGATAACCATCATTACTGCATTCCCAGCATCCTCCAAATTCTTAGGATTCAATCATAAATATCCTCAAAGAGAATAGATACAAATACCTTTCCAGTGGTTGAATACTCATCAAAAAGACTCCGTATGAAATTTCCAAGGCTCTCGTAAAACTTATTCTCATTAATTAGACTTTGATGATGTCAAAGACATATTTGTCTCAAATTTGCATTCAATGGATTCGAGATGAAGGTTTCTCAATGGAAGCATCTACAATATAAAGAGGCCATAAAAAGAATCTGTAATTTGAAATATTCACTAATTGTTTAAGCAGCTCTTCTTTGTTCACAATCTAATTACCCCAATTCTATGACCAACAAATGTTATCATAATATTTCCAATTTCCTAGGATCAATCGAAATTAGGATTTGAAGAGAAAAACATTCCAGTTGAACGTTGAATAAAATGGTAACCATATGTATCAAACAGTCCCTAATTTTCAAAATCACTTATGGAGGCCTAAATCATTTCCCATGTAGGACCTAAATTTAAAACTCCCAAAAATGGTTGTCTAAAGCTAGATGATAGAGCTGGCAAAAAATTGTGTCAAAGATTGACTGTGTGCCCGATTTTCCAAACCAGGGCTTCGCTAGACCCACTCTAAAATTTCAGAGATTGATATTGGAAAATGGTCCTAGCTAATCTATCTAAAAAACTTCCATTGCTTGGACCTCAAGAGTAAAGGAACTTAGAAGAGATTACTCTAGTTAAAGTAGCTAGCCACCTTCCTTTTGATGGATCATTTTATCCAGAACCAGCCTAAATCCACATTGTTTAACTATACTCTTTGAGACCAAAGCTTTAGGTAGATATCATAACCATGAGCACTTTCCCAAATAGCGGGACCTTGGGGAACCATGATTTAAAGCACTCATGGATGAATCCCTAAGGGAATCCCCATATCTTGGGAGATGTAACATCAACAATGTGATTTTACCATCAAAGGAATGGTTTCCCGGACAAATCAGTGGAGACCCAGGCTGAGGAAGTTTATAGTTAACCCTATTAAAGTACATTCACTGAAACTTCCTGAGGTATGCATGCAGGCATATCTGAGCTTGCCTTGTAACTTGTGAACCCTTTCTCATGCCTGAAGCATCATTGTGGAACAGAAGAACAAATCTTGGATCCATTATACCTTCAAGATTAGCTTGCATGGCACTCTTATACATGTTAGGGTTGTAAGATTTGCACATCATTTTTTGATTTTTATTCAAGATTATCAATTATCATTGCCTTGGGAGGCTAATTACATATGTAACATTTTTAAAAGTGGTGAGACCAAATCATCTCCACTAGACTTCAAAACGAGCCAAGAATGTTCATCCCTTTTGAAGAAGTTTTCCTTCCAAGTTTATTGGAAGAATCAGCCTTGTGATTGACTACCCCAGGTAACTTCTCTACCCCAGACACCATCGACCCAAATTAGGCTATGGGTAGATCATCTCATTAAGTATGGAAGGTGGAAACCCTCCTCAATACCCAAATCACTATCTTGTTACCATTTTCGAGTTCTCAACTTTGTTATTTCAGGATTCTCTATCACTCCAAATCTTATTTGTTTGATACCGGTACCTTGTAACTGACAGCTATTCCATCGTCGAACCTTAGATGATTTTTCCATCCAATCCCTGTTCGAATGATTGGGCAGGGTTTTTATGGACATTTCTATTTCCACTGGATCTCATATTTACGATATTCTGTCAGGTTTCTGTCAACATGTTAAAGGTCCTTTGTCATCATCAAATATGCATTCAGCACAAAACCATCCCATAGTCTACATTTTATCTTATTGTTCTAGGTGCAGTGAATGTTTTCATGTTAAAACATCTTCTGTACCTGCCCTATCTGCAACCTGGTCGCCAGAGACCAATGCAGGTATTCTTTATTTTAGCACATTTGTAAATTTAAGATCGTAGACTTGTATGTGCCTTCATGTTTCTGTATTTTCAGTTTCTGTGTGCCTCAATTCTATTTTATCTTGTTTATTATTCTTGAGTTTTATCTTATCATTCAAACATAGGGTTGAAATCCACCAAGGAAGTTAACATATTCTTTGGTGAAGCTTCATATGGCTTCGGGAATTGTACCCCCATCTATCATCTAATCCATGTTTCTTTCTAGTTTTGTTGTGCAGGTCACATATTACTAGCTGCTTGGATCCATCATTTACTTTGGGCATCTGTTCATCCATATCAACATCCTACATTTGAGACTACCTTAGGTAACCCTCCATGTTCTAAGTTCATTTAGTTTTGATTTAGTAGCTAGATCAGGAATTTAAAGAGGAACAAAAAAATTAGATGAAAATCATTGGCATGCCCTGGTGATGATCACTTACTTTAGGTGTTGTCCAAATACATTTTCCCTTCATTTAAAATTGTCATTCCACTAACAGTGGTAAAAAAGGATCATACGAAGCTTGTTCATGTTGGATTTGGTTTCTAGATTTTGAAGTTCAAGGGAGGAGTCTTCTCTAAGATCATCGATTAAAAATGGAAAATGTTCTACAAGTATTTTACTTTTTGAAGTCTTATTTTCTCATTTTTCATCCATGTTTCCAATTGATGTGAACATTCAAGAGTTTCATAAAAATTTCACTTATTTGGATTTGGTCTTTAAAAGAACCCTTTTGCATCCTTGGCTTGATAAACAAGTTTATGTAAGGGTTTAATTGTGTGTTATACCCTCACATTTCAGGTCACACACAACATAGAATCTATTGAACACATCAATGTACACATCTAAAGGTTCCTTCCAAGTATGATTGATTGGGATTTCATCACCCAACATCTTAGAAACCTTGATGTTTTGGGTGCATTAAGAACTGTTGCACAAACTTGGGCCCATTACTTTCGGTGTATCATTGCAGGAGATCCCAGTCAAACTGGATATGAAGTACCATCCTTATACTTTCATTTCCTAGGTATTCAAGGTCAAGCGACATACACTTTCGAATTGAGAGTCACATTTGTAATTAACTCATCGGCAATGAAAACAACCTCATTGCTTGGAGGATCTCGTTTGTTAATAAGCAATTTTCTAGGCCACCCAAATACGATTCTCATTTCAGGCCTATTAATACCTCTTGTCAAACAATGCAGGGGGTCTCAATATAATATATCTTAATGAAACTTCTATCCTCCAATAATCTTGATGTTCATTAAAGGGTTATGAAGCTTCACCCTTGAGCTAAGACCATTCTTGCATGAATGATATAGAAATGCCCCTTTTGAAAGTCATTACTTCTTGAGGGACTATTAACCATTAAGTTACCTATGGCTGATTTGGATCCTTTCTAGAAATTGAGATCTCCTCTTTCGAGTCCTATTTTTAGCTATATTTTGTAGAATTCCCATGAGTATCTTGATCCTTATGTAATCGAAAAAGAGATGGAAAATTCTGATTCCAGATTCCCATACCTCATGGGAACAATTATCAACTATTATATCTGAATGATTATAAGAAGGATCCACGTTCTAGATTTTGGAAAGATTTGACTAAGTGGAGGAAAAAGATACTTTGTGACTCAATGATAAATTCTAATTGGTCACAACCTATCCCATCATAAAACATTTCTAGTTCAATCTTAATGTTTAATGAAACATATAATGAGTGTACCCAAGACAATTAATGTTGTATAGCCATATATGGGTTATTTCTCTTATGCTAATGCCTTCTCACTCAAGATTTCACCATTACAACTCTTGAAGATGTACCTCCCTAGAGATGGACTAAGGATAGGGATAGTTCCCTCAGATTAACTAATATGGATTGTTAGGAAATAAGAGATAAAATATGCGGAATAATCCCTTACAGAATCGCAACGAGTAGAAACTAATATGTATGAAAATATTACAGATCTGAAATAAAAGTGTAGAATAAATAACACAACACAAAGAGACAATATTTAACATGGTTCACCCAATTCAGGGCTACATCCACCAAGAATCACTTGCTCAGATTTTATTACAAGCCTCCACTCTCTCAATACAATACCTAGATCTTGTTTGGAGCTATGCTCAACAAACTCTATAGAATTCACACCCAAATTCACAGCACATCTTCCAATGCATTTGCTTGTATATGTACCATATGCATAAGACCATATAAATAGACAATTGCTTAAGAAGTTTGATACAAAACCATGGGTATCAAAACCATGGGCCAAAAATAAACCTATGGGTATCAAAATACCACGCGGTATCAAAACAATGGTTACCGAAAAACCATGGGCCCAAAAAATAGCCCATAACGGTTACTCATTACCCATGGGTTAATAAACCACCCATGAAAATTTGCTTCGGGGGCTTCGCCCCCGAACCCCCTTGACCCACTCATCGAGTGAGCAGGACTGTCGTAAAAATACCTGAGTGTAACACATAGAAGGTGTACCACACTCTAACATGAAAATAGGCTCCACAAACATAACAATCTCCCACTTGGAGACTAATTTCCACTGAGTAAGCTTCTCAACCCTTCATTGTCATCCGCGAAGGCCAACCAAAGCTGAACATAGCTTTAGTTTATCCCTTATGACCACCTTGGTCATCATGTCTACAGGATTCTGACTAGTATGAATCTTCTCCAACTTCAACTTATCTTCCTCCAAAGTTTTCTTGATGAAGTGATATCTCAACTGTATATGCTTCGTCCTAGAGTGGAAAGTAGAGTTCTTAGCTAGGTGTATAGCACTCTGACTATCACTATGCAGTCTTACCATTCCTTCTGCTTATGCCCCAACTCCTCAAGCAATTGTTGTAACCAAATCATCTCTTTTCTTTCCTCTGTGGCAGCAACATACTCAGCCTCTGTGGTTGACAAAGCCACCAGCTTCTGTAGTCGTGAAATCTAGCTCACTGCTGTCCCACCTACAGTGTAAATATAACCTGTCGTGCTCCTCCTGCTGTCTACATCTCCAGCCATGTCTGAATCTACATAACCATGTAAAGTGGTGTCTGATCCACTGTAGCACAAAATTTTCCCCATGGTCCCTCTCAAATACCGAAGGATCCACTTTACTACTTGTCAATGCTCTTTACCTAGATCACTCATAAATCTACTCACAGCTCCTACTGCATGGGCAATATCAGGCCTAGTGCATACCATAGCATACATCAAACTACCAACTGCTGATGAGTAAGGTACCTTGGACATCTGGTTTCTCTCCTACTCTGTCTTGGGACACTGCTCCTTTGATAACTTAAAAGGGCCTGCCAAAGGAGTCCTAACCGGTTTAGCATCCTGCATGTTAAACCTATCCAATACCTTCTTAATGTACTCTTCCTGAGATAAATTCAGCTTCCATTCCTTCCTATCCCAAGTTATCCTCATACCAAGGATTTGTTTGGCTGCCCCCAAATCCTTCATATCAAAGGATTCACTTAGTTTCATTTCTTGAGTACTTTTATTTCCTGCATGTTTTTACCTGCAACCAACATGTCATCAACATACAAACACATAGATAATATAACTTCCATCCTCAAATTTATTTGTATACACGCAATGGTTAGAATGACATCTGGATATAACCTTGCTCCATCATGAAGCTATCAAACTTCTTATACCATTGACGTGGAGCTTGTTTTAGGCCATACAAGCTCTTCTTCAGTTTGCACACCATCTCCTCTTTACCTTTGACCTCATATCCTTCTGGCTGCTACATATATAGCTTCCTCCTCCAAATCACCATGGAGAAATGCAATCTTTACATCTAACTATTCTAAGTGCAAGTCTTTTGTTGCCACTATTCCAAGAATAGTTCTAATAGAAGTCATTTTTACTACAGGAGAAAAAATCTCATCAAAATCTATACCTTGTTTCTATGTGCAAACCCCTTGACCACCAACCGGGCCTTATATCTTTTCTTTCCTCCTTCTTCATCTTTAACTCTATACACCCACTTGTTCTGCAATGCTCTTTTGCCTTCGGTAGCTTCACCAAATCCCAAGTCTAGTTCTCCATGAGAGACTTATGCTCCTCATCCATGGCTTGCTCCCACTTCTTACTGGCATCTACCTGCATTGCTTCATTAAAGCTCTCTGGCTCTCCACTGTCAGTGAGTAATAGATAATAAAGAGAAGGAGAAAAACGTTCAGGTTCTTTTCTTACCCTAGAAGACCTCCTCAATGTAGGAGTTTGGGGTTCCTATTGACTACGTTCTTGAATTGATTTATGGGTCACTTTCCCATCCAGAAGATCCTCTACCACTGCATATTATTTCTTGGATTCTTCCCTGTTTTCCTACAACTATTGCTTATACATGACTTTCTCATTAAAGACCACATCCCTAGACCGAAATGATTTTCTTGTCCTTAATACTCCAACATTTAAATCCAAAGTCATCACCACCATAACCAATAAAAGTGCATTTTTTTTATTTAGCCTCTAGCTTGGTCCTATCATCCTTGTCAATATGAACAAACACCTCACATCCAAAGACTCTAAGAAATGAGTAATCAAATTTCTTACCATACCAAGCCTCCTCAGGTATGCCTCCATCCAAGGCACTTGAGGGTCCTCTGTTTATCAAGTACATAGTTGTGCTCACCGCTTCTGCCCAAAAATAAAGAGGCAGTCCTACATGTAACCTCATGCTCCTAGCACATTCCATTATTGTTCTATTCATCCTTTCTGACACCCCATTTTGCTATGGAGTTCCTGGAACCATCTTTTTCCTGCGGATTCCATTCTTAGAACAGTAATCATCAAATTCATTGTTGTAATACTCCCCTCCATTATCTGACCTGAGACATTTTAACTTAAGACCTGTTTCATTCTCTACCAAGGCTTTCCATTTAACAAAAGTATCAAATACATCAGATTTGTTTCTAATACAATAAACCCAAACTTTCCTTGTTGCATCATCAATAAAAGTAACATAATAACTTGAACCCCCAAGAGATGATACCTGAGCTGGCCCCCACACATCAGAATGTACCAGCTCTAACTTACTCTCTTTCTTCGTAGGTCCAACCTTGAGAAACCTTACTCGCTTCTGTTTCCCATATATGCAGTTCTCACAGAAATCCAAACCTATTTCTGTATATCCAGGAAAATTCTTCTTTATGATGTCCATGCCCTTATGGCTCATATGACCGAGCCTATAGTGCCATAATGTTGTATCTACATCTGAAGCCACAAGATTACAATCATTAGTACTATCAGTGGTTAAATACAAGGTTCCAACCTTCTTACCTCTTGCCACCACAAGAGCACCCTTGGTAACCTTCCAAGAGTCTAGCTGTAAATATCACAGTACAACCATCACTTCCCAATTGCCCACTGATATCAAATTTCTCCTTAATGTAGGCACATGTCTGACATCCTTCAATAGCCATGTATTCCCATTCTGCATCTTAACCTGAACAGAACCTTTTCCAACTATACTGCAAGGCTCATCATCACCAAGAAAAACATGCCCAAAATCCCCTTAAACATAATCAACAAAATAATGCCTATGTGGAGTAGCATGAAAAGAAGCCCCTGAATCTAAAACCCAAGATTCAGTAATATTATGCAAAGAAAGAATCAAAGCATCCTGACATACATTACCTGATGCCACATTTGCCTCCTTTTTTTCTTCCTATTGTTTCTTCTTGTCTTGAAGCTCCCAACAGTCCTTCTTTGCATGCCCAGACTTTCCACAGTTCCAACATACAATCTTGCTCTTGGATTTTGACCTTGCCCGATCTTTTGATTTTCCACGGTTTCCTCTATTCTTCTGTCTCCCTCTAGTTTCCACTGTCAAAACATTCCCTGAAGTAGAAGATTCACAGAGATTTTTCTTCACATTTCCTCGCTTAGAATCACCCCTACAACATCCTCAAACTTCAACTTCGAGTTAGCTGGAACCGAGTTGCTTACCGCCATTACCAGGCTATTCCAACTTTCAGGTAAAGAGCACAGAATTAATAAAGCCCTAACTTCTTCATCAAATTCTATTGTAACCAAAGCTAGCATATTCACAACCATATTAAAATCATTTAAATGATCTGCTACTGAACTATTCTCAGACATCTTCATATTAAACAACTTTTTCATTAAAAATATCTTATTAGAGGCAGAGGGTTTTTCATACAACTTCCCTAATGCATCCATTAGATCTTTTGTAGTCTTTTCCTTTGAAACATTAAATAATACCGAAGATGCAAGACACAGCCAAATCGTTCCAAGTGCCTTCCGATCCAACAAATCCCATTCCGCATCTGTCATACTCGAGGGTTTGTTCACCTTCTCAGACAACGGAGTATAAAGATCCTTCTGATAAAGGTAATCTTCCATCTGCATCTTCCAAAGACTGAAATTCTGCCCGTTGAATTTATCAACCCTAGATCTTCCATCATCTGCCATAGCTCCCACTCAAGCTAAAACTTTCCCTGCGATTCAACACTTCAGCAAACCAAACCAGGCTCTGATACCAATTGTTAGGAAAATAAGAGATAAAATATGTGAATAATCCCTTACAGAATCGCAACAGTAGAAACTAATATGCAGAAAATATTACAGATCTCAAATAAAAGTGCAGAATAAATAACACAACACAGAGAGACAATATTTAACGTGGTTCACCCAATTTGGGCTACGTCCACCAAGAATCACTTGCTCAGATTTTATTACAAGCCTCCACTCTCTCAATACAATACCCAGATCCGTTTGGAGCTATGCTCAACAAACTCTACAGAATTCACACCCGAATTCAAAACACATCTGCAATACATTTTCTTGTATATCTATCATATGCATAAGACCATATAAATAGACAACTGCTTAAGCAGTTTTACAAAACCATGGGTATCAAACATGGGCAAAAACAAAACCATCCCATAAACCTATGGGTAGCTGAAAGGTGGTATCAAAACAATGGGTACCAAAAAACCATGGGCCCAAAAACAGCCCATAACGGTTACCCATTACCCATGGGTTAATAAACCACCCATGAAAATTTACTTTGGGGGCTTCGCCCCCGAACCCCCTTGACCCACTCACCGGTGAGCGGGACCACCATAAAAATACCCGAGTGTACACATAGAAGGTGTACCACACTCTAACATGAAAATAGGCTCCACAAACATAACATTGATGGCATCTCATCTCCTCATACTTCCTCTCATCTGACATGTTGACCACTTACACCCCAAACCCACTTGGTATCATGAGGTTCATTATCATCTTCTAACAATTCTAAATTACTTTTCAGATCTTACCAATTCGATAGAATATATCATGCCTCATCTCGTAGTCAGGATTATTTTTCTACAGAAAACTCTTTCATAATACACCAAGACCAAAAAAATCAATTTCTACCTTCCATCATCTTACACATCCATCGATTCTTATGCAATTAATACTATAAATCAAACACCTCCATCCTTACCCATCTCATATGTCTTATTATTTATTCATACCTTAGACATTGTGCCTATAACTTCTACTACACCTATCACATTAACTTCCACCATTTTTACTACATCTACATCTATTCCTACCTTTACCACATCCATATCAATTATATCTATCATAACCCAACCTATCATACCTAACCCCTTATCCATATCCAACTCACCTATCACTACATCATCAAACATCCCAGTTGTACCTATCTCATCATCAATTTCACTATCCACTATATCAGAAAATTCACTTACATCTACCTTGAAGTCTTATTCACCCATGAGCACATCACCTATTTCTTCCCTTGTTTCCACATTAACCAATCCAGAACCTAAACAATCCAAATCTTGCATATAACTCATCAATTGCATCATACAAACACCTCTTTCTCTATAAATATCTATATCTACATAGTGATGTTCATTTTTCCTATACACTACATCTACTTCACCATTTTTCATAACCTTCGTCAATTAGGATAACTACCTTCTAATTTCATGTGCATCCATTCCACCCTACCTAGATGTCCAATCCATAGAATCAATCCCAATTCCTCTTTCTTCACTTTTACCCACACCAATCATATCAACTATTATGACTACATCGACTTCTCCCCCTACATATTTCTCATCATTTGAAGAGTTTGTGAAATCATTCCAACTCGCCTTGACTTCAAATAATCCTCCCATCTCATCCCCACAACCACATACTCATGCATCTTCTTTATACATTATCAAACTTCCTCCACTAATACTAACCAGAAAACCTTTAGATGCTCCAGTTGAGATTATTGTCATCCTTCAAAAGGATAAATCCTCTCGATAAAAATATAAGACTCTTGGTAAACATCCCCAAAGGTCTCTCATGCATCCTCGAAAGAATTTTTGTCTTCCCTCTTCTCTACAACCCAATGTTACAGCATCCATCCTAGGAGCACCCCCCATCTATTTTAGGGTCAGGCCCTTCATCTAAGACATCTCTCAACATTCAGTCCAAATATAAAAAATCTAATCTTCCTCCTAAATTTAATTAATCTTCTAGGACATTTAATTTACCCATACAATCTACATCTAATTCTTCCCCTAAATCCAAGTCAAAATATCCTAGTAAAACCCACAAGATTTTTCTTCCTACCAACGCTTCAATTGGGTCCTACGCAGATACATTTCGACACTTAATCCAAGTATTTTCCATCATGATTCCTCACATTAAACCTTTTTATACTCATAGTAAGAAACTATCATGGTTCAACCCCAATCTTATATGCACCTATCATCATACCTCGGGTCATGACATTGAACATTGTAAGGCCTTTCAGACTATTTTCCATGATCTTGTTGAGAAAGATGACTTCCTCATTCAAAGAATCCATCCTTCTCCATCCACCACAACCAATCCAACTCCTATTTCTACATCCCCATCCATCAAAATTACTCAATCTTATATTTCATCCACATCCTTTCATCTCTTATTTCACTTTCTAAAGAATCCTCCCTTCTACATCAATTCATTGGGCCTTCCAAACGGTCATTTTTCCTGCCACACTATTGAAACCAATTTTTGACATCCATTTTATCTCATCCAATTTTATTTGATTCTATCTTCTTGGCAATCTTCTTTCTTACCCAATTCCAATTCTTTCCATTATCATTTTTCAAATGCCACCTTTGAAAGATACTTTTCTCTCTCACGGGGTCATATCTTATTTATCCAAAAGTCCTTTAAATAATACATTGAAGTGGGGGATTCAATTTTGACATCCTTTATTTTAATTCATCTATGTTCAACATCAAAGTCCAAAATCAACCATATCCATATGTTCCCTTCAAAGTCATTTGTTGTACCATCCAAAATTCTATCCTAAGCCCATTCATGTGGCTCATATTTCTCTTCCTAAGTTTGAGGTGTTGTGGACATATTTTTATGATCCTTGGGGTAACTCATTTTGATCAAAGTCCACCTTTGGGGCCATATTTGTGCCTCTTTGGGGCACCAAATTTTTCATTCAAATTCCACTTTTATGGCCATATTTGTTCCCCTATTTGGGGCACCATATTGGGGTCCATCTTTTTTCATTCAAATTCCACCTTTGTGGCCATATTTGTGCCTCTTTTGGGGTACCATATTTTTCATCCAAATTTTTGTGGTCATAAGTCCACCTTTGTGGCCATTTGTGGCCATATTTGTCTCTTTAAGGGTCACCATATTTTTCATCAAAGTCCACCCCTTGTGGCCATATTTGTGCCTCTTTTGGGGCACCAACTTTTTCATCAAATTTCACCTTTGTGACCATATTTTTCCTTCTTTTGGGGCACCATATTTTTTCATCTCAAGTCCACCTTTTGTGGCCATATTTCTTTGAACCTCGACATATAGTTTTCTCATCTCATCTTCCCATCACTTTTGGGAAATACTTAACGTCCTCACTTTTCAAAAGGTAGCACATAGTTTACTTCCTTCTATCTCATCCAATTTATCATCTTGTATCATCCTAAGTCCACTCTTATGGCCATTTCCCATCGTCTCTTGTTAGGGACGCATATTCTTTTTGCTTTCTTAAAAGGTAACACATAATTTTTATTTTCTCTCATCGTATCCCATATTTTGCAAGCCCTCATCCTATCTTATCATGCAACTTTAAATTCAATGATCTTATCCTACTCTATAAAGGATCCAACGTGGAAAGTTTAACCCCAACTGGATTGGACCATACATTATCACACATAAGTATGGGTTGGGAGCCTATCCTTTGGCCTCCCTTGATGGTAAACTCAAAGTGGAACCACTTAACACATTGCACTTGTGACCATTCTATTGTTAGCACATTACCAATGAGCACTTAGTCATATCTTTAGATCATCCCTCCATCATTAGCCTCTTCCATCTATCATTGTAATGATTTGGAACTATGTGGTCTACCATCACTTTCCTCAGATATGACCTTAAATATGGGCAACATGAATCTACCCATAGAATTTTATTTATGGACAGATTCTTCCTTTTATGTGAAGACTCTGCAATCATTACATCAATCACCCCCTTATTTACCTACTGAAACCATGCAAAGGGTTCACAGGTGTCTCTTGTACATTCATTGTCCCCTTCTAAGTGGTATACCTAGCTATTCCTAGTTCTCCCCCATTTTAAAATAAAAATTCATGGATGATCTTATCAAAATCAAAGTTATCAAAAATAGACTACTCCCTCAAAGGACAGCTATTTATAAAAAAAGAGAGAGAGAAAATCAAATCAAATCAAATAAATAAATGAATCCCTTGAAAGATGGCTATCATGTATATCATTTTTTCCATCTATATCATATATAAATTAGACCACACCTCGAAGGATGGATACTCTTTTATATTATGGCATCGAAGGATTCCCGTATTGATAACCCTTCAATTTTATCAGCATCCTTAGAAATTTTCCAGCATTGATCATCTTTCTTCTAGAAAACTTCCCGCATTGATCAGTTTGCTCTTTCCCCTTCCCAGAGTTAGGGCATAAATTTAGGGAACACCACTTATGGAGAACCCTCTTCTTATGTATAAGTTACGTCAAAAACCCCTTTATCGTGTCTACATTAGGTTTATGAGTTCATTCAATACCTTTTCTCATAATCTTTGATATAGCTAACTATTGTTGGTTATATGTAACACATGTTTTTTTGGTTTGATCATCATTGCCTTGCGTTACTTGGATCCCCCCTCTTGTTTACCTCCAATGTGATTGGAGGCATCCTTTTTACTCACATGCTCCTTGATATGGCATAGCATCATTTATACCCTTTGGTCACATCTAGTTTGATCAACATCTATTATCTCATTTCTCATATTGTCTCATCTTATCACCTATCTCATCAAATATATCCAATCTACCGCATCTTAAGTCCACTCTTGTGGCCATCTTTGTGTCCCTCTCAGGGCATCATATCAACATCATTTTCTCTCAAATTCCACTTTTTGGCCATTTTTGTGCTCTCCCCATTTCATTTATTCCTTCCCCCTTGGGGCATTTTATACCATCATTTCTTATTCCAATCATTTTTCATGTCCTCTATTGGGGCACCATATTATCATCCATATCTCATTTCAAGTCCACCTTGTGGAATTTTGTAGCCATTACTTATCCCCATTGGGGAATTTTGTATCATCACTTTTTTTCCCCCTTTTTCATTTTATTCACCCATTTTTGCCCCTTTTGTTTTCGTGGGCACCATTATTTCCATCCTCATCCTTTGTGGATGCATACCTTTCATTTGATTCCTCATGTATGAAGGATTTCACATTATTTTCACATTTGGTTGTGCATAGTTTGATGTCTACCTATGACCCATTGGTCCTCATGGATCACATCCATTTGAGAGGTTTCCCATTGGATTCCCTCCATTTTGTAGTGATTTTTTCCCACTCATTGGTCCATAGATCACTGTCTTCGTCTCCATTGAGACCATCCTTTGTTCCCTACTAACATGTGATATCAAAATCACCACCATAGATTTTTATTGTTGTGTAAATCCTTCTTGCTTGGGGAATCTTGCCTCGCTTTATCATTTTACCCATCTTTCTTTTCCCACCCACCCTTCAACATCTACCTTTTTCAAACTCATCATCAATTTCCCTTTACGTTATCGATCCCTTGTTTGAGGGGGAGCTCATCATCAATCTTTCGTTAGTCTTCATCCTACTCTTTGTCTCTCATCATTTTTGTCTCATGGCTTGCTAGCACAACCACTCGACAAAAAGGGGAAAATGTAGACACCAAAATTTGGTATCGCTACCCTTGATTTCCCACGTGCACATTTTCCACCATGGTCCTATCTAGACCCATTTAATTTAATTCATTTATTTTATTTAAATTCATTTTAATGACCTTTAATCTATTAATTAATTCTTGTTAATTAACCTTAATTATTAATTACTAATTAATTACCCCTAATTAGCTAATTACCTCTAATTAGCTTCCTTTTGGGATGCTTTTATCCCCAACCACCCAAATCTAGATCCCTACACTTTTTCTAGCTTTTATCCTACCCATCTTTATCTCCTATCTACCTATGACACTTCCCCAAACAGCCCTTACCCGCAAACATGCTTTAAAGCACTCATCCCAATCCCTCAAGCCCCATATCTCGATTAAATCAGTGATTTTACCATCTAAGGAATGGTTTCCCCCATAGTCGACAGAAATCCAACTGAGTCCCTTTCGACCCTATTAAAGTACATTCATCCCCTCTTCCTGAGGCATGCATGCGAATATTCAAGCTTTCTTGTGACTTGTAATTTTTTTCTCATGCCTGAGCATCCCTGCAATAGTTACAGACCTCTTGGATCTCCTTTCAACTTGCTTGCATCACTCTTATACATCCTTTGTAAGATTATCATCATTTTGTGTTGTTTTATTCAGTTATCATCATATTATCATTGTCTTGTTTACATCTAACATTTTAGGACTAAAATTATATTTCTCATTTTTGTTGTTCTTCCAGCTTATGTGCTTGTAATTTATTCCATCCTCACCCATTCACTCTTACTTGTGGCATGGTTTCCAAGTCACTCTACCCAGGTCACCATCAACCCATCTCTATGGCATCATCCTTACTATTTCCAGACCCTCCTCAGTGTTTGTTCCTTCCTTGTTATTGTTTCTAGTTCTCATCTTTGTTATTTGGCTTCTTTGTCACTCAAAATCTGCTCTATCTGTTACCAGTCACCACCAACCAAGCATAGTCTCCATTAACCTAAGATTTTTCCATCCAACCCCTCAAAATATCTATCTTTTTCCATCCTTTTTGTTTCCTTGTCTTAGATTTTATTTTGCAGGTTTCTGTCAGCATTTACAGGTCTCTGTCATCATCAGATCTGCACTCAGACTAGCCAGATCTGCATTTTACAGTTATTTTTATGCTCCATCTACTCAAGTCATCATTGACCTACCCCTTTGCAGCCCTATTCGTCATCGACCCACTAAGGTAACTTCATTTGAAGTTCAATTTACATCAGACTTGTATGTTCCTTAAATTTCTTCATTTTTAATTTTTGTGTGCCTCAAATTATGTATATTATCCTCTTTATTTTTATTACTTTTATCCTATCTTATCAAACATGAGGGTTGACATCTGCCAAGGAATTTAACACTTCTTGGATCCGACTTCGTCGAGAAACCTCCCATCTATCATCTAATTTTTTTTCTTTCTAGTCTTTTTTGTGCAGGTCACCATCTTGTAGTAGCGGGGATCCATCATCTACTTTGTACTCGTATCCATCACATCGGATTCGAGGTACCTTAAACCCTCCATGTTATGATTTATTTAGTATTCTTTAGTACTAGATAATTAAATTGAAAAGGAAAGAAAAAAATATCAATAAAATAATACCATCATGGAGAAGAATCTAATACCTTTCCATTGAATATAATCAATACTTCTGAAATGCTCTGATGCTCCCAAAACCCTTCCCAGAAGTTAAACTTTAATAGCTACCAATTTTGGTAATTTTGACGATTTTGACTAAAAAGGGGCAAAATTTTCAATGGGATTGTCATATAAAATACACTAAAATTTTATATGTCAACACAAAGCTACAAAAAACATCATCAATTATGCAGTTGATGCACAAATATTTGGTTCATTCAAGCACATTAATTTGAGTAGATTAATAACAATGATGAGGTTTTACATGAGCATCAACACATAAAGATCTTGAGACCATTTGTGGCAAGGAAGGGCACAAAATATCTCAAAGAGATACCTCAAATTTTAATGTATATTTTGTGTGCATCTAGTGTCTTCTAGTTTTGGAATGGATAATTTTCAATAGAAAAAACCAAAACAAATATTTTGACATTATTATCACATTTGCACATGGTGTACAGAGTGACAATAGACCCTTGCAAGTTAGGGTGTGTAACTAATTGTTCATTTTTCTTATGTAATGTCAAATGGTCAAGTCACGAGATCCTAAAATATCTTACTTCTTAAGATATCTATGAAAATGTGACAAATTGGGAATTGACATTTTATATTTAAACACAATTACTTAACATAAAAAAATTCAAATATTAAATATTCATGATCTATATGCACACGCCAAATAAGTAGAAACACTATTTGCAATCTTGAATAACTAGGAAAATTATTTAGTCATCATCATCAAATGAAATCATATGAAAGAGTACAGCTAATAATCATCTTGAATGACTTAAAAACTAATAATTGATAAATATGTTCTCAAATAGCTATAAAAACTGATTAAATTCTCCAATAAAGTCAAATAAATTCAACATCATATGAATATAATAGATAAACACCAATTTATATTGGTGGAACATCTGCTACTATCTATAGATTGACCACAAGATCCTACAAGACTCTGACCAAGTGTTAATCTACCACCCACAATAGAACCTTGTTCATCATGGGGGTCGATGCAACTTATAAAACACATGAGATCATGTGTTAGTGATAAATTTTATATACAAATTTTAATACTTAATAAATTAAAATAATATTTAACATACTATAATTATTTACTTACCACATCTACATCTAGGGTGTTTGTATGTTGATTATATCCAGTTGTGTATCTCTCACGTGTTTGGTCCACCACGATGTCTAATAATTTCATGTCTATACATATGCTAGCTTACTCATTCTAATAGAAACATTCAAAAAAATTAAATTAAATATTTTTTTATTATAAGTTCCTTTAAATGATTAAAATTTAAAATAAATTAAGTTATTATATATGAATTGATAAGAGAACCCATGGTCAAACTACCACCGATAAAATTATCTGCATCTCCACTAACACCACATGCAACAATACCACATTCCATAAAATCTCCTCCACTCAAACCAACCCCAATCAAATCACCTTGAATTATTCTCATGTATTAACTAGCATCATGACTAATCAAAGTAAATTGTGTCTTCCCAAATTACACGCAAATGATACAAATTAATACTTATAATTGTATCTTTTTGACACCTAATATAGATTTTTTACATTTATAACTAATTTGAAACATACCTCAAATTCTAAAGATCCAAAACTAGGAGGAATGGACTGAAAAATCCCTTAAAAATTTGGTAATGAATCATGCACATAATGTGTATCAGTTCTAAGCCTCCTCTTAGATCCATGGATCTTTACAATCCTCTGATCTACAAACTATGGAACATTAGGGATAGGGACACTAAAATCCATTCTAACAAAGAATGGTGTCCTCAAAAGGATCTGAAACTGGTGGGAAACATATTGAAGAACTAAAATATCTAAAATATGATCTAAATCAGTTGGGATTAAAGAGCCACAATATAAAAATTGTTACATTGAACTATCTTTGATTACTAACAATCCACGTGAAGTGGATTGTATCCTGATGTGGTGTTGCTCCAAAAAATAATCGACACGATTAGAAAAATATTCTCAACCTGAGTGGCTACATTGTCCTCTCTCTCTAACAAATCAATATTCTCTATAGCAACAATAGGTCTACCCTCCTCCTCAAACCCTATGGTAAAAAAATCTAAATTTGGTAAATTGTATGCATCTTATTAATGAGAGGAAGTGGATCTATTTCTCTAAATAAATCACATAAAGGATCCTTTTCAAGACCACCAAAATGAGGAATGATTGTAATGCATGAGCATCGTCATGTAAATAACAAAATTTTGGTTTCTAGAAAATTTTGGTTTGAAATAGGTATAGGAGATTATTTTTAGTGTTTTTGTATGATTTTCATCCTTCTTGGGTCCCTCTATGGGTGTTATGGATCATTTTGGGTTTTCCCTCCAAATTGCACCTTTTGAATATTTGAATTCCTAGCTCAAAATGATGAGTCTAATATTAATTTTGAAATCATGTAATGAGGTAAAAAGGAATAAAAATACATTATGTGATGTAAATGAGGTGTTTCACCTATCCAAGTAGGGTTTTTATATATTGATTTCAGATTTTACCTTGGTTAGGTTACTTGAAATAGTGGTAACTACCTATGTTTTGGTATATGAAAGGAGGTATTCGAATAAGAGGATTTAGTTCTAAGTTAGAGGAATTTAGCATAGCCTACAAATAATAGGTAAATATCCTTGAAGGCTCTAAGAACATGTATGATTCTCATGATGGATTATTATACATGTTTGCTTCTTGAAAAGCTTGTAAATTTGAGAATAAAGATGAATGAGGACTAAAAAGACATGTTTTCCATTATTCTCATTATCATGGTATGATGTTGAGTGCTTAAATTTTGAGGTATGATCATTGTAAGTGCTTATCAGGTTGTATTTATTCATGGTAGTGACTATAGGCATGAATAATGTCATTTATTGTGTAATTCATAGGAGGTTGTGAGTTTTTGTGAGAAATATGTTTTGGCATATGAAGATGGATTGTGCAAGTTTTTGATAAAATAATAGGGACATTCTTAGTTGGATAAACATGACACTAATATACTAAAATCATAAGGAGGACCAAAACCATTCATGCATGATGAGATAAGAGGTTTGAACAAGTTTTCTTGTTGTTTTGGTGTAACTTGAAGGTGAGAAAACAATATAAGAAGTTATTGATAAATAAGGACCTGGTCATAAAATGTGTGTATGGTTAGATAATAATTCATAGGTTTATTTAGGGATATAATCATTATTGTAATTCAGTGGGTAAAGGCCTCTAAAGTAGTAAACTCAAGAAAAACACAGTCCATAGAAGAATATGAGATACCTTTTTGAATAGGTTTAAGAAAAAATTATAGAATGAACCTTAGTGAAACATAGAGAAGGATTCCTAGTGTTTTTTAGAGATTAATGAAACGTTCACACGGGATGAGAAAATTAACCTAAGGAAAAAACATTAAAACTACTCAGGAAAACATGGTGTGACAGTCAAAAGGAAAAAGGTGAGGAAGGTTGGAAAATAGCCTATGAATTTTATTTGAGGTCTTGGAATTATTATTTATGTAAGATATGAATTATTATCTTATTTAGGTATGGTAAAACCCTAATCTAGGGTTTAGACAAAGATTTGTCTATATTTCAGTTTGCATCCATTGACAATTAGTCAAATTTGGTGGACAGAGACTGATAGTGGTCTATTAACTAGTTTTATTGGTTCAAGTCGAAAGGAGGTATACTAAAGGAGTTATAGATGATATTTTAGTTGTAAGACCTAAAATAAATCTAATTGGAATCCTAAGAATGAAGAAACTATGTTATTTTTCAAAGGAAAATATCTAGAGTCTTTGCCACTAGTTAAAAAATTCAAATGGGTATTCTAAAAGGATCAGAGTGCATAAAGAAAGTGTATCGATGATTTTTCATCCTAAGATAACAAGGTTATGAGACCTAATTGGGAAAGTGAGTGGTGATTTGAAAGGGATGTACTTGGTTTTAATTTAAAACTTGTTAGAGAGTTGAAACCCCATAACAGGTACTAGAAAACGTGTTTAGTTACTTCTGAGACATTATCATTCAATCAAAACTATAAGATTTATATAAATGCAAGGATAGTAGACCCAATGGAGGTATAGAAGATTTAACCAAAAAAGTGGCATTTTCATTATAATATTGGTGTTAGTGGTGATATGATGGAATAGATGTGGAAATGAAGGTGTGAGGCCTTGGATCAGTAGACTAGATTCTTG
Source organism: Taxus chinensis (assembly GCA_019776745.2). Classification (NCBI taxonomy): domain Eukaryota; kingdom Viridiplantae; phylum Streptophyta; class Pinopsida; order Cupressales; family Taxaceae; genus Taxus; species Taxus chinensis. Next base: position 128,912,371 of record CM034157.1, on the reverse strand, counting down.
GGAGTTATAATAAGGATTCACAGTGGAAGTCTTGATACTTGAGTACATAACAAGTTCAAAATAGAGCATTATTATTAGTTGTAAGAAATTGCAGAGCAAAGATAAGTAGTGAGTGTTCAAGGGATGACGATAGGTAGTGAGTGGAAGGAACACTAAACTAAAAAAAATCCATAGCCATTGTTTTATAAAGTTTGTATTGAGAATTTTTTTATTAACTTGTATGATTGGTTATCATATTTTTTCTAACTTTTTGTATTGGTCAAGTTGAATATGTTCTCTCTCTGCATTAGGTGGTATCAGATCTAGTTTATCTCCTTGAAGGTAAAAAATAAAGAGATATTTTAAGTGAAAGAATGTGACGTTTTATAACCAGTGGTATGTGAATAATCCTTAGCCATTGAGGCTTAATAAGAACAAGATAGAAAGTTCAGAATAAGAAATCCAAGGTGAAAAATACTAAGAGGTTGAAAGAGAGGTAGATATCTGCTAAAAGACCAAGTGAGACATAGGGTGAGGTACTAGGAAGAAGCAAGGTGCAAAATACTTACTTGTAAAGAAGAAAGGAGAGAGTTGAGAAGAAAAGTGAGTAGGGATGAAGCATTTTTGTTCAGAGGGATGCCACAATAAGTTGAAAGAGAGTACAAGGAATGAAAAGATGAAAAATGGAGAGATGATTTCTTAGATAAGAGAGATAGAGGAATATTGATAATTGATATTAGAAAAAAGAAAGAAGTAAAACCAAGCTATTGGTTGGAGTATGAAGAAAAGAGTGAAGTGGCCTATAAAAAAGCTTGTAGAGAGAAGAAGGAGACAATTGGTTTCTTGGAGAAGAGAGGAAAGAAGAAAGAAAAGGCATATCGAGGTGAGTATTTTCTATCCAGAAGTGTGTGTGTGATGCTATGAGAAGAAGAATATGAAACAAGTGAAGAAGAAGGGAAAAAATAGAATATTTAGAAAATCTCTTACAAGGAGCTTCTAAAGGTACTACATGGCCTCCAATTCTCATTATAACATTTCTTTTGCATGTGTGAGAACATAGAAGATGAAAAGACAAAAGGTTAAAGAATTCATGAAAAGGAGGTTCTTAAGAAAACTCAATGTTAGTATGAATCAGTTAAGAAGGAAGGTACAAATACAAGCATAATGAAAGGATTATTTAGAATTCTTATAATCATGTGGACTTTGTTAAGTTCATAAGATGAAGTTACAGTTGAGAAAAATCCTTTAGAAACCTTAACCAAGGAATAATAAAAATAAGGTAATAGCTTGAGGAAAAATCAAGGGAAATAAAATAAGGAAGAATACAATGATAAATAAATAAATACAGTAGAGGTAGTAGAGGATGACCAACAAGAGATTAAGGAATCTAAGTTGTGAAAGGAAGAATCTAAAATTGAGACAAATTTATCTACATGTTTTTAGCCTAATATTACTTTTAGCTATAATTATGCATGTGTGAACCAAGAAATGAATGTGGAAGATCAAATTAACAAAATAAAATGATGAAAATGTACAACTGAAATATGAAGGAGAAAAATAAAAGGATAAAGAAAGAGTGAAGCAAGGTGAAGACAAAATAAGTAAATTAGAATATAAGAAAATAAAGAAAATACAAACGAAAGACTTTGAAGATGAATATGTGATCAATAATTCAAGAAAAAGATGAAAAGAAAATAAGAAAATAAATGGGAAGACAAGAAAGAAAATAGACATTTGAGATGGAGCTTAAATTTTCGCACTTGTGGAGTATGATTTAGGAGCATCATCATGTAAATAAAAAAAATGGCTTTCAAATAATTTTGGTTTGAAATAGGTCTATGTAAGCATTTTTGGTGTTTTTTAATCCTATATAACCTTCTTGAGTTCCTACATGGGTGTTATGGGGTCATTTTGAGTTGTCCTTCCAAAATGCACCCTTTTGAATATTTGAATTTCTAAGTAGAAATTGGTAGGTTTAATGTCATGTGTGAAAACATATAATGATGTAAAAAAGTATGAAGGGACTCATATGATGTAACAAATGTTTCTTTACCTAACTAAGTAGGTTTGTATTTACTATGGTAAATTATATCATAGTTAGGGTTGTAGACTTTTAACTTCCTCCATATTAGCTTATGAAGGAAATTATTCTAATGTAAGGATTAACTGAGGTTAGAGGAAGGTGGATTGAGGTTAAAAAATAAATTTGAAGATCCAAGAATGATCAAGGGTTTGTATGAGATCCTGGAAATCATTGCAATAGATATATTAGTTTTAATAAAGCCTTAATATTATTGTAAACATGAATGAAAATTAAAAAATATAACTACGTTCTTGTGTTTCATTTGATATGAAGGTTTTGATAGTGATAAATGAGTGATATTTTTTATGATATATTGCTAGTATGATGGGGTTGAATTTCATTGAATGAGAATTGGGGTTACATGTCATTATAATCTCATATTTTTAAGGAAACTTTGTATTTTGAGTTGTATAGATTATTGATAAGATACCAAGGCATTCACAATAAGAGGAAATTCTCAAGAAGTTAGCACAAGCCTGAGCAATACCTTTACCTTTCATGCATATTCAGGTAAGTGAACCAAGATATTTACTTTAGTGTTTGGTATGATTCTGAGGCTGAAAAATAAGGAACTTTTGAGAACTATAACCTTGTGAATGCATATATGCAATGATCAAGAAGATATATAAAAAGGTATTAGGGTATGGATTCCATGATATTAGTATAAATAGAGAGGGGTTTTAATTAAACAATGGTTTCATCATATTTATTCACTTAATAAAGACTCTAAACTAAGGAAAATCATATAACATAGGTTGTTATGACTGGTAAAGGACATTGAGAGATGCAAATTCTATTATAGAATTAAAGTGTACCTAATTGCCACTAGTAATGTAGAATGAATCTTGATAGGGTTAGAATACTCTAAAAAGAGAATGGAAACATATACAAGAGTTTAGAGTAATGTCTAAAAAATTATATCTTTAGATCTTTCCAGAAAATGGGGTGTTAACAACGTAACTAGAAATCAAAGCTTATTAACATGACTACTTTTTGCATGATCTTGAATTACATTCAAAAGGAGATAGATGTGGAAGGTTAGGAAATGTCTTATAACATTGGTTCGATTTTTTTGTATGATAAGTTAAGAAAGACATGAATTAAATTCCTTGGTGGGTTAGATAGAACCCCAAACTAGGGTATATGTAGTGAAATGTTTATATCTTACTCTGTATCCATTAAAATTGAGTAAAACTTGATATATTGAGACTTTGTAAGCTAATTCAATGGATTTTGATGGTTTTATGTTGAACAAAGTTGTACGAAGTCCACAATTACTGACAGTCCTATTTGACCCTGTCATTGCCCTAAAGGATACCTAAATGAGAGGATAAGAATGAAGAATAAATACATTATATAAAGAATTCATCCTAGATTATTCTCGTCAAGTTAAGTATTCAAAATGTATCATAGTTCAAGAATAAAATGGACCTATGATTTTTTTCCCCTAAGAAATAGGGTTATGAGACCTAATTATGAAGGTGAACAATGAGATGAAATGGTTTTGGTTGGATTTAGATTATAAAATGTGTTGGAGAGTTGAAACCCCATAATAGGTACTAGAACATTTGTCTAGGTCCTCTTGATACACTATTAGTCAATCATAACTATAAGATTTATATAAATGTAGGGATAATATACCTAATGGAGGTATAGAAGACTTAACCAAACAAATCAGTATTTGCATTATAATATTGGTGTTACTGAATTGGTATGATGGCATGAATGTGGAAATGAAGGTGTGAGGCCCTAGAGTAGTATACTAGATTCTTGGGAGTTATAATAAGGATTCATAGTGGAAGTATTAGTACTTGAGTACAAGACAAGTTCAAAACAGGGCATTATGATTGGTTATAATAAATTGCAGAGTAGATAAAAGTAGTAAGTGTTGAAGGGATGGTGATAGGTAGTGAGTGAAAGAAACACTTAACAAAAAAATCCATATCCATTGTTCTATAAACTTTGCATTGAGAATTTTTTTATGAACTTGCATGATTGGTTATCATTTTTTTTCCTAACTTGTTGCATTGGCCAAGTTGAATGTATTCTCTCTCTACATTAACTTGTATAATCTAAAGTTTTGGTTCAGATTTCAAACAGAATAATTATACAATAATAATCATTCGCTCAATACTTCATCAAACATTCATAATACAAGCATACACATATATACAAATTTGCATTTCCTATAAAATAGAAATCTTATTAAGGCTCCTACAACCACTCACTAATTCTATACAAGTTGTTAAAACAACTCATAACAAGTACTATCAAAATAATGCATACAATATTAATAATGTAAAAACCATTTTCCTAACATTCACCCCCTTAGTGTGAACATTATTAATTGCGGACATTCACCCCCTTAATGTGAACATGGGAAATAACACCATCAAACTGGAAATAGAATCATATGCCTCTGCATTTTTTAGGTCTGCATACTATCGTCTGGATCTTCCTGTCTAGATATTGTTGCACATGACCACATTTTTCACGATAATGAATCCATCACCGGATGATCACGCTTACACCAAACGATCGATGATGAAGTACGATAGTCAGATAATCTCATAAATCATAGGATCACTGCAGTCACCTGCCCTCCTATACAATTTTTCTCAGCATTCACAATGCACATTCTCCTCGTTTCAAACAGTAGCAAGGAATTAATACCTTGTTTTATTTCCGCACACACCACTCAAATAAAACAACTGAAATAATATAGAAAAGGTTCCACCAGTGGTGTATAAGACCCCGATGTTGGTGACTGAGGAGAGTCGTTGATAATCCTCTATCCTCCATTTCCTCCAACCTCCAATTAGACATTGTTTAGTCACTCATAAAATTTGAATATTAATCTCAAATACATACCTCAATCAAACATTAGATTATAAATAAAATGTGTGGTATTGTGAATGAAATCTATTATCTATTCATTGGGATTGTATTTTGAATGGTAACCAATTTGAATACAAATAATATGGACCAGGTCGAGCACATCCACGCAAACGAAAAAAAAAAATAGGCACCATATAAAGAAGGTGAGACCAAATGTAAATTTACTCTAAGCTTACACAACAATAACATAGATATGACATGTTTGTGAACACAATGAGATGTCAGAGATACATAAATAAATATACTATTCAACAAGCCTTAGACATGCTTTATGGAAATCATTCTTTCTTATGATGTCAACCTGTTTCAAGAAATCTTAAGTCTGGTACTATAGGCATTGTGGCTCTTGAAAGAACAAAGAATTTTCTTACCTATCTCCACATGTTGCTAGTGAGAAAAACATGAAGAATGCGCTTTACAAATTCTACTCACAAGTTATAGAATCTTTGAATTATACGTCATTGAAATATCAGAGATATTTGAAACTCCTAGCTTTGGAAAAGCACGGTGATATTAGAGTTTATGGATCTCTGATGAAAAATGAATGCATGAACAATTGCAGAAATTAGAATAACTAACAATAAGATGCAATATGATCAAAACTCATAAGTCACAAATGGCTCCAAATCAACACAATTATCCATGTTCTCCATAGGATAGACTGATACAATTCATGTACATATAGGTAGTGAATGTGCAACAGCCTTATAGATCAATGGGGAATAACTCTCACTAATTGATACTAGAAGTAGAGTTAACTCCACACAACTAGTAGGCTAACTCAACAGAACTGGCAAGCTAACTCGACATAACTGGTACAATTAAGAAAGCATATCCCATGAGTGTAAGAAATATCCAAGTAAATAAACAAATACAAGGAAGATTAAAATACTACACTAACAAGCGATACACAAAGTGATAAGGGCTTACAAGCATCCAATGTGATAAATTTCAACACTAGATTTCTGTAAATATGAGTACAATGTATTCAAATGCAAATTCAGATACATACAAAAAAAATTAAAAACCAACACACGACAATCTAGGTTCATACAATCCTGCAGCTGACTAAAAAAAAAAAGATGAATTGACGTTAAATATTCTGATGGAAATAATAAATAAAGTAGGAATTTGGACCATAGAAAGCGTGTGGAAAATATAATAATAGGTGTAAATGGTAGAGGGATTGGTCATGTGTTGATCAAGAAGAATGAATCCATTCCACTTTCAAGTAACAAACTCATAACTAATGATTTAGAAGGAGAGGTTGAAGAACATGAAAAAAATAGAAACTTAATTCATCTACTCAAATGAAAAAATAAATAACAAACAAGGTGGAAGAGGAAAAGAAAGTTGAGGAAAATTTTGATAAGGTTGAGGATACTAAGATTGTACCATATAGACACCTACATCATCATGAAAGGAAATAATCACGGAGACATTTTAGGACACATGAGGGCAATAATATATATGGATATATAGAGAATTGGAGAAGCAATCATTATGGCTATACACAAAATCAATGGGATAACAATTATATGACATGGAATCATAGGAATAATTATTATAGATATGCATGGATGTCGACGAGGAACACATATGGACATGGACGGAATAAGATGAGTGCAATGGAATATGGAATAAGGTTTGGAGATGTTTCACCCACTAAGATCTCATATGGGTGGTTGGATGATTTAAAGCACACTCACTATATGGCTTCTTCTTATGTTTAGGGGACTAAACATGTCAAGGAGGAAGGGAATGCTATGTACCTTGGGATATTATATTATAGTGTATATGGGTTTATGGAAATTCTGACATGTGGCATACATCCCCTTAGTTAGTATATGTCTATAATATATGGGGTCATATAGCAATTAGTTATATTGGGTAATGAGTCAGCCTACATTGGGATTAGTTGTTACCCATCCATTAAGAGCAATGTATGTCTATATAAAGGATGTGAGTATCATTATGAGATGTCATAGATGTATGAGTTGAGTCTTCTACCTAGTAGAGGTATACTAGAGGTGTCCCCCTTGAAGTGGATTCCCATTTGGGATATTGTGGAGTTACTCCTTCCTTAAGAAGAATTGTATGGTGTTTCCCTACCTTAAGGGTGTTATTCTACTTATATTGAAGATTTGGGCATCTTGGACTACCAATATCTCTTGTGTTGTGTTATCTTTTACAGATCATTCATTTACTTTATGTAAATATATTATCATATTTAGGTCAAGAGACACAAGGGAACTCATAGGGGGTTGTCTTAGAACAAACTCATACTTACACATGCACATAGGAGAACTACATGAGGCTTGATCCTACTTGATGGCATGTAATGTAAAAATTGGATTGGTTTGCAAGGGGTTAACTTCAAATGTTATTTCATCCTCACCACACACGTGATTTCTCATTTTTCTATGTAATGATTTCATGAAGGGTATTATAGCATATAGGGTTTCCACTTTGTTGCAATCATTAAAATTTGTGTCAAGGTTGTGTGATCAAGCATGACATATATCACATCACATTTTTAAGAAAGTGAAGCACATTAAAATTTACATAAGGTGACTCTAAATGGGTACAAGATTGTACGACACCAGAAAGGATCGTATAAAATTAGGGAAATACTATACAAAATTTGTACAGTCCTGCACCATGTAATTTTTCTAGTTTCAATATCGCAAATGAATTTGTGTCAGTATCATATGGTCATTTTTATCTTCTGTGTACACATCCAAATCTCTTTGGTTCCACTTTATACAACTAAGTATCCATATGCTCATATATTTAAGCTATATTTTTTCATTTATAATTGTTGTAAGTATTAATAGTTGTTCTAATTATAAATGGTTAATTGAAAATTAATTAATTCATAATAACCCCTTATAACTAACATGTGTATCCTATATACTGTTGTGTACATAAAATTTACATCACCTTATTTCTTTTTGGGTGTAAACACTTACAACAATGTTTTACACTCTACTAGAGCTAATCTAATTATTTTATTGGAACATATTATATATTAGTCAATCAAAAATCAAAACATACAAGACTATTATAATAAAGGGTGGGAGGTTGGTATTCAAAACTCAATATTCATGCATGTATACACATAGTTGAAAACCCTTAATAAAACACCTAGAAAGGTGGTTACATATTAGTAGATTCTATATGAAACATCAAAAAACAATATAAATATTAGAGTAGGAAGCATTAAAACTAGGAGGATGTGGTAGATCATGCTTTAGAGGAAGATAATTCTAAGTAGAAGGATATTTCAAGGGATGATATAGGGAACCCCACTTGTTTTAGGTTTGTGTATTGTCCTGTAGAGATAGAGGCACCATGATTCCCCACCATGGAGAAATAGAATCAAACACCATAAAACTTCCATGTGTTGACACCAACCACCAATAAGACCCAATAGCATAATTTTATGAGATTATGCAATCTTATGCCTATGATGTGGAGGAGGAGTGAAGATATGATCATAGAAAAGTTAAGATAACTGAATGTGAAAGAAGCTCCCCTTATATCAGGGGGTGGGAGAATGAGAAACCATTAGTGGTGAATGTGGTGGAAATATACTCATGGTATATGGGGTTTGGAAAAAATATCAGGATACATGGGGTTCCCCTGATGATTAATAATCTCCTGCAAGTGTATGATTCAAGATCTACTTTCTCATACTATGCTTGGATTTGAATACCAAAAGAAGATATAACACTAAATAATTATATCATTCATCTAAATAATACATAACATGGAGATAAATTTTATAAGTTATTACCCTTCAATTTTTTCTCATGATATGTTGTAGTGAGACCACTTTTCTATATCATGTTATAAATATAATTTCGTGTTATCATTTACATCATTTTATAGACTTTATAAGATAACGTAAACATAAACGAATACTTTATATATGTACACTTCTTCATGCACATGTCTCTCTACAAAATCCTCTACATCTACTCTTTTCCTTTTCTCACTTTTGATGCCATGAAATTATTTGACTCCTCTTGGAATTGAACTATATTCAACCTAAAATGGTGTCTTATGTAATTCGGTGAACTAATGACAATCTTATTCTCATAATTTCCTTCAAAAATTGGTTAGAAATGTTTGTTTCTTCACTTTTCTTCTTGAAAACCACAAAATGTGACATATTTAAAAATCTATCAACCACCAAAGATAAAAATTGTTTCCTTTCTAAATAGTAGGAAACACTTAAAAAATTATACTATCTTCCTGTGGTTTTTATGAAAACAAAAATGGTCGATACAAACCAACATTTTTAATTCACCATTTTACTAGCTAACAAACTCAACATTCCTAAACATATTTGTGGAGACATGTACTCGTGTCAGTGGAAAAAATTACTTCTTCACCGACTACACATATGTACTTTCATATCCAAAATTTCTTTCCAATCCTCCACTATGTTTTTCCTTAACACAATTCTTTCACATTGATCCTTTAGGTATACACAATTACACTTTCCCAAATAACAATCCTTATGCAAAATAATCCAACCATAGTGTTGTATTGTCACTCACTAGTATTGCACAGGATTTACATGCTTCACTGCAATCATCATCACTTGTGCAATACTCCTTCATAGAATAAAAATCTATGACTTCAACTCTCAAATAATTCAATAATAAAAACCTATGAATTCAACTCTCAAGAATAGAGTACACTTGAGTGCTGAGAGAGAAAGAATAGAATGTCCTTATGTATTGTTGTCTTTGAGAACTTTTCCTTAGAGATGGTAGGAGGGGTCAGGGGTGATAAATTCAAAAACTGGTATGAATCTCTTAGGATTTAGGTTTCCTACTGCCAGAGGAAGAGTGTTGGGAGATCATTCAAATTTTCCCTCCGTTCATGACACTTCCCCAAAGCTCATGAATAATTGCAACTATAGATGGTCACCAACCCAATAGTAACTAGCCATAAATAAAACTTCATTCTAGACATATATTTGTCCTTGCATATGCCTTATATGTCACTCCTTATTAGATACTAGAAGGGAAAATGTGAATTGAGAAAGAAAATTAGTTAGTTCCCTTTCCCAAGGTATGAAACGTTCTATTGTTTTTTCCCTTTAAACCTCACAAAACTTCTTTTAACTTGGCAATATCCCCGGCAACGCTGTCAAAAATGGTGGTGCAAATCAACTTTCAGCAATTAATATGTTGTTCATTGAATTACAGTCATTTAATTATCAAACTAGGGGACATAAAATTGAAACATTTCTAGTGTTGTATACACAGTTACAGTAGATATAGGAGGTTGGAAAGAAATAATTGTCACAACAATGCTTGGAAGTAAACAAAACTTATAACTGAAAATGAATGGTTCTTAAATGCTATCACTAAGACAAATATAAATTCATAATGCAGATACAGAAAGTAAATGGTTCCTAGGTAAACATATACATGCAATGAAATAAGATAAATAATGGAGGGTTTAGCAAACAACAAGTGGGCCCTAACTTGGGTGCTAATCCCTCCTAAATTATGAAACTAAGGACTAATGAATAGAACTCAGATCTTTATTGAATTTGCATGAATATTACATCAAGGAACAAAGCAATATCCTCTATGAATTTCTTGGATATCTGTTACCAAAACTAACCCTTTCTTTTATACTTCTCATCTTACAACAAGACATGAGAAGAAGAAGAGTTTAACTTGGAGCGTCAACAAACTAAGTGAAAAATATTTGATAGGATAAGTGAAAGATATTTAACAGAAAAACAAGAGTTTCAATACATGCTATGGAACTTTACAGGTGTCCACATAACAAATTTTCAAGTAATCTACTATTTCCTTCAACCATGTGTTAACTCAATCAATTAGTTCTTCACTAGTTTCTAATGAATGGCCTGATCAAAGGTTGAGTTATTTCTTAGTTCTACATGCTCCAGTTGTAACTTATTCTTTAATGGCATGTACAAACTTGAGTTATGTTCTTCATGCCTTCCAAAATATCTTCATAACGTGGGCTCTTTATTGTAGATGATTTCCTTTGATTTCGGACGGGTTGCTGCAGATAGGTTCTTTGGCTACAGATGAGATGTTGCGGATGGTTCCTTTTTTGCATACGAGTTGATGCATATGTAAAATTGCTTATAACAAAGAGTGGAATCACACATATCATCATTCAAACAACTTATTGGAGTAATAAAAATAAATGCACACATAATACCATATAATAAAGATAAATAAATATAATTATATTAATTAGTAATTATGCCACAAGGTTAAAACAACAATTGTAATGATAATGTTCAAGCAGTGTACTTGGAAAATACATGGATATAACTACAATGGCTTGATCAAAATACAAAAGATGAGTTGTTTATAAAGGAAATTAACACAACTCATCACACCCCCAGGCTTAATCTCTTGAATGTCCTCATTCAAGGGCTTCATATCTTTGCTACCTAAAACTGCATTCGCACCTGAAATCAATTGGGATATTTGTTCCTTCTTCCTCTAATAAGAAATATCCACCATTCCTCATGAATTTTATCCAAATTTTTTCATGTATCCTCTTACTGAGTGGCAAGCCACATGTCTATGGTGGTATTGGAAAATGAAAAATTGGTGGATGACATCCTATAGGAAACCAATTGTCTTCACATTCCTTGGCTATTTCAATATGTGTTCACTCTTTTCAAAGTGTGCATTATGTTTGGATAGGAGTGTATCTATTTCCTCTTTAGTTCCGGAGATAGCTCATTCCATCTCATTTGGCATGCTTGTACAACATGAATCCCATGTTCCCTGATCATTTCTCTAACTTTTATGTGGGTTTTTGTTCTCATTTGCAACACTCTCTTCCTGATCACCTTCTTCTTTATATACTTGTCATATTGCTCTACAACCTCTTCAAATTTTGTGGTCTTAGCCTTGAAAAACCATGGTGTGACCTTCTCTAAATGTCTATACTCTTCCATCTGCCTGGCTCTGTCCAATTCATTTGAAAAATAAGAGCATATGGCCTTAAATTGTACATCCCCAATGTATAGTATTGGGATCCAATCTTTGTCTTACTGTAGGGCATAGTTGTGGAAATAAAGCTCAAATAATAATTTTTGGAGTTCATGGGTGTTGTTTTGGTATAATGTAAAGAATCTCCTAGCTGAATTGATATCATATAGTATGTCAGAATTAATGCACCTAAGTTTATGTTGCAACATCTTTTCTTTCAAGTAGATTGCATAAACACTTGATGGGGGCCTACATTTAAATATTTCATGTGCTACTTGAATTGTTTCTTCCTGTTTCTGCTTCAGCCTCTTAATCTCTCTATCCTTGTCCTCCAGTTATTCCTTATTCTTAGAGATGAGGGCTTCTTTCTCTTTTTACCATTTTCATTTTAGCCTCTTAACATTGATTTCCAATTGCAGCATCAAATAGTCAATATCTGGACCCATAGTTTGTGTTTCCATCTCCTTAAAAGATGGTTTTGTAGTTTCCCTGATAATTTCATGAATAACAATTTAGGGCTGCAATGGTGTTACATTTCCTTCTTGCACACTATCATATTGTGCTTTCTCAAAAAAATTGGTCAATTACTTGGGTACAACTACAAGAATTTTGTATTGTTCTTGTTTTTTTTTCTCGATGAATTTCTCAACAACTATAGGAATTTGTTCGTATTCACTTCCCCTTCCAACTACCTCTTCTTCTCCCTCTTATTCTCCCTTTTCATGACCTTCCACTTCATGAATTGTCTCCTCAGTCTTTGTTGGCTCTTCTTTCTCCTTCATGAGTTGTTCAAGGTATTCTTTCCCATGAACCATGGCATCAATCTCTCCTTGCTCTACCTCCAATTGTTGAGGCTCAAGTATCACCTATGTAGCTTCTAAATCACTGTCTAGTGAGATGAGTCATGATTGTATTGGGCTTAGGGTTAATTTTAAGAGGCCTCTAGGAAATTGGAGGTGGAAAATCGTTGACGAATATACCTAGAACCATTTTCGCAGGAAATGAGAATTTTATGAGGTTTCAAAGCAAAATTTTTACCTGATAGTTTCTTAAGGGTGGGTCATTTTTTTTCCTGACAGTTTTGTTATCACACAACAATAGACCTGGTAGTTTTGTTGTCACATATAAAGCTTGTTTTCACATGAAAACAATCCTTGTTGATGCATGACAAGATTTCTTGTTTAACACAAGGATCCAGATGGTGGCTCATGAAAGTAAGAGTCATGCCGCACATGAAAATAAGCTTTGTCTATCACATGACAACAAGATTTCCTTGATCGCGTGATGATAAGCCTTGTTGTTGACGTGAAAACATCAAGCTCTTCTTATTGCATGACAACAACTCTTGTTTTCACATGACAACTCTTGTTATCTCATGACAACAACTATTTTTGATCGCACGAAAACAAAATTTACTTGTCATGTCGTCATGACAATAGTTATTGTCATGTGACAAAAATACTTTTTGTCATGCATCAATGAAGGGTTATCTGTCATAACGACAACAAGGGTTATTGTCATACGAACAATAAGATCAACAACATTTTTTATTGTCGCTCGACAACAAGACTTGTTGTTGTCGTGCGTCATCACCAGAAAATGCTTTCTGTTGTGCATCACCAGAATGTTGATGTCATGTGTCCCAATATCAAAACTCTAATATTTTTCTATAAATATCCCTTCGGTCCTCATTTTCACACTTCCTGAATCACAACTTTTTTATCCATTATTCTAGTGCTCTCAGCCTACAGTTCTCGTAACTCCCAGTGTGTCAACACACAAAACAATCCAATACAATCCAACCCCCAAGTCTTGATTCAGTATTTTAGGTCTCGTTCTCCCGGTGCAGCAGTGCTTACAGGTCTTAATTATTTCAATTGTTTAAGCCGTCAGGTCTCGAATCTCATGTGGTTAAGGGGCTTCTAAGTTTTTAACTCCTATTCTACAGTTTACGTCATAGAAGATGAAGCTCAAAATAACTAGGGAACAACCTTACCCAAGACTCAATTATAGGAACTAAATGTGCCCCCACATTCATGCAGTCTTGCAAATGAATTAAGGTTACAAGGAATGGGTATAGGATTTGTGGGTTTGTAGGACTGATTAACATGCCATGCAGTTCAAGATAGATAATAAAATTTTGAAATACCTCCTCTCGGCATTCAAGACACAAGATGGATACAATTCACTATGACTTTTCCAGATGAACGTATATTCAAGTATCAGTGTTGATCATACTGATATCCATCGATTGATAGGCCTTCCTTTTAAAGATTCCCCCATTGTAACAACCAAAGTAACTTTGAATGACAGATGATAATATTTTCCTCAAATCTTATTACAATCTCCATGTTGATGGTATGTGTAACGTGCTTTAATTTGTAACATTTTAATTTTGATATAAATTGTGGTTAAATTCAACATCCAATGATTTTTTACAGCAAATGTCAACAAATCAAGACGAGAAGTTACACAAGGAGTTGCACACAGTTTTCTTACTACTATGATATCTTTTTTTCAAGCTAGAATTATTTTGTAGGGTTGGAAAATAGATATTCTCCATTGGGCTATTGCCTACATTCTCGTAATGATCCAAAAGTAAAGATTTGATTGGTGCACATACTTGTCGAATAAGATAAAATTTGATATTGTAAATGTTGGAGTTGTTAAAAAACCAACTATTTGTACCACTAACTATCTCCTTGGTCTTTATTTCAAGGAATGTTATAATTTAAAAGTTGAAACAACTGCCACTTGGATGAATGACATGATGAAGCAATTTTCAAGTCTTAATTGAAGAAAAACAGGTTAATAGTTTATATTTCGATGTTAGTAAGGTTATTTTCTTGATTATTCACTTCTGTTACAAATTACATATCGATGTTACTAACATTATGTACTTATGTTTACATCTTTACCTTATACAGAATTTTGTTTTAGAGGCCCTTCCATGAAAAAAGCAGCAAGAAGAGGAAGAGGCCAACAACATGTTGAGGCTTTGGGAGATTCCCAATCTGACATTGAAGCTCACTCATCACCTAACCCTCAATCGTTTGCATTAGTAAAACACCAGAGACATAATACCCTTAACATTAAATATTGGGTTTTTTTACATTTTGACATTTAGTATTTATCATTTACCATTGTGATTTAACTTGTTGCAGGGAATTTGGACTATCCTTCACTTTTACAACAAACATCACCCACTCACTCAGTTTAGTGCATGATGGTATGTATATTGTTCGATAAATGATGTATGAAGGTGGCAAAGCATCATAAATTTTGTAAGATTGATTCAGTATTGAGAAATTGTATAGTATGTGTGACGAGTGATAGATGATTGTGTATGTATGTATGAGTGGTTATGTAATGAATATATATGTGAATGTAAGATGAAACAAGTTTCTTAATCGCAACATACCCCTCAACGGTCATATAAGAACTATAAGAATATGAGTGTGTCATCAGGAGGGTAGAGTGACTAGAGTCACCTACCAAATACCAAGTTTGTATTTAGCTGTGGAAGCATGGTCAGAAAAATTAATTATATGACCATGCAATTGTGGTGGAATTTTCAATGTGTTATGACCACTAGCAGAAGGATTAGTGATGGGTCATTGTAACTTCCAATCATTTAATCAACTTTTTCAAATGTTGATGTCATTATAAACCAGGGTTGTGTTCAAGGTTTTATGCAGAGAAGTGATATGTAACTCAGTACTATGGTGGTTCTATTTTTTGGGGGGTTTTTGTTTAGTATCATTTTCTTGTTCTACACTACTCAACTACAGAAAGAAAATACAGTTCTAAGCTAGTGAAATGGAAAACAGAGTATAGACAGTGTGTTTAATCTACAGAAACAACATTGTTGGAATGAAATGCTTTTAAAAGGAAATGCTTGATCAATTGAAATACTTTCTCAAAGGAAATAACAGTAAGGAAATATGCTAAAACAAGGAAATACAAGATTGCATTCAAATAATCATTCAAACCAAGATACTGAAACTTAAACTCAGCAAATATAAAGATCATGCATGAAATACCAATCCTCCAATCTCCTCAGTCGAGTGGGCCCTTTCTCTCCTTTGGGATTGAGGCTCTTAACATGAATAGATACTCAAAATAGCATAGATTATATTGATCCAAAAAAGTTCATCACATACTTCTGGAAACTGAAAATAACTATCAACTGATATAATATTGTATCAAAAAGCTTCAACTAGAAAAGCAACAGTTCAAGGAGGTGTCTTATAGACATGACTGAGTACAACAAGTTCCATGAATGTAGGCAACAAATAAACTAATAACAACCTCATAAAGATTCCATGACACCCTATAATTCTGCTAAAAATAGGGGTCCTTGTTTGTAGATTGTTATGAGTAAATCCTCCAAAATGTCGTAGTGGCAAAGGACTCGGTCTCCTTGGCTGCAACTGATCAAAAGTGGTAGAAAATGTGCCTTATCAACCTGCACATGTCATTAAATAAATTAACAAGGTAGTTAGTGGGAGTTCCATCGATCATTAGTTCACATGAGACAAAATAAGGAGAAATGCATCACTTTTACTTTGGATACAACTATTTAGAACATCCCCATGCATTAATTAACGTGTTTAGGAGAAAATTCTATAGTTATATGGATGCTATAACAAGTCAATTCATGGACTCATCATCTCCCCTGCACTTTACCTTTTGCATGTCCTCATGCAAACTTATCTTTGTCCTGACCTCTGACCAAGTTGTTGCACCATATCATATTCCTCAAATTGGTCTGCATATTGTTTTCTTGTACCCTTGCATCCTTGGGTTTCCAACATAACCTCAGCCCAGGCCTTAAAACTGTCATGTGACTATGGAGCACTATTCTGCCAAGTGGTCATGGGGCTTAGGACCAATGGAGACCTAACTTGCATACCAACTCATTCCTTTTTATATTCATTATTTCCCTTCTCTACCAATTGCCAAATAATCTCTACAAGTGCATCCCCTCTGCGCATACTCCAACTAAGATTCTGTGGGGAAATCACTTCTCTTATTTTTAATGGAAAAATCAAAGTGTCCCACCTCTTATCATAGGCTGCCATAACCTTACCAAAGTTCTGTTGGCAATAAATTTCAAATTATTGGACACATTGTGCCAATATTTCTGAAGTATTTTTACCAATCCCAGCTTGATAATATAAAGATCTAAAATCTTTCTTCATGGAAACATCATTATGGTGGGTAGGTCTAATATAAAAACCAACAGTTCTAGCCTCTTGATTAAAAATATCTGTTTTTGTTCCCACACAATTTGATTCCTCACTAATGACTGAAAATATTTCAATTGAAACTCTCCTAATGACAAGTTTATAAAGAAATCAGGAACATTTGTAACCAACATATTGTGGAGATAAAATTCACATAATAAATTTTGTACTTCAGGAGTACAACCTTGATAAATCTCCAAAAATGTCTTCCCCATCTGGAGCCTCATAAGGTTCCCCACAACACATTCTCTGTAACTTCCAGGAATAAAACTGTTCTTGAAGAAACAAACTATAGACAGAAGATGGTTTTCTATAGGCTAAAAATTTGCAAGCCAAAGGACAAACAGATTCAACAATTGTTTCCAATTTCTTCTTGGCATTAGAACTTGACTCAACCTCTTCTTTAAGTTTCCTATTTTCTTTGACCAAATCTTTATTTCTAAGAGACAGTTGGGCACAATGAGAGGAAAAATCATTCCATGCTTGCAAACCAATATTCTTTTGCCTCTTTAAACTATCAACTTCTACTTTTAAAACAATTATTTCTTTAACTTTCTCCACAGTCTTTTGTACAAATTCATTTTGCAAGGACATATGGGTTTCTTCCATACCTTTCAATTTCTCCCAAAAAGTGTCAATTTCATTTTGGTATTTCCTCAGGACCTCATCTCTTTGTGATTCTATGCATCCAACTTCCTGTGTAGTGGTTTCCGTAGCTTTAGTCTGGATTTCCGGTGTTGCAGGAATATTTTCTAAAACTTCCACAGGAACCTCTGACACCTTAGTAGCATGGATTTTCTCTTCAGGAATGATTGATGTGAACTCATAATCTTTCAATTTCTCTCCAAGGGCAGAAGAAGTACCAGTTTTGGAAAACTCTTCCAAAATTGGGGTTGAACCTTCATTAGACAATGTAGGCTGAGAAACTTCATTTTTTCTTGAGGGACCAAACCTTCTTGTTCTCAATGAACTAGTAGCAGGGGCATACAAGGTAATATTTTCTTTAGAATCTCAGGCATAGAGGGCTTCTCTTCCTCACTTGTAGATTCTTCTATAACCACATTGGAAGGCCGAGGAGTCGATTCAAGCTTAGGTTGAGAACTGGGAGGTGGTTCTGAAGAAACTGGTGTAGGAGCCCTTTTGATTTTCTTCTTCTTAGAACTCTCCCCTACAAGTTGTCTTCTCTACCTTTCTCTTGGGTCTACAAAAATCCTGTTGTGTGTAAATTAGTTGAATAAGCTCTGGGTGCTTGATGACAACATTACCTCCTCCACTTTTGTATTTCTGGCCTACCTTGATGACAACATCTTCAAGGTACTCAAGGAGATTCACCTTAAGCTCAGGGTTTGACTGGTCCTTCTTCAAATGAGTTAGAATTTTCAATGTTTCACCCCCTAATACTGATGGTTTTCCATCACAAATAAAATACCTATTCACCCAAGTAGCAATTTCCTTCCAATGGCCTGGAAAACTCTCCCTCCTAATTCCCTTTTGAATTCCATGGGGATTAATGATTATCTCAGGAAGAGCTTCCCCTTCCTCATGAAACAGAGATATCAAATCCTTAAGTGGGGAGTTAGTTACAACCTTAAGCCCAAAATCTGGGAGACCAGAGATTGTGGCAACAATGTGGTTGTCTATTTCAATTCTTTTCCCTCCTATGCGAGAGCAAGTTGCCTCAAAATTCAACAGAAATTCTCCAACTAAATCTTCATCAAATCCCTCAAATTTGTGAATAAAATCTAACCAACCTGCATCATGGAAGACTTGGGAGATGACAACATTCCGTAGCAGTGGCTCCTTAGATTCTAGTTCTGATTTCTTCTTTTTCCCCATAGCACAGACTGGTTCAGGTGGAGTTGCAGAAAATATGGTGTTGGTTGTATGAGAGAGATAGAGTACTTGCATGTAATGTCAGTAGTGGATTTTTGAACTACACTTTGAGTTTATAATGGCATTAAGTCGACACAAAATGGTGGAAAAAAAGACTGATGGTACTAATTGAGGTGGCAAGATTTTAATTTCTTCACACAGTTCCCATACTTGCCATTGTGACTACTCATGCCATTTTTCATTCCTCGAGAAAGGTGACACATGCCTTTACTCATCCATTATTACTCCTTATCCCTCCACTTTACTCCATGAGATTTGATTTTACATTTTAATAAATGCATTGGGAAGTTCTAAAAATAGTTAATATCCATAGCAAAAAGTGAGTACATATCACCTTACCAGCTCAGCATTTCTCTAACCGTTGGTGCTCCACCTCATGTATTTGAAAAGTAACCATGATCAATGCACATTTCGATAATTGACATCTCTAACCTTTATTTGCATGCAAAAAGAAAACATATTTTTGTATTTTTAGATATAGGGGGAAGAGGATCGAAACTATGATCTTCTTCCTTTATTTGAATTTTCCTAACAAACTACTCATGGTGGGAAGAGCTACAGTCTTCCACTGAATCAAATTCTTCACACAACAACATGTCCTTAGTGAAAGTTTCCTTATCCTAGGGATGTTGATACATCCTCAGTCTATGGCCATTCACTAACAAAGTTCTTCTATCACCATCAATTGGAAACAGTCTCATAGATCCATTATCATAAATCTTTTCAATTTGATAGGGTCCCAACCATCTTGTTCTCAATTTCCCTTTGAATTGTTGATATTTCGATTCAAACAGTAAGACCCAATATCCTTCATTAAACCTTCTAGTCTTGATATGAGCATCATGTCAGGTTTTCCTTTGTTGTTGAAGGATTTCAGTTTGTTGTTGTGCCTCCATCCACATCTCATCAAGTTCATTTGATACTACATCACTCTTTCACGTTGAGCTTCATCCAACTCAATTCCTATCTTCAGTGTTGTCCTCCAGGTTTGTAATTCAAATTCTACTGGGAGAAATGGCTTCTTCCCATATACTAGTTCATATGGGGAGAAACCAGTGGTGGTTTTCCAGGTTGTATTGTATGCCCAGACTACTTCAGGAAGTCTTGGCACCCAATTCTTCCTATCTGCATTGACAACTTTAGTCAAGATGTTTTCCAATTCTTTATTTGTGACTTCCACCTACCCATTGGATTGGGGGTGGTATGGTGATGATTTCCTATGCTTGATTTGGTAAATCTTCAGGAAGGATTCAATCATGTTTGACACAAACTGAGGTCCTTGATCAGATACAATGGCTCTGGGAGCTCCAAACCTTAGCATGATCCTGTTGTACAAAAATTCAGCTACAACATCCTCATTAGAAGATGTCAGTGCTTGAACCTCAACCCATTTTGTAACATATTCGGTGCACACCAGTAGGTACTCTTTTCCATAGGATGGGGGGTCGAAAGGTCCAACAAAATCAATTCCCCATTTCTCAAATGGCCCTAAGACCAGCTGAGGATTGAGGGGCATTTCAAAAGACAATGTAGGCTTTCCCATTCTTTAACATGCATCAAATTTCCATACATATTTCTTGACAACATTATGGAGAGAGGGATTCTAATACCCAACTCCAAGGACCTTGTGAATTATCCTCTTTACTAATTAGTTCCCTCCTCCAGGTTCATCATGGCATGCTATCAATATGTCATACAATTCATCATCTCAAACACACATGTGAAGAATCATGTCAGGACAACATTTAAACAAAATTCCATTGCACCATTTGTATGTAACATTATTTTTTAATAATATTTTACATTCTTTACTAGTAAAGTAAGCTGGAAACTTCCCTGTAGTTAGATAATTGAAAAGATCAGCAAACCATGGAGGGTGTGCTGATATTGCAAACAAGTGCTCATCTGGAAAGTGATCTTGAACTACCTCCTCTTCTCCTGAAACATTCAATCTTGAAAGGAAGTCAACAACAACATTGGCCTTTCCAGGCTTATCAATAATAGTCAAGTTAAATTCTTGCAAAATAAGTAACCACCTAATAATTTTTCCCCCTACTACTAGTTTGTTCATTAAATATCTTATGGTTGAATGGTCTGTATACACAAATATTTTATATCCAGTAATGTAGTGTCTAAATTTGTTCAGAGAGTAAACAACAACTAGAAATTCCTTTTCCATAGTGGTGTAGTTTCTCTCTGTGGGGGTCAGGTTTTTGCTGATAAAATAGATGGCATACATTTGGTCTTCCTCATCCTTCTATCCAAGAACAACTCCCATTGTTGTGTTAGAAGCATCAGTGTGAATATGAAAAGGCTGACCCCAATTGGGTCCTCTCAAAACTGGGGCAGTGGTCAATTTCTCCTTTATAACTTCAAAATCTTGTTGACATTGAGGAGACCATTCAAAAACACAGTATTTTTCTAGTAGAGAGAACATTGGTGCAACAATCTTACTAAAATATTTTATGAACCGTCTGTAATATCCTACATGTCCAAGGAAACTTTTGATATCTGTCTGATTTGTTGGTGTGGGAAATTTAGTAATGACTTCTATCTTTTTAGGATCAACTTGGATACCCTTAGCAGAAATATGATGACCCAAGACAACTCCCTGATCAACCATTATCAAACATTTTTCATGACTTAAGGAGAGTTGGTGTTGCTCACATCTGGTTAACACTTTTTCAAGATTACTCAAAGATTCTTCAAAAGTAGACCCATGGACAGTAAAATCATCCATATAAACTTCAACACAGTCATTGGTGAGGTCTACAAAAATAGCTAAAACTACTCTCTGAAAGGTGGCAGGTGCATTACAAAGTCCAAATGGTAGAAATATGTATGAAAATGTATCCCAAGGACAAGGTGAAGGTGGTCTTATCTTGATCAGAAGGTGTTATACTAATTTGGTTATATCCACTAAACCCATCCAAGTTACCAACATATAAAGTGCCATGAACTTTAGGGTTTATTCTAGAGAAGTATTTCTTACCTGCCAAATT
This sequence comes from Taxus chinensis, assembly GCA_019776745.2. Lineage (NCBI taxonomy): Eukaryota > Viridiplantae > Streptophyta > Pinopsida > Cupressales > Taxaceae > Taxus > Taxus chinensis. The sequence goes on along the minus strand of CM034157.1, from coordinate 128,890,257 downwards.
GTCCAAAACCTGATCGATAAAGGGAAGGGGAAAGTAATCTTTCTTAGTGGATTTATTAAGCTCCCTATAATCTATGCAGATTCTCCACTTACCATTTTTCTTGGGAACTATAACAAGCAGTGATACCCACTGACTATCAGATATTGGATAGATGAATCCTACCCTCAACAGTTTCTCTATTTCATTCTTGACAATGTCTCTAAGTGTTGGATTAATCCTTCATTGTGGTTGTCTAACTGGTTTGACATCCTCAGTGTAAATATGATGAGTGCAGATGCTTGGATGAATCCCTTTCATGTCAGTATAGTCCCAAGAAAAATATTTTGAATGATTCCTCAAGATATCTATGACCCTAGTCTCTTGGTTGTCTCCTAAATTGTTACCAATGGTCAGTTATTTTCCTACCTCAACAGTTACTTGTTTAGTGTCTTTCAAAATAGCAAGTTTTGTCTCAGCAATCAAAGAGTTCAAGGGACAAGCATGAGGTTGTAACATGTGAAAAATAGTCATGTTTTCAAGGGATACAATCTTGGCTAAAGGAAAATGAAAATCATTGGATGTGTGGCCTTCATGGTAATCATAGGTCTCTTCACAATCTTTTATAGAAATTGCACTTACCAAGGTGATGTTCTCTTCTGAGTTCAAAACAGTCATTTCTATAGCCACATTTTGGGTTTCCGTAGTTTTAGTTCTAGTTTTTGTAGCCACAATATCATATTCATCAAACATTGGGTATGTCTCAACAATTTCTTCCATATGATTTTTCACTACAATGGTGGCCAAATAAGAAGAAATCATGTTGTTAGTATCCAAAAAATCTACCCACACACATTCACAAACATCCACATATGGCTGGGAAGGAGGATAAAGGGAAATATTCTTTTCTTTTTGCCCATTTGAAATAGTCATTTTCCCTGACCTACAGTCAATGTATGCAACAACAGTAGCTAACCAGGGTCTTCCTAAGATAACTGGGTATCCCAACTTTTGAGCTTTAGGCTGTAAGACCATAAAATCTACCAAATACTCCCAAGATTCAACCATGACCATAACATCCTCGATTACTCCATCTGGTACAGCAATAGATTGATCTGCTAATTAGAGGACAGTATTGGTTGGTTGTAATTTTATCAAGGATAAAAAATTTAACATATCTGTTATTATGACATTGATGACAGCACCAAGATCCACCAAAAGGTTAGATATTGACTGAACATTCACAAAATAGTAATGACTGGACTCCCAGGATCCCCATATTTTGGTGAAAGAAGTTTTCCAGCTACAAGGTCAGCTAGATTTCCTTCTACTTTGACTATTTTTGGGTATTTCTTCTTCCTTCCTGGTGTCTTTATGCAATGGTTTCTAATGGTCTGGTTTAATTCAGGAATGTCCCTTATTTCTCTCAAAAGTGGGACCTCAATATTCATCTTTTTCAACTCCTGAACTAGTGTTGTTTCTTCCTCATTATATATTTCTTTTAATCTTTCTAGGAAAGGAGTTGCATGCACATTCTTATCTTTTTCTTAGTTATTCCTAGTGTCTCGTGTTTGTGGAACATGTCCAATTTTCTCACTTTCCTCAGGTACCCTCTCACTTTCCTTAGGTATTTCAGTGATAACTATTGGAGGATTGTTCACTATTTTTCCAGATCTCAGCTGCAAGTTATTAATGGCATTAACCTGCATTGTCTCACCCTATCCTGCTTCATTAATTGAAGTTGTTTGTTGATTTTTGGGGTTTGAGACAGGCTGGGCTGGAAGTTGAGTTTTTGTTGCTTTCCCTTGCTGGTAATTTTGTTTTGGTGGAGGCATTAAAGCTTGTTGTTGTTGTGTAAACCTCCTTGGCTGATTAGAGTTCTTGTTGGGGTGCCCATTGTTGGTTTGGCCATGGATGTGCATTGGCTGGTGGTGTCCAACCTTGCTGATTGTATGGAGGCATCCATGGTGGTGGATGTGGGTAAACCATCCAGTTTGGTGGTGTCCAATCAGGTTGTCCCCAAGTTGGTGGAGGAGTCTGATTGGGCCATGGCATCACCCAGGGGTTTTGAGTAGGTCTAAGGGCATAAGCAAACTGATTATTTGATCTTTAAATGAAGTTTACCTTTTCATTTTCTTGAGTCATGGAATTTAATATTTCTTTCAGCTGAGGTAGGAGAGTACAATGGTTGGTATCATGGTCAGGGACATCACAGATCAGGCACATTTCTGTGATATCTAAAGGACATTCTTTCAAAGGATGTATTTTCCTACATCTGGGACAGTATATGTCTAAAGGTTCTTTTGCAGCATTGTTCTTAGCTTTCAGCCCATCCATGGTTGAAGTTAACTGTGTCAAGATGTTTGTTTTCATATTGGCCATCTCTTCTAGAAGTTCTGAGGTACCAAAGGCATGTTTTGATTATTTTTAAGTCACGGGATTTAAATATAGATTTTGTTTAAAGCAAATCTATTGGATGTAATTGCATAGCTAAGGTGCCCTAAGTTTATATATTTATATATAAGCATGAAAGTTAGGGTTTAGAAGTGTGAAAAAAAGAGAAGGATCGGATTAGATCCTTGATTCTCCGAGATTGAGAGGATGAAGACAAAGAAGAAGAAGAGGAAAAAGGAACAGGTTACATGAAGACAGAGACTCCATGGAGAGGAGCTGGACAGAAGGAAATAGCAGGCTACTGTATTTCCTTTGTATATTTATTGTCTCATTGTAATGGCTTGCATAGTATGCAAAGCACATAGGGTTTCTTCTTGTAGATCCACATGTTGGTGAGATCTTGTATTATAGATCTATGTAGATCTAGTCTTGTATTGTAGATCCATGAGATCATATTGTATTGTTGATCCATGTAGATCTAGATATTGTAGAGGTCTTGTTTGCAGATTCACAATACAGTGAGAGCTTGGTTGCACAGTGGCAGATGCAGGGTAGCTTCAGGTATGTGAGATTTGGTTATGTTTGAGAGGCACGGTTGTAGTGCACTCAGGTAGATCCGGTTAGAGATCTGGAGAAGACACAAGTGGTGGTATGGAGGCACGGTTTAGTGTACTCAGGTAGATCCGGTTGGAGATCTGGGAGGAGGAGATACTCTTGTAGAGATACATGTACTCTTGTGTAGAAGAGTTGTTTGTAATCTCTTGTTATATTATATATATATATATATATATATATATATATATATATATATATATATATATATATATATATGAGATCTCTATCTTTGGTGGACGTAGCCCACATTGGGTGAACCACAGTACATGCTTGTTATGTGTGTGTACTTTTGTGTGATTTGGATTATTCTAGTTTATACTTCCACTGCTGTAGATTTTGTGGGGAATTGTTTAGATCCTGTGTGCATGATTTTGTTTGTTATTAAATCATAGCACTATTTCGTAGTCCCCTTAAATCCCAACAACTGGTATCATAGCAGCGTTTGTTTTTCCTGATGAGAAAATCACAGGAAGAGATTTAATCTCAAGTGGGAGATGGAAGAGTAAGGTTGCTGGAGAACACTGTGACCAGCGTCGGTTAAGTGGCAACCAACAGGGTCGTGGTCAGGTTACAGGGTGGCCGTGGTCGGTTACAGGGTAACCGTGGTCGGTTACAGGGTGACCGTGGTCAGTTACTGAGTAGTCTGGTTTTAAACAGAAAATCACAGATCTGAAGAAATGGAAAGATGCATAGAATGTATCTTGTTTGCTGAGGTGTCCCTAGTTCTTGGAGGCACAAGCATGTTGGTCAGATTGCAGATCCAGTTATTGAGGTATGGTTTTATCTTGGTATTGCAGTGCTTATATTATTTTGGTTGCACATGCATGTTTGGGACTGCAGATCTAGATCTGAGAATGAAAAAGGAGTAGTTATGCATCCTTTGGTGCAGTTAGATGCACGGGCTTTGGTAGAGAGGCAGTAGCACAGAACGAAGACAGGGCTTCCATCAGAGAAGCATGTACTTCAGTTGAAGATGTGGTTGAGTATCTTGGTGCTGGTAAGGTGATGTATTTCATCTTGATGCAATTTATTGCATGGATTTGTTGTATTGTTTTTGTACGAGATTTGGATGCTTCTTGAAATGATTGGCTCAGCTCAACTATCAGCTTCGGTCGAAGTAGGCACCTGGTGTGGTGTGCTATGCCAAATTGTGTGGCATTGGGTTCATTCCAGCAGCATTGACATCGATCTGAGAACCGAGGTCGGTCACAGAGGAACCGATACTGGTCAGCTAACCATGGTTGGTTAGGGGATGACCGTGGTTGGTCTTTGTGGCAACTTATCTGTACAGGGTTTTTTGCAGCAAGAGAGGGCAGTTGGTTCAGTGTCCTATTTTGGAGGATCTGGTTTCTGGCACAGTGTGTACAGGTAGAAACAGTGTTGATCACTTCAATGTTTGGATCAGAAAGAGGATGGAGTTGGCTTGGTTAGTCCATTGAGACTTTGAGTCAGGTATCTCTATATGGTTCATGTTTTATTTCTTTCATTTGGAGCAACTGATATTATGTTTGGATTGTGTGCACAAATTTACACCATGGTTTCTTGGTGTTGTTTGACTTTTATTTCCCGGTTGTGTGGAATCTTGAGGACAAGGGTTTCTAGTCTAAGGATGAGATCCTCAATGAAAAGTCATGGTTAGACACAGTTGCAGGTAACGAGAGATGTTGAGTACATACGGATGAAAAGAAGTTGATTCACCTACTTCACAAGAAGTCCAAACTTCTGTGATGTAGAAGTATTCTTTGATAAGAAGGGAATCATTTTATATTTTCTTTCATCTGGTTTTATTTCTCACTGACATATTAGCTTTTGAGCTTGGTGTTAGAGGCAGTGTAGGGGATTTCATGTTCAGTGGGAGCAAGCCATGGTTGTTGGCATTGCAGGATTGGATACATGATGCACATGCAGAGTGAGAGGAGATTGCTACTATTCAGAGTGGCAGAGGCACTAGTTGGTTTTGGAGGACAGTCACGGATTTGTAGGTATATTGAGTTTATTACTTTGTGATGTCACTTCTGGTTTATTTTGTGGTGCCTGGATATCCCTATGGGATTACAGTTGATGGTTAGATTCAGCTGGGTGAAGATGATAGAGCAATTTTTCAGAGTTTTAAGGGTTAAAAGAGAAAATCTGACTGTTACAGAGACCGGTGTCAGTTAGGATTAACCATGGTCGGTCATCTGGTAACCGTGGTCAGTCAGGAAGTGACTGGGGTCAGTTAGGAAACTGTGGTTGGTTTGGTTACAGGTTTGACAACAGTGTTTATTTACCATTTTAAGATGGTGCCCTTGTCTTGCTTTCATCTTGGTTAGTTTGTGCAGTATGTTGATGACATGTATGCTGATATTTGCACTTGGTATTAGTGGCATGGTTTAGCATGGATGTTTGTTATTGACATTGATGAGCACAGGATTCATATTCGGCTTTGGAGTTAGTCGGTGGCAGACTTGGAGCTTCTGGAGAGCTGGTGATATGGATGGATGTACATGGTGAGTTTGTACATGTTGGATAGATTCAGTTTTGTGAGTCTATGATGATGCAGATGTTTGATTTGCACATGGATGCTTTGAGCATGAGTAGGGGATGTTTGTATTTCCTCTTGTTACTATGTTACTCCTTGAGAGATGTTATCTACAGATGATTGTCTTGGACATGCTAGTTGTTTATGCAGGGTTGGATTTGTAGATTGCAGTGTTTGGATTCTTTGAGTTATGCAGGTTTGTGGATTGATCACCCACTGGTTGCATGTAGAATTCATTTGGGTTATCTTTACCTAGGATCTTGTTTTGCTTTCACATATTCCAGTTTGACTTGTCTTGGTCAGTTGCATTGGTGGTTGCATGGAGACATGGATAGATGGATGGAGAACATGGTTGGTTTTACAGGTATGGCTACGGATGCGATTGAGGCTCAAAACTTCAGTTTGAGGGGGAGCTCTTGCAGGTGTGTTAGTCATGATGGCTTGTTGCATGAGGAGCTATTGAGAGGCTTGGTGTTACGATTCAGTGGGAGCTTGAGGCTTGGTGTCACGGATCAGTTATAGCTTCGTGCAGGTTTGGTAAGTCATGGTTTCATCTTCTTGGTTTGAGAAGATGGTTTGATCTTCCTAGTTTTATTTTTTGAGAGAATTGTTGAAGGAAAGAATAGATGGTCTTCATGGTGTGTAGAGGATGGTGATGTACAGGTACAGGTACAGAGGTTCAACAATTTATCTCCAAGTGGGAGATTGTTAGGTTGTGGAGCTAGATTGCTTCATAGTTAGCATGCAATGGAAAGTGACTGGAAATACAGCAACCCATCATTGGTCAAGGGGGAACTGCATGGTGAACCATCATCGGTCAGACAGGACCGACATCAGTCAAAGCAAGTGGGAACCGATCCCGTTAAGGCTATCAGTCAGAAGGTCTAACCGGCACCTGGTTACCTGTGTGATGTGTTTTATTTTAAGTCATGGGATTTAAATATAGATTTTGTTTTAAAGCAAATCTATTGGATGTAATTGTATAGCTAAGGTGCCCTAAGTTTATATATTTATATATAAGCATGAAATTTAGGGTTAGAATAGGGATGAATGAAGAGAAGGATCAGATTAGATCCTTGATTCTCCTAGAATGAGAGGATGAAGACGAAGAAGAAGAAGAGGAAAAAGGAACAGGTTACATGAAGACAGAGACTCCATGGAGAGGAGATGGACAGAAGGAAATAACATACATCTGCTACTGTATTTCCTTTGTATATTTATAGTCTCATGTAATGGCTTGCATAGTATGCAAAGCACATAGCGTTTCTTCTTGTAGATCCACATGTTGGTGAGATCTTGTATTATAGATCTATGTAGATCTAGTCTTGTATTGTAGATCCATGAGATCATATTGTATTGTTGATCCATGTAGATCTAGATATTGTAGAGGTCTTGTTTGCAGATTCACAATATAGTGAGAGCTTGGCTGCACAGTGGCAGATGCAGGGTAGCTTCAGGTATGTGAGATCTGGTTATGTTTGAGAGGCACGGTTGTAGTGCACTCAGGTAGATCCGGTTAGAGATCTGGAGAAGACACAAGTGGTGGTATGGAGGCACGGTTTAGTGTACTCAGGTAGATCCGGTTGGAGATCTGGGAGGAGGAGATACTCTTGTAGAGATACATGTACTCTTGTGCAGAAGAGTTAGTTTGTAATCTCTTGTTATATTATATATATGAGATCTCTATCTTTGGTGGACGTAGCCCACATTGGGTGAACCACGGTACATGCTTGTTATGTGTGTGTACTTTTGTGTGATTTGGATTATTCTAGTTTATACTTCCACTACTGTAGATTTTGTGGGGAATTGTTTAGGATCCTATGTGCATGATTTTGTTTGTTATTAAATCATAGCACTATTCCATGATGTCCCGTATTCCTAACATCTATTGTGCATACTTTTATATTTACCATGAAATGCTTGTGTGATTTTGTATTAATTATCAATTATTTCAGGATGAATTGTGTATGCAATATTCTACATTTAATTCATAATCAAATGACGTAGGATGTGAAAGAAATAGAAATGATGTTCCAATGTAATATATGTGGTAGTGTCCCTTCATCAAAAAAGAACTGTAGATGTTGAAATTGCCCTGTAATAGTCTAGGTATTTGTCCAATAAGGATGTGTTGTGTGGGTATCATGTTGCCAGAATGATGTGGGAGTAGTAAGTGTGGAAATCCCATAAACCACCTCATGGTAGAGTCTGTGATGGTGGAAGTAAATGCTTGAATCAAAGTATTGATTATCTTTTTTGTAGTCATTGTTGTAGGAGAGGACTTTGATTATTCAAATGGATGAATTGGTCTAGGTCTTGCTTGGAAGATTCTAATGAAAGTACTAGGTAGAATGGATTGAGATTGTTCACATCATAGGTGTGCCTTCGATCCTCATTTGTGAAGTATTGTATGGGATCCTTTAAGGTTGTGAAAGGGTTTTCAATCATCATTTCCATTGTCTGATTTCTAATAGTTGTCCTCAGCAAAATAATATGATTCCTCACATTGATTCAATCTCACTTGTGATAGGTTGGTATTAGAATAAGTGTCACTCTAACAAGAGTGGTTTGTCGAAGATAGAACTATAGGTGCTCCGAGAGAGGTATATGCACATAGGATGTTATCTAGGATAACGACTCCTTGAGGAGGTGGATGTGGAAGAAGATTTGCACAAAATTTCTTGTGTCAAGCATTGTATTAGGATTTGATGCATGAGCTCAAGGATGACTTAGTGACACAATTTTGGAATATGAATAGAATGGTGTGTGGCCTTGCTTATAGGGTCCTATAATGGGCCAAAAATGTGGGTCATTGTGAAGGCTTCATCAATGTACTGATGCTAAAAAGACATTTTGAAGATGTGCATTCTTTACACATGGTTGTGTTCAAGGTTTTAATGCATAGCTCAGTTTGGGGAACTCAGTGATAGTGGTAACTAATTAATGGATGCCATTATAATCACATAGTGACATAATGGAGGGACATTGTTTTTCTGTCAAACTACTTAATAGCTACAAAAGAAGTAATGGAATTCTAAGTTATGAAATGAGAAAACAAGAATATAGTGCAAGTGCATGAATCCACGAAACAACATTGTTGGGAATGCCATTAATACTTTCAAAAGGAAACCAATTGATCAAATGGGGAAATTTCACTTGCATAGTAAGGAAATAATAACATGGAAATTTGCTAAACAAGGAAATACAAGTTGTTCTTGAGGATACTCATTCTAACCAATGTTGAAAATGAAGGTTATAAGGTGGAAATGATCATGCATGAAATATAATCCTATGGAATGATCCTTGAGTTGCAAGTTTGCCGTAAGTGAATAGCTTTGGGATATGAGGCATTCCAAGTTCGCTAACACTGATGCAAGATACTTGCATGATAATCATATAGATTATATTGATGAAATAATTTCATGGATGACTTCATAAGATTGTAAATGGAACTATCAACTGATATGCAGATAGGATTGAAAATTTACTTATATGTGGGAGTAAAAAATAGTTGATAAGGAGGTATCTTGTCACAGGATTGCAAAAGAAATGGGCCATGAATGTATCATTGTTGAGATTAACTAATAAAAGGTCATAAAGATTGATGACAGGTTAATGTATGAAAAATAAGAGGTTGGACTAGGGATTGTAAGATTAAACATCTATGAGTATTTCCTCCATAATATGGGTGATTGGAAACATATGTTTGACTTCTTTGGTGTGGGTTGTTGGTAGAAAATGGTGCCTCTATCATTGTAAGTACATATCAAGTTAAAAAGAGATGTAGATATGGAACTGATTATGATCATTAGTTCTCATGAGACAAAATAAGTGAAATGCATCACTTTTACTTAGGATACAACGTTGAACAACAATGATTTTAATGAACGTATTGGCTTAGTGGTGATTAATTTGTATAGTTTGGATATGGATGGATAGGAACCAAGCCAACTCATGGACTAATGAATTTGAGAATCCTATGGAGGAAGAGTAATTGTTTGTGTTGGAGTTATGGACAAGCTTGAATGAAAGGCTCTATGTTTCAAATTGTTCAGTAGATAACAACAAAGTTGGGAATTTTAGGTATTGGTGACTTGGGTAATTCAAGTTGCAGTTATAGACATGAGATTTGTGAACTAAATATTGATAGGGATTGATTGCGAGGTTATGTCAAGAAGATTTCGTGGAGGTTTTAACAAGAAGCGTATAGATTTAAGCATTCCATGTGGATGTAGCATTGGTAATACATGTTGTCTCAAATGAAATGGTTGATACTCAAAGGTTTGGTTATCAATGTGCCAATGTGTTTGGAAATCATTGAGATTATGTCCATTGATTTGAGCATAATTGGAAAATATGAACGATCTTGGAAAACAATCAATGCTCTAAGAATAACGTAATGAGTGGATGTAAAGGATTGACTGTTGGAGTCTTAGGATGTTGAGTGAAGTTATTGTCATGTTTCATAGCATGATGGCAAATATGAAGGCATGAAAAATGGCAAGTTTATAGGTTCATGACTAGATGATCATGTAGTAAAGTGAATTATCTTATTGCTATAAGATGTAAAGATGAGCAATTGAAGGCTGATAAAAGTGAACCTAAGAAACAATCCTTAATTTGATGGATTTCATATTTGAGAGATGATAATCCTGGATTCCATGGCCTTAAATTATCATGAGTAAATCATAAAGTATGTGATTTACAATAGGGGTGGATTAGTATGGAGGAAACTAGGGTGAGTGATAACAGAGGTTGCAATATATAACTTATTGTTGGGCGCTCAGCCAGTATACCAATAGTAAAAAAATCATGAGATACATGGTAGAACTAGCTGACACCTTTTTATTGGGGTGAATTGGGATATCATCCAAGTAATTCCCTAGTAAAGGATTCTAGATGACATTGATCCATGATAGATTTCGTTGTGAATGAATACCAGAAGAATGTAAAGGTTATTACGTGGTTTCACCAAAATGATTAACTAAAATTGACTAAACTGGGGATATATAATGTAGTTAATCTAATCTATGAAGGACATGTAAAACGCAAGTAAATAAATGTAGTAAACAAAGTATGTAAATGATGATAAAAATAAAAATGAAATTAAAATAAACCCTAATATGTAAGAGGGAAAGGAAAGAACTTAGCTGATAGAATTGTCCTAGACTGTGTCGCAGAGTGATGACAAAAAATCAGGAAGTAGGAACGACTGTGCAGAGGTCCCAAAAAACGATGGATCTGGAGTATCAATGCTACACTGAGGCACCTAGAAGGGACTGGGGCATCCATGAGTGCTTTGGTCTGCAAAATGGGCACCCTAGTCTGGAAAAAGCTATCAAAACTGAATCTCACAAGGTTGGCAGGTGGTCTGAAACCCTGATATCTCTCACATCACCATATCGCATTAATTTTTCTGCATCTGCGCCGATGTCACTCCAAATATTCCAAGATGATGAAATACCTACAAAACCCTAAAAGGAAGTATCAAAACCCTAAAAAAAGAAAAATGTAAATGAATGGGTCAGATTGACCTCAGCTACCACAACAGTGGGCTTACTAACTGAGCATTGCACTACATTTTGGACCCAAATGTAGTTTTAGTGTGTGTGCGCATGTGGTGCCCTAGGTGCTCTTGTGTCAGTCACACTTTGTGAAGTAGCAAGAAATAACTAAATGTAGAAAATGTAATAGAATGTGTGCATGGAATAGAATAGAATCCCTCCCCCTATGAAGTGTGATGTATATGTCCTAGCCTTGTGCCTTGATGATGGAGCTATGTGGATGCAAGTGATCTCCAATGCAATAGATGGATGCAACTCTAGATGGATGGTAGTAATGACTAGTGTTAGGTCCCTCATTATGGTCTCATAACTTTATATTTATAGGGTTCTCTTGATCTAATTTCATAATTAACCCCGAAATGGCCGACCACCAAAAAGATAAGGATAAAAATGGCTAGAAAGAAGCCCAAAAAGTGGCGGGAAAGTTCAAAAGGATCAGGGCACCCATGGTGGGACCAGGGTGCCCATGGGCGGCCCAGTACTAAATTGGGTGCCCCAGTCAAGGCTAAAATAATGGAAGATGATAGAAACTGACTAGGCATGTGGGTGTAAAAAGTCAGAAATGATGAAAAATCAAATAAAAAAGATGGCCAAAAGACATGGGTTAATTAGTACTTTCTTCACTCAAGAACCTTCTAAATAGTAGTATGAGACCATGATAAATAATGTCTAAAGTGCATGATTTTGTGTCTACACATCTCATCTCTACATACACATGTCATCACAATGCATTAGACACAACACACACTTCGACCATTTCACCAATGGCACATCTCGTTTGCACCAACTGTTCATTGATTGAAATGTTGAGGGGGAAAACTAAATGAATTTCATTGTATACATTTACATTCACTTGGGGGCACGTGGAAGATCCTATTACCATTTTGCATTCCATTACATCCATCCATAGCATAATTCATATTATGGTTGCTCAACTCTTGCTTACTTTTTCTTGTTCATGATCACTTTATTACACATTCTAGTTCGATGACTTGTATGTAATTTATCTAGATCATAAACACATGCACATTCACATATTATTCTAGTTGTGATCACAAATACAAGGTCTCTTACACACAGCATGGATGCTCACCTCTTACCCTTCCTACACTGGTCACTGGGGGCATTCACATTCGTCTCTTCTAGGTGATATTATTTCATTTTGTACTTATTACTTTACATTTCTTGGTTCTACATGCTTTTTTGACATACTAGTTATCTTTCTAACATGCTAACGGGTGCTTCATGTGTAGCATTTTTTATGCAAGGATATTTGTTTCCATATTTGTTTGTTCATTGTTGCTATTAACTACTTTCTTTTTTGTGGAGCTTGCCCTATGTTTGGTGTGCACACTTGTTTGTTGTTTATGGCCATGAAGTCCTTGTGTGTCTTGTGACATCATGAGTGATGTCCCATGTTTGCAACCCACTTTGTGTAGTTTACTTATTTTCTTGCGTGTTTACATTACTTTTTTGGTAGTTATACATTGTGTGTAGCTTACATTGTTTATCTACATGCATGATTTTTTTTACTAACACTTGTTTTTGGCTAGCCATCCTTGTTTGTGCATGCCTTGGTTTCTACCAAACACATTCCCTTCCCCCTACAGGGAAGAGTTTCAAAGTACATGTGGTTGGTCCTCCTTTGGGGTTGCATTCTCCTATCAGTGGCATCGCATGTGCCCCCAAAGAGGGGGGAATCATTTGAGGTTTTTACTACACACTACACATAGATTCTACATCTGGTTTAATTAGTTTAGTTTCTACCTTAAACAATGGGTTACATATAACAAGTGGGTTCAGACCAATCTACAAAACTCCATACACATCACACATTACAAGACATGGTTGTCCTTAGCATTCTGGAAGTAGTTACAGGCTTGGAGGTTACATGGGTGTGAACTCCCTACACTACTTCATCAGTGGCATTGGATCACCCAAAAAATTCGGGACAACAGATATCTCTTCACACACATTCAAGAAATAGTTAAAGGTTGGAGGATACAACATGGAATGTAGAATTATCCCTACACTTCTTTGGCTCCATGGCGTGAGATTCACCCAAAAACTCCTCAGTACATGGATATCCTTCTACACTCTCTTTCTCATCATGGATCAGGTGCACATGTTCCATTTACATTTTTCATTTATGTATTTTACATTTACATATATTTTAAATGTGTCTTTTACATTGCATTTTTACACATACATACATATACATATTTGACTACTTGATCATTTTCTCCTTGTAGGTCCATCCATATGAAAACATGCAGTCAAATGGGGGCAACAACAACAATTCACTTCACGAAAGCACACACTGATACTAACCATGCAACATCACACACATCATCATCCTACACATGTTTCCACCCTAGGTTCACTCTCATCACTTTTTTTACACTTTTTTCATCTATAGTTTCCACACTCCATATTTTTTATCATTCCACGCTTTGTCTAGTCCTTCGGCATGTTTTCTACTACAATCTTCATGGACATCAGGTACACATCTCTATCTACTTTATGTTACTGAGCTTTCCACTCACCAACATAAAATGGGGGAAAATGTAGACACAAAATCATGCACTTTAGACATTATTTAGTCTCAGTCTCATACTACTATTTAGAAGGTTCTTGAGTGAAGAAAGTTCTAATTAACCCCCATCTTTTGGCCATCTTTTTATTTTATTTCATCATTCATGACCTTTACACCTACATGCTCAGTCAATCTTTTATCATACTTTGTTTATTTTAGCCTTGACTGGGGCACCCAGGCCAAGTACCCATGGGCCCTAGTCCCACCAAGGGGTCCCTGATCCTTTTTGCACTTTCCCACCACTTTTTGGGCTCTTTCTAACTATTTGAGATCTTTATATTTTTGGTGGTCAGCCATTTCAGGGTTAATTACGAATTAGATCAAGAGAATGCTATAAATATGAAATTATGAGACCATAATGAGGGACCAAAACTAGTCACTACTATCATCCACCTAGAGTTGCATCCATCTGGATTTGGAGATCATTTGCATCCATTAGCTCCATCACAAGGGACAAGGCTAATTCATCTGCATCACACAAGCATAGGGGGGAATTTATTCTATTCCATGCACACATTCTATTACATTTTCTACATCTAGTTATTGCTCGCTACTTCACAAAGTGTGACTGGCACAAGAGCACCTAAGGCACATTATGTACACACACACCAGAACTACATTTGGGTCTAAAATGTAGTGCAATGCTCAGTTAGTAAGCCCATTGTTGTGGCAATTGAGGTCAGTCTAACCCATTCATTTGCATTCTTTTTTTTTAGGGTTTTGTATGCTTCTTTTGGTCTTTTTAGGTCTTCTATATCATCTTGGATTATTCAGTGACACATGGCCAATACATTGAATCGATGATGTGACACATAGCAAAAGATTTTGGACCACCTCAGTGAACCTATCAACTCAGTTTCCTAACTACCTTTGGCACACAGACCAGGCACCCATTCTACAGACCAGAAGTGCCCATGTAGGTGCCCCAGTCCCTCTCCATGCACTCCAGTGCAGATAGATATCCCAGATCCATCCTTTTCATTTCCTCTGCATAGTTTCCTCTTTTTGTTCCCCAGTCATCCAAATTTGTGACACAATCCCGTTAATCATCAAATCAACTAAATTCTCTTCCTCTTCTCTCTTAAACATTAGGGTTAGCATTTTTTTTGCATAGTTGTTTGGGTCATTTTTGCATACTTTGAGTTACTGCATTTATTTACATCAATTCTAGATTAGATTAACTTCTATAGGATATTCTACATTTTAGTTAATCATTTCAATCCAATAGATTTCTTCCATGCCTATATGTTCATAAACTTTGATTTCCTCTATCAAAATATTTCATCTAAGGTCATGGAGTCTTCCTTATTTGTCAAGAAAGAGGTTTGGATGATTCATCTCCATTCAATGAAGATAACTTGTTTTTTGGCCAACATGTTGCATTAGTAATTGCAATGGATCTTGAAGAATTCCATAGTCAATGTAAAAAGATCAGTGATGTCCCCAAGACATGGATCAAGGTGAGGTTGATCTTGTGTTTTCATTCCAGATAAATTTCAATTCCTTCTCAAGTTCTGTATAGCTTTAATTTCAGATTTAAAGTTTCAAGGCTATGAACAATACCATTCCTTAGATTCTCATAGATAGAATGAATTCAACAAGGATTCTTCATCGAGGGAGATTCTTCATCAATAATGACATCTTCAAATCACTTCTATGTTTACTCCCTCTTTCAAATTAGTGATCAATTCTTCCTATTGAGCAGTCAAAATGTCATTATTTATCTTAGTTCATTTCTTAATGACATATTTTAAAACATTAAAAGTTTTTCACAAAATTATAATGAGAAATACTTAATTTGATCATTTTAAGGGCAATTGACTAGTCACAATTGGAATATGACCATGAATAGTCATGGGTGTTGTATATGAGTTATTTTAATTCAATTTAATTGCATAAATTGAAATGATTTTATCCATTTCAAAGGATCCTAAAAATCTTTGAATTTTTTATAGAAATGTTGAAGTAATTTCATTATGAGCTTTGTATCGCCAATACTAGTGAAATAAAAGGATTGCATACATTTCTTTCATTGGGTTTTCAATATGATTCCTTTATTTTCTCTCATTATATGACTTTGTAAGTATTCTTTGCTCAAAAAGTGATTATGTAATCTTTGAAAAGGAATGATAACTAGATCGTACCAAGTCAAGAACACAGATGCTAATCAAACACCACGATCAATAAGATGAAAGTAATTCACCAGAATAAGTTTACATAAAACCTTTGCAAACAAATGAGCAGCAATATCATATATTATTATGGAACTCAATGCAATACATTGAGAATGGGCCTTGCTTAAATAGGCAAGGAATAACAATCTAAGAACCAGTCAAGGTCGTAGATCAAGCCATAAATCAAGGAAATAACTAGTCATCAAAGAACTAGTCAAGACCATAGATTTAGGAGAGAACTAGACATCAAGGATCTAGTCAATACCATAGATCAAGGAAAGAACTATAGATCAAGGAAAGAACTATACCTAACAACTAGATAATATCTCCTAATATCTAAATAAGATAAAATAAATATCCACACACATAAGTGGGTGAGGATAAATACAATAAAGGTAAATAAAGTACCTAGGTGAACATGAGCTAAGGTAAATACCTACTCTAACACCCCCCTCAAGTGAAGCTAGGGGCCAAAATAGAAGTGGCATGTCCACAGTATGAGTCCCGACAAACTAGGCCTGATGAGGTACTCATGTACAATAGTTGGGAAAAAAGGGACACCACAAGGTACCAAAAACCAGTAACAACAAAGTAAAAGAGAGTAAAACCCACTCCAAGGCATCCCAATAAGCTCGGCTCAAAAAACTCATACAATGTTGAAGAATTTTGGTGTGCACTGTGGTCTGAATCCACTACTCGATCACAAAACTCAAAAACAACTGACACTGGGTTTCACCAGAATAGCTCCATACAAGGAGACTGTCAACGGAGTGATGTCGAAAGTGCAAAAAAAATACCAAACATAATTTGATCAACTGCTGCAAATAGGTGTGCCACGATCCAAGAACAATAACCAAAGCAACAAGGCAAGGACACAAATTCCAGAAGTGTCACGATCCAAGAAACACCAAGGTAACAAGGCAAGGACACAAAATTCGAAGAAGCAGGATCAACACCACACCCTCCCATACTGTTGAATGGGTGGAGTGACACTACAAATCTTTATGAGTTGTCAAAACAACTACTCAAACACTGAAAAACTAACACTGGACTGCACCAGAATAGATCCCCCACAAGAGATACTGTCAACATGCCAAAAGTGTCGAAAATACAGATACAAAATCTCTCAACAAACAAGAGAGATACACTACACCTGCTAAAGAAAAATGCTCAAAACAAGAAGCATCACAATGCATAAGGTATAGAAAGTGGAGCAAGAGGCTGAATGGTGGAGGAGCCACGCCTGTAGAGTCCTCTCAACGAATGCCTATGTCACCACCACGAGTGATCAGATATCCACCCCAAATCAACACGGATGGATGAAGAAGATGCTGCATATGACTTGGTGTAAAATGCACAATGGGTGCATGCAAAAGAACATCAGAATGTGTGTCAAGTTGATCATGTCTGACAACTGAAATCTCAGGTTTCTCAAGCCTGAGTGAAGGTGCAGAACTCATGTGTTGCTCATGATCCTCAAAAGAGTCGAGTGAACAAAAAAAGGAGCTCTGTCAATGTGTGATCCCAATGAAGTATCTGCTTGAAAACCAATGTCATGGCAAACATTCCACTTAACATGTGGAATAGAAGAAACAAGACCCTGTGAATGTCTGTCAATACCTCTGCCAGTGAAACCCATAGAACGGAGCATGCGAGAACTGAATGCAGTGGTATGCTTCTTAAAAAGGCCATGCAGGTGAGCAGAAGTAGGATACACAACATGTGGTACTGTAATAGGCACAGATGTGGAAGAGCATGCAGTAACAAGCCTCATAGGTTTAGAAGCATCAAAAGCAGGTTCAGGCTCAAAGACTGGCAGATCAATGTCAGTGGGTACAAGAGCAATAGCTACAAGTGGACTAGGAGCATGGATATGGTTGTCCACAATATGATGGTGATGTTGTAGGCTAGCAAGTTTGTTCTGCAGGGAGTGTATTATTGTATCCTTATCATGAATGAGTGATTGTAGAAGAGAATTTCACTTCTTGAGCGATCTATTTTCTTCCACAAATTTTACAATATCCTCTTGAAGTCCACATACTTCAAAGAAAAGCATAATCATTCTTAGAATCCATGATAGGTACAAAATGCAACTCCCAAAAGTTTAGGAATGTTGGGCTCAGCCGAAATTACGTCCACAATTGATTACAACACTCCTCCATATTTGGCACTTTATAATTATAGTTTGCTTCTCAAAATAAATATTTTCAATGGAAAGAGCACGAAAAAATAAAGCACTTTTTCAAAAAACTTGGGCACTCAAAACCGAGTTAAAATCAAAAGTTACAAGATTTTTAATATTTTGCTCACACAAATTTATTTTAGTTGCCACTAAAACAAAATAAATTGTTGTTGCCTTCACCACACAAATAAAATTAAAGGGGGCTGAAGTTAAGCACCTACTAGTAGGAATCACAAGATCTTTAAGCCACAGATGCATATGACCAAGGGCTAATAATTTTAATGGGTCTCGCCAAAATAACTTTACATAAAACCTTTGCAAACAAATGAGTAGCAATATCATATATTATTATGGAACTCAATGCAATACATTGAGAATGGGCCTTGCTTAAATAGGCAAGGAATAACAATCTAAGAACCAGTCAAGGTCGTAGATCAAGCCATAAATCAAGGAAATAACTAGTCATCAAAGAACTAGTCAAGACCATAGATTTAGGAGAGAACTAGACATCAAGGATCTAGTCAATACCATAGATCAAGGAAAGAACTCAATACCATAGATAACTATAAACAACTAGATAATATCTCCTAATATCTAAATAAGATAAAAGAAATATCCACACACATAAGTGGGTTAGGATAAATACAATAAAGGTAAATAAAGTACCTAGGTGAACATGAGCTAAGGTAAATACTTACTCTAACAGTATCTTCAATGAATAAGCCTCAAAGAACTGTGTATCTGTGTGGGTTATGTTTGTCTCATTAATGACTTCATTGTTTCTTCCCTCTATATTGAATGTTGAACTACTCCGGTTATTGGGTGTGAATTTTGATTGTGCCTACTCATAGCAATAACCTTCATTTATCTAATTTATCTCCTTCACCCCTCATTGTTGTAATTTCCTCCCTTGTACCTCCATATAAGCACTTTGCCACAGGTTTCAGTCTCCTACACATAAATCCTTTGTGAAGTATCCCCGTCCTATTTGGCCAACCCATAGCATTTATATAGGAATTGATTAGTTTAAATTCACTAATGGGAGATACACTATTCAATGCAGAGGGGTGTATTCCCATGAGCGTTGGTGGAGACACCTAATTTGGCATATCGACAAATTTTTTCACCAACAAGATTGCTCTTATTTTTTCAAAAAGAGGAAGGGATTGTGGCACAAAAATAAGTCCTATATAACAAGTACTTTTTGCATACTGTCCAAAAAAAGAAGATCATTTTTCAGAAAGCAAAGAGACACTTGCAGTATTAAACGAAACAATTTTGTTTATTTTATATGTAAAGGAGATCACTATACAAATAAGTGTCCACAAAAAGTTACTGATAAAGCCAAAGCTAAGGTGAATTTCCTTAAGGAAAACAATATTTGAAACTAACTTTTATTTTACTTCTTGATCTAATTATGAGAGTTCAAACATTCGATATAGTTCTAATGAAGAAATCCAGAAGATAAATATGGTTGATAACTTAGAAAATAATTCTAATCCTAACAGTTCTGATTCAAGTTATGATTTTTTACTCTATTTTGCAAATATTAATATGTTGTCAAAGTTTCCACATCCTTTTGCTCATACAAATTCAGATTTACTTGTTCATCAATTGGATGAAGCCTAAAATGAATTTGATATGTCCCTCCTTGGGATGCAACGAAAAGGTCTTGTTTGTATCAAAAATGGCCAATCTCCAAATCAGACACCAAGCCTAGCTTAATGTTGAGCTCCAACAAAATCAGAAAGAAGAAGAAATATTGGTGTTTCTCATGCATCAACAAGAATCATGAATATCTAATTGAGGAAGACACCACCAAGACAACCCAGAAAAGGAAGAGCCATAAGCATTCAAGGAGGACATGGTAGAAGTAGAGAAATGCATTCCCATTTCTTATTTCCCGAAGAGGTACCAGTAGAACCAGGAGAGCCATCTAAAATATTGAATCTTTTCTTCCTGTTTCCAAGAAACAAATGGCAAACTGATAGAATGGACTTTTCTCAAAAAAGTCATAACTAACATGCCTCAAAGAGAATTTAAGAACTGGTCGAAGAATATGAACAAGATAAAGAAAATCTTGAAGAATCTCAAGAAGCACTGGAACAAGCTTATACTCATCTCATCCAAACTCTAGATGAAGAAGAACCAATCTAGGAGGTGAGTACTCTCAAAAGTTCTCAAAACCCTTTTATTAGCATAACCTTTTGCATTCCTAATAGTAGATAATATACCTTAGATGCAATGATTGATATTGGTGCAGACATTAGTCTTGCTTAGAGCTAAGGCCATTCCACAAAACTGTTGGGAACAAACCTGTTCTAAAGATTACTTTTGATAACAAGCAAGTTCCTCATTTCCTAGCATATGTTCCATATAACATAGCAGGTTTTTAAAGAACTCGTTAGATTTTACCAACATGAACATGCAATCATATTGTTTGATAGGAATGGATACCTTGTTATACTGTGGAAATTTTAGTCTTACAAAGATAGTATATCCTTGTTTAACTCCCAATTAAATTCTAAGAAAATATACTTATAAGACAATTATTCTTATATCTACCAACCTGAGAAGAAAAGTAACAGTGAATGGATTCATAAATCCATTGCTCTATGTCATGGTAATGTCAACAACATTGTCCAAAAAATAAACAAAGATCTATGTTTTGAAAATCCCCATGCATTCACTCATAGAAAGAATCATTTTTATAAAATTGATTTATCCTCTTAAGAGAAAAAGAAAGGAAGTGCTTCCTAAGTTTAAAGCTCATCATAAAGGAATGAATCCTAAATATTGTGCTAAATGTGAAGCAGAAATCAAAAATTTTTACAAGGAGGATTCATTTAAGAATCTAACTCACCATGGGCATATGTGCAACATTCTATATGTCAATAAGAGAAGTGAGCAACAATGGGGAAAGAAAAGATTAGTGGTTGACTATAAACCACTAAACAAATTATCCAAGTTTAGTACAACATCTAATTCCTGCTAAAGATGATTTATTTAGTATATTAAAGACATCAAAGGTCTACAACAAGTTTGACCTCAAAAACGGTTTTTGGCAGATCATCCTTCATCCTAAAGACAAGTTCAAAATTTCATTTGTAGTACCAGGAGGACAGTATGAATGGAATGTCTTACCTTTTGGACTCAAAACAAATCCTTCCATATTCCAAAAGGTAATGGATAAGATTTTTGGTCCTCTATGGGAATTTTGTTTAGTATATATAGATGATATTCTCATCTACTCTAAATCTCATAAAGATCATATAGAACATCTCAATAAGTTCTATGATACAATGTATAGTAATGGTTTATGTCTTTCTAGCACCAAGATGGAAGTCTTTAAAGATTCTATTAATTTTCTTGGGTTAACTAAAACTAGTAGAGAAATCCAAATCCAAGAACATATTGTGTCAAAAATTCAAATGTTCCCAGTTCAGATAACAAATTTGACACAACTTCAAAGATTTCTTAGATGTGTCAATTATGTTGTTGAATTCTATCAAAGCATTGTTGCTAGATAGCATTCTTCTAAACAAGAGACTTTAGAAAAATCCACCTGTATGGAATCCGAAGATGACTGTAGCCATCAAAAGAATCAAACAACAAGGTATTAAGGTTACCACCCATGTCTCTTCCCGATAATGGATTAAAGATTATTGAATCTGATGCTAGTAATGATTTTTGGGGTACTGTATTAAAAGAAAAAGAAGAAATGGCAATGAGAAATTTTTGTTAGATATGCTTCTGGAGCATTTCATGATTCAGAGCTAAAATATCATTCAGCTCATAAAGAAATCATTGCAGCAAAGAAAGCAATCAAAGCTTTCATGTTTTTTGTGCAATATGAAAAAATCGTTCTTAGATCCAATCTCAAAGGTTTTATGGCTAGATTGAATAAAGGAGATCCTTTTGATAATACCTCCTTTAACAAACTTCAAATATGGGGAATGTGGTTTGACAATTATGAATTTGAAGTCCAGTATATTGAAGGAAAGAAGAATGTTTTAGCTGACTTTGCTAGCAGAGAGCTAAACCAGACCATTAACATAAACATTACACAGGTCATTCATGAATTTTTCAGACATGTTTGGTCTTGTTCTGATTCTCATAGGGCAATACTTGTTCTAAATAAAAATGATAATTGAATGTCTTATGAAGCACAACAACTCCTGCGAGCCAAAGGCATTATCTATTGTATCACCTTATGCAATGTCACAATTTGCCATCTCATACATATCCATTAAGTCACTGAAGGAAAATTTTCATTCTCTAAGAGCCTATGGTATTCTGTACTCTTGCGATTGGAGATGGAGATATTACAATTTTGTAGAACCTCCTCTAGAATATGTTCATGTTGAAGGAATCGAGTTAATACAATTGATCTCAGCACCTGATACTTTATGGAGATTTGAATTCTCTAGGATATGGCCTAAGGGCCACCCACTTCAAACTGGCATCTAGAACAAGCCTAGCAGAGATTGGAGATCAAATATATTGCCAACCATTTAAATATTTTCTCAAGATATCTCCCCACAAAAATCTCTGATCATCCTCTCTTTCAAGTGCATCCTGACATTGTCAAGAATATTATAATAAATTGTAAAATATCATGGTATGTAAAAGAAGTATATTATGTAAAACCTAACCATATGCAAGCACATCATCAACACCCAGATGGATAGCTTTGGCGAAAGATCTATTTCCATCACTCCATGAATCTTCACCCTCCTACTCCAGGTCACTTCCTACAGATGTCATTCGTACCTTTTTCCATCACAAAGACATGTATCAATGAATGATGATGGTAATTCTTCTATATCGAGACTTTAGTATGTGCGCAACTCAAGGGACCTACACTTTGCTAGAAGAAGGGAATCTTCCAGCTCATCTGACAGTGACAAGGAACTTCAAGTCTCTTTTAGTCCTTAAAGACATACTCTTTATTGTGCTATGTTGTCAGGGATGTTGATAACTCTTGTCGGCCATATAGGCAGGCTCGTTGCCTTTTGTTTTTGTCCGAAGTGTGGTAGGCCCATAACTTTAATGAGTGAATGTCGTTTTTGTATGTCTTTTGGCTACCTAAGTAGTACGTTTCAGGTTTCCAGTCATCTGGTGAAAAGTTATTTTCCTCCTATAAAATGGAGTCGAAGGTTTCACTCACTACATCAAAAGTTGAGGGAGCATTTGAGTGTCTGTATTAGAAATCTAGAAAGTCTTATTCCAAAGTCTCTGGTAAAATTCATGGTCAAGGGTAAATTTGAAGTTTTAGCAATTTTTGGGAGGGTCTGACCCTTTGAGCTTTAATTTTTTCACAAATAACAACTTGAGTAGAGTAACTCTGATAAATAATATTTACAACTAAACAATTTTTTGACGCCATATATGGCCCTGTTGTATCAAGAAATGGACCTCCCAAGCCAATATCATAGGCTTGAATCATTGATTTGTACAAAGCTAGTTTGAACAATTTGATCACCTAATGAAATGGGTACATTAACAACAGAATGATGCTAATTCTATATACCATTCATTGTAGTGATTGTTTGTGAACATGGATAATAAACTCAATTCTTAAAAACAGAGGCCCTTGCAAAATTTAAACTTGCACTTGTATCGACAAAAGCATCATATTTATGAAAATCAATATTTCTATTTAATGTTAGTTTTATTGGGACAAATATGGACACACTTACCTTCGTCATTTGTATAATTTGATGTTCTTTTTCGTTCACAACATTTTAGGCTGATCAGCTAGGCATATCAACGCCTTATTTTCATGGAGGTACCTTCTTTGCATGTGACATCATATATTTTGAATCTCAGAGTGGATTATATTGTACAACCTGGAATGGCTTCCATTTTGATTCATCAAATTCAAAGGTAGAAGATTCTACAAATTCACATCATTGTTAGAAGTCACTAAAAGAGAAGTGTCTATTTCAAATTTTGATTCTACTGGTGTGTCATTTCAACTTCTGGTATGTTTGGATCTTGGTCACAATTATGACACACTTCTTAATGTGCTTTCTTTTCATCATCTATGTCAACATCATCGAGAGAGTTAAAAATATAAATTCCGATATCATCATTTTCAAATTCAAAATCAGACCAGTCAAATAGGGGCCCTTCTATTTCTTGTAGAGACAATAATTCATCAAACTCTAGAAGGCTTTCACTCCACTCTTCTTCTTCTTTTCTTAAATTTCTAAGAACATAGCTTTAACTTGTTTTGAAGCTTTTGTTGGATTTGAATAAGTGTGATAGCCATTTTTAACAAGCAAACAACAAACATATTTAACATCTTTTTGGGGTCTACATTGATTTCTTCTCTTAAATAATTTGTGTAAAAAACTTGAAAGTATATCTTTTTTGGAATTGTCTTATATCCTCCTTTTTTGGCATTGAGAGCGCTCCTATGCTTTAGCACCATCTGCAATAGAACATACTTTAGAGAAAATTGTAGGTAACGCATTATGTACAGAGGCATTTAAGAAGACTATGCCGAGTGTGCAAGGAGAAAAAACTAGCCAAATCTGATTTCTGGTGTGTCAAAGTCGAGCATAAATGTATAATATGCTTGTTTAAGTGGTTATTTTTCTCTGTAATATATTCTTCCATGAGCTTGTCATTGGAAAGATTTTTTCCCACCTAATTTACAAAATAAATGGATGTGTTTCATCGACTTGTACACAAGGATTTGGGTCATAAGTATGAATAGTAGGATTACATTGGCGAAGGTAGACTACTTATATTTATGTCTCTATTTTGAGACTGTTGTGGGGTTGATGCTCCAATTAATGGAGAATTTATTATTTGTAGTTGGATAGTAGCCAATCTTTTGATGTTCCAATGGATGGAGGATTACTTATTTGTAGTTGGATAGTAGCCAATTTTCTAGAAGAGTTCCAACTAATGGATGATTTATTAGTTGTAGTTGGATGGTAGCCAATCTTTTGATGTTCTGATTGATGGAAGATTTATTATTTGTAGTTGCATGGTAGCCAATCTTTTGATATTCCGACTGATGGAGGATTTATTATTTGTAGTTATATAGTAGCTAATCTTCTAGAAGAGTTCCTGAGAGTGAAATACCACACCTTTCTTACTATTATTTCTTGAAATTCAAGATATTGTGAATAGCAAGAAATTCTCTTTGGCTAACCATCAACATTTTTATGCCTACCACATTCAAACAAAAAATTTAATCCTTAGTCGTATATTACTTGTGGGAAATCAAGGGGTGGCAAAATAGTATTGATAAGGGAAAAGATACACTTCCTCCTACAATATAATATATAGACCCAAAGATTAAATCAACACCTTTTAACTCTATATGAAGAATAATAGCATAATAGATATGATCATCATGAAGACCTAAAGGTCAATTAAGCAAGACACAACACATTTCATCTTTTCTGAGATTATTTTAAAAATCAGCTATCATGGCTTGTACCAAAGTACTTGCTCTTACATCAATTTATGTAGCAAAAAACTCTAATCCTATATCATGATTTTTGTATGGATGCAAAAGTCGGAGGCTATTCTCCCCACAGAATGCACCACCATACATAAAACTACTCATAAAAACACCATAGAGACATGCATGCGCGAACACATTTCATCTTTTCTGAGATTATTTTTAAAATCAGCTATCATGGCTTGTACCAAAGTACTTGCTCTTACATCAATTTATGTAGCAAAAAACTATAATCCTATATCATGATTTTTGTATGGATGCAAAAGTCAAAGTTTATTCTCCCCACAGAATGCACCACCATACATAAAAGTACTCATAAAAACACCATAGAGACATGCATGCGCATGCATGGGTGGGACCCGCGTGTCAGTAGTCACATCATATATTTCTTGTTTTTTTAATATACTCAATTGAAATCAGATGGTGGCATTTGGCAAGCAGTAGGCAAGTTGGTAGGAATGTGTGTTAATAAAGAGCAAGTCACAGGTTTAAATTCATGTAGGCAGACTGACACAATTGAAAAGCACTGTTTTTGAACCAAACCAAAATCGAAAAGAAAAAAAATTGTTGAACCACATACCACATGGCGACAAATGGGCATTATGGTTGCAATGATGCACTTTATGGTTAGTTTGATGTATGCGGTGCATTTTGTGGGGAGAATAGCCCTCGTCGGACGCAAAATAATATCTACTTGGGCAAAATGAAAACGAAAATATCCTTTTTTCCATTCTTGAATTGATTCTTTAGTGATGAATGGGAGAAACACGAGAGACTCTATTTCATTTAACATGTGGATTTGCTTCAGCTTGTTTTATATTGTTCAACATTAATGCTTTGAAACCCAAATTAATTTCCAATTTATACGCAAGTATTAAAAGTACCCATTTTTTTGAAACAAAATAATCCTTTTCAAAGATAGATTCATAAAGAGTTTTTACATTGCCTCGCAACCCTGAATTCTAATCTCTCCATGATGATATAGTACATGGGAAGTAATACCTTTCCATGCCTATAGATAGTTGTGCAGGTAAAAAAACTTAATGGTGTGAAAATTAGCTCCTAGGCTACCCATGCTCTTCTGTGCAAGAATTCAAAAGACTAATAGAGGTGGGAAAATTATCTCCTAGGTTACCTATACCCTTACAGAAATTCAAAAGACTATTCAAGTGCTTCCCCAAAGTGTGCATAGTATCTACAAATAGAGATACAACATCCCTCTCGTAAAGCCCTACAAACTACAAGAAATGATTCCTGAATCATTTGTCTCATATGAGTATCCTATATATTTGTCTGTAAATAATGAATGGACTGACCATCTCCTTCCTATCATGCATATATACACACGATTACTAAAACATAGAGCATGTGGATATGTAAGTCCCAAAGTTACATAAACACGCGCAACCATCCATTGGTGCACAAGTATTTCTAAATTACTTTTGTACTTGAGAAGTACTGCACAAGAGAAAGTTATAAGACACACAACTTAAACCAATATACATAACGAGAGACACTAAACAATAAAAACCTTGGACTATAAATTTGTCTATAAATAATGGATGGACTGACCGTCTCCTTCCTATCATGGACTAACCCTCTCATAAAGCCATACAAACTACAAGAAATGATTCATGAATCATCTATGTCTCAAATGAATATCATATATATTTGTCTATAACTAATGAATGGACTGGCCATCTTCTTCCTATATATATATATATATATATATATATATATGTATGCGCACACACACGCAATTACTAAAACATGGAGCATGTGGGTATATAGGTCCCGAAGTTACATAAACACATACAAGCATCCATCGGTGCACAAGTATTTCTAAATTACTTTTGTACTCGAGAAGTATTGCACAAGAGTACGTCATAAGACGCACAACTTAAACCAATATACATGACGAGAGGCACTAAACGATAAGAACCTTTGGTTATTTAGTATTTCATAGTAGGGATTGACAACCCTAATACATGTTTGGGGGACTAGCCAAAACAATTTTAGAAATATGCATTGGGCCATTGAATCATGGTCCTTCATTATCCATGAACCCATTTAACGTACTGATACAAACTTACCTCAACACAATATGTTCGCTGGGTATACAATCTTCTTAAAATGTAACACCTCTGCTTAAGATGTGAAATCTTGAACAAATAACTCGTTACAAACCTTGGATATAATCAATTATTCAGACGACTGTAACATTGAGCATATGGGTATATCGGTCCCACACTTCTATAGACACACAACCATTCATCGGTGCGTTAGTATTCTAAATTACTTCTGTACTCTGAAAGTGCTGCACAAGTACTGTTATATGATACACAACTTAAAACTATATACATGACATGAGGCACTAATGGATAAGAACCTTTGGTTATTATTTCGTAGTAGGGGTTGGCAACCCTAATACATGGGGGAATAATCAAAACAATTTTATAAATATGCACTAGGCTATTAAGCCATGATCCTCCATTATCCCTCAACCCATTTAAGATGTTGACACAAACTTAACACAACGCAACTTGTACACTAGGTATGTAATGTACCTAAAATGTAATGCCTCTGCTTAAGATATGAAATCCTGAACAAAGAACTCGTAACAAACCTCGAGTATAATCAATTATTCAGATGACCATAACATTTAACTTCTGTTCATAAAATATCAGATCAAGCATATCACACACTGGTCCTCCATTATCCCTCAACCCATCTAACTTTCTCAGATACTGATACAAACTTACCACAACATAACCTGCACCAGGTAGATAGTCTTCTTAAAACGTTATGCCTCTGCTTAAAATGTTATTCCTCAAACAATTAACTCATTGCAAACTGTGAATATAATCATTTATTCAGACAACCATAACGCTTTACTTCTGTTCATCGACTATCAGATTAAAGCACATCACCTCACTCTTAGATGCTAATAACCCAACCCAATAGGGCATTAACAAAATAGTGCAACAAAATAAATTATAAAACCATGACATTAAAATCGCATAATTCCCTTGATAACAAAAGACATGATATCACGGGCTTTTGCATCACCGATAGAAAGTACAAACTCAATAGCCAGCCATGTACGAGGCCCAACATTGCAAATTAGCAGCCTTAAATGTTGCCAAAAATATTGTCATTTTGTAATCCTCAACAAGGTTGATTGCCCAAAACATCATTAAGGATGGGCAAAATTATATAAGCTCATTTGCACCTACAGATATTTGCATGAAAACTGTCATAAAGAATCTTCCACGGGTCAGCACAGCAGCCATGTTTCTAACTGATTTTTACACATACAGTTTGTATTCGTCATTCACGGTACAGTCTACCAGGCTTTTCCACACTTGGAAAATAGTTCCCTTCGTTAAATTTCTTCTTTAAACCTGCTTGTAGAGAAACCCTCCAGTATACAGCAATAATCAATGTTGCATCCTGATATACTTTAAGACTTTAAGTGTGCAATGAAAATCTACAAATCTTCTGCATTGAAGACCATACTTGACCATAATTTCTATCGGTTCAATGAATTGCTTCCGTCCAAGAAATTTGTATGTCAAGTTGCAAATCTCTTTTACATACTCTTCAAACCAATGCAAAAACAAATACACTGGTTTGTTACCATGTATGAAGCTTTCCATATGGAATCTTACATTCATCACTGGCTTTGTAAAATTTATTTCAAAATGAACTTTGACCTCGTATGGAACAATACATTCACTTCATAAAACTTCCAAAAAACATAATTCCTGAAACTTTTGATGATGAGAGTCCACAACAAAGAGCCGAAAACTGTTGTAATAAGAATTATAGTGCTCGAAATATTAATCCAAACCTGCAAATAAAACCTGTTGCTAGTTGTAGGTAAGTTTATCCTCTCTAAATTCTTAATTCTTCGAAAACATGCTTGTGTCTCAGTCAACAAGTAACTCAGAATGGAATAGGCATCCATGGAGACTGAACTCGGCGCATTTCCAGAAGTTGACCCCTTATTTATGAAAGTTAAATTGATGGGAACTCTTACTTGTTTCAAGTGGATGTACTTTAATCAGCTTCAACTACTAAAATTAACATAGTACTTGATTCATAGGACAGAAATTGGCAAATATGATGCGTGTGAGTGTTGTATCAACTAAATTACGTTCTATCACTATGCAATATTTAGGAGATTTTGCAAAACAACGAGCAACTTCTGATTTGAAAATTTACAGAATTTGGGTCACTATTTGCAATATAAAGTAGAATCATGAGATTTTTGGTCACAAAGATTCCAACATGTTTTCTCATGTGTCAAATCAAATAAGTTGCTTGATAAGATAAGTCTAGGCTTAGTTCAAGTAGTTCCTATACCAACCTAAGGGTTAAAAAACTATTATGCAAAAAAAACGATTGGCGAGCATTCCACAAAACCTAAATATTGAAATTCTAATAAATTATCAGTTCAGGTATGGGTACAGATATAACTTCGAGTACGCCAGTACAGAAAAATGTTTCTGTCCCAGGTACAGCCGCACAAAGAATATATGTATAAAAAATTGAAAATATAGCTAATCTACCCAAATAAACAGGAATTAAGTATTAACCACATAATGTGCATAGAGTAAACAACCTTACCACAAAACACTACTGATAATGATAAATATGAAATGAGAGTATCGGCACTGTGTAACAAGAGTTGAGTGAGCAATTAGTGGTAAAGTGTGTTGCTTGAAGTTTTGCTTTTGGTAATATGAGAGGCAAGTAGCTTCTAAGTGTTCATTTTGAGTTTAAGGAGGTTTTTGGGTTATTTTTATGGTTTTGTTTTGCTTTTTCTTGTTTTTAAGTCAACAATCAACGACAAACAATTGGCAAACAAAATTGGAAAACAGGGCATTTTCCCTGTGGATTTAACCCAGGTTTGGTGCAGGTATGCCCAGGCCAGCCCAGGTACACCAAGGTCCTTCAGACAGACCAGTGCATCCACTGGCCCAACCCAGCGGTAAACCATACCCAAACCAGGACCGGGTACATCCTGGACCGGTACCCGGGACTCCATAGGCCGAACCCAGTATGTAGAAATTCTATTGCATCACAGGATGCAGAATGCACGTAATAACATATTGTTGATACGAGATCATAACATGTTCTACCAGCCTAACACTCCACGCAACTCAAAACCCCAAACAATAAAAGACCTGCCCGCTAGTATTCTATAGAACATTTCTGGGGATTGCAACTCTTGCTAAAAATCACTTGTCATTAACATATAATCTACAGAAAGGAATCTTACCATATCTTCACTTGCCAGGCCGAGCTCCTGTTGGCCACTTGTGTTGAGTGAATTGTGTACCTCCTCAAATTTTGAATTAACTCACCTCTATAAATGTTGGCTATAGCACTGCCTGCATTATAAATCACAAAGAAGAAACCGCTACAAAATTGATAAAAAATTATCCACAAGCTCTGCGCAGTGAAGATCAAGCAGTATACCATTGATGATCATTGTTCATTCAACGCTCCAAGTCAAACATCATAGCAATATGGTACATGCAATGGTAGTGATGTGTACATGCGGAAGGTACATGGATTTGAAAATGCCACCATGAGGTTCAGGAAGTGCAAATGTAATCATGACCAAGTCCAAAATGTTCCAGGTAATGTACTAGTTCTCAGGAACAAATGGAAAAAGGTACAGATAGCCACTTGGCGACCCTGAAAGAGGATTGCATGCAAAAAGTTATCATTTAATCAGGCATGTTTGGTGAATATAACTGAACAGTTTC
This sequence comes from Taxus chinensis, assembly GCA_019776745.2. Classification (NCBI taxonomy): domain Eukaryota; kingdom Viridiplantae; phylum Streptophyta; class Pinopsida; order Cupressales; family Taxaceae; genus Taxus; species Taxus chinensis. Next base: position 128,858,969 of record CM034157.1, on the reverse strand, counting down.
CATACATAAATATTATATTAAATTATTCACCAAATAACAGCAAGAAAAAAACTTGCAACATCTAAAACTAAGCTGCAAACTGGATAGAAGACAAATTGCTGTTGTCTGCTCAAATAATGCCCTTAAAAGGCTACAAGCTTCAATAGCTTTCCCACTAGCATCAACAATATATTCAAGATTAAAAAATTATAAAAAGCTTCACAATCCCAGAAATGAACATGAAACACAACATTACATACTTTAGAAACTAACGGATATCTGTATTCTGGTGCTTCCAAAATCTAGCAGGTAGTTGGACAGAGGTTCGTTGAATGCCAAATTTCATATGTCATTACTGATAAGAACTTTTGAGTATTCTTTCAAGTTGAACTCCTTAAATTGCTCTGATAACAAGTTAAATGTCAATACAAACAATTAGTAAAAAATATTCTAGGAAAGTTTATCAAGCTTATTCAGTATCTTGTCGGGGTCTTCGCCTTCTCAATAAGCACAATCCGACCATTCCATTCAGTTTGATCTAGTGCCCTTATTGCAGCATCTGCATCCTCGTCTCGCTCAAGTGTTAGAAACCCAAAACCTCTAGAATCCCCAGACCTGCAAAAGAAGAGTGAAAAGAATTAAAAATAAGGCTGGAATACCAAAAAGCATATCTCAAGCACCTGTTACCTCATGAAAAAAGCTAAATGGCCCCTTCAAGCAACAAAATCAAAACTGATAGGTAAATGGAATTTTAAAAATTGCTATTAAGGTATCTTGACCACCTGTTAGCTCACAAACAAAGGTAAATGACCCCTTCAACTCACAGTAACAAATGCAAAACTGATACATAATTGAAACTTCAAAAATAAGGGTCAGGCCCAACCACCCAATTGTTATAAGTGAATCGAAATGGGATGAGGAGGAACCAAAAAAAAGAGATATGTGCATCATATATAAGCATGCTCAATACTTCTGTAAAATCTTGCACATGGGCAGTCAACGCTGAGCAAGAAAAACTAGCATATATGCAAGTGCACCAGGAAAGAAGAGACTACCTTAAAATTCATAGCAAAACAAATAGCTAACACTGAAGATGAAACTTCAAAAGGTGAAGGAAAAGGTAAGCAGAGGAGGGAATCAACATTGACATGCAAAATCAAATGTCCAAATCAGTAGTCTGAATAAAAAGGATATACAAGTTGAATGTAATCAAAAGGCTGACAAAATCTCACCGCTTATCTCGAACAACACGAACATCGGTGACATTGCCATATCTACTAAACTTTCTCTCCAAATCTCCCTCTGTAGTATCAAAGCTGAATCCTGCTATAAACAAGTTGTTTCCAGGTTTTCCAAGACCAGTGTTCCTGTTTGGTGGGGGTGACCATGGCCTGCGTCTTGGAGACCGTTGTCGAGGACGATATCTTGGAGGGGTTCTTCGCCTAGGAGAAAATCGGTTCCTTGGTGAATAGCGACCCCTGCACATCAATAATCACAAAGCTCATGCAATGAGACTAATTTGAGAAACAGAAAAACACAGATAACGTTGTAGTTTACTCTTAATGATATACATGGAAAATAATATCTAGTTAATATATATATATATGCACATAACAAAAATAACTAGAAAAACAAAGGAGAAATAAGAGACATGCCTAGGTGATCTTCGATAATAATCTCGCACTGGAGACCTGGACCGAGATCTACCACGATAACCTCTTCCATAACCAGGAGAAACACGACGCCTGCCAACAGGAGATCGTGACCGGTCATGCTTACGCCGAACTTCTTGAGGAGAATATCTTCTTTTTGGAGATGAAGATACATGCCTAGAAACCGGAGACCTGTGCTTAAGAGTAGGAGACCTGTGCCTTCCTGGAGAAGATAGCATCTCCTTTCTGGGAAGAGGTGACCTGTGCCTTTCAGGTGAAGGGGACTTGTACCTCCTTGGGGAAGCTGATATGTGCCTACTAGGGGAACCTGGTATACTCGTTGCTGGAGAGGCTGGTTTGCGCCTAACAGGTGAAGCAGAAGAACACTTTGCAGGAGAATGTGATTTGTATGCAAGTTTTGAGAAGCTTGATCTAGTGCTTTGAATTCAAGGTAACTGGTGAGTAGTAGGTGAATTCAGATGAATATTTTGTTGGTGAAGCTGACATAATGTCATCAACACCTAATATCCTTTATTTATAAATCCTATCACTATAGTATGGTGACTATATAGATGCAACAAAATTTAATAAGATGATCGCCTTGCAGAGGTTTTCTCCAGTGAGTGGAAACCTCCCATCAGCAGGATTGAACCAGAGAGTTTGCTACAAACCAAAAAGGGGGACTGGAGAGAAGAAATAATTAGAACATGGCGATGTTGACCCAGACTTTGGTTAGCATCTCAGACAATGGGCATTTGGGGTAGGCCTATTCCTCCATTTCCATTCGGACAGCGCTGAATCCTTCACCGGGGATACGTCAGTTTCTGTCTGCATATCCATCACCGTCACAATTGGTATCCTCCCTTGCCAATGCTTCTCATTATAAGTGGGCGTGCATGATTCGTCATAATCATCGCCTTCATCTTTTGTCACGGCTTGATTAAGATCAAGATCTGCCGATCTTCTTCCATGCTCCTCCTTCATTCCAATAGGAAAATCTTCCTGCTTGTCCCAGCTCCTTGTAGGAAAACCCCTTTGGCAATTCCATTACACAACATCATTGAAAAAAAAAAAATTATGTAGACAGAAATTGACGGCATCATGATATTTTGTGTGCAAGAACAGGTCAGGAGTATTATAGAAATGGAGAAAATGCATGGCGTCCTACCCACCATTGGATTTAACGTATGTACACGTTGACTGCTATGCACTCCTTGATTTGTTGATTTGTGTCAGTGAATAAGAAAGCCTCACTATTCCATTCTGTAATAAAGCCTTCGGCGTAACTTTTAAGTTTAATGATAATCTAACATAATTCTTCCAGTTCCCTTAAAATTAATATACTTTATAAAAATAATTTGCGTACTCGGCCTCGGTCACTACTTTAGGTGGTTTAAGGTGTGCGATCAAATTGACAAAATTGTATCAATGTAGTTGAGGCAATCCCATGGTGTGTGTTGTTTTCGATGCTACTTGCCTTTTGTTTGAGGCATGCTGTCCAGTGAAGCATTCTAGAGAAAGGGTAACAGATTGATATGATGGTGGAACCAGATCTTTTGTTTGAGGCATATGCCACTGTATATGGAACAAACTTGTGAGTGGTATTTAGAACAAATTTGGGGGTTTGGTGTGTGTTGTTTCAAACCATGGGGTTAATTGGTGGCTAATTACACTTGTGTAAAGGAGAGCTTTACTCTTTGAAGCTTCATGTAGCTAGGTATTCATGCAATCCCAAAGCATGTGATTACAGGAAAAAACTGGATGGATGTATTACCCTGAAATTAAGAAGGTTGTTCCTTAAGACACATTTTTTGTGTGGGTTTTACCCCATATTGAAGAAAGAGCATATGCTCAAAACAAATTAGGAATCAACATATTGCCATATAATTTATGTGTAGTGACATTCTATATAGGCAGAGTACTTCTAATCCTATAACTAGGACTCCACAAATCTCTGGCACCCTGGGATCTAGATTTTTGTCTGTTCAACAGACCTTTATTCTTTCCCTATAATATGCTCTTGCCTAATTTTCTAACGTAGCAATCTAACTCACATAAAAATATAAGCTCACTTCACATATACCATTGGCTAGGCCACAAATATTGATACTCAAAAATGTGAGCACTACCTAATAATCCTAACATTCCCACCTTAATGAGGCATGGGGTCGAGGAACACTCTGGAGCCGCATGGTGAACGGTCCCGACTGAATGGTTGAGTCATTGCCTCCATCTTCTAGGTTTGCTAGAGTTAATTGATGTCCACTTGTTTTTTATTTCCACAAAACACACAATGACAGATGTATGCCACGAACCCATTGGATGATCAATTCTCGAAACCTGACTAATTCATCCAAGTATAACGAGATGTGAGGCTAGATAAGCTACTTTACATCTCCAGAAAAAAAAAAACTTTTATAACCATTTGGAGAAAACGGTCGGCACAAAATAATGTACGAAGGATCAACACAATACCCAGACATCATTGCCAGTTTAGCACATTATGTTCCCAATAGAGTTGAAAGTGTTTATCCAGTTACATGGTGACTTTCAGGGTTGGTTCAACTCGAAACTCGGTCACTAGTTTAGGTGGTTTAAGACCCCCCGCCCCCCGTGAGATCTAGTAATCTTGCTATTGTAGCATGTGTTGAGGGTCTCCTGGTGTGTGTTGTTTTGAAAGGGGATCAGTTGGTGTTCCAAAGCTTGGTCTTTAAGTTTGAAACCCAGGAACTCCAAAACTGTGAACGGTGTTAGAAGGCAAATAGGAAATGGTTTGTGGTACTCAACACTTTTGTTTGAGTCAACATGTGACTGTTCCAAATAAGGTTGATCGGTGATGCTCTCTTTTGTTTGAGGGTTCGGTGTGTGTTGTTTCGGAAAGGGGTTGATCTGGTAGGCATTGGACTTTGTGTTGGAAAGAATTTGCTCTTCAAAGGCTTCGTCAAGGTGGTTGGATATTCACCAATCTCTCTTGATTATAATTTTTTTTTGAAGGGAGTAGAATTTTATTTACTCGAAGGTTGTTCCTTAAACACATGTGGGTTTGCTCACATTCTTCTTTATAAATGCGATCCTAAAAACCCTTACAGTCTTCATACATTTTACGTGGATGGTTTCGGATATAATGATCATCTTTAAATATGAAATCGAAATTCCCGATAAGAAAAAATTCAGCTAATATAATTTAAATTATTGAATTTCTCATCGATAATTGATTAACAAATTCTGACATTTACCAGACTGTAGATATTTTAACCTAAAATATATCACAAATTTTAATGAATTTAAGAGAAAATATTCACAAAGAGAAAATTTCAGAACTTTGGGTGAAAATTAATATGAGTGCTCGTAGCTTACCTGATTAAATTATACAAACTCTTGCAAAAATCATAATCAGTTCAAATCAAATCTCAATAATTATTATATATAATTAGTACAAACCCTATCTTTAGTCCAAAAATATGAAGGAATCAAAACCCGACATTATATAGAAGAAAACAAACGCATAATTAAAATGAAAATAAATAAATTAAATATTCGAAAATAATTAAATATGGAAAAAATCGCCTCGAGCTTAATTAAATGCCTATGTTAACATTTTATAAAGGTTTGAATCCGGAAGATAAATACATTATGTCAAAGATATTTCTTCAACAATAGAATAATGGGCGAGTTATGCATTTTAGGGTTGGCTCACTTCGATGCCTACGTGTCAATCTTGTTTTAGGTGGTTTAAAGGTGTGAATCAATTTTTGTGATTGTAGCATGTGTTGAGGGTATGGTGTTGTTTAATTCGGTGTTGCTCGCATTTTGTTTGAGGCGTCAATGTTCCATTTTGTAGATGCATTTTGCTTGAAAGTGTCAAATTCAATGGCTCCAATATTTATTGTCTTGCCGGATTTTAGATATTTTTTTACAGGGCTAAATATGTGACTGTTCCAGATATGGGGTTGATCGGCGATTCGTCTATTTGTTCATGGGGTAAATTCTATAGTGTGTACTGTTTGGAAAATGGGGTTGATTGGTGGCATATCATCTTGTGTTGGAGAGTTACTCTTCGAAGCTTCATATCGCTAGGTATTCGCTAATCCCTCTTGATTTTATTCAAAAAGTAAATGGATGGATGGATTATTTCTTTGGAAGATAATATTGGTCATGTATCCTTAAACACAGTTTTTGAACTCCCATTCTTCTTTATAAATCATCCATCTACCCTTCTCTCATGACACATACATAGATATATAAACATGATACACATACACGACAATTTGACATAATTGTAAGTCTAACACAAAATATTCACTAATACAATTGATATTATTCATTTCTCTTGAACAACATAATATATTTAGCCATTTTAATTTCAACGCGAAATACAATTAACATAATTTAAACTATATATTGCTATTATCAAAGGCTTAAATGTATATGTTATTAGATTTAGAAACTACAGTTATTACTTTTGTAGTTGATGTTGATAAGGGGTGTGATTGACAATACTGATTTTCTATTAAAGCCAGAACAAATGTTGCAAAATACATTAGAAGGGATGTTAGATAACAGTTAGTTGTGTAATAATTGAATACAAATGCAAGTGAGACATGTAAGTTTGCTAATACTCACTCTCAAGAATGTAGTGAATGTGAAGTGTTGTTGTCAAAGTAGATTGAAAGAATGACTAAGTGCTTTAACATATTATCTCTCCATGAAACTAAAATGAGACAGAATATGCAATTATTATAAACAAATTCTGAAATGGTAATTTACAATCCAAATTTCTAGTAGGACCTCAATAGTTTGTCAGAATCATTAAACTATTTTGTGCATTTGAAATGCATGTGGCATTTCTCATGGGAACTAATTTTTTTGAGACATTTTGAAACAAAAAACGGAATGTTATTTGTTGAATCCAGTAAAGAAAAGTAATTTTTGGCTATGGAAAGATTAAACTATGGGTATTAATACTGTATGGTATGAAAATAGGATGTACTTAATTCTTAAAAAGCGTCGCTTGGAAAAATGAAGAGTTAAGTTCTTAAAATATTCTTTAAATGCAAAAATTGAGGTGATAATACTATGTTAAAGCTTTGGAGGAACAACTATAATTTGAATGTCGTCTTTTTGCAAGCAAAGCAAAATTCTAGGTCTTTGTAGATATGAAATAAGAAACATAGGGGTGATAGGTTCAAAGTAGAGAATGGGATTCTGAGGGTGTAATTTGAAGTGACACATTATCTTTGATGTAACAAACGAATGTAAATTAGGAGTTGTTTCCCATCACTATATATTCATGTTATACCTCTCACAGGAAGTGGTTGTAAAAACACTTTACTTGGGAACACTTCTGTTAGTTTCCGCAATATCTCTCTTTTTTCAGGCCAATTATGGTGTGAAGCAATTGTATTCCGATTTTATGACATTGCTTTGTAATTTCACTCATCTACTTGTGGATTTGGTATTGACAACTAGGTGGAGATTTGTAGCTTCAACATGAGGAAAAGTTCTCATGGTGGCTTTTAGGGGTGGATTCATTGTTGGGTCCTTTAGATTCAGAGATTGAGTGCGATGGCAAATGAGTTCTGAACTTGTATGTTGTAAATTGAGCAAGTTCATGAATTTGCATGAATTTTGTGTTTTAATGATTTTTATCCTGCATTTTTTTCACCTTTTTGAAGAGGAGAAATGGCTACCTTGTAAAAAAAGCTCCATGTTGATATTTGTGAAGAATCCCTCAAAACCATGTAACGATGAATAATGTTCTCTATTATTTTCTTATTGAATATTATGCAGACTAAATTGTGATTTAGTCAACCATTGTATTCCAAAGGATTACAGTCAAGCATTTTATGGAGAAATATTTCATTGTGTTCGGTCTAGAATATGTATAGAGGGTATGTGATCCATGTCTCAGAATCATACCCAACCATGATCAAAGATAGTATGAAATTCTATTTGAGTAGATTGAATTTGTAACATTTGGTTCGAATGCAAAGTGTCAACTAAGCTTCCATCAAACTAGATATCTTTTTCCAAGGGAATCTCATAAAAGAGGCAGAATAAAAAGCATGTCTTCAAAAGTTTGTTTCTATCTCATTAAGTGTTGTCTTCATATGTCATACTTAACATGAATCTACATGTTATTCTAATAGAAAATTTCATCAAGAGGTGTTTCATACTTGTCATTGTTTGCAGCAGGGGAAAGCAAGACAATTGAGATGTTTGACTAATGAATCTGTTTACAATATCCCTCACGTTGAGAATTTACTTAAACATAACATAATCTACAATTGTATGATTTTAAGTTTAGTAGAATGTTAGGAGATAAATTTAACCTAAGAAAAGTTACAGAACGATTAAAGGAATCCCAGTTGTTTAGTCAACTACCCATAATGTACAACATAATCATGAAGGCCCCCCTTATTATAACTTGTTTTTTACATTTACATTTTGCCCCATATAGAAAGTCCCCCCCTTAATGAGAACATGCAAATTTTAGGTCACGAAATATATGCCTACATGGTCTCGAGAAAATGGATATTACATTGATATCTTGTCAAAACTTTTGATGAACATTTTTTGAGTGGTTGTTAGACAATATTACCATATGAACCAAAAGGATTTTACAAGTGGTAGATTACAGGCATAAGAGACCCAAGAGGATTCTCTAAATCCCAGGTGGCTTTTAACATAGTCTTTGTTAATGAACCCATAAAGATACCATGGCTGCTTGACTAGTGCCAATGTTTCCCCACAACCTTCTTCAGTTTGGAAGGTCAAAAATAAACTGTGTTTATTTAAATCTAAATTAGATTGAATAAACATAGAACATAGGCTAGATAAAAATGGTTGTTTTATTCCAATTCACTTCTAATAATCATAGCAAAATTTCTTATTTGTAGTCACTAATGTCAAAATAGAATCGTTTGAAGCATCAATCAATACAAGATATCACTGCCACTGAATGTTGCCCTTTGACTAAGTCAATGAGTTTTCACATAGTGTGAAATTAGAACACTAAGATTCTATGGAAATTTATCAAAGTGAACATGCTCCAGAACAAGAGCTCTAGAATAATACAAACATCTGATCACTAGTAGATGTTTGGGCATAAAATCTGACATGTACTCAAATGAAAATTCAGGAATGGTTTGTTTATCAAGTGATTATTTGCCACAATATCCTATCGGTGGTTTATCTTAATCCTTAAGAGGTTGTATTAATTTCCTCTAGAATCCATTTTCCTCTGAGGGGCCTGAATGGTTCCTGTACATGTGTTGCAACTTACTAGGTCATTACGAGAGGCAAAGACCTTGTTTCTAGAGTATTGGGACCAGTTAAACATCATTGGTTGTCCAATGAATGCTCCAATCTGTGTCACTTTATCCTGATGCATGAATTCAGGTATCAATAAATGGAATTTATCCAGAGTTAATTTTTGTGATGGAGGTCTCATTTACATCTAAAATGTTACCATTGGACCAAACTTGGATGGAAACAGATCTTTCATACATTATGTCAAAATATCTTAGTAAAATGATGTACTACCATACATTGTGCAAAAATATTTGTATAATGCATTTTGACATGTGTTTGAAGAGTTTATTCATCTGTTGACAAGATATCTTGTCCTTCTTAACCTGATGGATATCTGGACACAAGTGTTGACAAATGGAATTACTCATTGCAAAGAATTGAAGTGTTTTCACCATGATTGGCATGGCAGTTTCCTACCATAAAACTTCCCTTGACATGATTCAACAAGTCAAGAGCTTATAGGCAAAGTCCATTGTTGTTTGGATCTTGTAACATTGTAGGTATCAAGAATAATACTTTAAATTCACCCCTCCTATAAGCTGATTGATTTTGTTTTGATGTCTCAGAGTCCTTCAATGAATTCCTAATCTCAAACCTATACGTACCTCTTTTAGATTAACTGTTGTTCCATGGTAAACCATACTGGACGTCCTCTCTTGAGGAAATGCAGAGCAGTTGGCTTTGATTGACCACGTTAAACTTGCACTGTAACTTTATAACGATTAGTTTGCTCAACTACAAGATATGCAAATAAAACAAAATGAATGTCACTTTGGTGTAATAGGATTCTGTAACTTACTCGCATGTTTCGATCCTGCCGTCCACGTGAGTTCTACAGTTCACTATGGCCCAAGTAGATGTTTGGGCTAAAATCCCCTTATGTACTTAAAATTCACGATTGTTGTATTGGTTTGAATTTGGTTGGTGTACATTGGTGTTTGCTCCTGTGATAGGCTTCCCTGAATTAGAGAGGCTTTAATCAAAACAATGAATGCAATACCACGCCTTGGACTGATATTGGTCTGAACTAAATTTGCATCTCTAAAAGTGTCTCTTGCGATTGAACAGTGAATGAGAAATGAATGTTTGTAATACATAGATAACAGGCGGTATGAATAATTCATTGCAATCTAAATTGTTATTTCAAGCACTCACACAATGTGAGACATTACAATTAAAGATCTCTATCATGACTCCACATTAGTGGAACTTCATCCATTTACAATTAATTGAACAAAAGTGACATGGCATTCATGTCATGAATGGTGAGCATCGTAAGAATAACGCCAATCAAATCAACTGTAGAACTGACAGCGCTTGCAAATATGTCCTTGATTTTGGTGAAGTGAAAGTGATGGGAAGGTATTGTATCCTATCATTTTCTATGAGTGGAGATATATCTTGTTGAGGAAGGTTGCGCAAAAATATCCAAAGCATTGTTCAAATGGTTATAACATAACTTTCCATCAGTAATCCTCGACAATCCTCCCATTGGAAATTGTATATAGCTTCCCATTTTCAAATCTACTCTTAGAATGCTTTTGTGGCCTCATTGAAATAGGTGATGTGGATTTCCCCTCCTTCCTTATCCACAAAATCAAACCCAAACACAAGTAATCTCCCCTTGCATTGTGATATTCGTGAAGGGTTGTTTTTGCTAGGGCACGACCCTCTACGGACCACATGCACATAGATGTATTCAATCCAAATATTTTAGTTGGTGTTCTCACAAAATATTTGTTAACCTGATTGGAACTTGCATCTGTTTGAGGCAACTGAATATCTTGGAGAAAATTTGTTGGTAGTTGGGTTGGAGCATCGATTATCAAATGTTTTTTTGACAAGAACATCCATTTCAATGTTAAGAACAGTCTTGTAGTGGAAAATAAAATCATGATAGAATTATAATTGAGCAACAGATGAAAAAAAAAAACATAAAGAAATTATAATTAATATAGGGAGTTTATATACATTGGTAATCATGTAAGAGATGAAACTTACAGTTCACTTTTGATCATTCTAATGCGGGATTTGTGTAAGCGCATAATGGATCCTTCTTGTATTGATTTTTCAGTTACACGACTTGCAAATTTGGATTGTAGAAGTGTTTTCTGAAAATATTTCCCATCTGAAAGGTCAACACGATGTTGGGAAACTTGTGTTGAGAATGGACCTTAGGGAGGACAAGTGCAGTATCTGAAATGTGGGGTCAACAATGGAACCACCCTCAATCAATTGAGAAATGCCTTCGTGTGTCAAATTTATTTCCATGGAAACTAAAAGATGCTCGAGATAGTTTCTTTGAGAGTTCTGCAAATGTATGGTGGAAAATGTAAACTTGTAGTGTAGTCAAAGATGAAATGAAGGATGTGTTTTGGAAAGCATGCATTTGTAAGAAATGAGAACCTTTAAAGTTTTCTTCCTTTTTCATTTATATTTTCTAAAAAGCGCAAACATGAGGTCTAACCCTTTAACAATTCAATATGCAAAAAAGTGATATAATGTACAAATCTTTGCATGAAAATAACTAAAAATTGCATGATTCTTTCTTGACATTTTAAAACTATATGTATTTGTGTGCAGATATAATGAGGAACACATTAAAAATGCATTGTTGTTGGTTTACATAAAGAAGCGAGCAATTGTATAAAGGAAATATATAATGAAGAACACATTAAAAATGTGTTGTTGTTGGTTTACATAAAGTAGCTTGCAATTGTATAAAGGAAAAATTGAACACGTTTGTTGAAAAGTTAGATTTTGTGTTCCATATGTTCCACCACAATATATACATGCATTTATTTGAAATGAATTACAGATTATTATGTTAAGCAAATAGAATGGAAAACAATAAGAACAATATGTACACTTGAAGTGAGAAAACTATAGGTATTTGTATGGAGACACAATGATAAAGAAATTAGGAATGCATAGTTGTTGGATAACAAAAAATGAACATGTGTTTGATAAGTTTGATTCTCTGTCGGATATATACTGCCACAATACATACATGGAATTATTTGGAACGAGTTACAGTTTATTTCAAAAACACATATAAACAAACACTTATAAACTAACCACTACAAGCTATTTTTTAAAATCAAATTTCTTGTTTTTTTCTTGTGCAATTTTCTTTGCACGTTTCTTGTATTTTTGTCCAGTTGCAGATGCCTCGATTAGAATTCCCATTCTCCTCAATTTTTGGGGTGGTTCATATTTTAGTGTATCTTCGTTAGAATCATAAATCAAGTAGAAGCATCGTGAATGATCTCCAATCGTTTAGATTTTGGAGAGAAAAATTGGGGATGTTGGCATCAGGTGGAGGCAATCTCTGATCATTTCGGCTATCACTATTTTAGGTGGTTTTGGTTGCCTGCAATGCAAAACATTAACAACACATTGAAGATGTTTAAACTCTTCTTCCCTCTGCAAGCAAGGCGTAGTTAATGTCAGTCCCATTGTAGGGAGGGGAATTGTGTTTCTAGTCTGCATCATATTAAAATGGAGAGGGAAAAGAAGTATGTTAGTTCTAGAAGATGTTTTTAGGTATGACGGGTAGCTTAAAAAGCCTTGTCAATGATCAGTCTAACGTCCAACTTGGGACGCTTCGAAATGGCCTCATTGGGGAACAAGCCCCTCAGCACATAACGAATCTTGCATTGACGAAGGCACATGCCCCCACATGTCACTTCAGAAAAAGGATTGGATTCTAAATATAAATGTAACAATCAAAAGAAAATAACATGAAAGCACTCTACAATAATTTTTTAATCCATAACATGCAATAAACAAAACAAATGAATAAATACTTCAATCAATATTGAAACCCACCTGAAGTTCGTTTAGAGATGACACTCTCTTCTTTACTGCGGGAGAATGAGAATCACAAATACCCTACAAAAAAGTGAAAAAAGAAGTTAATAAAACTAAATATATCTATACTTATTCAATTAGTTACATAAAAAACAACCCTATTTTCGACGAGATTATAAATTGATCAATGAATATTTGAGCACCATTTTCAAAGGTACAAATTAATATAGAGGTAATTTTACAATATTTTAAATGAATTATATATGCAGTGCAGTTCAAAACACTTCTAGAACATAAACAAGGGCACATTTGATACACTGAAGATGAACTCCATGAAGTTTTTGGAACAGGGACAATAGAGAGGTGGTGAGGGTGGGGTGTGGGGGAAGATGAAAAAGTGACCAAGTAATAATAGGTTGAATCACTAAAGTTGGTCCTTGAAATAATGTCATGAGCTCTACAGGTAAACGGGACCGAGCAGACTTTAACACTTAGATCCGATCAGAGGTGCGCTATTTCAAAGCATGTACTTCAAGGTTTTGTTGTCTATCTTCGTGCTACAGTGTTGGTATCCACAATTGCGACACCTAGGTTCAAGTCCTGACATAGTACTATAATTGCCGTGCATCTGCAGTGTTCGCCCGAGGCTCGTTCTAGCACTGCTGGGGTGCCCGTTGCAAATTTCAATACAAGAATATTGTGTCTGGGGTTTATGGAGAAGGACTACGGAATGCTTGGTGTATGATGAAGATATTGATCCTACAATGAAATGCAGATTTCAAAACACCTCGAGGTTGTGGTGTAATGGTTGATGTTACCCATTCTGGTATCAGAGCGACTTTACCTAGCTTACACAGTATTGGATGGAGCTACGTCGGCACCCCAGCTGTTTGTTCAGGGCTCGTATCACCAGGAGAATGTAGGTCATTCATTTACTGCACAAACTCTAGCTCCAAAAGGTCCGGGCTATGGAAAGTGGTGGGATGTTAGGATCCAAGAGAGATGCAAAGGATTTTTGCAAAGAGTATGAGGTTTGGTGTAACGGTTCGTTTCATGAGTTAAGATCTATTTTTCAAGTTAGAAGTAGACTCATCTATGAATAGAAAGGTTAGACAACTTGGAGATAGTACCCATGTTATCTCAATCCACACCATGAAGCTCAAGTCTATGAACTTGTGAAACATGGGGAAGATGTCGATTCGGTGATCATAGGAACGACATTTAGTGACACATTTGTCACAAAATTATAGATATAAGTATTGTAACAGGATGTTCCAAAGCGGAACTCTTTACATGTCATTTATTTGAAATTAAAGCTACAAATTATTGTGCTAAGCAAATAGACAGGCTCAAACAATTCCAACGCCGCAATATGCTTACATGTCATCAACAGGACGGAAAGCTATCCAGGCAATTATCAGTGGAGTCAAATGGCTATAAGAAATTCACAATGCAAGATTGACATGTGATAACAAAAAATGAACATGTCGTTTGAAAATAGTTAGGTTCTCGGCGGATTTGCCCTCAATACATACATGGAATTAAATGAGTTACAATTTGTTTCTCAAGAATTCATACTCATAGACAAAGTCAGCGTTTGCAAAGTAAAGCCACTAGGCATTGCTATTTCTTAAAAAAGTCAAATTTTTCCTTTTTCCCCCCAAAAGAGTAATTTTAATATTGCAAATTTGCTTGTTTCCATTTTTTTCCAGTTGCAACGACCTTAATTGGAATTCTCACGTTCTCCATGAAATCTTTGGGGTGGTTCCATATTTTCAACTGATCTTACATTTCTTGGGCCCTCGACTAATGATCAAGTTAGAAGCCTCGTGAATGATCTCGCAACTTATTCTGGATTTTGGAGACTTTAATCTTGGCTATCAGGTGGAGGTGATCTCTGTCATCAATAAGGGCTATCCCCTTTTTAAGGGGTTTCATTTTTCGGACTGCCTCTGCAAAACATGTAGCAGACACGATTGACATAGTCATTTAAAGGGGCATATCTTTCGACTCGAGGGCTCGAAATATTCACAGATTTTGCACCGTTGTAGAAAGATCTCAGCCTCACCCATCCATGAGAGGTCTGAAACTTTAATTTTGAGGATTTTGTTTTTTACAGGTGAAGAGAAAATAGAGGAAACGTCTTCAGGATTTTAATGCAGGATCCATCTTGATCTCAACAACCAGATCGGATTACGAGACCAGTTTCGACACCGAATCCTCTTCTTTCAAGGCACACGAACCAAGGATTCATGCAAAAAGGATTTGGATCTCGGATATATCCTGGATTTCAATCAGGAGCATTAACAACAAATGAAATGCACTTCAACCTACTTTTCCCATGCTTGCCTGTCAACTTCTTATCTCAATAGTCTGAATATATAAATACTTCGAAGCAAGATTCATTGTAAAGGGTTGGAATTCTCTTGTTTTTGCAGGCTGACACTCCTCCTTTTAGCAACGGGATCTGAATGAATTTCAGACAAATCCACTAAAAAGTGCAATAAGTTTTCACCTCTTGGCTACACCTTTATTAATGTATTGTATTCAATCTATAGACAATAAAACATGTCTTTGATGATCAATTCTAGATCAATTTCCTATCTTCTTTTTTCAAAAGGTAAAAAACCTTAATATAACCCGATTAATCTTTACTATATTTGCTAACCTGCTACGTTATTATATGCACATTTTGAGTTCCCGAAAAGCACTTTTAGACCATAAACAAGCAAAACACACTGTGTTCCATCATTCCTTTGGTGCATCACCTCGTAGTTTTAGCTTTGTTTTAGGCACCATTTGTCTGTACATTCCTTCTATCCTTGTCTCCTTGGTAAAGTCCAAACATAGATTAGGTTTATAGAAGCTACCTCCAAGTGATCCTCTGGCGCAAGTTTCATAGATGTATGCACCTAAAGTAGAGGAATAAGGAACCAACCTTCAATCTGGAGAGCTTGTCCCATTTTGCGAGCCTGTCCCACACCTTGGGGAAAGTTCAGATGTTCCATGCAAGGGTCACACCAACTGAGTCTATGCAAAGAAAAGCAATTTTTTGAGTGGGAGAAGCTTCGAAATACTTGGTCAAATGCTGTAGATATACAGGAGAACGACCATTAAGCAAAGGGTTGTAAAGTTTGTAAGATTGATAATTTTCATGGTAGCCCCTAATTCCATAGACTGTTTTCTAGATTGTAGATGTTATTAAAATCTTATCTTTCTTTCATTCATTCCATACCAGCAAAACAAAGGTATAATTGTTTTTTTGCATTATATAGATACTTAAGCTCATTCTCAATATTTATTTCTTTAGCATTCTAATTCACTTATCCAAAAATGTTTGAAGACAACTAAACATAATACAAATTTGAAAACAAATTATTGAAGGAAAAACCTACTAAAACCCCTTGTGATTGACAAAAGGGGGTAAATTATGAGGGGCCTGTTGTTAAGTTGATAGATGTCTAAAACTAGTGGTATTTGTACCAAAGCAATTTGTATGGTTGATCCATACACATGAATATTGAATGTACATCTTTCAAGAAAACAATTATCTCAAGTTGTGCCTAAATTGAAAGGGAGGAATGTAAAAATCCAGAAATGAGCAATGATGTCGAGCATTTTTTGGGCTACCATGGAATTTGAAACTATGTTATCTATCAAAAATGTTCTTTCATTATGTTTTGATGCATTTGCATATCCTGTTTCAAAGGTGGTTGTTTGCCTTTGGCCATTTTCAATTTCCCCAAAGCTTCTGTTCATGCTCCGAAATACCAGTTTTTATCTTCACATGTAGACTGGTTGCCTAACTTGGGGCCTAATGATTCATTGCAGTGAATAGAAACAACATTCAGAGCTCCAACCTTATGATTCCCAATGATTTCTTGAGACTGAGGCACAAAGGAGTTGACAAATACCTTGCTTTTGTAACTAACTACACCTCCTCTCATTGACTTTGGCATATTCTCACTACACTACACTCTATACATATATTGCACCCATACACCGCAGTCACTGGCATACTTTCCTTCTAGAATAGTGTGACCAAAAAAGATGTCTTTAGGTGTGATTCTGAAGAAGCTTCTGATTCTGCACAAGAGAAAAGAAACATAACAAACAATTATGGTCTTAAACCTTGCACCATTGGCTGGAATGATTTATGGACATGGCTCTTCACATGTATGATGACATAATGAGAATCAGAGAAAATATAAATGAGAAATATATAATTGGCTATGGTGTTACAAGCACTGTTTATAAATGTGTTCTAAAGAATTGTAATCGAATTGCTATAAAGAGACTGCACAATCACTACCCACAAAGCTTGTGTGAAGTTGGAATTGAGCTCGAAAACCGTTGAAAGCATCAAGCATAGGAATCTTGTGAGTCTGCATGGATATTCACTTTCTCCACCTGGAAACCTGTTGTTTTATGATTACATGGTAAACAAAATTCTGTGGGACATCCTACACGATGAGTAAAATGATTATGTTATGAAGAAAAATGGATCTGTACATTGTAGATTCATATTTTGAAATAGAAGAATCCAATCAATCTCTAACCTACAATATCAAATCAAATCAAATCAAATTTAAGTATCATCTTTTAAATTTGCCCATTCTTTTTGCATGCACCTCTTTTCCTTGCAATCTCCTTAACTCAGGTTGATATTAAATCAGAATAATCAAATGTTCCCATAATCCACTGGGGCATCAACATGGAGGCTTCTAAAGATGTAAAACTCACCCCATATTCAAATTTTCTTTAATTTTGAAATTGAAACTTATCACACTTTTTTGCAAAGTTGTTATCAATGGTTGTGTAAATAGCAATTTATTTCCATTTTTTGGTGATTTTCCCTAATTCTATGGATGTATAATGGTTTGTTGCCAATATGTTTATTAATGCATATACATGGTATAACTCTCTGGGGCATTTACTAGTATTATGGCATATTCATTATAACTCAGTAGACAAACTTGTTAGAAGTCCAATGATCACAATTGGTGAAATAAAAATCATGAACAAGTCATAAAATCTAACTGACTACACCTCCTCTCATTGATTTCGGCATATTCTCAGTACACTACACTCTATACATATACTGCACCCATACACTATAGTCACTGGCATACTTGCCTTTTAGAATACAATAGTATAAACATGATGTTACCAAGATCATTCAAAACTTGCACCAATATATCAAAAATAAAAACAATAAAATAAATTCTTCAACAATTACCTTCCTATATGAGATAAAAAAGTATTGATGCAAATATCCAAGGCTTTCCAAATTCCACTTTCTATGTCTTGGTTATGGATTACAAACATTAAATTTCTTCAGCAAGGACCACCAACACAATAGAATTTTTCGTAATACAAATAAGAAACGATAACAATTGGCCTTAATTAAAATGAAAATTCAAGAACCAAGTCATGCCCCAAAAATTTAGTATACCCTCTCTATTACCAGGAAAATATGGCCACACTCTAAGCACTTATTTAATCTCCGGTTTTCAATCATCACAAGAGCAGACCATTTCATCCAAACCAAAAATATTTAAATTAGATGAGTTTTCTTAATACTCTGGCTTGGAACACCTCTTCCACGTAGGCAAAACCCAAGTTGGGGAAACACAAAATGGGTTATCAAAATTATCTAGACAGATAATGTAGGGGAATTCATGTCCACAAACTTACAATTGTTGCAAAGCTCATGTAATTTAAAGGCAATATACTACTCTTTACACTCCATAAAGAAAGTTTTGGAAAGGGAAAACATAATGATTATGGAGATAACTCAATAAATGTTGAAATAAGGTATTTCAAATAAATTATAAGCAGAGATTGTTGGTACTGATGTAACAATATAAAGAAAGTTTTGAAAAAGACAATGCTTGACAAATGAAATGTGTATTGGAACAAATACATAGTGACCTATGTGGTCTTATGAAAACCCAGTCATTGCATGGTTCAAAGTACTTACAGCTTAAAGTATTTGTGTTTGTAGCGTGAGGAGATATGGTAAAAACGGCTCAAAACTACTAAACATGCACAACACAAAAAAACCTCATTGACCAAGAACCATACGTTGCTAGAAAATGGTCGTAAGCCAGGAAGGCTAACCAGCAATATAGTTCTACTGCTACATAGCAAGTTATGAAATTGCAAAAATTAAATTGCTATACATGCAGAATTTTCAATTTTCTTTAATCGCAGGGGATTGACTGGAACTTTGAGAGCCTGAAGATATGAAGGGATTAATCAGTGTTAGTGACCAGTGGAATTAAATGTTCTAAATCTCCAACTTGCAAAAAACTATTCTCAGGAATAATTATTACAAAATATTTTGTAAAGCCAAAACAACATTGCAAAATCCAGAAAATCAAAATTGTTTAAAAGGCAGGTTAAAAACAAAATTGTTGCCTAAAATAGCAAAAGCATAAATTGTTAAAAATAGGGGGGCTCAACGTCAATTTAAGCCGAAAAGTACTACATTGTTAAAAATAGCAAAAACAAAATGTGTTAAGTCAAATTAGCAAAAGCAGATGTTGCTAAAAATCAGCAAAATTGTTATTAGTAGTGCCTTACATCAATTTGACAAAGTCCCAAAAAGAGTAATGTCCGCAAAGTACTTTTCCCATAGAGATAATCAACTTTGGCGTAATAATATATTAGTTATGAATACTAATTAATAAAACTGAAATAAAATCATCGGGGATGTCTTGATCACTTGGAAATATTATCTTAGTTTTTACAATATATTTGTGGCACTCAATAATATCGATAGCGTAAGTGGGCGAAAGCACAAAGTTTTACCATCCCCAAATGGTGTCCATGAGGGCCTTACCACAATCATCTTTGCTTCCTGACTGACGCAGAGAAACCTTTAAGAGACTTCATCGCAAACAGGTGCAAGGCATGGAATCTGACAAGTTGGTTGCCACTGTACAGATTCTGGCACCTTCACCAAAATTCTTGTATACTCAGCTTGCTGAGATGTGCTTTGTGGACGTGGCATTCATGCTGGAGTTCCTTAATTCTTTCGTAACGAGCACCAATCCCGTATGGAGATCACAACCAGAGTACAATCCCATGTGAGAGGATGGAGTCATGAGGAACATGGAAAGTGTAACGGATCCCATTTTTTACGAGCGGAGCAGCAACCCTTGTCCTTTTCAACCATTCTCATGGACACGATGAAGTTGGAGAACCATTTTCCCATGTGGTCTTCTCATAGAAACCATGAAATATGGCAAAGGCTGGAGGGTAAACAATCTCTAAAAGTTTTCTGTATATTACAACTTTTGAAATTTTTGGTGTAGGCAAACTCTTAAAAACATTATTTTTTCTAAAGCATGGTCTATATTGTCTTTCTTTTATTCAATATTCTCATTTTCAAAGCTCTCTTTTTTCACAACAGTGACAGTAATCATTTTTTAATGTCAAGGTGGCAGACCATACACCTGGCAGGAAAGATATTATCATGCATCACAAAGCATCCTTATTAGCAATGAATTTTGTTTGTCTATTTATTGAAGCAATCAAATGAATGGTAACTGATAATGGTAATTGATTGTTCCATGACCAAAACCATCTTGGGTTGAAGTAATCTCGGGTGTTTGTAATTGTGGAAAGCATTTCATATCTTATAATTTTGTTGACTGCACCTAATTTGTTTTTCAAAAAATAAAATAAACCATATTACACAACAAAACAATATTTTTTATTGCAAGAAATCTACTTCATCCTAATCATCATTTTGGGTCATCCAATATCTTTAAAAATTGTTGGAAATTAATTAAATTTTTAAGAAATTATAAATTGTAGATCAAAATAACCCGAACCTTAATCCCAATCATTGCATAAATACTATTCTTCGATCCTGCCTAATGCAATAAATTTGTATGAAATTATTTCTCACTTTGATGTTGTTTACATCTTTCATGGCTTGAGATTATTGTTGAAGTCAACATACAAGCGTGTTTGGATTTTCAAGGTCACGTTTACCAATTTTGGAAAAACTCTACAACGAAGTTATAAGAGTGATGGAAAATGTGGAATCCATAGCCTTGAACAACACATTTCCCTCATCCAATGGTTGATACTCCCTTTGAGGCCAATATTCACCGTATGTTGGTAAGGATACTCACAAAATGGGGTTATTGAATACACCTTGGGAACATTTAAATGCCAAAATGGGAGATTTAGTAGATAAAATCCAAGTGTTCGAATAAATGACGAAACATGATATATTTTTGGTAAATATCATAATTACAACTTATAAAAAACATGGTCATCTTCAACAGCCATTGTGATTGTTCTATCAAATGAAACAAACAAATATTCACCATGATGCAGATCACTTTTGTGAACATACTCGTGGAAATAAATGAACTTTGCAACAACGTATGGACATCTGTCAAGGCATATTAGGTAGTGCCAACTCACTACATTGTTTTCTCCTTCCCATCACACAAACAAAATATTTTAATCTCATGCACTCCCTTTGCTGCTTTTGCCTCCTTTATGATATTCACTACAAAATCTTCATCTTCCATTCCAACCAGTATAGATAAAGGTTGGAAAGAGGGGGCTCAGGTGAATTTAACAAATTACTGCATTTTTAAGTTGTGTGTTTAAAACAAATTAGATTTGTAATGTTACTTATTATCACAAAGTTTTTTAGTAGGGCAGGAAAATCACCATCAACCAATACAGGAAAATCACGATTGAATTGAATTCTTCCAATACATAATCAAGATTCTAATTTTTTCGCAAGATTTGAAAAGAACAAAATCTTCATCTTCTATTCCAACCACAGGAAAATCACAATTGAATTCTTCCAATATTTCTAAAATTTCCGCAAGAAGTCAACAAAATTTGAAAAGAAATTTATAAAAAAATTGGCCTTTGCTCCTCGCCCCTGCCCCCTGCCAATTGTTATGATGAAATAGCCAGAAACGAATATTTACATTGTTTCTTTTTTCCAGTAAGCTTGATGCGAAGTAAAGCAAACATGTTTATGATCAATGATTCCCATGAGGAAGAAGTGCCTTCTCTTTCATTGATAAGATATCCATTCGTGCAAGCGGGTCAAGAATTATGAAACCTATAACTAAGAAGGAAATGATTTCTCTTATTACGAAAAATACACTACTAACAAGGAAGTAAAATACCAATAATCATACCTCCTCCTTCGCGTTCCGTAGCAAACCTCAGAATGGGCTAGGAAACTTGGATTGAGCCCTGATTTTGTGATATGTAGGTGCTTTTCTTCAAGACGGAGCAAGACCTTCCTGCAACAACGATCCTCTTACTTTGCACTAGATGGGAAAAAGGATTATGAGGCTATTTTGGCATTAGGACGAGGCAAAAGGATGTTCTTTGCTCAAAGGATGCAAGAACTTAGATATGGCATGCAAGCTTATTCTCCGTGTGTTTAGAGGGGAGGGGTAAGGTTGTATTTATAGCCTGAGGGAGTGATTAGCTTAGATTAATTTAAGTAATCATGGTTTGAAAATGTGGGCAAGATTAAGTGAGTGGTTTGAAAATGTGGGCAAGATTAGGTGAGTGGTTTGAAAATGTGGGCAAGATTAGATGAGTGGGGGCCACGAAGAATGGGTGAGGATTTGAATTATATTTTTAATTCATAAGTGGAGGATTTTAGGTGAGTGGGGACCACGAAGGGTGGGTGAGGATTTGAATTTGAATTTTTAATTCAATAGTGGAAAAACATGGAGAATAATGACATGTGGTGAGGATTGGGTTATTTTTTAGATTTTGAAATGGATAATTAATCAAATTATATTTGATTAATTCGAAGTGTATTTTTGTGGGAAATGAGGAAGGGGAATTAATTGATTTAGGATAGATGTGAAATTGGGGTGTCTACATTTGCCCCTCTTTGGAAGGGTACTATGAAAGTAGTGTCCTTTCAAAGAAAGTAGACGGTATGGGGGAAGAATTCAATCTACTTTTTAAAAGGTAGAGTGAATGTTTGTTGGGGAGAATAGAAAGTGGTGAGTGACGGATGTCATAGTATCCTCCAAGACAAAAATGTCATGAGAAGATGTGATTATGGATAGATGTGGTGATGCCCCCTCGAGAGGACTGACGAGAATGGAATATACGACAGAACTCTCGAAAAGAAGGGAAATGGATTATGTGGAGAAGAGGACGATAATGGAGTGGAAGAGACTGGAATGACCGCACGATGCAAATGGAGAAAGGATTCAATCAACCTTGAATGCTAGGTGTGAGGGTGTGTGGGAAAGAGAAAAGGGAATGGATAGGATTGGGGGTTGATTACGAGAAGAGTAAGGGAGATAGGGGAGGGGAAAAAAAGGAATGAAAGAGGTAGAAATAAGAGAGAGGGATGATAGGGGAAGAAGGGAATGATGAAGGAAAAACAAGGAAAAAATAGGAAAATGACAGAGTAGAGGGTGAAGGGATGAAATAGAGAGATGTGCAAAATGAAGGAAGCAATAGAGATAGTAAAGAGGGATGCGTGGAAGTGAAATAAATGATAGAGCTGAGAAAAATAGGAAACGGGAAAGGATAAATAAGAAGGAGAAAACGAGGTGGGAGTAGGGGGTGAAATGGAGGAAAATGGAAAGAGGACGAAAGAAGAAGTAGAACGGAGAAAAAAAAGAAACTATGAGGGGCGAGGAAAGTGTGAAAAAGAGGAGAGAAAGGAAGAGAAACAGATACAGAATGAACGAAAAGGTAGGGGTGGTAGAGAAAAGGAGAAGTGGTAAGAAGAAACGTGAAAATTAGGGGAGAGGAAAGGAAGATAGAACGAATACAAGGAGAAGATTGAAGGAATCGTGTCATTGCGAGGAAGACCAAGGCAAAGAATATGGAACAGACCGTATGGAGATGCATGTGGAGGGTGGTATGATAAAAAAGATAGGACAACGCTGAATAGAGCCAGGTTATCGATGGGGAAGTAAGGAGGAAACGTGATGGAAAAAGGGGAAGAAGACGATATAGGGGAAGGGAAATAAGACGAGGGGTGGGAGAGAGAAGAGGATAACAAAGAAAATGATGTAGAAGGAAGGGAATACAGAAAGGGGGTAATAAGTGGAAAGGGAACGGTATAAGGAATGTTCAAAGAAGAAAGAGGGGAGGAATGACATCGATTGGAAAAGATGTGGAGATGCATGAAATGAGGATACTAGGATGACGAGAAAATAGGAAAAGGATGTATGATGAAGACAATAAAGATATTGAAGAGGGCAAAGAGGAGATGGAGAGATGGGTAAGAAGCGACAAGAAAGGGTGGGAGTGAGGGAAAAGAATAGGAGAGAAAAGAGAATGGG
Source organism: Taxus chinensis (assembly GCA_019776745.2). Classification (NCBI taxonomy): domain Eukaryota; kingdom Viridiplantae; phylum Streptophyta; class Pinopsida; order Cupressales; family Taxaceae; genus Taxus; species Taxus chinensis. The sequence continues at coordinate 128,834,890 of CM034157.1, read as the reverse complement.
GGATAGAAGAGGCAATGCCAATGAGGGGATGTTAGGGAAATCCCCCTTACAATGAGTGGTGGGGAAGGGTGAGAGAAAAAATGAAGAAAAGGAGAAAGCTAACGAGGATTGGAAAGGGTAACACCAACAAAGGGACGTTAGGGAAAACCCTTTGACAATGAGTGGTGGGCGTAGAGGAGGGAAGGAATGAAGGTAAACTCTAGAAGGTCTAAGGGAGTGAATGAGGTCGTGCGGAATGAGGATTGATGATTTTTAGGGAAAACCCATTTGACAATTATTAGCTCGGGAAGAGAAGATGATGATGAAAGAATGATATAGGAGTGTTAACAATAATGGTGAATGTGTGTGTGGGTAGAAATGTGGGGGGAATTTGAGAAGATGAAGTGGAAAGAGTGAAGAAGATGGGAGGGATGAGTTGGGACTAAGTGAAAGTGAGGAGAGGATGCGGGTGATGAGGATGAACGAGGTGAGGATGAAGAACCAAGACATGAAAAGAATGGGAAGAAACAGTATGAAGGATGATGGATCAAGAAGGGGAAAATGGGGGAAAAGAATGTGATTGTAGGCGGAAGAGATTAGATGTATGGTGTAAGAGGATATGTGGAGAAAGGATAATAGTAGGAGGAAAAAGTGGGTAGTAGGAGATACCAGGTGGAAGAAGCGATCAACAAAGTGAACGAAGAATGAGGCGGGGGAGAAGTTCACGATGACAAGTTAAGTGTAGGGAGGACCCTGACATAAGATTGTCATGTGACGGAAGTGGTTAAGTAAGATTGCCAAGTGAGCAAAACTAGAGATGACAAGTGGTCAAGCGAGAAGTGGTGTTTGCGAGAATCGAAAAGGAGGTGAAAGGATGTGATAATGGGGAATGCTGAGAAAAAGTGAAGGGTGAAGGGTGTGTAGTGATGGGGAAAGGCAAGGAGACAGATCATCCTTAAGAGGGACTCTTAAGTGAGATCGCCATGCCGGGTGAGTGGTTAAGTAAGATTTCCAAGCAGAGGAGGGTGATAGTGGTGGTAAAAAGATGTGATGATGGGGAATGAAGAGGAAAGATGGATGGTGAGATTGTAGAGTGATGGGCGAGTGTAAGATGACATGTCATGCTTAAGAGAATCTCTTAAGTAAGATCGTCATGCTGCTGGAGAGGTTTCATATGATCACCCAACCGACAGGGATGATATGCAAAGAGAAAGACAAGATGATATTGGGGACAGGGGTGGAATGGTAGGTTGAAGAAGATGATCATGATGAGAGGTGGGAGAAATAAGATGGGGGAAATATGATGGGATGGGGGAAGGCCATAGGGCAGATCAACCTTAAGTGGAAGTCTTAAGTAAGATTGCCATGCGGCTGGAATGGTTAAGTAAGATCGCCAAGCTGAGGAAGAAGAAGGATGATGTTAGAGTTGGTGGGAATAGGGTATGACAAAATGGACTGAAGGGGAACCCTCAAGTGAATTTTCCATACTACGAGAGCGTGTAAGTAGGATGACCAGGCATAAGACGGATTTGGGGAAGGATGAGAAAAGAGTGAGTGAGGTATGCCTGAGTGGTATATGATATGAGATGAGGTGATAATAAGAAAGAAAGGAAACAAAGGAGTGTAACATGAATGGATGAAGGAATATATGTAGTGGAGGGCAGAGAGTGTGAGGGAAATCCTTAATTGGGATGCCCGTGTGGTGAGAGTAATGATGCGAGAATGGGAAGCAGAAGAGGTGGAATGGGAAGATGTGTTTGGTGGTGATTGTTGTTTGATGAGAGGGGAGGTGGTGAAGAAGCTTCTACAATGGGAAGATCTTAGGGAGAGGGTAAACCTCCACTGAGGATTCCATATAGAAGGGGTTATTAAGTAAGATTGTCAAGCGGGAAGCAAAAGGGTGAAAGGAAAGAATACAAATGGGTGAGAGGGGACATGAATGGTGAGAAGGGTAATATGGGGATAAGTGGCGGAGGAGTAAAAATGAGGAGTGAGGATGAATGGATCAAATACATGGTGATCATGGTGGGGGAGAAGGAGCTGCTGGATAGTGAATGCTACTTGAGAAAGATCGTCAAGTAGGATTCGCAAACTGCAACGGTGATCAAGTAGGATTCCCAAACTAGGGAATGTATTAGTATGGGTGAATGGATGGGGTGCAAAGTAAGATGTTGATCATGCAGGAAGATACTCACGTGACGAAAAGCATCTTAATTTTAATATAGCACATAACAGGATGCATCGTGATATAAAAGATCAGGATGACTAGACTGTAATATGCGTGATAGCATAGACAGGGGCCATCAAAAAGGTTTGATGCCCCAGTACGATATGCAAATGGAAGAGAGCATAGACAGAGGCCATCAAGAAAGTATGATGCCCCAGTACGACATGCAATCAGATAACATAAGAATATTAGAGAGAACACCAAAATACATAAAATCAAGATGCCCCCTGTAATATATCAAGATGCAAGAAAGTAATTAATAATTTATAACTAATAATGCAACACAAGAACCAATAAACATGTCCCTAACGTGTTCCACAGTGAGGATTGATCAGATGTGCCCCCAAGCAGGGGTACGAGGACATAGTAAAATATTGGGTCATTGTCCTCAAACAAGGAAACAATGAGAGCCAGATTTGCCCCAAGCGAGGATTCACGCGAGGAGAAGTGGTTGGTAGTCATAAGGTGATTGGATCATTCGTTGGGGATAATAGTTCAAAGGTTGAATTGTGTTGGTTATTTTAGAGTTTTTTGCGATTTTGTGGAGTTTACAATATTTTTTTTTTTTATATTTATATATATATATATATATAGATTTTCTAATGTTTTTTAGATTTTTGACGATTTTTTAAATGTTTTTTACTTTTTTTGATTTTCAAATGTTTTTGGATTTTTGACAATGTTTCTAATGTTTTTAGATTTTTGACGAGTTCTAATGTTTTTGTTGATTTTTGACGATTTTTCTAATGTTTTTGGATTTTTGATGATTTTTCTAATGTTTTTGGACGAGTTTTTGTTGATTTTTACACATGTTTTTAATTTTTGACGATTTTCAAATTTTTTGGATTTTTAGATTTTTACATGTTTTTAGATTTTTGACGATTTTCAAATGTTTTTGGATTTTTGATGATTTTTACACTGTTTTTAGATTTTTGACATTTTCAAATGTTTTTAGATTTTTGGATTTTTACATTGTTTTTGGAATTTTTGATTTTCAAATGTTTGTAGATTTTTACACTGTGATTGGCAATTTATGGACCAGAGTGCAGACTTATTTTTGAGAGGCGATAAACATGGATATTATCCATATGTACCATGTTCCATGTTGTAACTTATGCTCAGAATAACACAAATTCTCTTTCCATTGGCAGGATATGGTGGTGATGATATGATGAAAAGAATTCCAGCTCCATTCTTGACTCCACACAACTAGTAAGATGTGTGGGCTCATCACCGAGAATCAAGAAGGACGCAGGAGGTAGATAATGAATATAGAGACAAATGCTAACAACAATCCCTTTGGGAAATTGTGACTCCATTCTTCATAACGGTACTGAACCAGTTTCAAAAATGGCTTTCACTTTATGAGTCACGTGCTAGACTTAGACAGTTATGTGGCCTGCTGATTGGTAAGATATGAGGTTAAGGGATAGTTCTCTCTTCACTTAGGCATCTAAATTACTTGTTTGGGGATTCTATAATTTGTAAGCACTGTAAGATTTTGTATTTTTGAAATGACTCCCTATGCCTTGCCCCATGCTACTAGTGAGAAGCAAGGGCTCATCACCGAAGGCAAAATATAGGCGAGTGAATTCCCTTTTTGTCTTTTTTTTTGTTTTGTTTTTTTTTTTTTTTTTTTTTTGATATTTTGCAATGTTTTTATGCTTTTATGAGAATGACCCTCTACGCTTTGCCCCATGCCACTTGTAAGAGGCAAGGGTTTATCACCGAAGACAAGACGTAGACGAGTAAGGGCACCTTCCTCCATTCCCAGTCTCACACTACCAGTAAGAAGTGTGGGCTCAACACCAAAGACTATGAAGGATGAAAGATGTGACAATGAATTATTCATAAGTTATTGAATTGATGGATTTTTTTACAATAGTGCTTTGTATTTGGGAAGGAACGTCTGCCCCCAATCTCAGCCCCACACGACTAGTAGGACGCGAGGGTTCAACACCGAAGACTGAGATGGACGACCAAACGAACTGGGTAAAGAAGTTTAGAGCTTTGTTATGAAAGAGAGAATGTATTTGAAGGGAATATATTACCATCAGTAAGCTTCTAGGTATGACCATAGATGAAAGCGACTGAAAATGGAAGATATGATAAGAAGTATGACTCACAAACTTAATAGGATTTATATTAGCACTTGTCTCATGATGATAAATATGAAGTTGTGATTTTGATAATGAAAATGTCTGCCAATGGAAATAAATAAATGTATTCAGAGATAAGCAAGACAGAAGGAACAATGTACACTTTGTTGTTTCCCGAAATAGAGAGTGCTTTCAAGAATAGAATTTCTTTGAATGGAAGGAATTCATGGGTTTTTCAAGGACTTGGCCTGTGTCAATGGCCAATTTATAAGCTTCAAACCCAAAATTATCTATGATTTCGTTGGGCTCAAATTTGTCTTGTTTGTCTCGTTCTTTGGGTGTGTTCTTTCGATTTTCTTTGAGAATGAAATCATTGACCTTAAATTTTCTAGGTTTGAATTTTTTATGGTAGCTATGCCGTAGCCAATTTTGATATACTTGAAGATGATCTAGGGCATTAAGTTGTTTTTCATCAAGAAGCTCGAGTTCATTAAGGCGTGAGTGTCGATAATAATCTTTATTGATTACATCTTTGAAGGATATTATGAAGGATAGAAATTCAACCTTGACATGTAAAATAGCTTCCCAACCATAAACAAAGGAGAAGGGAGTGGCTCCAGTAGGTGTGTGATAAGATGTGCGGTAAGCCCAAAGAGTGGGATAGATTTGGTTAAGCCAATAGCTTCCATGTGTGTTGACAATGATGGTTTGTGTTATTTGGTTTGTTGCTTCTATTTGTCCATTAATCGATTGTTTTGAGGATAGATTCACAATTAAAGATGGAAAAGGTTGTGTAAAGATATTCCTGGGTATAATTACCTCGTAGAATGTATGCACGTAGAAGTCTTGACAGGTGAGAATAATTAGTGATGAGATGCCTGCAAGATCGATCATTGAAAGCATGATGGACACGATAGGTTGCATTGTCGCAAGTGTCCAAACTCGATGTGGTTGTGTTTCGACAACAAGGCTAGAGATGTTAGGCATAAGAGCCAATATTGGAATAATAGAATCAAACTTAATGGTACCTGTTGATGGAACCTCTTCTGTAGTGTCTACAGTAATATCAAGGTTTGAAAGGGAGTCTTGAAACGAGATCAAGGTCTCGTTAGATGTTGGAAGAATGTTGTCGCCCAAAACAGGTTCAATATATGTTTGGGTTAAAAGAGAGTCTTGAAATAAGTTCAAGTGCTCAGTAGATGTTGGAAGAATGTTGTTATGTTTGGGTTGGGTTCAAGTGCTTAGAAAGAAAGTCTTGAAATAAGTTCAAGTGCTCAGTAGATGTTGGAAGAATGTTGTTGTCCAAAATAGGTTCAATGTATGTTTGGGTTGAAAGAGAGTCTCGAAATAAGTTCAAGTGCTTAGTAGATGTTGGAAGAATGTTGTTGTCCAAAATAGGTTCAATGTATGTTTGAACTAATGGAAGGAAATTTGAAGAAGATATGGATTGGTTTGGAATTAGAGAGTCTTGACTGTTGTCATCATGATCTCGTGGAATTTTAGTATATATAGGAGTTTCGACAGTAGTCAGCTCTTCATGGAAAGTTGTGGTATTGGATGTGTCATTGGTTGCAAGAGCGTTGTCATCAAGTTCTACAGAGATGACATCGTCGTCAATTAAGTCTTGGACGTAATTCTTAAATCGCACACATTTATCTGTGTGATGACCATCAATGCGATGAAATTCACAGTATGTGTTAGGTTTGTACCAACATGGCTTAGCTTCCCCTTTGACAAAGGGTTTTGTAATTGGATATCTTATCAGTTTAGCCTCTTTTAGTTGATGAAAAACACTAGAGAGACTTTCTCCAAGGGGGGTAAACTGGCGTTGGACTTTACATGAAGTTACGTCTTCATTAGGTTGTATGATCGGCTTTTTGGGTGATCGTTCACTGATTTGGGTAGCCATATGAGAGAGTTGTGTTGTCATCTTATTAATTTTTTCTAATAGCTCATTGTGTGATGTTTTTCATGAATTCATCGTGTTTGAAAGAGAGGGAGAACAAGAAAGGTGTGATGAAGAACTCAACCTATTGATTGTGATCTTTGTTTTGGCTCAATCGAGTTTTAACAAGTAAGGCTATAAGGAGCAAGCTTAAACAAGCTACTCAGGATAAATATGTGATAGCTTAAATAAGCTATAATGAAAATGGTTGAGATTTGGCTTAAACAAGCTCTGGATTGTTGATGGGGAGAGTAACCCAAACAGGTTAATCGTGATATGGTTGTGATATAACTCAAAATGAGTTATGAAAGGATTTGTGTTGGCTGTGATTTGGATAAACACGATGGTGGACAGAATAATGAGTGAACTCAAACAAGTCACCCAATATTAGTTTGATATAGCTGGAAACAAGCTATGAAGGATGTTTTGACAATTGACGATATGGGGAGTGAATGCTAGTCACTCAATATCAGTTGGATATAGCCGAAGACAAGCTATGACAGATGTATTATTGGCTGAAGCAAGCTAATGAAATTGGTGTGATGTTTTGGTCTGTGTTGTTGGATTGTTTGGATGTTTTCACTTGGTATTGAATTGGTCGAGAACTGATTTTTTTGTGGAACACAACTAGGGTCTGAAATTTTACAATGAACACATTGATATCAGCCAAGTTTTATGATAAAACAATGCTAAACTATTTTGTTTTCAAACAACAAGCAATCATGTGGATTCAATTGTTTTGGCTTATGAGGTAAATTCTTCAGGAATGATCATTGTTTCATGCAATCATACAAGTATGTTGTGAAATGGTGGATGCAGGCTCTTATTACTCCAAAAAGATGCGTCCTCCGATATACCCTAGTCCTGATATACCTAATTCTATACAGGGACAGAATTGGTACGGGGAGCCCTTAGAGCACTGGAGGAGACTCACCAATTCTTACTTGCCTGTTTCGGAGTGAATCACCACGTCCAGAACAGGTTTTGTGAAAAGGTGGAAGGTGATGGAGGGATGAATGTGTATGGTGTCCTTATAACTCCCCGAAGATTTACAGGGACGATGCCCAGGCTTCGTTGTTACAGCTATTTAGGCATGACTCGCATGCGCTGCACGACAGCATTACCTGTAAGTGAAGAGCAGGGGCGAGGTAAATACCGAACGCTGTGATGAGACTAGGTCTCAAAGTGCAATGCAGATGCAAATGTTGTTGGTGCATGGTAGTCAAGTCCACGTCACTGGTGTAGCTTTGGTGGTGATGAAATCCACCTCGTCTACGTGTAAAAACAAAATGATAAAGTGATTAAACGCAGGGTTCTTTCCAACTTGAAATAAATCACTAGCAGAAAATAATTACGTACCTGAGCGTACTTTTTTTTTTGTTTCAGCAATTTTCTTTGAATGGTGGTATTTTTGCGAGATTTTTGTTGTTTTTGTGTTTTTGTTTTTGACAATATTCCAGCGACGCGGTTCTACAGAAAACAAATTAGTAGTTATCCTGCAAATGAAATGTTAGAAAAGTGATCGTGGTTGTTTTTTATTTTCCAGATCGCTCGAAGGCGCAGGAAAAGAGCATACACAACCAACGACCAAACAAATATTAATAATATGACAAAGGAAAATAATGATTGAAATGACAGTTGGAAAACAAAGCTAGAGGATCCTGCAATGTTAGAACAAGAAACTAAAAAAATTGTGACCGTTTCTGATTTTCCAGATCGCTCGAAGGCGCAAGAAAAGAGCATACGGATACAATTGGAATAGTTTTATTTTATTTTTTTAAATGTTAATAATTATTGCAATTAATCATGATTGTGAAATAGCGATAATGATTATTTTCACAAAAAATAAAAACGATGAAAGAAGAGTGTGAAAACGTTACCTAGAAGTGTTGTCGTGGAAAATTGAAATGTAAGGCAAAAAATTAAAAATTAAAAAAAAAAATTGTTTTGCAGAGCCCGGGTGGCCTCACGTTTCTGATTTCCAAGATCACTTTTGAAGTGCGAGGAAAGAGCATACGTGTGAGGTTGTTACGTGAAATAAAATAAAATTAAAATTTAAAAAAAAAACTATAATTTTGTTGTTTTTTGTTAAAAAGACAGGTGTTAGAAGAAATGAAACCAAAAATTTTCTGTAAGTCTAAATCTAAAAATTATTTTTTCATTGCATAGATCTTTTTGATACCTTTCTGTTAAAAAAAATGAAGTCATTCCGAGTTCGGGAGCAAAAGTTATGGCTTCCGGAAGATGGGCTACGGTAGCACTCTGAATGAAAATTTTGAACGTGAGAAAAACGTCCCGGGAGCTAGTTTTTTTTATTTTCTGACTTCTGTACTTCACCTGAGGAGCTAAAATTTTGACAGCAAGGTTAAAAAAGAACAATAAACAGAAATAAAGAGTTAGATCACAAAATGATTGACTAAAATAAAAAAAAAAAAATGATTAACTTCCTACAAAGCAGTTATTTTAGCAAAAGTAAATAAATAAATGTATTTTCCGGATTGGTTGTCCCATGACAGTAAGATGATAAACTAATGACTAGTTCATGTGTTTCTACAGATTACGAGTGAATAGCAAAATCAGAACTGGGAACTAAACACCAAGCACCGAGGAGATCAAAGACAGGATGAGCTTCATAGTTTCATTGTTGTTATAACCTGCAGATACACCACAAGACACCACACAACAAAAACACTACCCAAAGCGTGAAGGTTAACCAAAGAAGGCCATAAGGAACAGAAAAGGAAATAATAATGAACAATAATAAACAAAGAACAGATAAAACCACTAATTGGGAAATTAATGGTAACAGATCGAAAGTAACCGGCGTGCCAGAATGTAAGCTAGGAAAAATACACTACTAACAAGGAAGTAAAATACCAATAATCATACCTCCTCCTTCGCGTTCCGTAGCAAACCTCAGAATGGGCTAGGAAACTTGGATTGAGCCCTGATTGTGTGATATGTAGGTGCTTTTCTTCAAGACGGAGCAAGGCCTTCCTGCAACAACGATCCTCTTACTTTGCACCAGATGGGAAAAAGGATTATGAGGCTATTTGGGCATTAGGACGAGGCAAAAGGATGTTCTTTGCTCAAAGGATGCAAGAACTTAGATATGGCATTCAAGCTTATTCTCCATGTGTTTAGAGGGGAGGGGTAAGGTTGTATTTATAGCCTGGGGGAGTGATTAACTTAGATTAATTTAATTCTTTTTAAAATAACGGGTCTTTTTTGTGTTTTTATTGCTAGAAGATGTCTGTATTATGTTAAGATATTCCTAGTGAATCATATGAGCCAATTTCGACAAATACCCAGATGCCCAAACTCATTTTATCCCTCCGCCAAGTTTTGTCTGCGGGAAATTTTTATTTAATTATTTATTAAATAAATAATGCCCCGTTTGAAGTAAATTGTGCTCCGGTTGAATCCTGTTGAAGTTTTGCATGCCAGTATTCACACATCTCAATAGGGTTTTCACCAGGAATGAATTCAGAGCTTTGTCTGTGACTTCTGGCAACGTTTTTCATTTTTATTTATTTCTTTTGCGTTTTTCTCTGGTTTTCCCCAATTTTCTGTTTAATTCCCCTAGGTCCGTTCCTTGTCCAGTATAGTCTGTTTAATTGCCTGGAGCGTTTGGAGATCATTTACGGTCACTGCACCATAAGAAATCAGCCTCAAAATGCAAGCTTCTGACCAAAAAAGATGAAGTCATGCACAAAAAGCCTCCCCTAGGCAAGTCGCACTTTTTGGAATTAATGAGTGTAAGCTGCAATGGGATTTTTGGTAGTGGCAGGCAGGCGGGAATTTCTTACCTGCCTTGCAGGGTACTTTTTCCCATGAAGTCAAAGTCACTTAAGCTGCGATGGGAAAATTAGAGGCGGCAGGCAGGCGGGAATTTCTTACCTGCCTTGCAGGGTAAAAATTCCCATTATAAAATAAAGAAAAATCACTTAAAGCACCGATGGGAATTTTCTGCCTGCCTAGCAGGCTAACTTTTCCCACCAAAGAGATTTATTCACCCATGCAAGTCGCACTTTATCAAAGGAGGCTATTTTAATGCAAGTCACACTTTTTGGAACGAAGACTTTAAGCTGCCAGTGGGAATTTTGGCAGTGGCAGGCATGCGGGAATTTCTTACCTTCCTTGAAGGGTGAAAATTCAAAGTCATTATGAAAGTCAAATCAATTTCTTACTTAAGTGGAAGTGGAAGAGGGGATTTTTGGAGCTGCAGTGCAGGGTGGAAATTCCCATCAAGTTGACTTCTTATTTTTAGCAATTCCTCTTGCCAAAAAGTGCGACCCACCTTGGGTGAATAACAATGCATTTAATAATATTTATTAATGGTTTATTCACCCAATTTTGGCGCCATAAATAGAAGGAAAGTCAATGCAAGTGGAAGAGCTAAGGAGAAGTCAAGGATGCATGCTAAAAATAAATAAAATAAATTTATTTAAAAGCAACCAGCAACATGCATAATTGGGCGCCCAATTTGGGTGAATAAACATGATTGTTTATTAATTAAATTGCCAGAAATAGGAAGGGCAATTATTAAAAATAGTATGCTGAGGGTTATATAAGCATGGGCTGCCATAATAAAGAAGAAATTAATTCTTTTTGCATGAGGATTGCAGCCCGGACAGGTTTTGGCGCCAAAAGAAGGAGGTTTTTGCATTAAAGTATTTTCATTGCCAGGGAAGCTTCAAGTTTTGGCGCCTAGGGTTGGAATGGCTTGATTTTTGTCATTCTAAGTATCTGCATGTTGGTATAAGTGCCCAGGTGAATTAAATAATATTTTTGCTTGCTTTGCATGCAAGCAAAACCTCAAATTTTAGGGCAGCAGGCTTTATATGTAGATTTTGGTGATAAAAATCAAGTATTCATGCCATGGACTCCATCTTTGTCTGAATAAAATTGCAGGTATTCATCACAGGTGCTCAAATCAATGTCAGGTACATTGAATATATCTTCCGAATCTGAAGAAGTTGCCAGATCTGCACAAATGGATCCAATTGCAAGGGATTCCGGCAGAATTAAAAGAAAAAGAGCTCAGACAAAGATTGTTCCAGCCATGTTGAAGCATGATGAAAGAGAAAGATCAGCAGAATCATGCATAGCTTCCAGATTTGTTGAAGTCAATGATACAGACATAGGCCCTGAACCTATCACCGATTTAATTGACAGATCCAGATCTCATAATTGCAAAGGCTTCCGGCAAAATTCATCCTCTTGTTCCTAACGCAGCCCGTGTGGAAGTCAATGCATAGAAAATTCCTTCCAGGATCTTGAGCATGTGCTCCCAATCTTCCAGTTGAAGCCTTCATTGAATTTACTTGTATTTGCATTCACCCAGAGTGCTTTCCAGAATTTAAAATTGCTCATATGCAATTAAAAAATAAAAATGATGAGTTTTGTCTGAATTATTTACGGCAAACATTGCACTGGTGCATGTACTGAAGAAGAATTGCAAAAGCTTCAAGGATAAAGGGAAGACAGGTCAAAGGCAATACCCGCAAGCAAATCACAGTCATGCATAGCTTCCAGATCCAGTTTGGTGAGAATCAAAGGCAAAAGAGTCAACCGCATGCAGAATATGGAAGAAGAACAAGACTGAGAGGGTTGCAACTTTCTTCTTATTTCTTTTCCTCTTTCTTTTATTTTCTCCGACAAAGTAATTGAGCAATCAATTAAATTATAAAACTTAAGTGATTGGTTTAAAAGTCGTTACTTGAAGAAGTCAATTACTTGGAAATAGGTGGCAGACATGCAAAATAGAAGGTTCTATTTTTCAGTTATAAATCATGCATGTCATGCAAAGAGGAATTCCAGGAGGAAGATTGCCAGTTGTTTCCCTTTTCATAGCTTCCGCATGCGGAAATTCATTTAAAGCTTCCTATTTGTAATTGCCCTTTATACACTATAAATAGAGGAAGAACCTACGGGTTAAAGGATCAGAATTTGTAATCAGCATTCTTGTGTTCCAGACTTTGAGCTGAAACCCTTGATAGCTTTCTGCAAGCAGAGGAATAGAGAAGAGATTTTTCTGGAGAACTTTGTGTCAACGGTGCATTCGTTTCTTATTTCTTTTTAGATCTCTGCATAAACTTTGTGTTGTCTTAGATCTAGATCTGAAACTTTCCTTTGCTTCAAATTCTGCATTTTAAGATCTATTTGTTTCGTCTATGTGCATGTGATCAACTCTGTCAACTATTGGTTAGGTTGCACATCTTTCTTTTCTTCTCGTATTTAATTGTTTCCCTCTTCTGCATATATTCATTTCTTACAGCTGCTTACTTGCTGCAAAACTGTCTAGCTATGGTTCATGAGCTACATAGTTAAAGTAATACCAACAAATAGATATTAGGAAATATAACTGACAAAATCTTACACGGGAGACTCACCGGTAAATGAGGGAGATTTATCTCATGACTGCCTAGGTAGAAGCCTATAGATTGCTTCATTTACAATCTACAAAAAATTAAAATCTATGAGCATAGTGCTAGATGAAAAATCAGACTTGAATCAAGTTGATTCTTGATAGAACAAGGTGAGGTGCACAAAAAGTGATCAATCAGGAGCCAAAATAGATGGAACCTCATTCTGAAGCTATGAATGCTCAGGCTTTAGACTCATTTATATCCCTCACTGGTAAACCTTGCTCCATGCAGTCCTCCAAGCTAATGTTTTCTTGAGTAGGCTAAGAATTATTTTATTGGAACTCTTTCACATGTGTATGTCCTCTGACCCTGGAAATCATGGTGCTAAAAATTGAGTGAGCAGATATGACTACCCTCCTAATTATTATCTTTCGTGTTTGTAGCCAGACATTGCTGCACCAGGTGACAATATCTTGGCAGCGTGGACTCCCGTCTCTCCACCCTCTGATATGCAGAATGAAAGACATCTTGTTAACTTTAATATCAGATTTGGAACATCCATGGCTTGCCCCCATTTATCGGGTATAATCAGTCTTCTCAAAGCCTTGCACCCAAGGTGGAGTCCTTCTGTAATTAGGTCAGCATTGGTAACTACAGGTAAAAGCTTTAAGCTTTCATACTTCCTTTCTTTACTTCTAATAGCTAATATGCCATCTTAGATGTAGGATGATAATATTAAGCTCGTAGCTGAGAATTCAGTGAACTTGGGAACTTCTCTGTGAACTAAAGTAATAGGAGATGCTCAAATTTAAGCAAAGATATGGATAGCATTCTAATTTGGACATTTAATAATTCAAGTTTGTTAATCCCTCGTTGGTAAACCTCACTCCATGCAACCCTCCAAGCTAATGTTTTCTTGAGTAGGCTAAGAATTATTTTATTGGAACACATCGATAAATATATATTAATAAAAAAAGATAAAAGTACATATGGTTACAATAAGAGGGTGGCTGGTTGGTATAACCACGCTAGTAAAAACAGCTCAAAAGCTAAACAGGCACAACACAAAACAAAACCTCATTGACCAAGAACCAAAGCTGTAGAACTGGTCATAAGAGGAGGCTAAGAAATATAGTTCTACTGCTACATACAAGTATAAACAAAATTTAAATGCATACCTGCAGAATTCAATTTAACGCAGGGGATTGACTGGAACTTGGAGAGCCTGAAGAATGAAATTATAGTGTTAGTGACCAGTATTTAAAGGTTAATGCATGCAAAAGCTATAAAATAAAATTTAAAAATAGTAAAGCCAAAGCAACATGCAAAATAAAAAAAACAAAATTGTTAAAAATAGCAAAAGCAAAATTGTTAAAAATAGCAAAACTAAAATTGTTAAAAATAACAAAACCGTCATTTAAGCCATCAAATTTGACACATTCCCATGAATGTCTACAAAGCCTTTTCCCATATGGGTAACGCCTTCGACGTAATTATAGTTACACAGAAAGTAAAATATGGGAAAAATTTTAGAGTTGTCCAAACAATTCCAAGATGTTTTGGAGAGGCATATTTGACTTGGATAGCAAGGTAGCAAACATATGTAATTCTCAACTAATCAACTATTATCTTAGTGATCGGCCCACCTCTAGTGCAACTTCACCCCTATTGGCATAAGGATCATGATATATTGGGGTTTATATGTTACCACGGACCAAGCTAAACAATTGGTTTTTTTTAACTAAATGCGGGCTTTTAGAGTCGTAGAAGCAATTCCAAGATGCATTAAAGAGGTGTGTTCGACTTGGGTAGTAAGGCATCTAGTGGTAGTTTGAGCATTATATCTAATAAACGTTTAATAGTGGCAAAAAAATTAGAAGCGCTTCCCCATTGGTAGTCAATTGTGCAATCATCATAGTAGCTTACAATTGAACATAGTGAAGCTAGAAGTTTGGTGAGTTCAAATAAGGGAATAATGTGGCCCTATCCAATATATGAAATGACTACTATATGACGCAACTTTTGTTTACTCTCACAACCTCTATTTTTGTTTCACTACATCTAGAATCATACACTACTAATGAAACCATAGTATTTGTGGGACAAATACAAAATGACATCAATGTAACTTAAAAAACAACAAAACAACATCCTCTTAATGTATTATGATTGGTTAAAGATCATTACTAATTATTTTCAAATTTTTGGTTTTGGGTTAGGCATAGTCCTAGTTTGATGTCTGACCAATTATTGTAGAAGCATCATCGCCCACTAGTGTAATTATCTTGGCTCCATTGGTAGCATCCCACATCACCAACCATGTCCACCAGCATCGGGGGCATAACCTAAGCTAAATAGGAAGGAACATTAGTTGTATATAATCCAAATTTTGTTTGTGTGTGCCAACTATATCTCTGTGGGGAATATGAAGTGGCTCACCACCTTTTTCGTGGGGGCCTTGGCTATCAAAATAATGAAGGTGTGGACCAACCAACACATGGCATTGGTCCTCTATGTCGCTTAGTGTCATCCATCATGTAGGCTACATTGGTTAAGCAAGGGGATGGTAGCGCACATCATTGACCTCGACGCAATTGACATCATTTACCTCAATGTATCTAACCTCAACTCGCCTAATGATTGTAGAAAAGTTGATATGTTCTTTTAATGTTGAGGAGGACTTAACTAGATCAAGAGAAACAATTTCTATGATAGATTTGTAATTTTTTCCCTAACCTTGAGGCGCGTCTCGCACAAGTTGTGCATCACATTCTAGTGAATCTAGGCTCTACCAGAGAATAGATTTTTGCATTTATACTAAATTTTACTAAGTCAATCCTTCTATACGTATAGTTTAACTTTAGCCATATCACCTATTGTTGTATACTAATTGCCTCAATTTTTTTAGTGAGCTCAAATTTGACTTTTTGTTTAAGATTTTCCTTATACATCATGGTATACATGTGGCATATGTCTATAGGATTCTCCACCTATCTGTGGAAAACTATGTCGATTATCTTTCTTTCATTCATTCCAGCATGACCTGACATAATATTACCAAAGCTATAAGATTGGTTTAAAGAATTATGAAAATTTCCCTTATAGTGAGATGAGTTATTAAAATTACCCTTATATCAAACCCAAAAATATATTTTCTTTAATATTTTTCATTTGTTTGAGAACATATCCAACATAAATAGGATGTGGCTGATGAAAATTGTTGTGAATGTAAGCTAATTTATTTTTTTAGATATCTCAATAACTTTTTGATTAAAAAATTGCATATAACTTTGGAAGGAATGGTTATAGAAACAAACATAATGAGAAAATCCTTGAAGAAGATGCCCTGAAAAATAAATTTGATGTTGCTGTGATGTGTTCCATACTATACGAAAGTGTCATTACAAATAATGGAGAAATTCAAGCACATGATAAAAAAATCATTCATGAACTACTATGCACACAAATCATTCCATGAGCCATGTCGGTGTCTTGGGTAGAGAGTTGAGTTCATAGTAGGAGGGGAACATGTGGAACTATTTTTAGATCCTCTTTCACTACCACCTGTAAATACCAAAGCTTGCATATGTTTGAAGCCTACTCTAGTTGCAATGTCATCAGGTTGATTATGTGAAATATTGTTTCCTACAAGTTAAAATGGCCATGAACATGATCAAAGTCCCAACCACAAACAATGAAAGTAGAGGATGTTTGCAAAGGTTGTGGAGTCTAGTGACACACTTGTCAAGGTCGTTAAGCGCCAATCTCAAACTCACTGAATTACATAGTATTGGGGTGGTTGGTCAGGCATATACTATTGTTTTCACTCTTTTTAGGTTTGATTTAGGGTTTTTATGCCTATAATCAAACAAGGAATGAAATAGGAGCTAAAGGGGGTTATTATGACTAATTAACTTCCAACATTAACTATTAAATATCATAAGAACACACTAATACTTGCAAAAAAATGTACACGATACAATACAAACTCACAAATACATGGGATTGAGTGCACTTAGTTAATTACAAGTGATTGTGGGCAAATATGGATGATCTAGATGCTAAAACAGAGGTATCTCGACTTGAGAATGCTTCACAACTAAAATTGTAACTGAGAATCTACTGGGGCAGGACTGTACAGTAGGGGCAATAATGTTTACATGGTTTTGACCTCTTTGTAGGGTTTTGCACCTGCTCAACTAAGGTATGTGACTTTATGGGTTTGTCACATGTTTGATTCTCTTTATTGCTCTATCGATCATTGCCAATCACACTACAAGAGTTTTTGAATACTCTACTCAATATTTTAAAACCCTAACCATGGATGAAGTCTTGAAAAATAGACATTAGTTGGGTTGTGGGCACCCTCATGCACCACCGACATCGAAATTACTCCAAAGAGGCCTTAGACCACACTTCATTCTCCACCTAACATGGGATATCTAGTTGTAGTGCAATCAGATTTGACATCCTTCCTTTAACAATGCTTGACTTAAGTTTATCCCTTAGAGCTGGTGAGAAGCTTCAAACATGTAGATAGTGTTTCCCTAATGAATGTATATAAATATTTTCATAGTATAGGGAGCTTTGTCTTTTGTGGTATCTTTTGCAATAGGATTCCATAAAAGTTCTTGAGAGTGATACATCCTAAATGAGGTTAGTTTCACTTGCTTATATATGCTTTTGAAGGTGTTTCAAGTTACAAAGGTAGACTGAGGAAGAGTAAGTGACTTGGTGAAATAATTTGTCGCAATGCAGATTATTGGTTTCCACTAACGTTCATGGGGCTAAACCCCTCCTTCTTTGATATGGGGATGCTCCCATTATTGAATGTAAACTAACTACAGTTGTGGGGTGTTCGTTAGGCCATGTATCACACAATAATACTCCATTAAACTTGTGACAAAGTGTTTGTACATTGTACAAGGGAGGAAATTGTTATGAGGAGAGGTAAAGGGAAGTTGGAGAAATATGGAAAGGGGGTTAATGTTGTGAGTAGTCTTATAGAATTCACATACATCAATCATATTAGGTACACATTCAATTAGAACACAAAAATTCAAGCAATCAACAAGACTAACAAACTTGAGACACACAGCTCTGCAAATTCATTAAGCAAGGACACAAAGTTCCTTCTTGGTTATACAAGATCACCAAGCTTACAAAGTTGGACAGTAGAGAGAGAGGG
The DNA here is from genome assembly GCA_019776745.2 of Taxus chinensis. Classification (NCBI taxonomy): domain Eukaryota; kingdom Viridiplantae; phylum Streptophyta; class Pinopsida; order Cupressales; family Taxaceae; genus Taxus; species Taxus chinensis. The sequence continues at coordinate 128,817,081 of CM034157.1, read as the reverse complement.
GAGCATAAACACATAAATAGAAGAAATATGTGTTTTATTGATTGATGTAGTAGTGGTAAATCTCGACAACATACAATCAATTAACAATTTCCAACCCTTTGGAATGAAGAAGCCATTCTAATTTATAACATTACAAATTGTCCTTTCATCTCCCCACAACACGACTTTCCACCTTTCCTCATCACTTGTGACCTTCCACATTCCTAGGAGGTGAGTCTTTTTCTTATTGATGAAAAAGGACTCTACCAATGTTGAATTAAGGATCACTTAAGTGAATAAGACAAAATAGGGTAAAAGTACATTCTTGGTGAAGAATTATAATATTGAGAGATAAAAAGGAATAGAGAGAGAGAATGGTTGACCAATCCGATGACGATGAAGCCTTTGTTGACGAAGAGCTTACTGACTTGAAGCACTGAGAGACATGGAAACATTCTAGAGCATTGAGTAGGTGTTCAAAAACACTTGCTATGAGATATGCATTATGATGGTAATATGTTAATCTCTTTTGATTACAATGTGGGAGTGAAGATCACCTTCTTACTTCTTTAGGCCTTTCACAATTCACCCTAGTGATCACAAATCAACTATTTGATGCTCGATCCTCTTAATGATCGTCTGTTACTTTCTGATATAGGTCTTTTCCTTGTAGATATAAGGACTACTCCCTAGATGAGATGTTTGTCATATGACCACCTATTGTACCGAAATGAGGTGGTGGGAGGAAATAAATCTATAGGGTAAGGGATGACCTTCTTAGAATCTCGGGTCTATTGATGGCAATCAAAACTCTCTGGGGGGGCCAACTACCAAGGTGGTCAGCAAAATTTTCTTGTCTAAAAAGTCAGCAAGAGCCAGTTGCTCGTGGCAAGGTCAGTCAAAGAGTGTTAGCAACTTTTATTTACATTACATTATCTGAGGCACCTAAGTCTATTATGTAATTTCAACTAGTGACATTTGATTAGGAGGGAAAGATAAAATGGATCTACTTTGTGAGTCTTGGATGCGCTTAGGGCAAAAATGTTCTGTGATGGAGGGCTAGGTGGTGTTGGCAGCACTCCTTTAGAATTGGAGATATAACATTGGACTTTGAACTACCACCTTTGATGTAACTGAAAAATCTTTTGAATTTCTTCGGATGGGTTTGTAAGAACTCAGATTCAAAAATTTGAGCCTTGGACTTGTTCACACGCTCAATGATGTCAAACGTAGCAGAAAGAGATGAGGTAGATACTCCAAAGGTAGTGGATGCTTTGGAGGATGAAGGAGGTATTACCTTAGAAGTTAGGATGGTTTTAGCAATGGTGGTGAAAGATTGGGAAGCAATGGCTGATTTTGTATGATCATTTAAAGTTTTGGAATAATTTGCCTTTGTAGAAGTAGAATTGGAGTTAGGAAAAGCATTTTGAGACTTACTTGAGATAGTAAACAACTTCTTTCTCACTATGAGGTATGGATTCTCTTTCGCAGACTCCATAGAGGGCAGAAGTGGATATCCTCTATTAATTATTTTGTTTTATAGATTCATCACTTGAGGATCTTATTTTTTCTCTTTTCGAGGCAGTGGAGGAGGAAGCTTCTTTTTGAGACTGTGAATGGGTGAATATTACACACGAGAATCTAGGTGCATCTTCATCATCGTCATCTTCTCCTAAGGAATACTCAAGGAAATTTATTTATGCATCATCTTCTACTTCTTCAATATCAAGGATGTTACCATCCTCATTTTCTTCTTACAACTCTTCAATTTATTCTTCTTCCTCTTCCACATCATAAGCTACATTTATTGAAGGTACCTCAAGAGCAATTCTTTGTCGAGGCAATGAGCCAATTCTTTTCTTATTACGAAAGTTACTCTTAGGAGCATATTTGTTTATGGAAGCTTGAGCCAATTGCTTCTTAAGGGAGAAAACATTTTTTGCTAACTTCTAAACTAATGAGTCTGTTGTTCTAGAACTTGAACTTTGGCCTTTTCCCTTGCTCGAACCTTCCTTAATTTTCCCTGACATCTTCAAATTCAACAACAAGCCTTTATGCCTCATCAAAATCATCGGGTTGAGTTCTTCTCATCATGAAACTTACCTCAAGGAGCTGAGCATTCGCGAAGAATCTCAACTTGTTGTCTTCCATAGGTCGGGTAGCTTCAGGGATTTTGTAGAGCATTCGATTGAACTTTGTTACAAACTCCCACATTGGTTCGAATGTCTCTTTCTTTAGTTGATACCATTGGTCCATAAGGGCATGGGCATCTTCGACAGGTTTGAACCTAGATTCAAACTTGGTCTTCATGTCATTCCAATCAGTGATGGACCTCCTTGGTAGATGGTAAAACCAGTCTGCGGAAACATCTTGTAAGGACTCTATAAATAGACAGACGGATACATCCTCGTAGAGATTTATTTACAAAACACTCATAGACTTTGTTTTCAATTCATGTTCTCTTGAGCACCAAAATGTCTATATCTTTAACATGTTGAGGTAAGTATTGTAAAACATAAGATATATCATGTGGGAAATTGATAGTGTGACCATTATATTTGTATTTTCCACAATGACATGTGTAACTTGCACTATGGGGCTTATTCTCACAATTAACATTTCCTCAGCTTAAGTAAGAGTGCTTAATGCCCGAGGTTGTGGTCTAGGGTCCATGTTGTTCCAACTAGAAAATTGATTACCTTTTTTCTCATTATTACATCCATTGCAAATGGTATTCCATTTTTTGTTTTTTATTAGTGGTAAATGGTTTTGGGAGGGACCATACCCAGGATTACAAAAAGCCCAAAATCCAGAAAAGCGTTAGTAGCAATGTGGTGTTTTCATAGGTGGGGGCTACACCCCCCAAAAAAGGCCTAGAAGCTAAATATAACAAAGTGAAACATAGGCAGAGAACAAAACTTCCAACATGGAGCACAAGAACAACAAAACTGTAGCCTAACAACAGTTACACAGACGACAAGAAACAACAAAAATATACAAAAACCAAAAGGGGCCAAACATCCTTACTGAAGAGATTTCTTAAACACTTTTTTCATGTCCTCTATATCTTTGAAGAGGTTCAGGGCAGTCTTCTTTGTTGGGTCCTTGCTACTGGAGGAGAAATTCCTCTTTGTAGATTTACCTCCTTTCTAGAGGTCCTCAGGAATGTCGTTGACTTCACAAATTTTCTTACCCTGAATATGAAGAAAATCGAGGATATCCTGTTGCATGTTGAGATGATTGACTTGTTTAGTGACAATATTCTCCACAGTAACTTCCATGGCCTTATGTTTCTGACTAAGATCCTCAAGCCTTTTTTCAATATCCATAGTAGGACTTGTTTTACTTTTGTACTATCAATAAAAAGAAGAGAAGTTTCTCAACTTGTTCCTGAATCTAGGTTGGCATTTCTTTGGCAACTGAGGCCAAGGGATTCATTCTAGTCTTACTTATGGTCAACAGATTCTCAACAACATCCACATCTTTACCTTTACCCACACTTCTGAGAGTTCTTTTGGCTGGAGGGGGTGAAGGGGGCCCTGAGAGCTTTGGTTTTTTTGGGTTGCATGGGAGATGGAAGATTGGAGCTGGAAGGGTTATTTGTAACCATTTCATGACAGTAGTGATGGAGGAGAAGGATCACACCTTGGTGGAGGGGAAGACCTCTCTTATGAGAATGAACCTCTAGAATATATCTCTCAAGGGATTGCAAAATATAGTAGGAGAGGTTAACCCTATGAGACCTTCTGAAATGATTCAAGAGAACCAAATGGTGAAGAGGCAAAGTGGAAAATCTACCTTCAAGGGTAACTTACCTGACCACCATACAAGTTACATCATCGTAGGGAGTTGGAATAGACGAACAGACAATGCCCCATTTGTTTCTGATCCCTGAAGAAATTTCTTTTCTTTTGCATCCTTATCAAACTTATTCCTATAGAACTTAATGCCATCAGAGCTCAAACCAGTAACAAAGGAAATTAAAATCTCTGTGATTTGCAAATCTCTGCCTTTGTAATTGAGGACCCAGTTTTTCCAATGCTTGGAAAACATGATAGAAGTATGTTTGTCAAAACCCTTAATCCTCTGTATAAATGTGGTAAAACCATCCACATCCAGAGCTTTCCATAATTCCATAATTTTGATTTTAACTTGCATTCTTGAAAATGATTTTTGACATATGAAACATACTTATTTGAGAGAGAATTTATTTTTTCGCGAAATTTTTTTTAGCAACAGAAATACCTTATATGGTAAGGGCCTCAAAATGTGTATCAAAACGTTGGCAACATTCATTTTTGGACAGGTGGTGCTTACATATGTTTTTTTTTAATTTTATATATTTCTCTCTTGCGTTAGTTGGTAGCATCTTTGTGTGTTTGATAATTTTATCAGTGTTCATTTTTATAGTCTTTCCTTTTAGTGCTTGTTGCTTTCCCTTTATCAATTATATTGGCATTCACCATTTTCCCTGCAATTTGAATACGAGCAAGAAAATTACAAAACGGAATACAAAAGAGTAAACTACATGAAGTGAATACTGTAGGCAAATATACATATATTTCGTTTATTGACATACAAATAAATACATTTCTTTTATTCAATCATATATTCGAGTACAATATAAAATAATATGTATAATTACATAACAAAGCTAAACCTATAAATTATAAATGATTACAGGTTGTCTTCCTTTATAAAAGTAGTAACTACAACATCATGGGTAGGTTAGGTTTCTTTTTTTACACCATGTACAATAGTACATTTTTCTTGCTCATTTTCATTATACACTTCTTTTTTGTTATCAAAATGAAGTCATATGTATGAAATAGTACTTATTCCATAACAATGCACACCTGCCCTGATGATGGATCTAGGTGATACAAATCATGTGCAGTCAATCCCATTATGATAGTGACAACATCTTCGAAAGCAGTTGCCTAGAATGGACTTGTTTTAATCTCCAGCAACAAGTTTAAGGCATACCTATATTCACATTGCTCTAAATATATAGTATATTTATGACAATGCCAAGTGTTGTTTGTGTTTTGTATTGTTTTTTTCCGGATTGCTTCCCGCCAACTATATTAGTAGCAGGGTAATAAAAGCTACTCATATTTACATAGATTATGGTTGCAACCAAATAAATCGTATTTCTTAAGTAAAGCTGCGAAAGATGGGGAAGCTTAGTAATAGTCATAACGTAGGGTTTGACATCACTCAACGATAAAGGAACATGTTGGAAGGTTTTTGACACAAACCACCTCTCTACTTCCTTTGTTTGTGTCATTGTTGGTTGAAAAGTTGTGTATTCAAACCAGTAGAAAATGTTGTCACCATGCCTCATTTTACTGCAAGCATTGCCTTCACAGATAATCCCTCATGTGAAATATCCCTTGTGGGATACCACTTAAAAATGCACCAAAAAATATAAAATTACAGCAAACACAAATTCTGATTTTTACAAATTTTTAACAACTAGGGCAGTGAACTGAAGAAAATTAATATCTCTCAAAATTCCCACTCAAATCACTTTGAATTTTTAGGAGAGCTTGCTAATATTATAAAGAACATAAGAAAACTATTTTTGGAATTTTTGGAATAATATAATGCAACCAAAAAATTACAGAAAGCCCTAAACAAGGGTAAAACTTCAAAAATTCATAACTTCAAAAATAAGCAATATAAAATTATGAAATTCTGGAAGTTACATATACTAATATGGAGAATGAAACCCCAACCTTCAGATCTGAAAATGGTAACCTGAAAACCCTCCAAATAAGGGCTGCAACCCCCATAACAAGTCGCCCCTTTGGAAGATGGTCAAAACCCTTTAGAAATCCTCTAGAAATGATGTCAAACCCTATTCTTATCGCTGCCGTAAATCTAATATTAAAACCCTTTGATTTCCCCCACAAAATGTCTCCGAAACCCTTCCTCTGAAACCTCTGAAAATATCCCTGTAAATCAGCCCTGAAAACAACCCCAAAATGACAAGCTAGAGTAGATCTCTCACTACCGAAGAATGCCCTGCTAGCTAGGGATGGATCTCTCACCACCGAAGCTAGGGTTCTTGTGGGATTTCACTCCACAAGTTGTAAATTTGCAAGCAACAGTTGCACATGAAGGAAAATAATTATGTATGCAAGAATGACTCTATCACTCCCTCAAACCTCCTTTTATAACTTTTCATTAGTTTTTTCCAAGTTGGGAGCTCCATGTGGGACTAAAAGTGACTTAAGTGACCCCAACGAAGAAATAGAATAATAAAGTACTATTAGTCCCACCCTAATGACAAAATATAACATCTATTACCACCAAGTCGCCCAACTTAATGTCAACGACAAAATAGAACAAAAAAAAACAATGTGGTAATAAGTCATCTATACCCAATAGCCTCTAGAGTATTTAGCCCCTTGGGTATGACCAAGGCTAAGACTAAAATATGGCCCTTAGGCCTTTGGCGTAGGAAAGGGGAAATTACAGTCATCACTTCCCAAATTTTGCTTGTCCTCAAGAAAATACAAACTAGGATGTTGCAAAATATGTTCTCCCTCCCAAGTGGCATCCTCAAGTGGCAATCCCTTCCACTGCACCAAATACTTTGTGATCACTATGTTCCTCAAGCTCCTTTGTCTCACCTCAATAATGGATTCTGGCTCTAACACCAGCTTCCCCTCCTCATCCAATGGCGGAAACTTTGTAGATGGTACAATATGTTGCCCAAGTGCCTTCTTAAGGCACAAAACATAGAAGACATTATATATATTACTATGCTCTGGTAGATCTAGCTCGTATGCAACTACCCCAACTCGTCGAACTACCCGGTATGGACCATAAAACCATGGTTTAAATTTCTCTGCACCCTTCTGCTTCAGTGAGGACTGCCTATAGGGCTACAAACGTAGGAATACCAAATCCCCAACCTTAAAATATCTCTCTATTCTGTGCCGATCTGCATATACCTTCTATTGATTATGTGCCTTCTGAAGGTTCTCCCTGAGAGCCTTCATAATATCCTAGTTCTCCTGTAACCAATCTTGAGCTTTGGGAGCTCAGCTATTCGATAATACCAAATCCACAAATGTCATAGTGTTGTACCCGTAAAAGGTTCGAAAAGGAGTCATGCCTATGCTCATCTGATAGGTGGTATTGTAGCAATACTCACCCATGTGTAACCATATAATCCATGCCCGATTGATGACCTGACACATAACTCCGCAAATAGCCCTCTATCCACTTATTGACTATCTCTGTCTGCCCATCTGTCTGTGGGTGATAGCTAGTGCTAGGAGTCAACTCTGTACCTGCTAGCCTGAAGAGCTCCTGCCAAAATGTGCTCATGAATATCTTATCTCAGTCACTGACAATATTTTTAGGAAACCCATTTGTAGCATAAAGATACCTGTATAGAAAATTTGGGCCACATCTGTTGCCTCATGCCCCTTGGGTAGGGAAAAGAAATGAGCATACTTAGTTAACCAATCAACTACAACATAAATGCAGCTATACTCATGTACCAAGGGAAGCCCTGTGATAAAATCCATAGATATGCTTTCCCATTTCTGTTCGGGAATGGGAAGAGGCTGAAGTAATCCTGCAGGAAAAGAATGCTCGGATTTGGTTTGCTGGCAAATCATACACTCTCACATGATTAAGGACATCGTCCTTCATCCCTTTCCATGCAAATCTCTCCCTGATAAACCTGTATGTTTTGAAATACCCAGGATGCCTAGCTAATGGTGTATCATGTGTTGCTCAAAGGATCTTCTCCCTCATCTTGGACCCTGGTACAAGGAAAATCATATCCTTGTAGAAAATGAGATTATCCACTACTCTGTATCGGTCATCCTCATTTAATACCATCCATGATCTCACGTGCAAACTAACTTTTTGTGTGCATACTCAACAAGTATATGAGCCTTCCAATCCACTAAAATCTCAGACATAGAACTAAGCATAGAAGTAAGTTAAGGCCTCCTAGATAAAGCATCAACAAAAATATTATTCTTACCTCTAGTGTAATCTATGTCGAAGTCAAAGGTTTGTACCTTGGTTCACCCATCTCTGTTGGTGATCGTTGAGCTCCTATCTGTCCTTAGGAATAACCTCAAACTGTTGTGATCCATACGAACCACAAATTTGTACTGCCCACAAGGTACTGAGCTAAATATTGGCCAAAGCATGCATAATGGCCAATCATCTCTTTGTCATAAATTGAACACCCTCTCTCCATTCGGTTTCAATTTCTTACTCTCATAGGCAATAGGATGCATATCCTGCATGAGAACTTCCATCAACACCCTCTTTTGATGCAACGTCGCACTCTAAAACTGGGCTAGGCAAGAGAAATCTGGTAATGCGAGAACGAGGACATGAACTTCGTTCACCTCCTTGAGTTGATCAAAAACATGTTGTGCTACCTCTGACCAAGGAAAAGCCCCCTTCTTGGTCAAATTGGTCAATTGAGCAGTTCAACCGAGAGAAATTCTTCACGAACCTCTTTTAGTATGTGCATAACCCCACGAATCCTCTCAAATGGAGTCAACGTCCTAGGTGCTAACCAATCCAGGAATTGCCATTGTATCTTCTCTCTATCCTGACCTTCACTACACCCTCACTTTATCACATATCCCAAATATAGAAGTTCAGTCATGCCAAACTCATATTTAGAAGCTTTCGCATATAGTGAATTAGCTTCTAATATCCCCAATATCTCACCAAGGTGCCTTCTATATGTGTCCTCCCAAGTCCTGATTATAGACCAAAATATCATAAAAGAAAACCAATACAAACTGTCCGTATCTGGCGGTTGAGCACATGGTTCATGCTCAAGACTAGGAATGTAGCTAGAGCACTCTCGTTTAAACTTTCTATCCTTTGGAGGGCATCATTAGTCAAGAACTCAAAATGACCATAATGGCATTTGAAAGTTGTCTTATGACTTTGATCTGATGATATCTAGATCGCAAATCTATTTTTGAAAAATAGATTGCACCATGTAGCTCATCAACCAACTCATCAATACGTGGTACTGGATACTTGTTCTTTATTGTCTTCTTATTGAAGGCACAATAGTCTATACACATTCGTATGGTCCCATCCTTCTTCTTCACCAATACCACCGAAGAAGCAAAAGTACTGTCATACTCGGTCTGCAATATGCCCAATATTAATTTTGAGCTCATTGATAGTCTTCTCAATCTCATTGATAGTCTTCTCAATCTCATCCTTAACTGTTTGGGGTGACTGATAAGGAGAAGTAACCACATTCTAGCATCCTAGGAGCTCATATCACATGCAGCAAATTCCCTATCAAAGAGGTATGCCTGGAGGTATGTCACCAAAAACCGTACTATGCCTATCCAATAAGCCATGTATGTCCAACTTCTAGTCGTCACCATCACTCTCCTCAAAGACCTCTATGAATTGGGCCTTCCCTCTACCCCTGCAATCATGTCTTTGGCAACCCAAGGTGTGCGGAAATCGAAACATAATTTCTTTCACCTCAACTCATCTCTGTCCTCTCTAGATACGAATGGTTTTCTGGCTGCATCTTGCCTAGGTGGAGGTACCTTTAGTTGTGAACCATTGGATCTAGAAGGGAAAACCTTAGGTTGCACTTGAGGTGGAAACCTCGTCTTAAGAGTGGATAACTCCAAATCACGAGCTCTCCTAATAGCCTCATGCAAAGAAGAAGGCTCAAATGCCTTCACAAACCCAACGAGAGCACATCTATCAAACCGGTTGTGAACAGTGAAATCAACATCATCTCCATAACATCAGGTACCATGACTGATAATCTCTGAAAATATCTGCGATATACTTGATCCAGGGAACTGGTCTGTCTCAAATGAGTCAACTCTTTAAAATACCTGTCAAGGTCCCTCCTATCAAATTGCTCACTAGCCTCTGTGTGAACTTACATAAGTAGTAATGTGTATGTGTCCAATTGTGTAATCAATCTGTGATGCCACCAATCATGAGCGTCTCCCTCAAGATGTAAGATTGCAAACTTTATTGCATCTTTCTCACACATGATTCAAGTCGAAATATGTCTTCAACTTCTGAACCCAAGACTGTGTAGTACACTTCTTAGAACCATCGAAGTGTGGAATAGAAATCTGTCCCAATCTCCTTTGTAACTCTGGTACCTGTATCTGATGATCTCTCTTAGGCATGTTGTCAATCTTCATTTTGTAATATTCCTGGAATGGCATGTTGTCACCAAAAGCCCTCACTCAAGGTCTAGTACTTTTCCCAACAAGACTCCTCATCTAAAATATCCACCGGCTGCCATACCTGTGAAACTTTCGGATCCTTCACGAAAGAAGGTTCATGAAGCCCCAAAGGTCTGGTAGAAGAATGGGGAGACCGCTGCCCTGAATGTCCACCCTCACCTCTTTGACCATATTGTCCCATATTTCTATTTTCTACTCTCTTTGTATGAGCATCAGTCCTGCCCTATGCTAATCTCTCGGTGAGCTGGCTCAAATAGAGATTGGTAGTCTCCTGCTGCTTTACCATGTTGGTGAACAATTGTTTCATTAAATCCACACACATATCCTCACTGTCTCTGTCTCCCATCTTTCAACCCCAACAGGCTGGAGAAACAACTGCTCTGATACCACTGAAATATCCCTTGTGTGATACCATTTAAAAATGCACAAAAAAATATAAAATTCCAACAAACAAATTCTGATTTTTGCAGATTTTTAACAGCTAGGGCAGCGAACTGAAGAAAATTAATATCTCTCAAAATACCCACTCAAATCACTTGAAATTTTTAAGAGAGCTTGCTAATATTATAAAGAACATAAGAAAACTATTTTTGGAATTTTTGGAATAATATAATGCAGCCAGAAAATTACAGAAAGCCCTAAACATGGGTAAAACTTCAAAAATTCGTAACTTCTCCAATAAGCAATATAAAATTATGAAATTCTGGAAATTACATATACTAATATGGAGAATGAAACCCCAACCTTCAGATCTGAAAATGGCAACCCGGAAACCCTCCAAATAAGGGCTGCAATCTCCAAAACAAGTAACCCCCTTTGGAAGATGGTCAAAACCCTTTGGAAATCCTCTAGAAATGATGTCAAACCCTGTTCTTATCGCTGCCGTAAATCTGATCTGAAAACCCTTTGATTTCCTCCACAAAATGTCTCCAAAACCCTCAAAACCCTTCCTCTAAAACCTCTGAAAATATCCCTATAAATCAGCCTTGAAAACAACCCCAAAATGACAAGCTAGGGTAGATCTCTCACTACCGAAGAATGCCCTGCTAGCTAGGGATGGATCTCTCACCACCGAAGCTAGGGTTCCCTGTGGGATTTCACTCCACAAGTTGTAAATTTGCAAGCAGCAGTTGCACATGAAGGAAAATAATTATGTATGCAAGAATGACCTCTATCACTCCCCAAACCTCCTTTTATAACATCTCATTACCTTTTTCCAAGTTGTAAGCTCCGTGTGGGACTAAAAGTGACTTAAGTGACCCCAACAAAGAAATAGAATAATAAAGTACAATAAGTCAACGAAGTAGAATAATAAAGTACCACCCCAACGAAGATATAGAATAATAAAATACTATTAGTTCCCCCTAATGACAAAACATAACAATTATTACCACCAAGTCGCCCAACTTAATGTCAACGACAAATTATAACAAAAAAATAATGTGGTAATAAGTCATCTATACCCAATAGCCTCTAGAGTCTTTAGCCCCTTGGGTATGGCCAAGGCTAAGACTAAAATATGGCCCTTAGGCCTTTGGCGTAGAAAAGGGGCCATTACAACATGGCACATTTCAGCTAATAAATGTCCCTCACGTTTGCTAAATATTCCCCATAAGTTAATCTTTATAGCATGTCAAGAGGTTAACATTAGAACAGTTTGATTCTTGGTGCAGTTTCATCGGATCATGCATATAATCGACATAAGGAGTGATGAAACAACTCAATTACGATCCATGAGCATTTCACGGATGTCATTTCATATGTCTGATTCAATGTCTACAAATTGAAAACTTTCCTGACTATGTTTTACTCTTTTGCATTCAACATTAAGCTCATTAACTATCTAGCCTATCAAGGATGATTCAACATGTTGAAAAGTTGACGTACTCAACATTAATCAAATGTCTTTAAATATTTTAATGGCCATCAATGTCATTGTCATCGCAATCCATTATGTTGAAGTTGAAGACCCACCATGGACTCGTCTCCTATGTAATATTGTATGAGGTATCTCGAATCTAGAAATTGACCTATCACAATCGTTCCTATTTACATTGGTAAGGATTCAATTTTGCTATTGGATTTATGGCATGCTTGGGATTTTAGTCAACTTTAAGTTATTTTTTTAATTTCCTTTGTATATTCTAACATATTTGTATATCATGGCAACTAGTTGTCCCCCAAAATGCTGGAAAAAGTATGCGGTCCTAAAAACCTTGTCTCATTGTCTAGGTAAATACGACTATTTATGAAGAAGAATTAGAATAGATATGTAAAACAAGACACAAAAAATATTTTGAGATAACAATAGTGCATCTAAATACACGTATACCAATTTTTTTAATGCACATAACATTGATCTAAATATGTCTAAATAGGTTTTTAAAAGGTACATGATAATTCAAGCCGTAGTGGCCCGATAAAATGTATGAACGACAAGTACCTGAACACAAATTGGTAGCAAATGATACATACATTGTTGTGATCTAATAGGTAGAATGTGATGATGTGAGTAAATGAATAAATACATATGCAAAGGAGATTACATATTTATATATGGTCGTAAGAACAAATGGGTGAAAAATGCATTCAGACAGTTGATAAAATATTGAGGCTCAAGTATCAACCATTTCAAGACCACTCAATAAGAAATCAAAGAAAGATTGATACATGATGCAAAATTGCAAGTTCAAAGAGTGGTATCACCTATCTTAGAATGTTCAGAATACAGCTCAATAAAAATGGAATCTTAATACTAATATTTTCAGGCTCTGAGATCTACTGCTTAGGAGCTAAATTTCAAAAAATGCATGAATTTTTTTCAGCATTTCCATCAAGTTTAAAATGAGTGCTCGAATTAGTAAGATTGTTATTTCAGCAAGGTGACAAAGTATATTTCATATTGTGTATAGTATTTGATCTTAATAGGATGTGCAATAACACTAAGTGTAGTCAAAAAACTATTCAATAGACTATCCTTATCAAATGCACAAAGTAAATTTGTTTCCCACACTTTGGACAACAATGTACGCTACATTTAAAAAACATTAATTTATTTCTAATTTAGGATTGGCCTAGAGCGTAGGCCCTACCAGCTTTGTGCGTGCTAGTTACGGTCAGCTATTCAGGGCCTATAGTATTTCCCTCGGTTTTTACGCTGTGATATTTGCGCAAGTATTTTTTAAAAAGGATCACAGGAAAAACTAACTGCAAACAAACGTTAAGAACAATGCATATGAAATCATATGAATAAGAATATGTTTTTCTTTTAAGTTTTTGTAAATACCAATTGTCTAGTTATGGGGAAAAATGTATAAGAATCAACTGCGAATAAATTCAAACTGAGGTTTCCATCATCAACAAGATTTTATATAACAACAAGAGAGCCCAAAAAAAAAAAAAACATAACTTCAAAAAATTGGGCCTCCCGCTGCAGCCTAATTGTACAGGGTGTAGCAGATTAGTGTTCCCTCCGTTGGGAATGATCATAGTTTAAGCATAATTCGCATAACAGAACCCCAACTGAAGAATGCATGATACAAACCAGAGATAAAAGAGGGCCAATTGAGGAAATAATGAAAAGAGAGAAGGACCTGGTAAAAAAACAGCGAATAACTACTCGCATGAGAAATGAAATGAACTTTGAGAACTCAACCAAAGCTTTAAAAAATGAATGTTTTTAAAACAAAATATACAACAGCAAAGCAAAATACCTCTAGACTGATATGATGCACCCGCAGCCTTCCAAATCCTTGTGATCAGAACATACTGACTCAAAAATTACATGCAATGGTATATAACACGAGCTATGGAAGGTGCCAAAGGATGGTGGCATGCAACCAAAGTAACAGGTGGCTGGAAAATCTGAAAGGAAGCAGAAAGACAACCACGAAAAAATCTGGGCTATTTAGGTTGTAATTGGGTTAATTTCTTATCAAGCAAGGATAAGTAAATCATAAAATCTAACTGGATTATATGGTATTGATAAGAGTAATCAATAAAGTAATACGTGTTTTATTTGTTTCATCATTTTTATTGTTATATTTTTTTCCTAAATATATTTTGGTATTTCCTCAAATAGTTCTGAACTTGTGTATATATGTTTCGACGTTTAACAAAAATCTACATAGTTACAATAATTAAAATATTAATAATTTTTTTTTAAAAATGATATCAATTTTATTTATTTTATATATATATATTTCATCTAGAGAAATTATTGTACCTACTTCCTTCAATTGGTTGATCCAATGGTATGGAGTTACTTCTTTTTTTGTTCGTCCATCTTACCATCAAATGAAAAATTTTGAGTTATCTTACAAATTGAATAATTTTTTTTTAATTTGATAAATAAATGGTCATCACCCCTGATAAATGCAAAATATTAATTCATTTCTAAGAATTTGAAAAAAGAAAGATAGACTAAACCCCCCTTTTTTTATGTTGATGTCGGTTGTATGGCACACATCTAAGGCAAAAAGTTGGCCACCTTTTATGTAAAACAATTGTGACAATAATTTTCTAATATTTCCTTTCAAAAATATAAAATAGTGTTATTTATACATTGTTAATAAAATATATAAAAGACTAATCTATATTTATTAATTATTTTTAATATATATTAATTTAATTCATATATAAATTTATGTAAAAATGGGGATTGTATTTTAAAGAGATAGGTCTTATATGACAATTGTTTTAAGTATTTATACATATACTACAATTAAAATCATGAAAAATATCAAAAAGGTTATTATTTACCAGTGGCCATAAATTTTGAACTCCCGCCATATCCTTTTTAGGAGATAATATTTTGAACAATATAAACACTCCTCTGTCATTTCATAATAGAATAAATACATTTTTGGGGTGTGAAAAAAAAATGGGTGTGTCATAAATTCATTTCATTTGTCTTGTTTATGCAAACAAAAACAAACTTCCCAATTTTCTAAATTGCATATTCATAATAAATATAAATTTTCCCAAAAAAACAAACTTCCCAATTTTCAGTCATAGAATTGCATATTCATAATAAATATAATTTTTCCCAACAAAAAGTTGATCGTGATTCACATATCACCAATTGCCAAAGAAATTCCTACCAACATTGACATTTGGGCATGTAGAGCTAAAGGAAGGGGCCACAACCGACTTAGACAAATTAAATGGGAGCGCCACTTTGATGTACCACCCCTTTCATAAACAACGCAGTACAAACACCACCTCCAATACCAATCAAGATGCAAAAGCTACAAGAGGGCAGACAAACAAAATAGGAAAACTACATTGTGACTTAGAAAAACATAACATCTAGCAATTTAGTGTTATTGCATGGTGGGACCATAAGATACCCACTGCCCTAGGTTGGCTTTCATACTCCAAACTTGTTGACAATGTTAATTTTTAATCAATATTATGTGTCAAATTCAAGATAAGAACGTTATCAAAATCTTTTCCCCTAAGTTATCGTGAGGATAAATAACTTGTACTCTTGAAACGGAGGTAGTAAATTCAAATTCTATAGGGATAAGTTATGTAGACCATATATTTGAAGCATAGTGATGTGCCTCTTACATATTGGGAGTATGGGGTAATCCCATATATTAGACACTACCATGAAGACCCAAATCAAGATACCCAACATCGTAGACCATAAAAGGACACATCCCATTTCCTTTTAAGTAATATAAACCACTCATAGAGGATGATTGGCATCATAGAGTTTTAAAAATTCTTTCTTTTCCTTTTCTTTCTTTTAATAGAGTAATCTTATTCAACCATAGGATTAGCTATATATATTTGAAGCATAGTGATGCATCTCTTTAATGTTGAGAGCATGAGGCAATCTCATATGCTACAAGCTATCATACACATCTAAACCAGGGTACTTGGCATCAGGGGCCCATAAAATAACCTTCCCTTTCTCTTAAAGGAGTAATATAATCCAACCGTATAAAATGATTGACATCATAAACAGGGATCAAATTTGAAGTCGTCAATGCCCTTCAAACGTCTTTCGATGTGTCATAGAAGGGTGATTAAAAATTTACACTTGGAAAAAATTTGAAATTTAAAATTACACTTGAATACTAAAAGACACTAAAATTTTATAAATTTTCATTAAAAGGGTTGAACTAAAAAAATAACTTGTCATGTAATTTGTTTGCTAAATTAATTTTGATAATTTATTAAATTTATTTTTATAAATAAAATATTAAATAATAATTAGAGCAACAAACTTCATGTGTTATCTTTCTATTTTCTATATTAAAAAAATATTCACTCACTTCAAACAAAACATTCACAAAATCACTAGTCTACAATATAAGCAATTACCTTGCTCTTTCTATTTCCAAATATCCATATTTATTTTGCTAGCTTGTAAATCATGTTTGAAATTCTCTTATTTATTTTGTAAATTGGTCATTTCAATTATTTATCTTGATTATTTAATTTAAATAAATTTCAAAATTATTATTAAATGTTTATATACTTAATAATTTTAACGTTTTCCATATTTATTTTATTTAAATTAATTAGATATGTATTGAAAGGAAATTAACCTTTTCATTTTTGTATTCAAAGGTAAATGTCTATAATATAAGCAATTACCTTGCTCTTTCAATTTTCAAAATAACCATATTGTGTTTTAACTTTTGCTAGCTTGCAAATCATGTTTGTTAATAATTTTGACATTTTCCATATTTATTTTATTTATATTAATTAGACATGTATTGAAAAAAAATTAACTTTTTCTATTGAAAGGTAATGTATAGTTTGATTTGTCATTTACCACGGGTAAAGCTTAACCTCACATGTCAAATTAAAATATGAGGAGCCCTTCAAATTTGATCATGGATCATAAACCTCAAAAAGTTATTTCCTTCCTTCCCTACAAGAGAGTAATACCTATAATCCAACCATAAGTATAAACTACATAAACTTTCTAAAATAATACTTCGAGAAACTTTCTTAAAGATTAGAAACTACATACTTTGAGCAATCATAATCCCAAAGAAAACAAGAGATGCTTTTTAATTTTAATTTTTTCCCTTAAAGATTGGTGTGTGTGCATATGCATCTAATGATCGAAAACCAATCTGTTGATATGGTATATATCAAGTTCACCAAATACTTTCAGGCACAATTGTGCCTAAAATATCGAAGGACTATACATTAGCTTTTCTACAGTCCAAGAAATTCATGCATACATTCCAGAGTGGATGTATATCAATGTTAAAGACACCTGAATTTAAAGTATATTAATGTTGAGGAAACCTGAAATTAACTCGACTTATACACAAACGATTATTAAAGCTTTCCTACAGTCCTAGAAATTCATGCATTTGAACTCTATAATGATAGACTGCAATCAAAACAGATATAAATCTAGTTTCTGGTTATCTAAAGAATCATTTAAGAAAAAAATATGATGCCTTCTGTTGGTGTGTAAAGGTAAGACATGCATTTTCTTTTTTAGCTTAGAAAACCATGGGCAGATTTTTGGGTACCCCTACCATTACACCACAACCCCTAACTATCACACAGTAGACAAATGTCTAATTAACAAATAAACATAATCATTATATTGACTAATTTCTTAAAAACTGAAAACAGTTATAGCTAATGAAGAACTTATCTACCTTTTGCATGCTTCCTAAGAAACTTCTCCTACCTAGGACTATCAAGACTTTTCTTTAAAACTGAAAACAGTGGAACTATGGACCATGCAGAGAATTTATCCACCTTTTACAAGCCTCCTGAAATGTTTTCACTGGAGTTCAGAAGTCTGGCTTGAGTCTCTTAATACATTTTTCCCTCTATTGTATCTTTGTTCTTCCTGTTAATAAGTTTAACATTCGGATAAAATAAATGGGAAAACATCCATGCAACACAATTGCAAACACAAATTTAATAAAAGCATATTAAAAACCCATAACTTCGTACTCACAGATATTAAGTCTTTATCACTACATACAGAAACCTCTTCATGAGTCTGCATATATGCTTATTAATATCACACTCAAAGTTTTAGCTACCACTAAATAAAGGTTATGTGCACTCAAATCACAACATCATTTGCTTATTAACAGTGTGCTCATAGTTTACGTATCACTCAGTAAAGCTTCTGTGTCTGAATCACTCGTCATCATAAGATTTGCGATGATGACCGTGATGGCGCCCATGCTTCTTTTCTTCATGGTCATCACCCTGTCACATGCGCATTCAGAAAGAGCTTTAGCCTCTTTGAAGAGAACGCATGTATGGAAAAAATCAACAATAATTTGTCCATGTCTGGATGTAAAATAAAGATTATAACAAGACAAGAAATAAAAAATTTCAATTCTTGCAACATTCATTTTGGGAACAAGAACAGACATTTGTTATGCCCTTTGATACCAATCAATTTTCAACAGGTAAGCTTAGAATGAAAGCATCATTATTTACAACATTCAAAATTGTACGCCTGTCTCAAATTTCAATATATCCTACCTGTCCAGGAGAATAAAACATTCCCATGATTTTAACTATGTTTCTAAGACAACCATATGCAATCTACCATCCAAATCTTTAGCAAGGTGTAACAAACAAAATCAATTAACATCGTGGAGGCAGGTGCTACAAAAGAGAGATCAAAACATACTGACAATAATAAAGTTCATCAAAAGGAATATGGACACGGGAGCAAAACAATGTCACTTGTTAATCCAATCCAGCTTGGAACACACTTATAAGAATATATTGTACTGGTGAGATCTTTCATGGGATTGCACGCTTATAAGAATATATTGTACTGGTGAGATCTTTCATGGGATTGAACCCTTCAATGGAGCTCCCTGTAGATCAGGACACAGACATCTGTTTTGCAAGAGGATATTACAACTTTTTGAACTTACCCGTAAATGAAAAGACAATCTATAAAAACATATGCCTTGAACATAGCAATATATGTAGAATTACTCAAACCGAGCACCATTACATTGGAAGTATATATGAAAAAACAATTTTGCAGATAATGCATCACTTTCTACTAAAGGTTTGTAAACTGAACAAATACATAGGAAAATTCCAGAGCAAAGTAAAACACTTTAGCAGTTGCATAAAAAGAACATACTTAGTTTCCAAATTATTGTCAATGTTCATGACTGAAGAACTTAAAAAGGTAATCATGATCATGAGAGATGGACTCTTGAGAACCACTACTCATGAAATATGGATGAATGTAGATTATGAATCTAAAACTACACAGTTGAATCCCAAAAATATCATCAGCACAATACAAGGAAGACCAATTCCTTAAAAGATTGTCAAATTTACAGGGAAAAACTTCCTAAAATCCCACAGATTTCTAAAGATAATGATGAAAACCTCTATAATCAGTTTGTAAGCTAATAAATACATGTAGAAGACTCCAAAGCAACACTGAAACAAGAGCTCCTTAATACAAAGAACATTTTCTAAGAGATTGTCAAACTTGGGACTCATCTGAAAAAAGATTTTGAAAGACACAGATGAAAACCATAGAATCAATTGGTTGTAAAAATACTTAAAGTTCAGCCTGAGTTACTTGATAAGGCTTATAACCTTGCAAACCATTTCAGAGGCTGGAAATAGCATAAGAAAAATGACAGGCTGCCAATGAATATGCTAGCTAAGCATTTCTGACTCCTGAATAGTTCAACAGGGATATCTGATATAAACTTTTGGATTATTCTTCAACCCTACAAAAGCTAGCAAAATGAGTAGGAAACTTCAACAGTACTTCACTAAACAAATATATCATCAGTCCTTTTCCAACTAATATACTGTCATATGGTACGAAATTCTTTTGATCATAAGGAAACTATGTCAGGTAGGCTACATAGGAAATGCTTGAGATTTGAGTGCCCTTAATCCAATAGCAATGCAAGAAAGCTTCACCATAAAAACCATGGGTCTGCTTAAGCCAGTTCTTTCTGTTCTAACAAACTGGCAAAAAGGCAAATCTATGCAGACAAGCCAGGAACTCAGAAATTCTTTAATGAACCATGCCTGAGAAATACCTAAATACCAGCAAGCAAAAAGATTGTTCTTTGGTTAAAATCTCCTTAGTAATAAGCCATGTCAGGCAAACAATGGGAACCTGGAGGACTTGTTCAAAGGCTATTACTTAGAAAGGCAGCTATCAAGGCTTTATCAATCAGTTATTACTGTAGAAAGATTCAAGTTATCCTATTGGGGAGAGAATTTGGCTGCAGTCAGAATAACTTGTGAAGATGGGTTACAGCATAGTGCTTGCAGACGGGGGGACGGGAAGGCAAAAAATTCTTTTGTTTTGTTTTATTTATTTTTGTTTGTGCTAATTAAAAAATGGTATAAATGTTTAAAATCTAAAGATAAGTGACTATATCCTATATAATTCTTCCTCGATATAAAACCCATGCATGAGATTTTTGAGTAAGGTATCCAGTATTTTTAATTGCTAATCTGTGTAAATGTGATCAAAGCTCAGGATTCTTTCGATAGATTGCAAGAAGTCACTTGGTCCAAAAAGGTGCAAAAATGGATTTTATGAAAATAAGAAAAATATTGCCATCAATGCGTAGAGCTTGAGAAAATATACACTTTTGTAGAAAACGGCACTAGAAACTGAGCCATAGAATGAAAGTTATGGCACATGCAAGTTTTTGCTGCTGCATCTTCCCGGACCCTTTCCAAAAATGGCAAAAAAAATTTATCCTTGTGAAAAAAAATCCAAAACTGAACTTTTTTGCCAAAAAAAGAAAAAAAAATTTAGTCCCCAACCGAACCTAGCGAACAAGTTCGCTTTTCCCTGAAAATTCGGTCCGAACCGAATTTCGCCTGTGTTCGCCCGAACATGGTAACTATGATCAATTCTCTATCTAGCTCTAGGGACATATATCTTAGAAGAGGGGTACTATCATCTTCTACGGGTCTTTGTACTTTTAGTCTGATATAGTTATTGTGGACCGTACTTTCTAGCTCTAGGCAATACCAAGGTCTCCATGATGGTTTCTTCGGGTTATACCAACTGCTTCATGAATATACTTCTAACTAATTCTAGTCTCCTCTCTTCGGATTATCCATTTGGTTCTCTGTTTCCCCCTCAACTCCACGCTCAAGGTCCATGCCTCGTTGCGCACCCTCTCGATCACTTTAGTGTTCTTCTTCGACAATCTCTCTGGCTTCTCTAGGAGGCTCCTTCCCTCCTCTAGCAACCTTCCCTACTTTACTCCTCATAGTTGGTTTCTTCTTTCCTTCAAAATTACTAGAACAACCCCATACATTCCGTTGTTTGGCCTCTCTCTACAATCGTTCAATCCTTCTCTTTTCTTTTCTTTGATCATTTTCGGACCCTTCAGGAATCCTCTTTAATTTCGGTCGTCTCTTCACCTTCATCTTTCCTCTTCCAGGATTACATCGCTTTGGCGCCCACTTGACTACTTTATACTGCAGGAAATTGGCACCATGGCCTTTTCAATAGCTAGCATCTTAACCAAGAAAGGAAGTTCTCTAGCAAACTTTCCTCTTAATCCAAATAGAAAACGTGTTTCAAAAGAATAAAAAGAACAAGAAAATTGGACAGCAATTTCAGTTACATGCCCGTCAATTGCAGTTTGTATCCAATGGTCAACAAGATGGATCCATGGAAAATCTAGCTTGTGCAACATTTCAACTTTCTCCTCCATCCATTCGTATTCCTCTTTTTGTTCGTGTCTAAAGTAGTAAAATTCCAACCGAGATAACCAAGCGACTAACTATTCAGCAAGCTTGCTCCAGAAGATCTCATGAATGTCTCCATAAATGTAATCCAAACAGATCTTTTCAGCATGAATTCCCATCACTGTCTCTTCAACTTCCATGAATTATTTCATCTTCTCCTGCAGCCATTGTTCTACATCTCTTTGCCCTAGCAGTCATCTTAACATTTTGGGGTCCCGACAAAGGAACCATTCTTAGCAGAGATCCCTGGATCACGGCATTAAGACTTGCAACAAGTTGTAGTCTAGATTATTTATAGTAAGTTGTTTAAGCAATAAGCACAAAGCTTGGTAGACCTTAATTCACAGTTGTGCAATAGCTATATGACATACATAATTCAAGAAAAGAAGAGACAATGACTTGAAAATTTCATAAAACAAGAATACTTAAAATTTAATCAGAACACAGACATGTTTGGGAATGGAAGAAATTAAGATAGATTTCCATTAGGATCCCAGATCAACCTTCTACACACAACACTTACATTTATATCTTATAAGGCGACTGATGACTTATCAATCTCTTTCTCCCTCTACCAAAAGAGATTATTCACATTTTGTATTTATCTAAGAGAACAGTATATCTTCTACTTTTTGTCTTATCTGAATTCTACATTACAATGGGATTGTGCAATCATACAAAATACATCCATCTCCGATTTCTAATCCTTTTTACACTCCAACAGTCATACAAGTACAAGAAGAACTGAAGAAGCAATGAAAACAATGGATTATATCCTAAATAGGAGTCCTTACAAAGCTTTGCAGGATGCCACGCCTATGGAAGCCCAACCCAGAATCACACCTGAGGTAACAACTTTTCATATTTTTGGTTCCGTTGCACATAATTTAGTTCTTGATAGACAATGGAGTAAACTAGATTCCAAAAGTTAAAGATATTTCTTTGTTGGCTATAGCGACCATCTATGGTGTATACACTTATTGATATTTCCACGAGCAGGATTATTGTACGCTCAAACAAAAATTTAAGCCCATGGACTCCATCCTACCTAGAATTTATGGTTTACCGAATGTACAGAAGTTGGGGGTCCCCATGAGACCTATCATTGACACTATGGACTCACCTATTTATGGTCTAGACAAATACCTAGCGGATAGATAAAAAGTATTTAAGTGAAAGACCTTGCATCTTTTGTGAAGGACTCAACCGGCTTTGTACACATGCAAGAAGAGAAGTTTGTTGGTGAACAGGATCTACATGTCAGCTTTGATGTGATCTGACTTTACATCGATTCCTTTAGACGAGAGGTTGTTAATTTTAAAAAGGAAATCGTAGACATAAACAGTTGAACTCACTAAGTTTTTCGTTTCACCTTTTCTGGTGAATTCTATGAACAAAATGAGGGGGTTCCGATGGGCTCTCCCCTATCCCAGATCATGACAAATCTCTAGGAAAAATTTGTGGAAAAAGCATTGAAAATGTCTCCTCTAAAGCTAGAATGGTGGGTTAAATACGTGGATGATACAAATGTTAATTGGCAACATGGTAAAGAGAGCTTGGAATAATGTTTACATCACCTCAACACAATCTGAGCATATAAAATTCATAATAGAAGCATAAGAAAATGGTAAACTATCTTTCATCGATGTCTTAATTATGAGAAATGATGATGGTTCACTTACCTGCCAGATCTATATAGAAAGATAATTCATACGAATGTATACATCAGGGTAGATTCACAACACCATTTGTCCCAAAAGGCAGTAGTACTCAACACTCTTTACAAGATCTTTGAGAAGATAGGGGACATTTTGGATTAGAAAAAACACATCTAACTAGGGTTCAGAAAAGGAAAGGATACAATAATTGGAAAATTTAAGTGGCTTCCCAAGGAGCAAAAAGCGACCCTAAAAACAAAGCTAAAAATGGTCGGGAAATGAACACTTTTTTTCCATACATTGAAGGGACCTCGGACAAAATTGCTAGAATTTTAAGAAGAAAAGGTATTATCACATTTCTTATAGAATAGATCCAATGCCCAAAAACCGAACCAGCAGGTAGCATGAAATTTAACTTCCTAAATAAACGGGAGGCTTGGGAGTGAGAGGTACAAAAGACATGCATACATCCTTGGGTTCAAATTACTTTGGAGGGTGTATGAAGAAGTAGAAAGATTATAGAGCATGATTCTTCACACTAAATATTTGGAAAAATTCAGAAAGAATTTATCATGGGCAAACTCATATGGAAGGTAAGAGATGGTAAAAATGTTAACTTTTGGCAGAAGGCCTTGCTTAAAGATACTCCCTTATGCCAGAAAGAATAATTTGGAGATTACGTGCCTTGTGCATGCCAACATCATGGTTCTAAGGTGTGTGATTATATTCAAATTTAAGATTGGAAGAAAACATGAAAGGCCTTGAACTGGCCTAATTATGATATGTAGGTTAAAGAACAATCTTTATCTCGTCTCCTCTCATGTTATCCCTTATTTTATAAGGCAAGTGAAGAGAGATTAATTTGGGATGGAGCTAAACATGGAAAGGTGGCAACTAAGGAAGCTCATAAGTAAATCATTGGACAAGAGCAATGCATGGGAGAAGCTTTCCTCAGTAAAATTTGGACATCGGATGGATTGCCAAAGGACAATATTTTCCTAGTAGTAACAATCCATGAAAAACCCCACACTTGTGACAAACTAATCAAAAGAGGTCTTCATGAGCCTTCCATTTGTTTGCTATGTGGTGAAGAGGAATGGAGTAATTATATGTAAGAAGATATGTACAAAGAAATCATGAAAAGGAATCAGAATGCACAATTTGTAGATTGTGTGTCCATCATTTTATTGTGCAAGAGATAGTTACACAATGGTTGAGGAGGCTTCAACCGAACATTAGTTAATACATAACTGATATGTAACTTAGTCACAAAGGTAAGCCTTATATTCTAATACCCCCTCTTAAGGCTTATGGTACAAAAAGCAAAAACAAACACACTAACAGAAAATTAGAACATCAAAACCACGCGTTCTTCAGAAGCTCTCTTTGAAAACAGTTCTTCGACCAAGTAGAACTCCATCAACCTGCCTCATAACCCTTATAAAGATGTAGTTCCCGAGTTGAATTCTCAAGTTCTTTGATTCCACCTCTTCAAACTCCTATTTGTGAACCTCCCAAATTATTGGAAAACCATCCATGTTGAGCTACATCCATAGTGCTCCATCAAGTTGTCTCATAACCCTCGTAAGGGTATAATTCCCAAAATCCAAAAACACAAGAACTAACTGGGAAGCCATCCATGTTGAACTTTATTTACACTAGATCCCTTCTTGTCTTCAAAGTGTGGGCTACTTCAAATACATGGTCTTCATCAACAAATTCCTCACAACCTTAAGCATCTAGTACATCTTCAACAATGGCAATATTAACTTCACTTGGTTTGTCTTTGAGCTTTCCCTTGAGAACATCACTAGCTAGAATTCTACAGTTCCACACTATGTGCCTTCTTTTTGCAGTAATAACATCCAGTCTCCCCTTTGTCTTTATTTGGCTTTTTACAATAGTTTCTTGAGAATAATGCACTCTCAAGTCGGGAATCATCTCTTGCATCTCATGCAGTTCACTTTTCTTCAGTTAAGAGAGCTGAAATCATAGCTTATAGAGTTTCCTATAAAGCCACTCAAGTACTCATCTTGCACTTTCTTTCAGGAAGCTTTTCTCACTACAACAGTTTGATTCTCTCCTCCAAAATAGCGCTAATGGTATGACATTGGCGATTTCAACAAGGTGGGTAGACCTTGTGAAACAGACCATCTACCTGTTGAGGTCTAAATGGAGCACAAAGACGTTTTGTGAAGAAGGGCCCAGAAAAGGTTTCTTAATATCAGGTGCAACAATCTCCTTTCACTCAAAGAATATCATCTACAGGGTCCGAGTTTACCTGCGTGTCCCATGGAGGGACTGAAGCACAATTTTAAATGGACGTCGTGCAATTAAAATCTAGGATATTTTTCCCTGGAAAGTGTTCCCATGTTGAACTTTATAAAAAATTGACAGTAACAATTATTAAATATTAAAAAAATTGACAGTAACTACTACTAAATACAGGTGCATCAATCCCTTTCCCTCAAAGAATATCCTCTACGATCCCATAGACATGAAATACAGTGGAGGGCCCGCCCATGTGGAATTCAGGTCCAAATATGACTTTATAGCATGGAATCAAGCTTAACGACAAATTTAAATTCCAGACCATAGCATCTATAACAAACCAGCTAAAAAATTTAGAAACAGACAAAATGGAATAAACTTACATATTTAGGACGACCATATCCCTCTTCCTGATCCGGCTGATAACTGGGTCTTTCGAATTTCGGAGGCTCTTCTTCCTGCTGGTAGTAAGTGGGATTCTGAGGCCTCCTATAGCGATCTGAATCTTCTTCCTCTTCATTTTTCTGGTAAAAACTGGGCTTCTCAAACCTGGGAGGCTGCTCTTCTTCCTCATCCTGCTTACGATAGCTAGGCCTCCTCCATCCCTCAGGCCTCTCCTCACCATACTCCTGAGCAGAAGGCCTGTTCCAGCTGGGAGGCTTCTCCTCAGACTCACCATACTGATTTGGCTGAAAATCATAGGCAGGCTGAGGCTTAGGCCTACTGGGTTTACCATAGCCACTGTACTCCTCAGATTCCCCATACTGACTGGGCTCTGGAGCATAGGCAGGCTGAGGCTTAGGCCTACTGGGTGTACCATAGCCACTGTACTCCTCAGATTCCCCATACTGACTGAGCTCTGGAGCATAGGCAGGCTGAGGCTTAGGCCTACTGGGCTTACCATAACCACTGTACTCCTCAGATTCCCCATACTGACTGGGCTCTGGAACATAGGCAGGTTGAGGTTTAGGCCTACTGGGCTTACCATAGCCACTGTACTCCTCAGATTCACCATACTGATTGGGCGTTGGATCATATGCAGGCTGAGGCTTAGGTCTACTGGGCTTTCCATAGCCACTGTACTCCTCAGATTCGCCATACTGATGGGGTTGTGGATCATATGCAGGCTGAGGCTTAGGCCTATTGGGCTTACCATGACCAGACTCATAGGAAGGCTGTGATCCAGATCCGTAAGTGGGTCTCTCCTCATCTATGTGAGGTTCCCCTTGCCTGCCATAGGGATTGGATTCAGATCCATAGGAGAAGCCTTGAGAGTCCTCGTCACCAGGGTTGGTGGGAAGATAGCAGGTGTCTTCAGATGGGGATCTGGGTCTGCCATAGTTAAGAACTAGATCATACCCACCAGTGTAGGGGTGAGGATCATATTCATCAAAGTCATCCACTGCGTCGCGATCATGGTACCCAGCCATTGATTTTTTTCTCGCGGGGATCAACTGGAGATTGTTCTGTGAAGATTCACCTTCTTGGTATAGATATATAGCTAGTGGTGGTCTAGAAAATTTGAACTACGTGTCCAGAGCGTGTAGCACCGGTAGCAGTTAAATGAAGGTCACGTGAAGCTCATATGACCATGTAAAGGTTCAACCCATTATCCAAATAGGTAGGAGGATCCCAATGCCGATTGCCGACTTTTCTGTTGGCTGAGTTTAATTAGATGCAGAGCCACCTAGGGATATAGGTGAGGGTAACATCAACATCAATTAATGGATATCGGTACACGTGTCTATAAGGATGGGTGTACCGTGAGAGCGATTTTGAGGTACAAGTTACAACTACCTATCTTCTCAATTTTCCTCCACTTTTCTCTCAAAAATGTTGGTAATGGTTAAACTAGCAATTCCACATGAGTTGCAATTTATCCCTGACAATATAACAATTTGTTAGTTTGATGGATTTGTAATTTGTAATAAAATGTGTATTATTTTAAATTGTTTGGTGTTTCTGTGATGGGGAGGAGAGAACGATACAGTGAGTTATGATTTCCTATTATGCCTTGACAGATGTCCATATATTGTTGCAAAATTCTTATTTTGCTACGGCACACGAGTATGTTCGCAAAGGTGGCATGATCGGTTTGAATATATGTTTCTTGTATTTGATGTAACAAAATATTACTCGATAAATAGACTTAACAAACTCATATAATTAATTTTTGTTTTTCTTTACAATTTTCATAATTGAAATAATCAAACAAACTTGTAACTTCTTGGAATTTGTATAGAATTTTCAGATATTAGATTTACAAATTTGGCAAATTCTTGAAAGAAAAAATTGGCAAGTTTTCATATAAAATTCAAACAAAGTTAATAGGATCAAAAAAACATTTGTTAATAGTTAAATCCTTCGTTTTCCCTCAAATTTAGCCTATAACTTTCAAATATTGGTTTTTATAATTTACCAATTTTCAAAAAATAAAATGAAAATGTTTTTATATAAGACATGGACAGAGTTATTAGAATCATTAAATACACACATAGAAATGGTAAATTTTATGTTTTACCTCAGCATTAATCTACACTTTTCTCATGTATTTTGTTTATTTGCATTGATCAATGTGAATTTTAGGAAGGTGCCCAAAAACATATGATACAGAAATAGGGGCGTAGTTCCTAGGCATGCTACTCCACTTGTAACCTGAGGAATTGAACTCGTGACAATTATAACCAATTTCTTCATTTTCCATAACTTCACTACTCCTAGAGTTTATACTTTTCACATATTCACCATGTTTGTCACATAACTCAATCACACGTTTCCATCACACAGCCCAAACTTCCACGTCGTCGATGTCTACATAATGTTCCTCTTCTGGCTATGAAACATGGTTTTAATTCAAATTTCGAAATGATTGCTATGAGTAATTTGAAATGGCATAACCCTATTCATGATTGGAGAGTCAGGAATAAAGATTGTTTTGTTTCTCAAGTGAATGAGACAACGGACAACAAGGCAGCCAGAAACAATAAGCCGGAAGCAGGCCTTTCTCCAAACTCTTGGAAAACATGGGTTTTCGCCATGAATGCATAATTCTGTCGTATCCAAGAAATTTTAGAAGCCAAATTTAGTCATATATTTGTTGGTATCAGCTTGCCATTAGTGCTTGCAGTCTCCGCTTCAGTTCCTTACTGCACCATGGAAACAAGATTTCAATAAAACAATTTTACAAGACTAACAAAATAATTTTGTTTGTTATTTTACATATCTTGAATACATAATCACGTTCTGCTGAAATGAAACAAGTTGTGTATACAGAAAACGAGGCTTCTTTAGTTTATCTTTTACCAACCATATCTCAACTTCATCAGACAACTTTTGGATGAATTTGAGTGTGCCTTTAGTGTTTTGTTACCATTAGCATCTCTCCTGCACACATTTTTCGTATACTCGAATGGTTTATTTATAAAAGTTGCATATGTTACACTGCAAGGCGGTTGAAAGCAAATATTTACTTATGAATTCATGTTTCACAAAACGAATTAACTACAAACACTATTCAGTATAAAAATTGCATCACAAAAAAGATATTCAAGACAACTTACATTATTCTACTTAAATATCTAAAATCCAACAACCTGTAAAATTAAGACAGCAATGGAGATGTCGGAATTTGACACTTTCCAGCAAGGGCATCTTCAAAGGTGAACTCCTACTAGTGAAAAATGTTGGTAAGTAATGGTTCAAAAATGTCGGTAGGGGACTTACATGATTTGGTAGTCGAGGTCGGATAAGTTTGAGCATTCATGCTCCACCTAGGTTCAAACCCTACTAAGTCCATACAAGATGTGGGGCTCGCCTTCGGGCAGATTGAAGCTCCCACCCCCTCAACGTTGATAGATGTAGAATTTCTCAAGCACACACTGTATGAGCTATGCGAAGCCACAAACTAATAAAAAATGTTGGTAATGGTGTGAACATATTTGACTAGCTTTTCTGTGATGAAAAGATACTAGTGTTTGTATATGAGTTTTAAAATAGCAATTGCATGTGCCCACTGCAATGTGAATGCCGAAATGTATTAGTCTCTTGAATTAGAGAAATGGTAAGTACTTGGACATTTGTTGTGCAATATTTTTCCTTTCGGAGAAAGAATCGTACTGGTGAAATTTGTTTGAGATGGTGGTTGAATTGGTGCACTTATTGTTTGAGGTGAAATTGCCTCAAATGAAATGGTGAAAAATGTTGCTTCTTAATAGTTGGAGAGTGGCAATAAAGATGAGACATTATAATGAAATGTTATATATGTTGATTGGAACTTATTTATTAATTTTGACATATGCGTTTGCAATTTTTTTATCACAAGTAGTAGCCTTTGTTCAAAAATTATATTGCAATAAACAACAATACATATGTTTCCCCTTGAACATCTTTGTCGATTTGGGTACACGTAGTAGTGAATGAGGTATCAAAGTACACACATGTATTTATGATGATTCGCTTTGGTTAAGTGAAAATATTCTTAACGCCTCCTTTCTCCTTGCACCTAGTGTACTTGTGTTCGCCATTTTTTAGTACCTTTCAAATGAAAAAGGTGGTGCAATGTGAAGATCCTCAAGTGAGGGAACTCCGGAGAAAGTTATGAATGTTAGACCTTGTCTTTCAGTGTTTCTAATGTTGACAATTGCTTTATGCAAAGTAAGTCCCTGGGACTTGTGGATAGTTACACCCCAAGCGATTTTAATTCGCAATTGTCTTTGATTCCCTCTTGAAATAGGGGGTACTGGAATATGTGACAGGTTGGAGGGATCCCAACATGGGCCATTGTATCTATCAAATTTGATAACAACAAATAAAGTTATTGCTGATGGTGGCATTGATGCGTCTTACAAAATGTTGACCATTGTCACTGTTGCACCATTTACAAGGCCCATGTCAACCCATAAATTACCAATAAGCATGACTTATTTTTGTTTGCATAGAAGAACTTTGTGTTCCAACTGATCATCATCGGGTTCTCCTAAATCAACTCATTTGTTACCTTGAGTAATGAATTGAGCGATAGGAACGTTCAATGCTTTCAACATTTGAAGGTTGTGGGAGTCTACTTGATCATTTTTTGCAAACAAGTGTGGTGCATCCTTAAGTATGTTGAGCTCCTTTTGAGATAGGTGTGAGTCAGTCTGAGACATAAGGAGTTCCCAGTCCTCAAGAAGAGTAATAATTTCTGAAATGAAACTCGTGCCATGGTGGTTCTTTGTTGACAAAATATTGTTTGCAAGGTAATGGAAGAATGTAATCCCTTCCAAAAGCTAGCTCCGTAAGAATTACTTACATAAAGAGGAATGTCCATGACCGGTGGTAATTAGCCTAAGTCACCAAGGAGGATGATAGAAAATTTCGCCAAATTCAGCAGTTCTAGAATGTGGGAAAACCTCGTAAAGCATGTAGTCAATCTTTCTTAGCAAATTTGGACCAATGAAACTCATTTCATCAATAAGAATATATTCAATATGTTTAAGTGATGCTTGAAAAGATGACAATGCATGACCATCAAGGGGTTTTAGTTCTTTGATTGGAATACAGAGGTCTCCATGGATTGTGGATGCATAGATGTTGAATGTTGAAACATTGGTAAGGGCAAGTAGAAGGATAGGTGAGAGAGATGTGGTGGATGTAGATGTGAATAAATTCTTGATTTTATTTATCAGCTATGATTTTCCTGTGCCAGTCGTCCCCTAAATTATTAATTTCACTACAAGTAGATGGGTTTTGTTCATCGAATGGTGTAATATGGTATCAAGAACTAGTTGTTATGAAGACAAAGGAAATGTGGAAGATTGTGGTGTGGCCTACATGTTGGTGTTATTTGTTTATGCATTTTTTCCTCGATGAATGATGGACCAATTATCTGCAAATGAGGGGGAACATCATGAATGTTCTAATTATTTTGGTTGTCAGATTCTCGATTCCCCAACTATAGACACCTAGATTCAGTATCTATAGCTTTAATTTACCGCGTGCACATTTTTATTTAATCCATCCCCTTATTTAATTAAATGTCTGATTTAAAATATAACACCTTTAATTCATATTAATTAATTAAGCTTCAATTAATTAATTAATTAATCAACTAATCCACATCCTTTGCTTACCTTGCCCTAGTGGACTTTCTATTTCCCATCCCTACGCTTTTTCTAACCTATCTCTACTGCCAACTCACCTACACCTCATCCCTAAACAATCCAATCTTGCTAAATTATTTAAATCAATCGGCTCAATCCGTAAAAAATAATAGTTCATGCCAAAATTAGAAGAACAATCCTCCCATTGGGGAAACTTTCCCCACAAATTGTCAGTGACCCAAACTATTTTTCATTAACCCTATAAAGTTGAGTTCTTTCATTCCATTCATCATCAGATGTATGGGAATTCATCAAGATTTTTTGTGAAGCTGCGAACAATATCCCCACTTCTTAAGAATTCCAAGAAGAAATCTACAGACTCTCTTACATCTCCTTGGTATGTGCTTGCATCAATTATTGATGATCCTTTGTGAGATTGTTATCATTTTATATTGCTTTATTTCAATATTGTTTTAAATTTATCGTTGGTATTGTCTGGTATGTCTAAAATTCTTGCAGGAGAAGCTCATTTGTAGCAACAAAGCTCATAGCTTCATAATCAGTTTCATCTTTTTCTGATCCATACCTGTATGATTCTCTTCCATGGCTTTCCTTTCCTCATATTTACCCAACTCTTTCATAGCTTTCCATTGAACCTTGATAGGTTGGCATCGACTCAGCCTTCTATAGCCTTCTTGCTTTTTTGTTTCAGAACCCTTTTCCCAGCCTCTCTAATTAGTTATTTTCCCTTGTCTTAATATTCTGAAGATCATCATTCAATTCCTCTATTATAGCATTGAAACCATCCTGTCTGCATCCATAGGTCGCCATTAAGCAGGGTTCTAGATCCTTCAACCCTCCCTATTCGATCCCTGTGTTTATGTCCATTCTTCCTAGTTTTTATTTCTTTAGAATCCCTCTCCAAATTGACTCCAACATACTCACCAAGCTTCTGTTAGATTCAATATCACTATTCAGGTCTTTCAAGATCTTGCATACTTCATCTCATATTCTATGATCCAGTCCCTCCCAGATCATTGTCGACCTTGTCTCTACATAGTTTGGGTTGTCTTCGACCCAGAACTAAATACATTTGAACTTTTCATGTCATTTTGAATTAGATCAATATCTTAAATCAGTCAATAATGTATTCTTTAGATTATCTGTAATTCCTTCAATTCTATGAACATTATCCACTTTATCCTTTTTGTTTAAATCACTTTGGTCTTAACGACAGGGGTTAACATCCACCGAGGAAGTTTAGCGCTTCTCAAGTCCATTTTTTCAGGAAATCCCCACCCAAATCCATCTAATCAATTTCATCTTTCAATGGGTATTATTTATAGGTCTTCTTCACTCTGATCGGCAGTAGTCAGGAACTCATTAATCATATTAGCATCCATGTTCATCACATCACACATCTGATGTAACTATATAATCCTCCAGCACTTATGAGGTTTAGTAGTTTCTTTAGTAGTTAGTGCATTAATTTCACTAAGAACGAGAAATTTGGTGAGAAAATTCATTACATGCCTGGTGGGACCATCCTTTCGGCTGATCTCTTTACATTATTTCTTTTTTCTATATTCCACTTTTCTTGTCTTTTAATAACATTATAGCATGTGAGAATCCACTTTCTTACTTACTCACGTGTTGCATTCATGACTTAGATCACTCATCACTCAAGAAGTGTAGACGAATAGGAAAAGTGTTATCCAGGTATTCCTCACTTTTTATTTATTTGCTCCTTTTTGCATTGTACTTTCCCATTCATGTTTGTGTCCTCATTGAATATCACACTTCGTTTTGGGTTTAAAAAGAAAATTCTTTTGCATCTTGTTTTCTCACAGAGCTTAAATAGGGGGTTGTAATCTGTCTACATTACCACATCTTTATCATAGACATCCTTAAACCTCTCGAATCAAATTAACACATCAAAAAATCTTCTTCACCCAGTTAAGTTAATTGGGATTTTATCACCCCAACAGGAAGCTCTCCTCGAGACATTCCCCCGCCATAGTTTACCTAAAACCACACGTACTTTATCTCTTCTCATAGGCACCTTGTTATCCATCTCTTTTTTCTTTTTCACAATCTTCATAAATAAATCAAGAACATAAAAAAGGAACAATCTTGCTTGAATTACTTTGGGTAAAAAAAATTTAATGCAAGTAGTTACTCATTTAGTAGCCAAAAGAATGGAACAAAATTTTTCTTCAAATGATTCTTTATCTCAACAAATTTTCACGACAACAAATACCTCATTTATGCCCTTGATTAATCCTTTGATGAGTACTCAGCCTATCATTGATGTCTCTCACCCAGAACCCCTTATTCACACTACAAATTTAGCTGAGACTAACCCATTTTTATACCACCAATCTATCATGTCTGGACCACCTACCCCACCATCTATTTGATCATAGTCCTCTGGATATCCTAAGGTACCTCTCAATGATACCATGTTCTAAGAGCTTCTAGATGCTAATCCAGTGACACTCCAAGATTATCTCCTTAGGATATCAACCCAGGTTCCCCCAGATGGTCCACCACTTCAACAACTTTATCCTTATCAAACCAATTCCTAAACTACCCAGTTTGCAGTAAATGAGCTTTATGTGGCCTACCTTTCTTCCTCTTCCACAAGATCTTCTATATGCTAATCCAGTGGCACTCCAAGACTATATCCATAGGAGATAAACGCCATATTCCCTTAAAATGGTCCACCACTCTAATCAACTTTATCCTTACCAAACCAAACCCCAAACTACCTAGTTTGTAGTAAATGATATTTCTACAACCCACCTTGCTTCCTCTTCCACCAATACCTCATCTCATCAAACTACCCAGATAATCACGCATAGTCCTCAAAATTTCTCTCCAATCAACATGATAATCAAGTACTAATCTATCTCCCTCATCTCTTCGGTCACTATTTCTGCTAGTATGCCTAACCAATATGCCCCAACATCATATCCCCTATGCATATAATATGATATTCTCACCTATAACATGTCTGTCAATACTTCCCAACCCCCTTTTAAGGGTGCCTTTACATTATTCAGTATCTAACCCCTTCCAACAACAGTTCCAATTTGTTCATATCCATATTCCTACTTAGCACTTTCCATAGCAGCCCGCCCAATCCCAACAATCCTATCATGTTCCCATCTCCTAGCACTGATTATTTTAACAACCATCCTTTCAATCACATTCCATGTTTTACACTCAACCTCAAAAAAATCCTCAAACACCCACACATATACAAGTTCATCAACAAATTCATTCGACCACTTCTTACATGTAGTCACCACCTCTCATACCCCAAAAGACTCTTTCAAATTATCCCACACATGCCCCCATGAATAGGTTAAACAACCTTAAAGCTGCTACTTTAGAAACCGAGGTCTCATTATCATATGAGAAAATATGTAATGATCCTATTCACCCTATAAGCTAGGAAAAATACACTACTAACAAGGAAGTAAAATACCAATAATCATACCTCCTCCTTCGCTTTCCGTAGCAAACCTCAGAATGGGCTAGGAAACTTGGATTGAGCCCTAATTGTGTGATATGTAGGTACTTTTCTTCAAGACGAAGCAAGACCTTCCTGCAACAACGATCCTCTTACTTTGCACTAGATGGGAAAAAGGATTATGAGGCTATTTGGGCATTATGACGAGGCAGAAGGATGTTATTTGCTCAAAGGATGCAAGAACTTAGATATGGCATTTAAGCTTATTCTCTGTGTGTTTAGAGGGGAGGGGTAAGGTTGTATTTATAGCCTGGGGGAGTGATTAACGTAGAGTAATTTTTATAATCATGGTTTGAAAATGTGGGCAAGATTAGGTGAGTGGGGACCACGAAGAATGGGTGAGGATTTGATTTTGGATTTTTTAATTAATAAGTGGAGGATTTTAGGTGAGTGGGGACCATGAAGGATGGGTGAGGATTTGAATTTGAATTTTTAATTCAATAGTAGAAAAACATGGAGAATAATGACATGTGGTGAGGATTGGGTTATTTTTTGGATTTTTGAAATGGATAATTAATCATTTCGAAGTGTATTTTTGTGGGAAATGAGGAAGGGTACTTAATTGATTTAGGACAGATGTGAAATTAGGGTGTCTACACACCCATCCATACCAATTAAACCATATCCTCTACATTGGGAATTGTAAAAAATTGCCAAGTTTAGCAGTAAAGAGGATCCAAAATAACACCTTTGTGTACCTAAACATGCATGTTATCTTATTGCACATGATCAGGACTTGATTCTCCATACTTTCCCCATGTCTTTGGATGGTCCCACGTTGGACTGGTATAATAGTATCCCTCAATATTTGATATTTTCCTTCTCCAAACTGATGTAGTTATTTCTAGAACACTTTTCGATTAACATTGCGCAAAAAATAACCATCAATGATCTATATTCCATTCGACATTTTGAAGACGAATTCATTACAGATTTTGTCACACAATGACATGTCATTATAAACCAACTATCCATTTCCCTTCCACAAGTTGATCTCATTAAGCTCTTCTCACGTTCATGTGTAAAACATATATCTTCTACTTTACAAATCCAATCATTCCAAACATTTGATGAGGCCTTCACCATGGCCCATGAACTCGAAACATGTGCCCTCAAGCAAGGCCATTTAAAACTGAAATCAAATAAACCCAAACATGAATTTATTAAATCATCCACACCAAACGACAAATCAAAATCAATGACCTATGTTGCGGTCGTTAAATCATCTCTTGCGTCTATATCTAGCGAGTGGAATCAACAACGAGTCACTCAACCAACGCCTAACTACACTCCCCTTAGGGTGTCATATAGTACAATATTCAACAATTTAATGGCAGTAAATTTTATCACACTTCCTCTGATCCGACTAGGTTATGATTTTAGACTGAAACCTGTGTGGTAGCGAGAGGACCATTACTACAAGTACCACCAAGTCTGAGGCTATGACATAGAGAGATGTTGAAATTTCAAGGATTTGGTCCAAAGACTCATTGATCAGGGTGATATTCAAGTGGACAATACAAACGCTTCACCCAATCAACCACTTGAAACTATATCGGTTCTTCATCACACTCTCTTACCCATATCAACTACTATGGTTATGTCTGCGTCACCTTCTTCCTTCACACTAATGTCATCATTTGAGGAATACTTAAAAGTACTTTACCTTGCAATGAACTCAAATGTTCCCTCCATGTCATCAACTCAATCCCCACCTTCCGTAGATCACCTCAAACAAATGTTGTTTCTTGTACCTGAACCAACCATAACATTACCATCTGACCCCCCAGTTAAGATTGTTGTCATTCCTCCCGAGAATGCATCTTCACATACAAAATCTATAATCCCTCCTAGATTTGAACCATCCAATCCAAAGTCACATGTTTCAAGACCACGAACATTTCAACCCACCAACCCAAAACCAATCAAGACTAAAACACCAATCAACATCAAAACTAAATTCAAAACACCAAAACATTAATATACTTAGGTTTTGCCTCAAACATCAAAGATATCTCACAAAGCATCTTTTATCACTTGAGTTGGTTCATATACAATTTTTTTTCAACACTTACTGCAAACCTTTGCAATCATACTTCCACCCATCAAGGCCTTTGACCCAAAAGGAAAGAAACCTTTATGGTTCAATTCCAACCTTATGTGCACCTTTCATCATACCCCTGGACACGATACTGAACATTGTAGAGTGCTCCAGGCCATTATTCATAAACTTATTGAAGAGGAAAGACTTTCTCTTGCACCGAGTCAGCCCCTTCCTTTCATATCAAGTCCAATATCTACCATCCCACCTTTGGAAGACTCCTCCAAGGATGATCCTCCTTTGTTTATTAATGTTGTTCAGGTAACCACTTGATCTAGTTAGTGTGACTCAAAATCAACCTCCGAACCAAAATCCAATACCTTCATCGCAATTCCTCCTCCCAAGGAGTTGACCACATCATCAAAACCAAAGGCTTCTATTTTAACAACTCTTAAACCTATTGAACAAAGTATTGTTAGACAACTTCATCAGGCCCCAATCAATATGTTGCTTTACAAGCTCATCTAAAGCTCGTCAAATCATATACATGCTCTTATTGAAGCCTTAAAGCACATTTCGACATCTGGTGACGAATCTCAACCCTTCGCATATCTCGTAGGAGCACTTACTACTTCTGCTGCTATATCATTCGAGAAAACTGAAATTCTAGATATCCCACAGGAAGAACATGACCTTCCCCTCTTTATCACAGTTAGGATCAATGATACATTCATTTGGTGGTCCTCAATAGTGGGGCAAACATTAATATCCTTCCTTCGCATACTTTCGACCAACTTAAGATCCCAAAGGAATCTGTCGCCCAAACACCCACGATCCTTCGCGCCTTTAACAATGCCATCGCTCCCACCTTGGAAAGGGTCGTCCTACCTATTTGTGTCGGTGAGAAGCTCATCCATGAGATATTCTACATCATTGAAGGAATTTCAATACAATGTTCTCCTTGGAGGACTGTGGATCCATGCCATGTGTTGCATCCCCTCTACACTCCATCATTCCCTTAAATACGAACATGAGGGAAAGATTCTCATGCTTCCTAGGGATGCTCCTCCCTTCCAAGGGATGTAATATGACTTATAAACCAAATGATGTACTTGTTCCTAAGAACGATTCATCTGCATTGTCCACCATCTCATCCATTCCCTCATCCAACCTCCCTAACGATGACTCCCTCGATAACATAATGGAAAAAAATTACAATGGGGGAGTATTGTCTTCTCACTTCAACACCCTTCCCACTCCTCACCGTATCGATAGACCTGATAAGGTGCATATGTACCAACAAGATGTTGGGGATGTTGTTCCTTTCGGTCCACCACATTTTTGCACCAATATTATTTATGGTGGTTTTGATACTCCCTCTTCCCACATCAATGATATTTAACATACCAACCCTTATACCGATGGTTTTGGCTTCCTAAACAAGCCATATTTTGCTCAAACCTATCTCCATCGTTGCACCTGGAAAGGATTCGACATGGGGCGTTACAAGCATGGGCCACATGGCCTTATTGTCGATTATTGCCGCAAACCTCACGAAAAGTTTGGGTTAGGATACCGGGAGTAGTCCCCTGACCTCATTCCACCATCTGAGATGCTTACGAACATGCCTTCTCCATCTTTTCTAAATTTCGAAGACATGGACATGCCTTCTCTACCTTCTCCATGTTTTCCAACCCTCGAAGAGATGGACATGTTTTCTCTACCTTACCTATCTCTTATGACTCCTGAAGACATGGACATACCTTCCCTACCAACTCTTGAATACATGGAAATGGATGACATCATTTCTATTGCTTCCAACTTTTTTTTAGTCTCCACCATAAATTTGGGATTGGTCACCTATTAGTGTGATAATCAAACTAGGTCCCTTCCTCTTTGCTATCCGGAAATGATAGAAGAAGATTCTTCTACCATTGATGTCCTTCAGTGTGCTAACGACGATGCCATTATTTCCCACATGGGGGCAGAATATTCTTATTTTCAAAAGACCTTACCATTCGATGCACCTGTTCTTCTTAACGAAGCCACTATTGATTTCAATATCGGGACTCCTCAAGAGCCTCACATTCTCAAAGTGGGCCAATCTCTTAATCCACACGAGCTAGAATATTTTGCCACATTCCTCTCTCATCATAGCCAAGCATTTGTATGGTCATATTCAGACATGCTAGGTCTTGACCCTTCTATCATCATCCACAATATCATGACCTATCGTAATGCTAAACCGGTAAAGCAGAAGCTTCGTCGTATGCACCCTCGCGTTGTGCTCCTTATTAAAGAAGAGTTGCAACACCTTTTATCTGCTAATTTCATCATCCCCATTGATTATCCCCAATGGGTTTCTAACATTGTTCCCATCGCTCAAGCATCGAGAAAGCTACGCATATGTACCAATTTTCAAGATCTTAATCTCACTTGCCCTAAGGATGACTTTCTTCTTCCAAACATTGATTAGCTTGGATCTTACCACATGTCATGAGATGGTTTCTCTCATGGATAGTTTCTCTAGTTACAATCAAATTCTCATCACACCAGAAGATCAACACAAAAACTCATTCATTATTCCTTGAGGGACCTCTTGCTATTGTGCTATGCCCTTGGGTTTAAAAAATGTCAACGCTACTTATCAACTGGCCATGACTTATATCTTTCACGATCTCATCCACAAAACCATAGAAGACTATGTTGATGATCTTTTAGGTAAATCTAAACATCGACATGACCATCTTGTCATTCTCAAAATCCTTTTTGAGCACCTTATTCATTCTTGTCTTCATCTTGATCCAGCCAAGTGTGTATTTTTTTGACTCAATAAAATAAAATAAAATAAATAGTGAAATTCCCTAAAAAAATGACCAAAAGAACACAGAGAAATCAAAATAAACTTAATTATATAATCAAAGCACAAATTTGTGTCCTACTTATGGGAAAAAATCAAGAAATTATCTATTTTTCATGGGCCATTTGAGGGGGGTGGGCACTAAGGGGGCCCAACTTGCCCTAACCCATTTTACCTTAAACCTCCCTTCACAAAATTAAAATATGTTTTTTAATTTTATTTTCCTAAACTCATTTAGAAGAATTTGATATTGTGTTGAATTTTTCAAATTATTTTGAAATGTCCTTAGTCACATGTTTGGATATTACATGACGAGGAAATTAGCGACACTCTCTCTTTTGGTGACCACACTTAAGGTGACTAAATTTACAAATTTTGAATTATTTTTCTCATCTATGCAATGGCACTAAATCAGAAATTTTATAATGATACCCCCATTGTCACACATTTTCTCCAAATTGAGTT
Source organism: Taxus chinensis (assembly GCA_019776745.2). NCBI lineage: Eukaryota > Viridiplantae > Streptophyta > Pinopsida > Cupressales > Taxaceae > Taxus > Taxus chinensis. The sequence continues at coordinate 128,776,224 of CM034157.1, read as the reverse complement.
GGCTATGTGGGTGGATATATATATTTTTTAATTTTACATTTTATTACAAGATCCATGACTAACATAAGTACATGGTATTCAAATTCATTTAATATTGTCTTGTTACATTTTCCAACAAAATTTTCAACACACTTTATTAGCATCATATCCACATCATGTAGTTTTTATCTAATGACCATTCACTCCTATTATTTGTCAAACATTCCATTGATGTATGCAATTCACATATTCCATGTCATATAACTTGCATATGTACTTAACTACAAAAACACTATTTGATTTGGACTCAATTATGGAGTTTGATATACAAAACAAACAACCTTACCATAAAATTTAAATGCTAGACAACTATGTAAATGAAAAGAACACAAAATAACCATTGAATAGATAAATATTCCATAAATAAAAACAAGTTATGTACACAACACCAATTATGAAATAAAAAAGCATGCAACAACTAATTTTGTAGTGTGCTGCACCTTCACTTCAATAAATAATGGGTTTGGTTGATTAATCAAGTCATGCACTAAATTTTATCATGATTGATTGGACTAGACTCAAAAACTATGTACACAAATGAGTCAATCATACTTTAGGGCTAGTGTAATGTGATATATATGTCCATGATTTAAATATTTTAATCAATCTTGTAACTTATTTTAATTGATTGAAGTATACTTATACTAGATGTAAAATGTGACTATTATTAGGATATTGGTGCATGTCAATTAATGTGTTCATTCCAATGTATCTTTCAATTTAAATCATGAACATGATCCCATGATTTATTTGACTATACCTAATAAACATGTATATAAATGTGACTCAATTGTACTTATGTGTTAGTAGTCTCATGTCACATGTCCATGAATTAATGTATTAATCAATAACTCCATGTAAATAGTTAAAATGGAATTATAATAATTTTTGAATACAACTATTGTTAGTGGGTTGGTGTCAATTAGTGTTCTCATTCCAATGTATCTATCGGATCAATTCATATGTGTTCTCGTGATCAATTGAATTGGATTTTTAAAATATGTACACAAATGTGACACATTTATAGCTTAGGGTTAGTGTCAAGTCACATATCCATAATTTCAATGTATCAATGTGTCCATTCACATTAAGTGTGTTAGGTATATATTGGTGCAAATATGGCCAATCAAACCCTAATATACCTTAATTTATCACTTATGCATCTTAGAGTTTGATTGGCCCAATTGAACCAATCGATCCTTGATACACATTTAGTTGTCATCGTACATATATGATGATTTGATTGGTGTAAACACAACCCATAGATCCCTAATACACATTAAATTTTCACATTATGTTATGTATTAGATATTGATTTAACCCATTTACACCAATCAATCCCTAATACACACCTAATTGTCACAATAGGTGTATTAGGCCTCGATTGGTGAAAACGGGGCCAATTGAGCCATACTACACCTTAATTTGTGATATTATGGGCTTGATTGGCACTATTTAAACCAATAATACATGTATTAAGGATATTGCAACTCATCCCTCCTTATTACACATTAAATTGTCACACTAAGTCATGTATTAAGGCTTTATCAGCCCCATTTGCATCAATTAAACCCTAATACATGCCAAATGGTCATAATATGTGTATCAAGTATCAATTGGAATAAATATGGATAATCGCACCATAATACATGTCTAATTGTCACATCATGTGTATTAAGGATCGATTGGTCTTGTTTACATCAATATAGCCATAATACAAGTTAATTTATTATAACATATGTGTTAGGGATTTATTGGCCTCATCAATGGCTATCAAGCCCCAATACACATTTAATTGTTGCAATAAGTGTGATAAGGATATATTGGAACTAAATCAATTAATTTCCCCATTCCATTTCCCAGAAAAATCCACATTGAATTAATCAATGTTAATTGATTTGTTAATCTATTTCAATCCCTAAATTAAACCCAATCTTCCTCACATGCCAAATATTCCCCATGTCCCCCCACTTGTGAATTAAATATTCAAATTTAATTCTGGTCCATTCCTCATGTCTCCCACTCACCTAATCATGCTTACTTTTCCAAATCATGATTACCCAAAACCCTTGAACTAATCCCAATTTTAGGCTATAAATAGAACCTTACCACCCTCTTTCAGGACAAGCTTGAAAATCCTATTAGTGATCTTGCATTCTTTCAGCATAGAACATCCCCTCCACATCGTCCTAATGTCCAAATAGCCCCATTTTGATCATCCCAAATTTATTATCCCCTTATCCATTGGTGCAAATTTTGAGTTGATCTTGTTGTAGTGAAGGTCTTGCTCCAATTAGAAGGAAGCACCTACATTTCAAGCAATCATGGCCCATCCACATTATGTTCGCCCATTCCGAGGTTTACTAAGGAATCACAAAGAATAAGGTATCTAGTTAGTTAGTTAATTTCTTGTTATCAGTGTATTTTCCTAGCTCACATTCTGGCACGCCTGGTAGGACTTAGCCAGGAATTATTATTTTTGGTCTTGCAACTTGTTACTTTATCCATCATTTTCCTACTGGTATTTCTGTCGTTATAGTTTTATTTTCTATAATATGGAATTCTTTGGCTAACATTTACATTATGGGAGATATTATTGCTTTGTGGTGTCTTATGGTGTTTGTGCAGGTTCTAATAGTGATGTATACTACCTACCATGTCTTGAACCTCTTCGCAGGGAACCTTCATCTATGTTTATTTTTTTTGCATGTCTTAATAACCTCTTTTGTATCAACCAATTTTAAGATTCATTGATATTTACATATTTTGGTGTTGTTTTTTGTCGTTAGTTTTGTCTCGTTTCATCATTCTTGTCTTGTGTAGGTATCAAAAGTACCCAAAAACAAGAACTTACAAACAATAAATTTTTATTTTGTTTCTTTAATTTATCTAATTATGCAGATATCCACAATATGAAAATCCAAAAATTCTTGATTTATAGTCGTTGTTTATTATGATATTTTTTGGGAGCACTTCACATTCAATTATCACAACTTGGTTGGAGGTTTAAGATTTTTTTGCTTAATTTGCATTATAAAAATTTTGGCAATGAGTGTATTATTCGCTTCTTAAGATAAAGGTATAGTTTATCTTAATCTATCGGGAGGGTGTAAACATTCCCTAGGTTTTTTTCAATAAATTATTTTATTAGGTTAATAAATAGTTCAATATGTTATGTTTCAAAAATTTGTTATTTGGTCCCTACCCCTAAACTACTATGTATAAACTTGCAACATATTAAAAAAAAATCATTATTATTAAATTGAAAATAAAATAAAATTTAATACAAACTTTACCCATCACCACTCTACCCCTTATTATTATCCTCTAAATTCCCCCATCCCTTGATACACCCTCACCACTCACTCCCCCACACCCATCACTCCCCAATCTCGACACACTATCCCCTACTCGACCATAGTAATCCACTCTCATCCAAACTCTATCCCCCTCTCCCCTCACATGCTCATGCTAACCACAAGACACTGAGCCGAAACCCATCCATAGCAACCACCCACATCTACCACTTCTACTCCCTCTCCCACTCGGCCAAGCTCACCTCAAACCCTGACCCCCATTAATCGCACAAACCCTCCACCTACACATAAAGCCACACCCTGACACACTCACTTTGGTCATCTGTTAATCCTAAGTCTTAACGCCCTCAAATTTCACAATAAATTTTTAACACCTAGCCTCTTAAAGTCCACCATTATTTCCCCACAAGTATAAAATTATTTTATTTAACCTAACGATAACCACTTCCTATAGGGTAGTTTCAATTTGGTTTAATTCACCTTTTAGGTTTATTGGGTTCAATTACCATATAACTCCTTTCTTATTAATTTAATAACCTAGTTTAATTTATAGTGTTTATTTCATGATGGACTTCAATTTCAATTTTATTGTAGATTTTTTGATTTAATTCAAGCTATTTACATTATTTAAGCTAGTTGATAGTATATCAACCTTAGATAAGTAGATTTAATTCATAATTGAGAATTTATGACCTTTCGTTAATTTATTTTTAATTTTACTACTGTTAGTTAATTTCATTCAGTTAATTAATTAGGCTTTTTCAATCTCGTCATTAATTTTTAGTCTCCAACTTAATCTAGTCTTCATTTAAAATCTTGTTTAATTTTTTAAACAAATCATTTCAAAAAAGAAAATCCTTAAACTCAATTATTTCTCTAATTAGAAGGCCCTTTTAAAATACAAATAATAATTAGGACCTTTAATTTGTTTCTCATATCATATTTTTGACTACGTGAACTAATTGTGTTCTTTAATTTTGTAGGATTTTATGAAACTTTGTTAACCTTCCTTCGCTGTCAAAGACTAAATTTTGAAACATATACATGACCCAAACCCTTTCACTTGATTTTTTCACCTTTTGTCTATCATGCATGTTGTAAATTTAGGGTCCCTTATCGTTTCAAAACACCTTGGTGTCACTTTTTATCATTTTGTTGTTTCTAATTGTTTTGCATCGTTATCTAACACTTTTTTGGGTGAATCTTGTCAACGTCATTTTTTCATTTTTTTTTTGTAATCTAGTTGCTAATCACAACCCTTCACATATGCTCTTCTCTCGCACTTGTTACAAGTGAAACTTGAGAATCAGAAATCACAATGGTGTTGTATTTTATCATTCTCTCTTTGTTTGCCTTGAAAAACTACTAACATCTTTGTGCACAGACCATTTCATTTGAAATTGAATCATTTTTAACTACTAACATTGTCTATAGAATCCTCTAGCTTTGTTTTTGTCTCTAACTATCATCTTGATCATTATTTTTTTTCTTCGCATTATTAATATTTGTCCAATTGTTGGATGTGTATGTTCTTTTCCTACGCCTTCAAGCGATCTAGAAAATAAAAAATAGCCACGATCATTTTTTTTCTAACACTTTGTTTATAGGAAAACTACTAATATGTTTTCTGCAGGACCACATCATTGGAATTTTGCCAAAAACACAAAAAAATAAATTTTAAATCTTCTCACAAAATTACCACAATCAAAAGAAAATTGCTGAAACAAATTTTTTTTAGCACACTCAGGTACACTGTCATTTTCCACCAGTGATTTTATTTCAAGTTAGAAAGAACTTTGTTGTTAATCACATCATCATTTGTTTTTGCACGTAGTGGAAGTGGATTTCATCACCACCTACGCTACACCGATGACATGGACTTCACTACCACGCACCACCAACATTCACATTTGCATTACACTTTGAGACCTAGTCTCATCACAATGTTCGTATCTACCTTGCCTCTAGTCCACATTTGTAGGTGATGTAAAGCCATCGTGACTGGGACTACTACAAGTAATGCCTAATATAGTTATAACAACAAAGCCTAGGCATCATCCCTATAAATATTTGGGGAGTAATAAGGACACCATACACTTTTCCATCCCCCCATCACCTTCCACATTTTCCCAACACTTGCCTTGGACATGGTGATTCACTCCAAAGCAGGTAAGTAAGAACTAACATGTCTTTTTGGAGTGATAAGAGCCCGCATCCACCCATTTCACAACATACTGCATGTTGCATAAAACAATGATTATTCCCAAAGGATCTACCTCTTGAGCTAAAACAATCAAATACATATGACTACGTGTTGTTTGTAAACAAGTTAGTTTAACATCATTCTTATCATAAAACTTGGATGATACAAATGTGTCTGTTGTAAACTTCAAATCCTAATTGTGTTCCAAAAAATTATTTCTTAACAAACTTAACATCAAACAAAACATTGAATCAATCAAACAAACAAAGATCTAAACGTTACATTGATTTCATTAGCTTGCTTAAGCCAACAAAAATCCCTCATAGCTTGTTTCAAGCTATACAGAAATATATCAATCTTACTTGTATCTCCCTAAGAAAACAAAATCACTTATAGCTTGTGAATATCCAACCAATACCTAGTGACTCTTTTGATCTCCTTATCTCATCAATTGTCAAGCTTGTTTAAGCTACACTACCAAAAAATCCTTCATAGCTTGTTTGAGCTATATTCAACGTATATTGAGTGACTTGTTTGAGTTCACTCCATATCTCATCAACTATCAAGTTTATTTAAACTGCATCTGACACAAATCCCCTCATAGCTCATTTTGAGTTATATCACAATTGTATTGAGTAACTTGTTTGAGTTTAATCTTTTCATCAACACTTAAGAGCTTGTTCAAGCCAAAACTAAAAAACAACATGAATCCTCTCATAGCTTGTTTTGAGCTATATCACAACCATATTGAGTTAACTTACTTGAGTTACTCTTTCCTATCAACAATCAAGAGTTTATTCAAGCCAAATCTGAAACAAACCCCATTATAGCTTACGCTTTAATCACATTTTCTCAAACTTCATAGCCTCTTTTAAAGCTTAATCAGGAACATACCTATCTAGTCATGGTACTCACATGTAGTCAAAGAAACCCTCTCAACTGCTCCCTTGGACCATGAAAATGATGATGAAGAGGTTACATAACCATAACTCACTCAAGAAAAAGAAAAAGTAGATAAGTTATTAGAGAAAAACAAGAATGAATACCTATTGTGCATCCTAGCCATGGGAGGAAAAAATACCTCCTGATTTTGGGACTAAAAACCTAAACCAAACTTATAGAAAATGGTGAATCAAGTCACTACAATGAAATACTAGATAACCCGCATAATTCTTCAAATGACGAATTATTTACCAAAATCCAAGATTTGACAAGGCAACTCAAGCAAGTCACTTCTAAAGGTGAAAATTTACATGATCACAATCTAGAACCACCCACTCATGAAGTCCTTGATACCCCATCACACGATATCTCCATTTGCACAAAAAATGGAAAAATATGAAAGAAATCATTCAGGGGCTACAAAAACAATAAAAATAGTTCAATTTGAAGAACTATGCCCCTACCCATTTGATAAGGAAATGTTACGATTACCATTTCTATCATCCTTTGAAACTCAAAATTTGATAAATACAAAGGAAAGGGTGACCCCTGCCATAGCACATCAAATAATGTTTCATGTAATGTCAGGAAGTAGTCTTACCATGACATATATCCTTAATACAACTATTTCCTAAGAGCTTAGGGGACAGGCCTTAGATTGGTACCTTCATCTTCCTAAAGGGTTTGTCATGACTTTCACAAACCTATTAGAAAAATTTGTAAAACATTTCTCCTTCAACCTAGATTCTGAGGTAACCATGCTTGATATTTGCAACACCAATAAAAATCCCAATGAGAACTTCACATCCTTTTTAAAAAACTTGGCGAGGGATTGCAAGCAGATTCCCTTTCTCAATACCAGAGAGACAATTGGTTAACATCTTTATCCCAAACCTTGTTATATAATTATCATTCCACATGAAAATGCACTATTTAAATAGTTTTGAAGAATTCATCAAAAAAAGGGACACAAATCAAGAAAGCCCTCATTTCTAAGGAGCTTACTTAAAACACCCTTTAGGGACCAACCCCCTAGGGATGCACTTCAAAGCCAAGAAAAATCCAAATTCTTTAATCAAAACCAAAATGTAGTCAATGATGATGTCATCAAAGATTCTCGCTACGTTCGAAACATTCAAAATACTCCACCCAACATTTTTTCCTAAACGTTGATCTAAACAAACATTACATTGATTTCATTAGTTTGCTTAAGCCAACACCAAATCCCTCATAGCATGTTCCAAGCTATATCAAACTAGTATCGAGTGATTGGTTTGAATTTCACTCCTTATCTCATCAATTGTCAAGCTTGTTTAAGCTTCATCCACCAACAAATCCTTCATAACTTGTCTGAGCTATATTTGACATGGCTGAGTGACTTGTTTGAGTTCACTCCATATCTCATCAACTGTCAAGTTTATTTAAACTGCATCAGACAAAAATACCCTCATAGCTCATTTTGAGTTATATCACAATTGTGTTGAGTTAACTTGCTTGAGTTAATCTTTGTATCAAAAAATAAGAGCTTGTTCAAGACAAATCTAAAAACACAACACAAAACATCTCATAGCTTGTTTGGAGCTATATCACAACTGCATTAAGTTAGCTTGCTAGAATTAATCTCCCTATCAACAATCAAGAGCTTATTCAAGCCAAATTTGAAGCAAACCCGTTATAGCTTACGCTTAATCACGTTTGCTCAAACTTCATAGCCTTTTTTACAATTTAATCAAGCACACGCCTATCTCATCATGGTATTCACACGTATTCATATATACCCTCTAAACCCTAAAAATGATGATGAAGAGGTTATGCAACAAGAACTCACTCACAAAGAATAGGAGCAAGTGCACAAGTTGTTAGAACAAAACAAGAATGAATACCTACCGTGTATCCTAGCCATGGGAGAAAAACTACCTCCTAATTTTGAGACCGATAACCTAAAAAAAATTATAGACAATGGTGAATCAAGTCACCATAAGGAAATACCAAATAACCCGAATAACTCTTCAACAGACGAATTATTTACCAAAATCTAAGAGTTAACAAAGCAACTTGAGCAAGTACCTTCTAAAGTTGAAAGGTTACATGATTATAATCAGAAGTCCTTGACACCCCATCCCATGACTCTCCATTCACACAAGAATGGAAACATATAAAAGAAATCATTCAGGGGCTACAAAAACAATCAAAATAATTCAATTTTGAGTAACTATGCCCCCACCCATTTGATAAAGAAATGTTACGATTACCATTTATACCATCCTTTGAAACTCAAAAGTTTGATAAATACAAAGGAAAAGGTTACCCTCACGAGTACATCAAAGAATTTTTCATGTAATGTCAGGAAGTAGCTTACTGTGATGTATACCTCATATGACCCTTTCTTAAGAGCTTAGGCGGACAGACCTTAGACTAGTTCCTTCATCTTCCTAAAGGGTCCATCACACATTTTGCAGACCTATCGGAAAAATTTGTTAAACACTTTTCCTTTAACCTATACTCGGAAGTAACAATGCTCGATCTTTGTAACACTAAGCAAAGACCCAACAAGAATTTCACATCCTTTTTGCAATGCTGGCAAGGAATTGCAAGAAACTTTCCTTGCTAAATACCAGAGAGATAATTAGTTAGCATCTTTGTCCCAAACCTTATCACAGAATTATCATTCCACATGCAGATGCACTGTTTAAATAATTTATAAGAATTCATCGAAAAAGGGACAAAAATCGAGAAATCCCTCATTTCTAAGGGCTTACTTAAAGCAGGACTAACTCCCTAGGGACGTCCCTCAAAACCAAGACAAATCCAAATTCTTTAATCAGAACCGAAATGTAGTCAATGATGCTGTCACAGATTCTCGCTAGGTCAACCACACCTAGTGGACATGTTATCCCCAAATCATTTTGATTAGCATTCCCATGTACCAATAATATCACATAGTATGAAGCTCTCATAACAAGATTAAAACTCTCTATCTCATGGAATCTTAAGGAGTTGGCTATATTTGGCGACTCTTTACTTATTATTAAATAGGATACCAATGAATACAAGTGAAAGATGAAAAACATATTCCATATAAACACATGGTCGATAGTCTTCGAAGCTATTTTCGGTTGATTAATTTTGACCAAATCCCTTGAATCCGTAATAAATCCATAGATGCTATGGCAACTATTGGATATTTGTTAGAAATCACATCCAATCAACCCCAGACACATTTTCTCATAGAACGTCTCTTAACACCTGCCTATAATCTACTTGAAATTACTATGGTATGTGAAATCGTGGGTCTTAGCAACCCTTTGTACCATGATATTTACACCTTCATCCACGAAAAATTGTTTCCTACCAACATAAAACCAAGTCATAAACACGCTTTAGGACAACGTGCCTCTTGTTACACCATTTTAGTAGACACTCTCTGTAGATAAGGTTATAATGGCACCCTTCTCTGATGCCTTAGTCAGGATTATGCCTTTAGCATTCTAATTAAAGTCCACTATGGTATTTGTGGAGCGCACACAAACGGTATGGCTTTAGCCAAGAAAATCATGCATGTTGGGTATTATTGGCCCACCATGGAGAATGATGCTTTCCATTTTGTCAAACGATGTCAATCTTGTCAGAAATAAGGTAACCTTATCCATGAAGCTTCTCAAGAATTGTAATCGATCACCACACCATGGCCCTTCTCTCAAATGGGGCTTGATCTCATCGATAAAATCAAACCAACGTCTTCTGACGGACATAAGTTCACTATTATCACTACCAATTACTTCACTAAATGGGTAGAAGTTATGCCTCTCACTTATGTTATCGGTAGCCAAATATCAAAGTTCATTTTTAACAACATCATTTGTTGATTTGGCATTCCGTCCTATATTGTCACGGATAATGGAAAATCATTTAAAAACCAAGATGTAAAATACCTCACCAAACGTTTCTACATCAAACTTAAGTGGTCTACTCCATACTACCCCTAGGGTAATGGCCAAGCAGAGGAAACTAATAAGACTTTAAAATCTATCATGGAAAAAATTGTCAATATTCATGGACGATAGTGGCACACTAAAATTTACCCTACGCTTTAGGCTTACCGCACATCTTACCACACAACTATAGGAGCCACCCCATTCTCCCTTGTTTATGGTTGCAAAGCCATTTTACCTGTTGAGGTTGAACTCCCATCCTTGAGAATATCCCTTAAATATGTAATTAATGAAGACGAATATTGAAAATCACAACTTAATGAGCTCTAATTTCTCGATGAAAAACAACTTAACGCCCCAATCATCTTCAATTATATCAAAATCGACTGCAACACAGTTATCATAAAAAAGTACGACCGGGATAATTTTAGGTTGGTGATCTCATTCTCAAAGAAAATCAAAAGAATACCACTAAAGAGTGAGAAAAAAGGAAAATTTGAACCTAATTGGTTAGGACCATATGTAATTACAACTAGATTTGGCTATGGAGTCTATAAATTGGCAACTGAATATGGTCAAGAACTTGACAAACCGATGAATGTAGTACATTTAAAGAAATTCTATGCTTGAGGTGCTCTCTATTTCGGGAGACAACTGCTTGCACATTTCTTCTATCTTACTCATCTACAAATAATTTAAAATTATTCATTCCATTGGCAGATATTTTCATTATCAAAATCACATCTTCATGTTCACCATCATGAGACAAGTGCTAATATAGATCATTCAGGTTCCTTAGCAAACCTCGGAATGGGCAACATAATGTGGATGAGCCCTGATTGTGTGAAATGTAGGTGCTTCCTTCGAACCGGAGCAAGGCCTTCACTACAACAAGATCGACTTACTTTGCACCAATGGATAAAGGGGATAATGGATTTGGGATGATCAAAATGGGGCTATTTGGGCATTAGGACGAGGTGGAGGGATGCTCTATGCTCAAAGGATGCAAGAGCTCTGACAGGATATTCAAGCTTATTCTGAAAGAGGGGGGTGAGGCTTTATTTATAGCCTAAAAGTGGGATTAATTCAGGGGTTTAGAGTAATCATGATTATGGAAAGTAAGCATGATTAGGTGAGTGGGAGACATGAGGAATGGTCCAGAATTAAAGTTGAATATTTAATTCACAAGTGGGGGGACATGGGGAATATTTGGCATGTGAGGAAGATTGGGTTTAATTTAGGGGTTGAAACAAATTAATTAATCAATTAACATCAGTTAATTCAATGTGTATTTTTGTGGGAAATGGAATGGTGAAATTAATTGATTTAGGATAGGTGTGAAATTGGGGTGTCTACATTTTCCCCTCTTTGGAAGGGTACTATGAAAGTAGTGTCCTTTCAAAGAAAGTAGACGAGATGGATGAATATGCCCCAGGCGGCAGGATTGAAATTTTGAAGAGATTCTTCTTAAGGAAGGTGTTCCTTCGATAAGAAGTTATTAGAGGAAGAAAAGAGAAAGCATTCTCTAAGAAAGAAGTAGAACAAAATTTCACTTGTAAGAATGGGGGAAGAATTCAATCTACTTTTGCTAAACAAAAAGTAGAACAAATGTTTGTTAGGGAGAGTAGAAGGTGGTAGGTGATGGATGTCATGGTATCCTCGAAGACAAAAATGTCATGGGAAGATGTGATTATGGATAGATGTGATGATGCCCCCTCGAGAGGGCTGACGAGAATGGAAGAGACAACAGAGCTCTCGAAAAGAGGAGAGGTCAATTCTGCGGAGAGGAGGACGAGAATGGGGTGTAAGAGAATGAAACTATGGTGTGCAAATGGGGAAAGGATTCAATCGACCTTGAATGCTAGGTGTGAGGATGTGTTGAAGGACATAATGAGTAAGAGTGGAAAGAGAAGAAAAAAGGAATGAACATGAGTAGTGGTTGATTATGAGAAGGGAAAGAAAAGTCAAAGGTGAAGGAGACAAGGGTATGGAATAGAGCGGATGGAGACAAAGGAAGAGGAGAGAAAAAATGAAATGAAATAGGTAGAAGAGAATAAGAGAGAGGGATGATAGGGGAAGAAGGGAATGATGAAGCACAAACAAGAAGAAGACAAGATGAGATGAGAGAAAATGATAGAGCAGAGGGTGAAATTATGAAAAAGGGAGAGAGAGATTCAAAATGAAGGGAGTGGAATAGTGAAGAAGGGTGAAGGAGATGAAGGGAGAGAAATGATGGAAAATGAAAGAGATGATAGAACTGAGAAAATAAATAAACTATAGAAGTAGGAGGTGAAGAAGACAAGGGTATGGAATAGAGTAGACAGAGATGAAGGAGAAGAAAAAAATAGGTGGAAGAGAATAATAGAGAAGGATGATAGGAGAAGGGAATGAGGAAAGATGAACAAGAAGGAGAAGACAAGATGAGAGTAGGGGGTAAAATCAGGAAAAAGGGAGAGAAAGGTGCAAAATGAAGGTAGTGGAATAGAGAAGATAAAATGAAGAGGGAGGGATGAGAGAAAGGGAGAGAAGGATGGAAAAATGAAGGAGATGAGGACGATGAAGAATTTAAAGAAGATGAAAGAGACGATAGAACAAAGAAAAGAAAGAAACTATGAGGGACCAGGAAGATGTGGAGAAGATCAGAGAAAAGAAGAGAAACTGGTACAAAATGATTGAAAAGGTAGGGGTGGTAGAGAAAAGAAGGGGAGGGTAGGAGGAAGGTGAAAATGATGGGGGAAGAAGAGATGACAGAGTGGATACAAGGAGAATATTGAAGGAACCTGGTCATCGTGAGGAAGACCAAGGTAAAGAATATGGAACAGACCACATGGAAATGCATGTGGAGGGTGGGATGATAAAAAAGATATAGGATAACACTAAAGAGCTAGGTTATCAATGGGGAAGTAAGAAGGAAGGCACGAGGGAAAAAGGGGAAGAAGATGATAAAGAGGAAGTGAAACAAGACAAAGAGTGGGAAGGAGGGGAGGACAACAGAGAAAATGATGCAGAAGGAAGGAAATCAAGAATGGAGATATTTGGTGAAGAGTGGGAAGCATAAGGAATGTAAAGAGAAGAAAGAGGGGAGGAATGACATGGATTGGAAAAGATGTGGAGATGCATGAGATGAGGATAAGAGGATTACAAGAAAATAGACAAAGGGTGTATGATGAAGACAATAAAGATATTGAAAAGGGCGAAGGGAAGATGGAGAGGTGGGGAAGAAGTGACAAGAAAGGGTGGGGGTGGAGAAAAGGGAGGGGAGGGAAGAGAGATGGGGGATAGAAGAGGAAATTCCAGTGAAGGAAGTTAGGGAATTGGAGGGAAGAAGAGATGAAGAAGAGGAATGTCAGTGAAGGGATGTTAGGGGAAGTCCACCAATAATTATTGGTGGGGAAGGATGAGAGGAAAAGTGAAGAAAGGGAAAAAAATATATGGGGAATGGACAAGGCAATGCAAATGAAGGGACGTTAGGGGAAGTCCACCAATAATTATTGGTGGGCACAGAGGAAGGAAGGAATGAAGAAAAAATGGAGAAGGTCAAAGAGAGTGAACAAGGCCATGCAGAATGAGGATGAGTGAATTTTAGGGGTAGTCCACCAATAATTATTAGCATGGAAATGGAAGATGATGATGAAATAATGTTAGGGGAAGACCAACAATAATGGTGGGTAGACATGGGGGTGGATATGTGGGAGAACTCGAGAAGATGGAATGAGAAGAGTGAAGAAAAGGTGAGTGATGAGTTGTGACAAGGTGAAGGCGAGGAGAGGATGTAGAGGATGAGGATGAATGAGGTGAAGATGAAGAAACAAGACATGAAAATAATGGGAGGAAACGGTATGAAGGATGATGGATCAAGAAGGGGAAAATGGGGGAAAGGAACATGATTACAGGCAGAAGATGGTAGACACACTCTGTGATATGATAGGTTGAGAAAGGATAATGGTAGGAGGAAAATGTGGTTGGTAGGGGAGACCAGGAGGAAGAAATGATCAATGGAGGGAATGAAGAATGAGGTGAGGGAGAAGTCCAGAATGATGAGTTCAACTTAAGGAGGACCCTTAAGTAAGATTGTCATGCGGTGGAAGTGGTTAAGTAAGATTTCCAAGTGAGGGATGATGGAGATGAAAAGTGGGAAAGTAGGAGGTGGTGTTTGCGAGAATGAAAGAGGAGGTGAGAGGATGTGATGATGGGGAATGAAGAGAAAATGTGGATGGTGAGAATGTGGAGTGATGGGGGAGTGCAAGATGATAGATCATCCTTAAGAGGGACTCTTAAGTAAGATCGCCATGTTGCATGAGTGGTTAAGTAAGATCGCCAAACCGACAGTGATGATATGGAAGGTGAAAGACAAGAATGTATTGGGTATAGGGGTGGAATGGTTGGTTGGAGCATATGATTACAGTGAGATGAGGGAGAAATGGGATGGAGGAAATTTGATGGGATGGGGGAGGGCCAGATGGAAAATCAATCTTAAGAGGGACTCTTAAGTAAGATTTCCATGCGACGGGAATGGTTAAGTAGGATCACCAAGCCGAAGAAGAAGAATGATGGGAAGAAGTAAGTGATTGACGGAGTTGGTGGGAAGAGGGTATGACAAGATGGACTGAAGGGGAACCCTCAAGTGAATTTTCCATACTACGAGAGTGTGTAAGTAAGATTACCAAGTAGAAGATGGATACTAGGAAGAATGAGAAAAGGGTGAATGGTGTAGGTGATAGTGGAACAAGAGGTGAGAGGAGGTGATAACAAGGAAGGAAGGAAACAAAGGAGTGTGACATGAATGGATGGAGGAACATATGTGGTGTAGAATGGAGAGTGTGAGGGGAATCCTTAATTGGGATGCCCACGTGGTGAGAGTGATGAGGCAAGAATGATAAGTGGAAGAGGTGGAGTGAAAAGATGTGTGTGGTGGTGATTGTTGTCTGATGAAAGAGGAGATGGTGGAGAAGTTTCTACAGTGGGAAGATCTTAGGAAGAGGGTATACCTCAACCAAGAGTCCCACATGAAAGGGGTGATTAAGTAAGATTGTCAAGCTGAAAGTGGAAGAGTGAAAGGGAAGAACACAGAGTGGTGAGAGGGGACATGAATGGTGAGAAGGGTGATGTGGGGATAAGTGGTGGATGAGTAGAAATGAGGAGGGAGGACCAATGGATCAAATACATGTGGATCATGGTGGGGGATGAGGAGTTGTTGGATAGTGAATGCTACCTGAGAAAGATCCTCAAGTAGGATTCAAAAATGCAACGGTGATCAAGTAGGATTCCCAAACTAGGAGAATGTATTAGTACGGGTGAATGGATGGGGTGAAAAGTAAGTTTTTGATCATGCAGGAAGATACTCACGTGATGAAAGTATTTTAACTTTAATATAACACATAACATGGATGCATCATGATATAAAAGATCAGGATGACTAGACTGTAATATGCATGAGAGCATAGACAGGGGCCATCAAAAAGGTATGATGCCCCGATACGATATGCAAGTGTAAGAGAGCATAGACAGGGACCATCAAAAAGATATGATGCCCCGGTATGATATGCAATCATATAACATAAGTATATTAGAGGGAACACCAGGATACATAAAATCAAGATGCCCCTATAATATATCAAGATACAAGATAAAAAGAATAAACTTGTAACTAATAATGCAACACAAGAACCTTTAAACATGTCCCTAATGTGTTCCACAATGATGATTGATTGGATGTGCCCCCAAGAAGGGGTATAGGGGTTCATAATGGATTGGGTCATTGTCCTCAAACAAGGAAACAATGAGAGCCAGAATTTCCCCAAGCGAGGATTCACGTGAGGGGAAATGGTTTGAATTTGATAGTCGTAAGGTGGTTGGAACATTTTTTGGGGATGATAAAGTTCAAAGTGTTGAATTGTGTTGATTGTTAAGTTTTTGGGTTTTTGATTTTTTTGCAAATTTTTAGGATTTTTGTGATTTTTTAATGTTTTGGGGATTTTAAGAGTTTTTGCATGCTTTTGGATTTTTGATATTTTTCAAATGTTTTTGAGATTTTTCTAATGTTTTTGGGGATTTTTTTTGAATGTTTTATATTTTTTTGGAATTTTGAGATTTTATACTGTTTTTGGGGATTTTTGAGATTTTATACTGTTTTTGGGGATTTTTGGGTTTTTTGGACCAGAATGCAAACTTCTTATGAGAGGTGATAAACCAGGGTATCATCTATGTACCATGTTCCTTGTGGTAACTCATGCTTCGAATAATACAAAAATTATCACTCCATTGGCAGGATATGTTGGTGATGACATGATGAAAATAAGTCCAGCTCCATTCTTGACTCCACACAACTAGTAAGATGTGAGGGCTCATCACCGAGAATCAAGAAGGACACAGGATGTAGATAATGAATATAGAGACAAGTGCTAACAACAATCCATTTGGGAAATTATGCTCAATTATTCTTAAGGTTACTGAACCAGTTTCAAAACGACATTCACTTTATAGGTCACATACTAGACTTAGACAATTACATGGCCTACTGATTGGTAAGATATGAGGTGATTGGGAATTTAAAAATGTAAGCACTTTCACGTTTTAGCCTTAGACTGGTTCCTTCATCTTCCCAAAGGGTCAATCACAACTTTTGTAGACCTATCATAAAAATTTGTAAAACACTTTTCCTTCAACCTAGACTCAGAAGTAACCATGCTCGATATTTGTAACACCAAACAACGACCCAATGAATATTTCACATACTTTTTGCAACATTGGCGAGGGATTGCAAGAACATTTCCTTGCTCAATACAAGAGAAACAATTGATTAGCACCTTTGTCCCAAACATTATCACAGAATTATCATTCCACATATAGATGCACTGTTTAAATAATTTCGAAGAAGTCATCAAAAAAGGGACACAAATCGAGAAAGCCTTAATTTAAAGGGCTTACTTAAAACACCCTTTTGGGACCAACCCCCTAGAGACACCCCTCAAAATCAGGACAAATCCAAATTCTTTAATCAGAACCAAAATGTAGTCAACGATGGCATCACCGATTCTCCCTACATTTGAAACATTCAAATACTCCACCCAACATGATTAAATCCACTAATAAACCAATTTCTATCCCTAGAAAATAAGCCCCTCCTCGTGATATGCGAAGACAATTTACTCCACTTGGAGAAAGCCTATCTAACATCTTCCGTCACTTAGAAAATTAAAAAATGATCTCATACCCCATCGTTAAATCCTTCGAAGAAGGGAAACCCAAACCAAATTGGTATAAATACAATGAATATTTTGATTACCATCACATAAAATTACACTCTACAGATCAATGCATGTAACTTCACCATTATGTCCAAGACTTGCTTGAATGCGGAGACATAGAGGTTGAAAATACCTCCAATACAAAGACCCCCAATGAAAAACTCAACATGTTCAAAAACCCCTTCCCTAACCACAATGATAATTCGAAGGACAAGGGATAATCATCAAACAACATTGCGTATGACTCGGTCATCTCAATCACTGACTACGACTGAGATATAGTGGCTACAATAAAGATCAGAGCCGACTGTGTAATTACCACTAGACAAAAAAAACTGTGGATCCTCACTACAAAACATTCTATTACCTCCTCTCCCACACCACCTCCTAATCCAATTTCTAATTCCACCACCACTTCCACTCCCCAACATACACCTTCATTCAACATCATAAAACAAATGAAAAATACTGCAACACAAATTTCCATCATGGAATTACTTGAGTCTTCTCCCGCACTACAATACATCATTACACAAACATTGAATGATGCTCGTGTCCCATAAGACAACGAATCATAGTAATTCTAGTCTTTAATATCAAATCTTTCAACACCCAATCCTATTCTATCATTCGGCCCCACTTACCTTCTTAACCCCAACATTACTAACAATCATTCTTTATACGTCGAGGCTTATGTAACTCATCATAAGATCAAGCATGTATTAGTTAACAATGGATCAACATTGAATATTTTCTCCACGAAATTCCTACGTTCTCTAGGTTACACTAAAAAAGACTTACAACATGATATCATAACCATTTGTGGGTACTATAATAGAGAAATAAAGTTATAAGGCACACTCACATTACCTCTCAAGGTTGGACCAGTCACTTTAAACATGTTATGTAATGTGGTGGACGTAGAAGTTGCATATAATATTCTCATTGGTAGACCATGGATTCATTCCATGAAATATATCCCATCCACGTTCCATCAATGTATTAAATTCCCCCACTTGGACAAAGAATTTACATTGCATGCCGATACTCAACCCTTCGAGTATTGCAGATTCCTCAAAGGGTGGTAAAAAAATGCTTATTATTGTCCATCAACAGATAAATATGCTCCACCTCACGTAATCCCTAAAAAAATACGTGTCAATCTAGATACGATTCCCAAACATACTCTAAAACCATCATCTTCTAGTCATCCATCATCTTCTAATCAACCAACATCTCCCAATCCATTCTCTTCTGCTAATCAACCCTCTTCATCTAAAACTAGTCCCCCTTCCACTGACCAATCATCTTCTTCATCTAACTAACCTTCCTCTTCTAACAATACCTCTTCCATTAAGATACCCTCCCCTTTAGTTAATCAAGCTTCATCCTTTAATTCACCCCCCTCTTCTTATAACCCATTCACTCCATCTTTTAAAACTACCAAACGGCCTTCTCCGCCATGCAAGGTACCTTTTAGTTCCCTAACACACACATTCAAAATCATTGATAAAGGATGTGGTGAATACCAATTCCAAGACATTATGAACTCTTTTTACATTAGAAAATCCCCACAAACTTATGACAAACCCAACACTTGGCATCTTAGAATCCATCCCACTTACAAATTGGGTTAGTCAGTTTGGAAGAAGTTCGGTTATCTAGAAAAAATATATATTCCAAGTTTTTCAGGATCTTGGTTATACGATGAAAAATTCACTCCCTGTTAAGAGTCCCATTAATTTACCAAAGCTTGCTAAATGATGAAAAACATGTGATGGAAGGGTAAAGGACTTAGTCCAAATGGACAAGGTTGTTTAGATCAAATCAGTTACAACGAAAATCACGGTAAACACGACCTTGGTTTCAATATACTTAATGCAGCTCCCGTATTAATCTTGAGTGACAAAAATGACACCAGTTATGAAAGTGACTTCGATTCTATGCACAGCCTTTTTGAAGACCTTGCTAAAATGAACCTCTACTTTGAATATCTATCTAGTAATGCCATTGATTTCAAGCTTCTTCATCCAACTCTTATTGACCATGACCGATTACATCATGTGGCCATGGACATGTTCCAAAATGATGAAGCCTCACAACAATGTGCATGCCACACAAGGTTGCCTAAGCCGCACAACATTAACCTCACCTACAAACCACTACATTGAGCTGTGCAATGCCTTGAGTGAATTCTAAATTGCTGATCACTATCTTGCACAATAAAGCCATGCATGCCTTGCGCATACTATTGATACTTAGCCAATGCGGCCATACAGCTTCTAAATCGTCGAGCCCTGTCAAGTGTCACGAAGTATTGCAACCCCTGCAAGATCACTCCCAGTTGTTATAATTATGAGATATGCATCTAACATGATCTCTTGTCAACATCGATACGGTTAGAGGGAGGCACACATGGTTCTTGATCCATCCTTCACGACTAGGGACCAACAACATGATACGATTGAGTTCAATCCAAGGGAGGAAAACTTCCAGTGTGGATTCAATGGCAATTTGGGGCAATATGTGGAATATTTTAAGATATATTTTCTTGCAAGAGGCATCTTTGTACATTCATTGGAGCTTCTACAAATTCTATAAATAGAAGGGGATATAAGATTGTAGAAATTGAATTTCAAGGGAATCAAACAACTATCCATATTGAGGTTGAGTTGATTTGGGTTATGTAGAAGCTTTGCAAAGTTTACAAGTTTAGGACATGACCAGCGTTATAATTCTTAGCAAAATTTTTGCAGTTTTATCATGAGACTGTAATTGGAGAGATGTACCGTAGTCTATGAGTCTATAAACTTTCGTTTCATAAGTGTAAGCTGTTGTCGTTTCTTGTTAAGAGTTGTGTGTGTGATCTTGCTTACATTAGGTTTAACTTTGACATAGGTTGCATGGTCCCTTCAATGGGAACCTTGATTGTGATTGTATCAATTTGGTATCAAAGCAAAAGTCATGTTGAAGAAATTTGTGTAAATACCAATTTGGTTAGTGTTTGTGATCTATAGATTTGGCACTTTCCACACTAGGGGTTTGGGTAGAAAGTAGTTGCATACATCTTCCAACACTTTGGATTGTTGGGTAGAAGGTGTAGATCATGGGATCTTGTTGTTGAGAGGTTGTGAGGAGAGAAGGAATGACACATATAATGGAGTTTGTTGCTAGAACTAACAAAGTGCCAAGACTTGCGGATTTCGCTGACGTGATGATAGGAATGCAAGCCCATTTAGAGGCGATGGAGACAACACAATGTAGAGTTGTCATTGACAAAGATATGAGTGACAAGGATTTGGTTGTCGTGATAAGAATGCAAGCCCAAGACCTTACAGATCATGAGTGAAGGCACCTTTGGTCTGTCGGAGAAGAACCACATTTTACAATGTACAATGTAGAGGAGTTGCCATTGATGAAGATGTGAGTGATGATGAACGTGAAGTAAGAGGCCCTGAAGGTCAGGAGATTGAAGCAAAGCACACATATGAGCTTGAGGGTTGATTATTGTGTGTAATCACAAGGATTGGAAGCAAGTTGCTAATAGAAGTTCCATGCTATTATGGGAGTTTAGATCCTAAAGACCTTATCAACTGGATCACATAATGGAGAAATAGTTTTGAGTGTGAGTGGGTAGAAGATAACTAGAGTGAGATTTGTGAGTACCAAGTTGAAGGAATGTGTTCTTGTGGTCAGATCATGTGTAGGCTAAGAGAGTTCTAAGAGGAAAAAATAAGATCAAGAAGTGGGATTGAATTGCGACAAAGTTGAAGGCTAAGTTCATGTCTGTTGATTACTAGTTCCATTTTTTCAAGCAATTACAGAACTTGCATAAGAATGAACTAAGTGTGAAGTACACCAAGGAGTTTTATTGGCTCAACATCAAAGTTGGACATGTAGAAACCCCAGGCACAGAACAACACCTGCCTAGAAACTACTATCTGTACCATGAGGACAGACAAAGCATCTGTAGAGGAATCCTATCAATTTGCACTGTAGACATAAGAGAAGTTGTCTCGAAGACAATAGAGCAACCCACAAGGAAAAGGAAAGTTCCTATATAGAAGTGGAAGTTTATGTAGTGACACTTAAAATCATGCACACAAGGGAGAGAAGCAACTCACATGAGCAAAGTTGTGCACAAAGAGGCAGAGGCAAATCTTCGTCTAGAGGAAAAGGACACGAAAGAGGAAGATGATTTAGCGAAACTTGTTTCCGTTGTGGAGAAATTGGACATTGAGCAATCTAGTGTTCACAAGCCATGCAAAATAATGGGGGTAGGAGAAATGAGGCTAGCAATCATGTTGCTCAACACAGATGCATAAAGTCACGTGCCTAACAATAGTGCAAAAGAGCTAAAACATGAGGAAGCTCTAAAGATGAAGAGTATTATTAAAACCAATGAAGGAAGAAAATGTGCCCACACAAAGCTCAAATGAAAGTATGTTTAAAATGAGGAAGCTCGTCTTACAAATGAAGTAGAAAATTGCATCTCACACAAGAATATGTTTAACAACCGCTATCAAAGTAAAGCCATTATTGATAGTTGCTTGTGAGTGAGTAATGCAGAGTGCATATCAAGATTGACACATGAAGATGAAGCCTTGTGTGATATAATGCCCATGAATATATGCGATGTACTACTAGGGAGGTCGTAGTAGTATGTTAGACAAGTAGTTTATGATGGTCATGCCAACACTTACTCATTTGTGATTGATGGACACAAGTACTCTTCGAAGCCCTTGAAGGACTCTGTGTAGAGGTAGAGAGGAGTCCCACATGTGTTGTAAATGTTAGGGAAGGAGTTCCTGAGAGTTGTAAAAGAGGAAAGTTGATGTTTTGTGTTCATTCCGAGGCTTGTTAGAAAATAGGGGAATGCGCAGTCCCACAAAAAGAGATCTCGCAAAAGGTGAAGGAGATGCTTGGGCAATACGTGGATATCATGCTGAAGGATATCCCAAATGGATTACCAGCTACGTGTAATATTTGTTAGAAAATAGGGGAATCGACATCCCACAAATTAATGAGATCTCGCAAATTTCTTGATGAAGGAGATGGACATCTGAAGGGATATCCCAAATGGACTACCAGCATACGTTGTCATATAGTTTGGACCAAGCAAGGTCGTCTATAGGTTAACACCTATGGAAAGTTCGGAAGCAAGAAAGCAAATACAATAGTTGTTTGAAAAGGGTTTGATAAAACAATTTGTGAGCCTTGCATAATACCCACGATTTTGGCACCAAAGGATGAGACAAGAGAATGTGCAATTATTCTAGAGCCGTCAAGTAGATTACTATTTAGTAAATATTTTTTGTTGCGCACATGGACGATTTGATAAATTGTTTTTGTGGAGCCAAGTGCTTCACAAAAATTGATTTGGAGGGCGAGTATCACTAGATTAGAATAAGAGGAGGAGATGAGTGGAACACTGCTTGCAAAACATAAGATGGATTGTATTAGTGGTTGGTCATGCCATTCAGGTTAACCAATGTACTAAGCATGTTCATGTGGTTGAAAACTCATTCAGATCTTGTAAATAGGTCACAGAAGGACTCAACAATGGAGTGGTGGGGGCTGAGAAAGATTAAATGACCCTATGCAAAAAGAAACGACTCTGTCGAGCCATTTCCATGTCTTAAATCCATTTTTCAAGTTACAGGTAGACTCAACAATGGAATAGCAGGGTCAGAAAAGAAGGGGCAGTGCCACAGAGGAACCAGGAGCAAGAAGGGGAAAAAATGGTGAAGTTTCAAAGTTTTTTGGGCTCGAAACCATTCAGGAAAGAGTCCAAAATCGACTAAGTATGGAGGAGGCAGCGGAAAGAACCACGTGTCCTAACGACGCTTCTCCAAAGATGAATCCAAAAGGGAGGCCCAAACGAGCAAGGCTTCCACGCGTCCAGAGCCCCAAAAATTTGTGGGGCCAGGAAAAGTCTTCAACTAAGAAAGAAGGTGTCAGGTGTCAAATGGTCAAAATGGGAGCCCAGGGTGTCAAACTTGCGCCAACCCTCCACGTAGCAAATGGTCAAACAGGTCAAAAAAGGGTGGGCCTTAAAATTGGCTAAGTATAAAAGTGTACGTGGAGAGTGCCAAGTGTCAGTGTGGCGCATCTCCAAGAGTTAGTCCAAAGGTGGAGACCCAAATGAGCGCGAGCTCTCCACGTAGCCCAAAGTCCAAAAGGATAAGAGGGACCATTGAAAAGTCCACAGACCTGCAGAGGCTGCAAGTGTCAACTCGACGCTCCTTCAAAGGAAAATTTTGAATCAGGCTTTCAAGCGAGCGCGGTGCCTCCACGTGTCCAGTCTCAAAAAGGGGCAGAGTCAGTTGAATAGTCAATGCATGGGGCAGGCCGGCGGAGGCTGCCAAGTGTCTAAATGGTGCTAATTCAAGGATTGAATAGAGAGAGGGTTTCCAAATGAGTGCCAGACTGCCGCGTGTCCCAGGTCAAGAGATATGACCCCGCCAAGCAAAAGACTTAGCCAAAAAACATAGAAATTGGGCAGGTAGCAGAGGAAACGCCACGTGGCAAGCCTAAACTAGCAGTCAAAGCGGGGCCATCGGGGGGAAAGTTGGTTTTTTGCCCCTTGTTATTCCAAAGGTGTAAAAGTTGCAAAATGGGCCACAACTCCACCCAAAGGAAAAAGTCAGCATTTGAGCCCGAGTCAAGGTCAAAGCGGGGAGTCGGAGGAAAAGGTGAAAATTTTCCTTTTGTCAAAAAGGCACAGAGATAAAAATTGAAGCGCATCTCCCCAGCCAACCAAAGGGTGCCACGTGTCCAAGCGGAGCGTCGGGGCCGTGGTAGTTTTTTGAGTTTTGCATTTTTGCAAAAAAGGGGGAAAAAGATAAATCACGGACCCACAAACCTGATTTTTCCCTAATCTGGCTGCCACGTGTCCCATATTAAAAAGGAGACCCATTTTTCAAACTGTTTTCCCACCCATTTGTACGGACCCGATACAAACTTTGAAGGGGCATATCTTTCGACTCAGGGCTCAAAATATTGCAAATCTGACACCGTTGGAAGCGTCTCGACGTCCTCTACACCATGGAAAGATAAAAAATCATTTTTTTAGGCCCTGGTAGGTGAAAAATGGAGAAAATGTCTTTGGGCCTTTAATGCAGGATCTTTTTGCCTCAACAACCAGATCAGATTCGATCTGTCCGTCGTTTCTTCCTCCTTTCAAGGCACCAAACCAAGGATTGATGCAGTCAAGATGGATTTGGGGGAAGATTTTATGGGAGGCATTAATAGTGGTAGTTGAGCTTCAACCTGTTTTTCCCACTTCTCTCTCTTTCTTTCTTCTCTCTGATTGAGTCTATAAATACAGGGTCGGGACTCATTGTAAAGGGTTGGACATTCTTTTGTTTTGCAGGCTCCCCTTTCCTTCTAGCAAAGGAATTCATGGAGTTCAGGCCTTCCATTAAAATTGTAGTATGTTTCTTGCCTCCTGGCTATTTTGTAATGCATTGTATCAATCTCGAGAGCAATAAAACACATTTATGATCGATTCTAGATCCTTTCTGTCTCTTTTTCTCACATCTGGTCTTTCATTATAAATCTGGTTATCTGTGCTTGATTATTGTATGTATTTTGTTGGTTTGTGTCTATCAGCAAAACTAGTGTTCATCATTCCTTCGGTGCATCACCTTGTAGTTTAGTTATTTCTTATTTCTTATATCCCTTTTATCCCTGTCTCCTTGGAAAATTTTAGATTAGGTATAGAGATAGATCCTCTGCAAGTTCTCACGTATGCACCTAAACAGAGGAATAGGAACCAACCTTTAATCTGGAGAGCTTTTCCATTTTTACAAGGTCCCACACCTTGGGGAAAGTTCAATGTTATGCAATCACACCAAATGACTCTGCCTTAGAAAAGTAGATCTATAGAACTCATTTGGGGGTGCTGTGATTTTGCACTAACAGTTTTGGCATGCCCGGTGGGACAGAGAAGTCTCCATCTTATTACAGTAAGATTGATGTGCACTTGTTGTGATTCTAACTTTTAAGAAGTTTTAAAATTGTACATCTGGTGACTCCAAAAGAAACAAATCCACTGGTTTCAGCAGTCCAAGCAAGTTCATGAGAAGAATACAAACAAGGTCAAGAACCAGAGAGGAGGGATTATTTGTCTATCTAGACTTATCCCCAGATAGAGGGAGGGGAGGAAGAAGATCCCAGAGGTCTCTATCCCCACCAAACAGAGCCTTATCAACACCTCCTCCTAGCAGGCCATTCTTTCAATCAAGAGGGGTGCTCAGGCCGATCAGGATGGCTCAGCCAAATCCTTATGTCAATTTCACTGGCAACAACCCACTCGCTCTGAATGCACAAAATATGGTCCCGATAGCAGCATTAAAGAGCATCCCATATTTCACTGGGGAAAACCAGACTTCTCCTGGTGATCATGTCCAAGATATTGCAAATGTCTGTACAATCCATGAAATCCATGAGATGGACATTGCAGTCAAGTTGCTCACCTCTTCACTCAAAGGTAAAGCTTCACAATGGTTCAGGAGCCTTGAAGCAGGCTCTATCCAAAATTGGAACCAGCTGTGCACAACTCTTCACAACCAGTTTGGAGAAAAAGGTGATAACTTATCTTTGTTGGAGCAACTAACAACAATCAAGAGAGCCCCAATGAGCAAGCTGACATATTTCAACCTTAGATTCCAGTAGACCTGGGACAGGATTCCAACAGCAGTAAAGCCCACTAATGAAGGTGCCTTCTTATACTTTCTTAGGGCTTTAAATTCTGATATTTCTTTGATGATTCAGTCAATGGGGGGCACAACCTTACCTGCAGCCTATAGCCTTTCCATAGGGGCTGAGAATCATTTGATTCAGGCTGGAAAAATTGCTCCTAGGCCATCCATGCCTCTGTACCCCAGTTAGGAAACCCAGGTACCAGCCAAACACCCACATTAGCCTTTATACCTACTCCCAGGAGT
This sequence comes from Taxus chinensis, assembly GCA_019776745.2. Taxonomy (NCBI): domain Eukaryota; kingdom Viridiplantae; phylum Streptophyta; class Pinopsida; order Cupressales; family Taxaceae; genus Taxus; species Taxus chinensis. Next base: position 128,749,593 of record CM034157.1, on the reverse strand, counting down.
CAAAGCTCAGCTGAAGCCTCCACCTCATCATCTAACACCTCAAAAGAACTCCAGGAAGTCATGAAACAACTTCAGAACCTGGGGAATGAGTTAGTAACCATCAAAAGGCAGCAAGCTCAGAGTTCTAGGCCATATCAGCCTCAGGCTCAGTATCAGGCTAGACCCCAGTATCAACAAAATAGACCACCATCTCAGACTGTAAATCAGAGCCAAAACCAAGGACAGCCTCAAGCTGCTAGACCTTTCAGGTCATATGATCCAAACACAACTTCAACATCAAGGGCATTGGTTCCAGCACAGAACAATATGGCACAAGAATATGATTGGTGTTTCCCATGCAATCAGCCACATAACCAATCAATGTGCTTTAATGGTGCACTAAATCAGGCCTTGATGGTGCAAACCAGTATGGTGTCACAAGAACCTAGCCAAGAAAGAGATCAGCAGCAAGGAGCTCAGCAAGAGGGACCTCCAAGTGAAACTATGCTTGTCAATTGGCAAGCTGAGGACTTCTGTGGGATGAATCAGTTCCCTTCTCAAAGTGTAGCTGCCAATACACGGTCCAAAAAGAGAAATATTGGAGAAGGCCAACCACTGAACTCAGGTAACCCTCAACCTTCCATCACTCCACAAGGTTTTGGTGCTCCAAATATAACTCCCAACATGCAGAACCAATCCAAGCCACCTTCCAAATCCACTCAAGCACCGGTTGTAACAACCCATGTGCAAGAAAAAAATGTGCCTGGGAAGGGGCAGCAAAAGGATAGCTCATTCAATATCATTGAGAAAATGAAGAGGACAAGTGTGAACATTTCACTATGGGAGTCACTGGCCATTCCAGGGCAGAGGGATCTATTGCAGACTGCTATACAAAATTGGTCAAGCTCAAATCACACCCCTAACCAGCAAGAGAAAGTGCTTACCAATACAGCTCAACATGGGGAAAACCATCGAGAACAACAAGGTAAGAACCTGAGACCTCCTCCATTCTATGTTTCATTGATTATTGGAGACAAATTGGTGCACAATTGTATGATTGATTCTGGGGCAAGTAGTTCTGTAATGCCCAAGCAAATAGCTGATCAACTGGGTCTCCAATATGAAGTCATCTCTAGAGGGGTAGTGCAATTAGATGGGACAACAGTGACAACTATTGGAATCATCAAGGATCTGAGCCTCACTCTGCATGCCTGCCCTAATGTGACTATTTTGTAGAACGTATCAATCATAGATTTGCCACCACATTTTGCTTTGTGTTTGTCCAGGGACTTCACTGCCAAAATTGGAGGCTATCTGTCTGCTGATTGGTCACATATGCTCTTTAGAACAAGGTATGGGGCAAAGGCCACAATCAGATCTGAGCCCATTGTTTATTATCACATTAAATCTTATGTGCCTAGCCCAATCAATGCCAACTGCTCAGCTTTTGATCAAGAAGACCTCCTAAGCACTTGTGAAGCAGATACCAAGGTGGGATGTATCCCAGACTTGACTCTCGATGAGTGGGCCAACAAAAGACATGCTTTTGACCCCTATAAGGAGATGGAAGAATCTGAGCTAGGTGTCTACTGTCTACATGAAGAGAATCATCCTCTTCCTGACCTAATTAAGCCAGAATATAAAGATGACAATGAGGTATGGCAATTGTTCTTTGATGGCTCAAGGAGTAGACAAGGAGCTGGAGGAGGAGCTATGATTGTGTCCCCCAAAGGTATGAAATATTATTCAGCCTTCAGATTTCAGTTTTCCTGCTCAAATAACACTGTTGAATATGAGGCTTTGGTCCATGGTCTTCATTGGGCAAGGAAGCTAGGAATCAAGAACTTGCAAGTGTTTGGTGACAGTGAACTGGTTGCCAATCAAGTCAGAGGACTTAATGCTGTCAAGAATGACCTGCTCAAGAACTACAAGAGTAGGGTATGGGATCTCATGGAGGATTTTGAGGCCTTCAGCATTGTGTCCATACCCAGGAAGGAGAATGAAGCTGCTGATAGGCTTGCAGCAGTTGGAGCAACATTTGATGTGGTCGACAACATCAAAAGAGACAAAGAACAACCACATATCCATATAGTTGTGAGGCCAGCAGTGCCAGATAACAACACATGCTGGCAGGTGTTCGAGAATGATCAGCAGATCATTAATTTTTTGCAAGAAGAAGCTGAATTCTCAGCTAGAAATCAAAGCAGATTAGAGCAGCAATACGGGAATCAAATAGTACAGTTGCATATAAACAAGCTTCCCAAAGGCTTAGTGACATTGGAGTCTATCTTCAATCCTAATGATCAGTTTAGAAAAGAGAAGGCTAACATACAGATCAAAGGAGAAGATTCAGAGTCAATCCCAGTTGGAGAAGGCAAAACACTTCAAATTGGCAAAGTGGCCACCGAGCAAGAAAGGTATGAATTCATACAACTTTGCCAAGAATTTCCAGATGTATTTTCTTGGAGCTATGAAGACCTAATAGGGTTCAATCCAAAGCTAGCACAACACACAATCGAACTAGATCCAGCTGCTCAGCCCATCAGGAAAAAGCAGAGACCAGTCAATCCACACATTGAGCCTCTGATGAAGAAAGAGTTGAACAAGCTGATAGAGGCAAGTATCATATTTCCAATCAAACACTCAAGCTGGGTTGCAAACCTGGTCCCAGTCAGGAAGAAAAATGGAGAGATTAGGTTGTGTGTAGATTTTCGAGACTTGAACAGAGCTTCCCTCAAAGATCTCTATTCACTCCCTTCAATGGAGTAGATTGTGCTAGTGGTGTTTGGATCAGAGAGATTCTCCCTCCTAGATGGCTACTCAGGGTACAACCAGATCATGGTGAAAGAAGATGATCAGTTCAAAACAACTTTCACCACCAAATGGGGCACCTATGCCTACAGAAAAATGCCATTTGGATTGTCCAATGCCGGAGCCACTTTTCAAAGGGCAATGGATATGGCATTCAAAGGGATGATCAACAAAATAGTACTGATCTATCTGGATGACATTACGGTGTTTTCCAAAAATGCAGCAGACCACCTTTTCCACCTAAGGCAGGTGTTTCAAAGATGCAGGAGTTTTGGGGTATCATTGAACCCTAAAAAATGCATATTCTTGGCCCATGAGGGCAGGCTTCTAGGCCATATTGTATCAAAGGAAGGATTGGAAATTGACCCAGAGAGAGTTGAAGCAATAAGAGCATTGCCATTGCCAAGCCACAAGAAATCTCTTCAAAGCTTCCTGGGAAAAATCAATTTTGTCCACAGGTTTGTACCAAACTTTGTTGCCCTTGTTAAGCCAATAACGTTGATGTTGAAGAAGAGCTTAGCATTCAGGTGGACAGCTGAAGGAAAGTTAGGCTTTGAGGCCATCAAAGAAGCTATATCACAAGCCCCAACTCTCGTGAATCCAGATTTCTCTAAAGACTTCATATTGTATGCCTTTGGTGGCAGTGACACAATTTCTGCAATCTTAGTTCAGCAGAACAAAGAAGGTACAAAACAACCAATTGCTTTCTTCAGTCAAGGTCTGGAAGACTATGAAGTGAGATTCTCCTTCATCGAAAAGCAAGTCCTGGTAGTAATCAGAGGATTAAAGAAGTTTAAGCATTTGGTTTTAAATAATAAAATTCAATTGTTGGTCTCCCATGTAGGGAGTTAAATAATTCCTTCTCAGCAAGGATCTGAATGAAAAACATGCAAGATGGATCAATCGTGTCATGGAATATGACATTGAGATCAAGGTCACTAAGCTGGTCCATGGGAAGGGGTTGTGTGAACAACTAGCCTCAGGTCAACAAGATGAAGTAAATAGTGAAAAGGAGGTTGTTTTTGTTCTATAGGATAATTAAGAGGAAAGAAATGATGATGTACCTACTCCTTGCTGGACTCAAGACATGGTGCACTTCCTTCAAACAGGCATGTTTCCTCGTGGGATGAGTAAAGAAAAAAGGAGACATTTCAGACTACAGGCCATCCCATATGTTCTTATTGATGGTGTCTTGTTCAAAAGAGACATCAATGGCATTCTGCTGAGATGCATTGAGACAGATCAGGTTGAGAGAGTGTTACAAGAATTCCATGTTGAAGCAGCTGGAGGCCATTTTTCTCCAAGGGTGACAACACTCAAGATCATGAAGGTGGTTATTATTGGCCCAGAGTGTTTAGTGACTGCTATGCATGGATCAAAAGGTGCAAGAATTGTGCATTCTTCAAAGGCAAAGAAAAGCTAGCAGCACTTCCATTGCACCCAATTTCAGTCGACCAACCTTTCATGCAATGGGGATTGGACTTCATTGGAGTCATCAATCCAAATTCAAGCCAAGGCCACAAATGGATTCTGACAGCAACAGACTATTTCACCAAGTGGACCGAGGCAGTGGCACTCAAGGAAGCTAATGAGTCTAGTATACTAGATTTCTATGAAGGGATAGTGACCAGATTTGGAGTGCCAGCCACCATTATATCAGACAATGCATTGGCATTCATAGGTTCCAAGATCACAGGATGGGCTGTTAAGAATGGGACTTACTTGAGCACTTCATCAAACTATTACCCTCAAGGTAATGGCCAAGCTGAGTCCACAAACAAGAACCTGCTAAAGATCATCAGAAGAACTCTTGATGAAAATCAGAGAACCTGGCACACAAAGCTCAAATCGGCCTTATGGGCTGATAGGATAACACCCAAGAGATCTACAGGAAGCTCTCCATTCAAACTTGTCTATGGGAAAGAGGCAGTGTTGCCTATATCACTTGAGTTGCCAGCATTGGAGCTCATGAAGCAGCTAGAGATGTCTGAATTTGAACCGATGGAGGCCAGGTATGCAGAGCTGATAGAATTGGAAGAAACCAGAGAGCATGCACTCCAAGCAATAGAGAAGGATCAGGCCTCAATCAAGAGATGCTTTGACAAGAAGGAAAAAACAAGGACCTTCCAGGAAGGAGACCTGGTTTTGAAATGGGATGCAGATCGGGCAAAACCAGGAAGGCATTCCAAGTTTGATGCCATTTGGAGTGGCCCCTACATGGTCACAAGATGTAAAAGTAGCAATGCTTTCCAATTGTCTACATTGGATGGTGAGGAATTGCAGATTCCAGTAAATGGAATCTATCTTAAACACTGCTACTAGAAGGAAGGTTATCACCTTGTACATATTAGTTTAATTTCTTTTCCTCTAAGTGCTTGTGCACATTGTCTTGTTGTAGTTTAGGTTGCTTTTCTCCTAAGTGCTTTGCACGCTCTGCATGTTCTATTTGGAGCATGTATGATTTCAAATTTTGTATATAGTTGTGGTGTTGTTTTGTTGCTCTTATGCAGTCCATTCAGAGAGACAGATGAAGCCCCAGGTCAAAATAATTTTCTACTCTCAGAAACCTTCATTTCAAGATTTCTTATGAAAATTGAGAGTGCAAACAGCCGGGCTCATGAATCAGAGGTAGAATCAAATCAGTATCAGACCATCGTTCTCGACTCCATGCCCAATGGATATGACAAGGCAATTGGTCTTTTCATCTAGCAGGTAGATACCCCTGTGAGTCACCAAATTGTTATCCATATTTCACCCCCGGGAAAATATTGGATCAGCCACGACCCCGCATAGAAAGAACCTGAGAAAACTCATTCAGATCTTGTAAATAGGTCACAGAAGGACTCAACAATGGAGTGGCAGGGGCTGAGAAAGATTAAATGACCCTATGCAAAAGAAACGACTCTGTCGAGCCATTTCCATGTCTTAAATCCATTTTTCAAGTTACAGGTAGACTCAACAATGGAATAACAGGGTCAGAAAAGAAGGGGCAGTGCCGCAGAGGAACCAGGAGCAAGAAGGGGAAAAAATGGTGAAGTTTCAAAGTTTTTCGGGCTCGAAACCATTCAGGAAAGAGTCCAAAATCGACTAAGTATGGAGGAGGAAGTGGAAAGAACCACGTGTCCTAACGACACTTCTTCAAAGTTGAATCCAAAAGGGAAGCCCAAACGAGCAGGCTTCCAGCATCCAGAGCCCCAAAAGTTCTCCAACTAGTCCAGGTGTCAGCTCGAGGCAAATCTGAAATGGGAGCCCAGGGTGGAGACTCAAACTTGGAGCCCTCCACGTGGTGGTGAAAATTCAAATGCAAAGAAGGTGCCAGGTGTCAGCTCGGCACAAAATCTGAAATGTCAAACATAGTAGTCAAAAGGTCAAAAGGTAGACAAGGGGGGCCTCAAAATTGGCTAAGTATAAAAGTGTAAGTGGAGAAGGCCAAGTGTCAGTGTGACGTATCTCTAAGAGTTAGTCCAAAGGTGGAGACCCAAATGAGCGCGAGCTCTCCACGTAGCCCAAAGTCCAAAAGGATAAAAGGGACCGTTGAAAAGTCCACAGACCTGCGGAGGCTGCCAAGTGTCAACTCGACGCTCCTTCAAAGGAAAATTTTGAATCGGGCTTTCAAGCAAGCGCGGTGCCTCCACATGTCCAGTCTCAAAAAGGGGCAGAGTCGGTTGAATAGTCAATGCATGGGGCAGGCCGGTGGAGGCTGCCAAGTGTCTAAATGGTGCTAATTCAAGGATTGAATAGAGAGAGGGTTTCCAAATGAGCGCCAGACTGCCACATGTCCCAGGTCAAGAGATATGACCCCACCAAGCAAAAGACTTAGCCAAAAACATAGAAATTGGGCAGGCAGCGGAGGAAATGCCATGTGGCAAGCCTAAACTAGCAGCGCTAAAGCGGGCCATCGGGGGAAAGTTGGTTTTTTGCCCCTTGTTATTCCAAAGGTGTAAAAGTTGCAAAATGGGCCGCAACTCCACCCAAAGGAAAAAGTCAACGTTTGAGCCCGAGTCAAGGTCAAAGCGGGGAGTCAGAGGAAAAGGTGAAAATTTTCCTTTTGTCAAAAAGGCACAGAGATAAAAATTGAAGCGCATCTCCCCAGCCAACCAAAGGGTGCCACGTGTCCAAGCGGAGCATCGGGGCCGCGGGAGTTTTCTGAGTTTTGCATTTTTTTGCGAAAAAGGGGGAAAAAGATAAATCACAGACCCGCAAACCTGATTTTTCCCTAATCTGGCTGCCACGTGCCCCATATTAAAAAGGAGACCCATTTTTCAAACTGTTTTCCCACCCATTTGTATGGACCCGATACAAACTTCGAAGGGGCATATCTTTCGACTCAGGGCTCAAAATATTGCAAATCTTACACCGTTGGAAGCGTCTCGACGTCCTCTACGCCATGGAAAGATAAAAAATCATTTTTTCAGGCCCTGGTAGGTGAAAAATGGAGAAAACATCTTCAGGGCTTTAATGCAGGATCTTCTTGCCTCAACAACCAGATCGGATTCAATCTTCATCACCGTTTCTTCCTCCTTCAAGGCACTGAATAAGGATTTGATGCAGTCAAGATAGATTTGGGGGACAGATTTTATGGAGACATTAAATAGTGGTGGTTGAGCTTGGAGCCTATTTTTCCCACTTCTCTCTTTTCTCTCCTCTCTGTATCGAATCTATAAATACAGGGGTCGGGACTCATTGTAAAGGGTTGGACATTCTTTTGTTTTGCAGGCTCCCCTTTCCTTCTAGCAAAGGAATTCATGGAGTTCAGGCCTTCCATTAAAATTGTAGTATGTTTCTTGCCTCCTGGCTGTTTTGTAATGCATTGTATCAATCTGCAGAGCAATAAAACACGTTTGTGATCGATTCTAGATCCTTTCTGTCTCTTTTGCTCGCATCTGGTCTTTCATTATAAATCTGGTTATCTGTGCTTGATTATTGTATGTATTTTGTTGGTTTGTGTCTATCAGCAAAACTAGTGTTCATCATTCCTTCGGTGCATCACCTTGTAGTTTAGTTATTTCTTATTTCTTATATCCCTTTTTATCCCTGTCTCCTTGGAAAATTTTAGATTAGGTATAGAGATAGATCCTCTGCAAGTTCTCACGTATGCACCTAAATAGAGGAATAGGAACCAACCTTTAATCTGGAGAGCTTTTCCATTTGCAAGGTCCCACACCTTGGGGAAAGTTCAATGTTATGCGGATCACACCAAATGATAGAATCCAAAAATCCATTTAATTCCAAACAGTAGGAATTAATAGCTTAGCCTACGTTTAATGTAATTTGGTAATGAACCCTTTGCTAAGCGGTAATATAGTGACATGATGGCAAGGCATAAGGAATCTAATTCCAAAGGGGTGTACTGTGGTGATAATAGAATTAATAAAATATGAATTATGCTTAAAATTATAAGCGATATCCCCAATAGAAGTAATGTATATGTCCTAAGGGCAGTCTAGAAATATCCACCATGACCTCATCTTGGAAATACCAATTTGATTAGGCCATGTAAAAGTTTTTCCAAGTCTCCTTTCTTCTTCTTATCCCTATCCAAGTTCCATTCTTGAACACTGGTTCAGTAACCTTAAGATCTCACTTGAGTTGACAATTCTTTCCAAATGGACCCACTCCTCTACACTTGTTCCTTCTATTTCAATTCTTCTACATTATCCACATCCTTATTGACTCTTTTAGTCAACGAGTCCTTGTCAATCTTATCTTAGTCTGCGTGGAGTCAAGAACGGATTTGGACCCTTATTTTTCCATCATACCATCACTAGACATTCTTTCTTCCTCATTTTCCAGCAATGTTCCTTTGGCCTCCCCTTTTTCCTTCTCCAATTTACCAGCAAGTGAACAATGTACCTACAAATGATACCTTAGGATTATGCACCATCTGATAAGAAGTTTTGATTCTGGTCCAATAGCATTCATAGATAAATGTAGGCAATATCTAGAAAATCCCCATTGGAAGGTTAGTTTTGGGAATAATATGCATTGGAGTTCAAATATCTAAAAGTTGATTCAATATGTTTTACACAATGGTCAATATTATACCAAAAAATTTTGAAAATACCAAAAACATTAGCAAGTTCCAAGGGGCTGATTTGTTAAATATCAAAAATCCAAGAAAACAAACAAAATCCCATAAAAAATTCAAATAAAATCATGAAGCCAAACATGTCAAATACTAATGGAGTCACAATTTTGGGAACTATCCACTCATATTCCCTCAATTCAATTTTCCAACCACTTTATGACTGTAGTTACCCAAATCAGTTCTCTTGTCATCGTGATATCCTCAGCATGCATCATAACTATTATGGAGTGTACACTAAGATGATCCTTTTAAAATAGGCCAGGTTGATATATTTTGTAATCCATTTTGATATCATACTATATCCCTTTTTGGGGGTACATCTAAAGGACTAGAGACATTTTCATACCCTTTCTTATGGAATTCATAGTACTAAATATTCTCTTTCATAGTTGAAAATACTACTCATCATAATCTAGTATAAGGAAGGTTTTACATCCTGTATACATGTGCCTGTATTAAAATTAAGATGCTTTTGTCGCATAACAATTTTCTTACATGATCTAAAACTTACTGTTGCAAGTTCCCTACATCTAGGATCAGGATTTGTACTATTACATGTCTTGAGTTATATTAGAATCCTTCTGGATAAATTGTAGGAGTGTGTGAAATCCTAATTTTAAGGATTGGTTTTGGGAAGATTGTACAATGGAGTTTAAATATGTGGGTTAGTTCAAGAATTTTTACACAATGCTCAATAATATTTATTTTATGATTACTGCATCATGATGATTAGGTATAGGAAGTGCCAAGGGATGATTTTTTGCTTTTGGCATAAGTGATTGTATGGTAATCCCATTAGATAAGTAATACATTTCACTCTTTCGCTTTCAGCTTGACAATCTTACTTAATCACCCCTTTCATGTGGGACTCTTGGTGTAGATATACCTTCTTCTTAAGATCTTCCCGTTGTAGAAATTTCTCCACTAACTCCTCTTTCATCAAATAGTAATCACCACCACACACATCTTTTCACTCCGCCTCTTCCACTTATCATTCTTGCCTTATCACTCTCACCATGTGGGCATCCCAATTGAGGATTCCCCTCACACTCTTCATTCTACACTACATATGCACCTCCAACCATTCATGTCACACTCCTTTGTTTCCTTCCTTCCTTTTTATCATATCCTCTCACCTCTTGTTCCACTATCGCCAACAACATTCACTTTTTTCTCTAGTATCTGTCTTCTACTCAGTAATCTTACTTACACACTCTCGCAGTATCAAAAATTCACTTGAGGGTTCCCCTTCAGTCCATCTTGTCATACCCTCTTCCCACTAACTCCATTAATCACTTAGTTCTTCCCATTATTCTTCTTCTTCGGCTTAGCTATCCTACTTACTCATTCCCGTCACATGACAATATTACTTAAGATTTTCTCTTAAGATTGATTTTCCACCTAGCCCTCCCCCATCCCATCAAATATCCTCCATCCCATTTCTCCCACAACTTGGCATAATCATCTGCTCCAACCAACCATTCCACCCTTTTACCCAATACATTATTGTCTTTCACCTTCCATATCATCACTGTCAGTTTGGTGATCTTACTTAACCACTCCTACGACATTGAAATCTTACTTAAGAGTCCCTCTTAAGGATGATCTGTCATCTTACACTCCCCCATCACTCGACATTCTCATCATCCACATTTTCTCATCAATACCCATCATCAAATCCTCTCATCTCCTATTTCATTCTCACAAACACCACCTCATGTTTTCCCACTTTTCATCTCCATCATCCCTCGATTGGAAATCTTAATTAACCTCTTCCGCCACATGATAATATTACTTAAGGGCCCTCCTTAAGTTGGACTCATCATTATAGACTTATCCCTCGCCTCATTCTTTGTTCCCTCAATTGATCATTTATTCTTCCTAGTCTCCCCTACCAACCACATTTTCCTCCTACCATTATCCTTTCTCAACCTATCATATCACAGAGTGTGTCTACCATCTTCTGCCTATAATCATGTTCATTTCCCCCATTTTCCCCTTCTCAATCCATCATCCTTCATACCGTTTCCTCCCATTCTTTTCATGTCTTATTTCGTCATCTTCACCTCGTTCATCCTCATCCTCCACATCCTCTCCTCATCTTCACCTTTTCACAACTTATCACTCGCCTTTTCTTCACTCTTCTCATTCCATCTTCTCGAGTTCTCCCACATATCCACCCCCATGTCTACCCGCTATTATTGATGGTCTTCCCCTAAAATTCTTTCATCATCATCTTCCATGTCCATGCTACTAATTATTGGTGGACTAACCCTAAAATTCACTCATCCTCATTCTACACAACCTTGTTATTCTCTTTGACTTTCTCCATTGTTTCTTCATTCCTTCCTTCCTTCATGCCCACCAAAAGTTATTGGTTGACTTCCCCTAACATCTCTTCGGTGGCATTTCCTCTTCCATTCCCCATTTACTTTTCCCCTTTCTTTACTTTTCCTCTCATCCTTCCCCACCAATAATTATTGGTGGAATTCCCATAACATCCCTTTACTAGCATTCCCTCTTCTATCCCTCCATTCTCTTTTTTCCTCTCCATCTCCCCTTCTTCTCTTCGCCCTTGTCCATGTATATAATTATTGTTGGACTTCCCCTAACATCCATTCACCGGCATCACCTCTTCTATCTCCCATTCTCTCTTCCCTCCGCTCCCTTTTCTCCACCCCACCCTTTCTTGTCACTTCTTCCCCACCTCTCCATCTTCCCTTCGCCCTTTTCAATATCTTTATTTTCTTCATCATACGCCTTTTTTCTATTTTCTTGTAATCCTATAATCCTTATCTCATGCATCTCCACATATTTTCCAATCCATGTCATTCTTCCCCTCTTTCTTCTCTTTACATTCATTATGTTGTCACTCTTCACAGAATATCTATGTTCTTGATTTCCTTCCTTCTACATCATTTCCTCTGTTGTCCTCCCCTTCTTCCCACTCGTCGTCTTGTTTAACTTCTTCTTTATCATCTTCTTCCCCTTTTCCCCTCACACTTCCTTCTTACTTCCCCATTTTTAACATGGATCTTCAATGTTATCCCATATTTTTTATCATCCCACCCTCTACATACATTTCCATGTGGTTTGTTCCATATTATTTACCTTGGTCTTCCTCACAATGACCAGGTTCCTTCAATCTTCTCCCTGTATCCACTCTGTCATCTCTTCTTCCCCAATCATTTTCACCTTCCTCCTACCATCCCCTTCCTTTCTCTATCACCACTACCTTTTGAATCATTTTGTACCAGTTTCACTTCTTTTCTTTGATATTCTCCACATCTTCTTGATCCCTCATAGTTTCCTTTTTTTCTTTGTTTTATCATCTCATTCATCTTCTTTAAATTCTTAATCATCATCATCCCTTTCATTTTTCCATCCCTCTCTCCCTTTTTCTTGACTCTACCCCCTATTCTCATCTCATCATCTCCTTCTTGTTTGTCTTTCTTCATTCCCTTCTCCTATCATCCTTTTCTATTATTCTCTTCCACCTATTTTTTCTTCTCCTTCATATTTGTCTACTCTATTCCATACCATTGTCTTCTTCAACTCCAACTTCTATAGTTATTTATTATCTCAATTCTATCACCTCTTTCATTTTCCATTATTTCTCTCCTTTCATCTCCTTCACCCTTCTTAACTATTCCACTCCCTCCATTTTGATTCTCTATCTCCCTTTTTCATAATTTTACCCTTTGCTCTATAATTTCATCTCATCTTATTCTTGTTTGTCTTTCATCATTCCCTTCTTCTGCTATCATCCCTCTCTCTTATTCTCTTCTACCTCTTTCATTCCTTTTTTATCATCCTCTGTCTCTGTCTGCTCTATTCCATACCCTTGTCTCCTTTACCTTTGACCATTCTTGCCCTTCTCATAATCAACCACTACTCATGTTCATTCCTTTTTTCTTCTCTTTCCAATATTACTCATTACTTCCTTCAACACATCCTCATATCTAACATTCAAGGGCATTCTCTTACAACCCATTCTCGTCGCCCTCTCTGCAAGGTTGACCTCTCTTGTTTTTAAGAGCTATGTCATCTCTTCCATTCTCGTCAGCCCTCTTGAGGGGTCATCATCATATATATCCATAATCACATCTTCCCATGACATTTTTTTCTTCGAGGATACCATGACATCTATCACCTACCACCTTCTACTCTCCCTAACAAATATCTTTTCTACTTTTTGTTCAGAAAAAGTAGATCGAATTACTCCCCCGTTATTATAAGAAAAAGTTTTTTCTACTTATTGCTTAGAGAATGCTTTCTCTTTTCTTCCTCCAATAACTTCTTATCGAAGGAACACCTTCCTTAAGAATAATCTCTTCAAAAATTTCAATCGTGCCGCCTAGGGAATATTCATCCATCCCATCTACTTTCTTTGAAAGGACATTACTTTCATAGTACCCTTCCAAAGAGGGGAAAATGAAGACACCCCAATTTCAAACCTATCTTAAATCAATTAATTTCACCATTTCATTTCCCACAAAAATACACATTGAATTAATTGATGTTAATCGATTAATTAATTTGTTTCAACCCCTAAATTAAACCTAATCTTCCTCACATGCCAAATATTCCCCATGCCCCCACTTGAGAATTAAATATTCAAATTAAATTTTGGACCATTTCTCATGTTTCCCATTCACCTAATCATGCTTAATTTCCATAATCATGATTACTCTAAACCCCCTAACTAATCCTACTTCTAGGCTATAAATAGAGCCTCACCTCTTATTTCAGAATAAGCTTGAATATCCTGTCAGAGCTCTTGTAGCCTTTGAGCATAGAGCATCCTCCCCACATCATCCTAATGCCCAAATATCCCCATTTTGATCATCCCAAATTCATTCTACCCTTTATCCATTGGTGCAAAGTAAGTTGATCTTATTGCAGCGAAGGCCGTGCTTCGGTTCGAAGGAAGCACCTACATTTCACACAATCATGGCTCATCCACATTATGTTTTCCCATTCTGAGGTTTGCAAAGGAATCATGAAGGAGAAGGTATCTAATTAGTTAGTTGCTTTCTTGGTATCAATGTATTTTCTAGCTCACATCAAGTATTAGGGATAGATTAGCTCCATTATTTCCAATTGATCCCTAACACATGTCTAATTGTTTCAGCAGGTGTATTAGGTCTTGATTGGTACAAAAAGGGTTAATGGAGCCCTAATACACCTTATTTTTTGCATTATGTGTATTAGTGTCATAATGGCCCCACTTGAACCAATTGATCCATAACACACATTTAGCTATCATAATATAATTATTAGGGATATATTATCAATCCTAAATAAACATTACATTATCACATTATATCATATATCAAGTCTTGATTCACGTAAATATAATCAAGGCCTTATACACATTAATTTACCACATTATAGGCATGACCCATTTGAATCAATCAAATGTTAATACACATTTAATTGTCACATTATGTGTATTAGGGATCGACTGACCCTGTGTAAAACAATTGAGCTTTAGTATACATATAGTTGTCACAATGTGTATTAGGGATAAATTGACACAAATGTGACCCAATGATCCTTGATACATGTTAATTTTTTCACATTATATTATGTATTATGGATCGATTGGCCCCGTTTGCAAAAACAAATCCCTAATACACATCCAATTGTTGTAGTGGGTGTTGTTGTCGCCAAATCACTGCACCCTCTGAATGGCCAGGATGTGAATAGGACGTTCAGTGTGATTGGGACACATGGGATCACCTCTCAAGCTATGGGACTTGGGCTCGAGGTGAACCTCCGGAGAAGGCCGACTTCCTCTTCCTAAACTAAGTGCTGTACTACTCCTAGTGTAACAAAAATGATTATCTAGTCCTATGCTAACATTTCATGGGGTTTTAGGGAAAGAGATTTACAGAAATGAAACTATACTAGGGATGGTGATGCACCAGATAAAAGGTGTTTCCAGACTCAGGAAGGGTTAATTTGAAGAGGGTGTGTGCACCACAGGTCAACTTCACCTACTGCAACTTAGAGAGGGTACAAGATACCACAAACTAAGAGACACACATTCCCTTTGTTAAAATTTATCAGACTGAGAAATATACCAGTTTCCCAGTGAAGAAAGATGAACTCAAGAAGGGTGAATAGACACCACAACTCAACTACATGCAATACTCCACCACTCGATAAGCACAGAACTCCAAGAACCTTCAATAAAAACTTAAACTTGCACAATGTACGAGAAAGGCACAAAGAAGCATAGAAGGATGAAAGGACCGACATTAGTCACAAAACACACACTTTTATTGCTTCAATAACATGCACAATGCATCATACATTTAGAAGAGGAAATAGCTGCCATTATAGTATTGAAAAGGAGGGTTGAACGCTCCCTTAACATATAAGGACAATTTGTAAAAGAGAGAGGACTATTGAAAAATATGCACTTGTCTCAGAAGTCTAACTTGTCCAGCCTGTCTGACCTATTAGATTCCCCTGGAATGAGCTTCCAACTTAAATTTATAGAAGAAATTGAGAGAGAGGAGAAGTCATAAATTTCCTTCCTAAATTGAAGGTACATGATGGTTCATTTATTACAATTGGTTGAACCACTTGAGAAGGTTCCATCATGTGCCATTAATTTCATGTTGACCTGATTAAAGGAATATTTAAATAAAATATTTTAAGAATAATAATAATAAGTATTGTTAAAATATTTAAATAAAAATATTAATTTAATCAAAAATAATGGCGTGGCCACCCGTTGATTTAGTTATGACTTGAAGAGGAGGAGGTTTAAATATTGCTTGAGTCTGATACATATTTCCAACTCGACGATCATTGAGCCAGCATGGGCAAGCTGATTGGCGAGTTCACAATCTAGCACCGACCACCTTGTCTTGGCCGGTTTGGTTTAGAAACTGATCATCGAAGAGTCACTCAGACTTATCAACTCGGCATCATCCTAAGTCACTTTGCAATGCCACCTTTCACCACTTTGACCGGGCTCGGCACTCATCATGGATTTCAACCTAACCTCCACGTGGTGCCCATGAGTTTAATGATTCCTCAAGCTCGCTTATGAACTTCCAGTCTGGTATTCATGCTTGATGCAAGCTTGAAGATGTCAGACTCAGAATGAATTGACCCATCATGTTCTTGTTGTGTTAAAGCTATCCACTCATACTGAATGCTAGATCCATCCATGCGTTCCTCTTTGAAATTCTTCACTTGGCAGGTCCAATGATTAATGGATTCAGATAACTTAGGTTATCTGACTCCTATCATACCCCAAAGACTTTCTCCTGAACTCATTGGTTCTGAGTGGCTTGGGAGACCAAATAAGACTCAGGCCCTATGCACGGATGGCTTAATTGCCATAAATGGTTTCCATTATGTAGGGACTTGACAAGTCGCATAGATGGTGGATTTCTTGAGCCATTCCAATTGGAAGCTCAATGCTCACTATCGTGATACCTAACTTGGATGCGCCAAGTACATGATCCCCACTTTTCCACCATATTTCTGTGGACTTCGTGAACTTAGCTAGTCAAGTTTATTCTAGAGCCTTTACAATTTTTTCTGATGTCATCCATGCAACTCGGCATTATCGACAAACTCGTGGATCTATAAAACTTGCACACTTCAGGTTATGTAATAAGCTCTTTTCTAATAAGCTTTGCAATCATTCCTACCTTGATTCAGACTTGGCATCCTAATCCGTTACGACTTCACCACCATGAATGGATTTCTCGTAAAATCCTAACATGAGATGTTGGGTAAATGCGGCTTGGTCATGATTTCTTCTTGATTCATACAAGGTCAGGTTTACGTTTCTACTCCACTCTTAAAAAAAGCTTGGCCTACCTCCATTAAACTTACTATGAGTGCCATCTTGATCCTAAGCCTCATCGTTTGTGTTCTTTCTGTAGAACCTAATTCACATTTTTTACTCTACACTCCATGCGACTTTTGAAATGAAACTTAACATGTTTTGACCAGCCCTTTACCATAGTTCATTTGTGACCGTTATGAGTTGACCTGGATCCTATTGTTGATAGGCCTTAAATTTGACTGAGCAAATTTTATGTGTAAACTCTTTCAGTGCTGATCTATTTCCATCATAGCTCCGGCCGACTCATATTTACCCAGCCTAATTGATCACATTGTGTGCCATAATGATTTGAGTTCACCTAGATCTTTCATGAGTTTTACTGCCATCAACCTAATGCCAAGCTCAAATGTGTCTGAATGCCGAGCTCATTGATATTCTGGAATCGTGTGTCCATTGTCAATACATCCGGGATACATCAGTTAATTACAACCCTGAGCTTTTTCATCCTATCGACGTCTGAGCTACATTTCAACTCTCTGCACAATGCTTGTCATTACGGTCCTTCCACCATCATGGTGATAGATATACCACTCTTGATCTACAATCTCCAAGCTATTCCATAACTTGTCAATAACTCCCACCATAGCCATTTTTATCCTGGATCGGGATCCATTGCCTGAGACATTTCGGTGTAGCTTACACATGATGCTTGAACTCACCCATGTTACTAAACATCGAGCTTATCTGCGCCCGACTGAACTTAGTCACTATGATATGCTTCAATGTACCAAAATATGCCCATAACCCAATTGCACTCTGCTTTAGATTATCTTAATGCCACATTCATGCAGACGAACATCAGCTACAAAGCCAACCCCTTGATTTAAAGCTCAGACACAAGACATAATGATTACATCATGCTCCTAGCCCTAGAAAGGCATCTACCGTATTGATATATAAACCTTTTCCTTCATTGTCATTTGAGGACAACATCAAAGCTCTCAGTGCAAACAGTTCAGCTGTAGCTTGTAAGGTGTGATAATTCAACAGAAACCTTTATGCTTGCCAACTTAGTCACTCGTTGATGCTCATATAATTGCAAAGCCAAATTGTGCTCATGAATATTCTGATATGAAACAATTCCACCTCTATGAGATTCACTTCCATGAATTATATTGTAAAACTAGTAAGGTCTCACCTAGAGAATCTTTGTAATAAATTTCATCAGGTATCCTCGGTAACACTCTCACTGTCACTTAATCGGCATTTTGATAAAAATATCTTGAAGAAAAATCTCTGATTTTGAAGGATTCATTTGATACTGAATAGATAACAACATAGTTGGATGAACCTACTTGTTGGAAACACTGAAAAATAACTTATACCATACTACAACATGCCTGTTTCCTGGTGCATGAGAGCTTCTCTCGTGACCACCGAACCATCAGAGCCTTGTACATAGACTCATTCAGCTTCATCCCTTCCAATTATGCATCGATGTATGACCATACCCTGATTCCAAAGCCTTATTGTGGCATCTGGCAAACTTTGAACTGATTCATCCATGCATCTGGCCTCAATGCATTCGACTCAAACAATATCAATGCTCTTCTTGAGAAAACCCATTTTCTGAAGTCTGTAATTATGGTATTCATTTTAAGGATATCCTTTCAATGTTTGAAAGCATTGTTCCTGAAAATCAGCTTTGTCGATAGCAACTTGAAGAGTCCATGCGACGCTCATTACTCGGCATGTTACTCAAGTTCATTCTAATGTATGAGCTCTCTTCCTTATTCGCTGTTTATGATGGTGACCCCCACTCAGCTATAAATTGAGCTCCCATCAAACCTTTCTCAAGCTCTCACATTCACCTCATTGACAATGACATAATGACTTACATCACAACGCCTGGCCCTGACACTTAGCATCTACCGTCTTAATATTACACCCCTTGTGGAAGTTTCATTTGAGGACATCATCAAACTCACTCAGTCAGTAATTCAATTGACTCAGTCAAAAAGCTCAAGGTCTGAATTCCCCTACACAGAGTGTAATGCTTTACCATGCCATGCCAAGCGTAGTTACCTCATGCAACTCAGATGCTCAATATCCAATTGTATACTTACATCAATTGTGCTTCATGTCTTTGTTTATGCACTATGAAATAGATCCACCTTGAATTGCTAGTTAAACTTCGTGAACATTCATTCACAATGCACTGGAGACACATCTTAGCTCAATAGATATTTTTTTTCACTTTGATGTCGAGCTCCATGTTTTTATGATTTAGCTCAAGTTGCCATGATTTATCTTTTCCTTGTGCAAGCCCTACAGTTGGAATAGATCAAACTTCTCTAATTCTCGTGCATCCTCAACATGATCTCACCCAACACTCAAACTTGATACTTCAATGGTTCAACGTCGATTTTCATGATCTTCAACACTCTTTTGATCATCCTGAGCCCTTATCAACAAAGCTACTGGAGGATTGCTCACCGCCCAATTTGTAACTGCCTCACTTTAATTCTCCTTGATCTAAAGCTCGCACAATGACCCTCGGACCGCTGCCATAGTCTAGCGCGGAAATCTCATTAACACGGATTGCATCAGCCGCTATGATCTCTTAGTCTAATCCGAGATGATACTTGAATTCGATGGCTTCTCACCAAATGACCTAAGTATTCACCGAGCATGGAATTTATCAACCCAATATATGACTCATTCTTTGGTGAAGGTAACTCCCTGAGTTCCATCTCTATTCATACCTTAGCCACTAGCTCTCCTCAGCTTGTAACTTACCCATACATAAATTTGAGCTTTGCACCTAATCATCATACAACTCTGCTTCACCATGCATTGCAAATGTCAAACATAATAACCCTGATTCACTATTTTCGATTATCAAGATGAGCTCCATGCAATGCCCATTGTACAACATTTCCTCTTATTCAAACCTAACGCTCTGCAATGACTTGGCAGTCTTCCTAACTCTAAGCTGAACAATGGAGTCTGTGGAGACTGTAAACAATCTGATAACCTAGTCTTGACAATGAGGAAGATACTTAAGGTCAGATTTGAACTCGTAAGGCTCTGAAATTCTCTTAGGAAAGTGCCCATGTTATATTGGAAGTAATTGGCTATCACGCAGCAGCTAACAGGGTAGCCAATGTAAACTTATCTCAGAAAATCAGTTAACACCCTAGAGAGATCTTATCTTGCGATCTAGCTGCCGCAGGGCTCGATCCCAAGGAACCATTTCCTATGTTGCATCCTAAAAACTAGTTCTGGTTGCCAATCCCCAACCACAGTCACCCTTGACTCAGTTCATCTCTTCGTCAATTTTGTTGCCTGTAGTAGAAGAACGAGATAACGTTCTGCATGTATATTAAGGATCACGCCTTATTCACACTGGAAAGTCATCTTCCATGGAAGAAGCTCGATCAAATCTCATGAGGCAAGTTGGATGCAAATGAGGCTGAGATCAATGTTCCACTATTGTTGTAAAGTATGATGGCCGGACAGTTATTCCAGTATGCCTGGCCCATGGGTTTGATATAGGCACTATAGCATGTGTTTAAGTCTACAAGCTAGTGAAGTAGGCGTATTACCTCCACTTTCATCTAGCGTTTCTCACATTTTATCCAGCTCTGACGCTATGGTTGAGCTATCATTAGTCCAAGCTCTGAGCTACATACAAATTATCATTTAGCTCGACAAGCAACATCATAGCTCGAAGCCCCCTTCCTGGGTATATTTGACACCGAGCTCCTCATGATGAGATCCTTCTTAAATATTTGCCACCATTCAAGATCTTGATCTATGAAAATTATGAAATGGTGAGAGGGGCCTCTACCGAGTGTGATCCAATTATGACTGATCATGACCCTCGTTGGTTGACAGGTGGGTTCTCTATCAAGTCGACTCCGAACTCTTCACTAAGTCTGAGATCAACCTGGGTGCCTCCAAATGCCTGAGAAAGTGATCTTTTCATATGTAATTCAGGAATGATCTTTTACCATCATAGAACATCTCGTAAACATTCTCAAAGCACAAAATTGGGTTCCTATAGGCCCCTAGTACTTCCATTTTGAAGACCTAAAATTCAACAGGACCCCATTGTCTAATCTTGCCATGTGTACAAAATTGGATAACATGTGTATTAGATCTTGATTGACACAAATCAAGACAATCACACCCTAATACACATTAATATGTCACATTGTGTGTACTAAGTTGTGATTGGCCCCATTTTACAAAACAATCCTTCATACACATTTATTTATTGAAATACATTTATTAGGGCTTGATTGGTGCAAACATGACCTATTGATTTGTAATACATATTAATTTATCGTATTATGTTATATATTGGGGATCTATTGGGCTCGTTTGTATGAATCGACACCTAATACACATTAAATTATCATAATAGGTGGGTTAGGGATTAATTGTCCCCATTTGTGCTAATTATGAAATAATACATATTTAATTGTCACAATGAGTGTGTAGGGTATAGATTGGTGTAAATAAGACCATTTAAACCCTATTAAACCTTAATTTGTTACATTATGTGTAATAGGGATTGATTGGTCCCATTTTAACCAATCTAGACCTAATACACATTTAATTACACCACAATACATGAATTAGGGTTTGATTGGTCTTGTTTATGCAAATTGATCCCTGATGCATAAATTTATTTGTCGTAATAAGTGTATTTAGTATCGATTGACATAAATGAGGAAAATTGAGACCTAGAACATCTTAATTTGTAACATTGTGTGTTTTGGGATTGATTGGCACTGTTTGAATCCATCAATCCCTAATATATATTTTGTTGTCATAACACATGTAGTAGGTATTCATTGCCACAAGTTCATAACATATTGATCCCTAATACACATCAAATTTTCAACTTATTTCATGTACTAGGACTCAATCAACCCTATTTATTTCAATACATAACTAATTATCATAGTAGTTTTATCGGGTCTCAATTCACATAAACATGGCCAATCAAGCACTAATACACCTTAATTTTTCACGTTATTTGTCACAATAAGTGTGTTAGGTATCGATTGGCATAAATAAGACCAATAAAACCCTAGTAAACCTTAATTTGATACATTATGTGTAGTAGGGATTGGTTACCCCATTTTAACCAATCTAGACCTAATACACATTCAATTGCCATAATACATGCATTAGGGTTTGATTTGTCTTGTTTGCACAAATCGATCCCTGATGCACAAATTTATTTATCAGAACAAGTTTATTTGGTATCAATTGACACAAATGAGGAAAATCTAGACCTAGAACATCTTAATTTGTAACATTGTGTATTTTGGGATTGATTGACACTATTTGAATCCATCAATCCCTAATACATATTTGGTTGTCATAACAAATGTAGTAGGTAATGATTTCCACAAGTTCATAACATATTGATCCCTAATGCACATTAAATTGTCAAATTATGTCATGTACTGGGATTCAATTAGCCCTATTTATTTCAATACACATCTAATTATCATAGTAGTTGTATCACGTCTCAATTCATAGAAACATGGCTAATCAATCACTGATACACCTTAATACTTCACGTTATTTGTATTAGGGCTTGATTTCCCCCATTTAAACTAATTACTCCTTAATACATATTGAGTTGCCACAATACATGTATTAGGGCTTGATTTTCCCCGTTTGTGTAAATATATCCCTAGTACATATTTAAATTTTGTATAGAGTGTGTTGGATCCCAAAACAAGCCCAATCGAACTCTATATACCTCAAATTGTCATGTTATGTATATTAGGGCTTGGTTGGCACAATCAATCCCTAACACACATTTAATTGTTGCAATACATGCATTATGAATCAATTAGCACAAACACAAACCGTTAATCCCTAATACACATTAAAATACCACATTATGTAACGTATTAAGTCTTGATTGGCTTACACCAATCAATCCCTAACACACTTCTAATCATTGCAATAAGTGTGTTATGTATTGATTAGTGAAAATGGATTTAATCAAGCCCTAATACAATTATAATTTCTCCCTTTTCACCAATAAAGACCTAATAGACGTTATATTGCCCAATAGGTGTATTAAATCTTGATTATCTTAGTTTGTGCCAATCAAACCCTAAAACACATTGTATTGTCACAATAAGTGTTTCAGGTATCAATTATTACAAATGGAACCAATCAAACCCTAATTATAAACACAAAATCTATGCACTTGGGTACATTTATAGGTATTTTGTATACATGATTCCTAAGCAAGAAAACCAGTGGTTGAAAACTTCTTTTGGCCTTTTGGTTACTTTATCTCTTGCACTTTACTATTTCTGAGCTTGACTGAGCATCCTTTTAGCTTTACACATCTTACAGTTCTATCGACACTTGACTGATTTACCTTTTTATGGCCTCGAACACTAGTGCCCAGTTAAGAGAGAAACACCCAGATGATCATATCCATCCTAGGTGCTCTTATCCCTCTCTTTCTTCTTCTTAATATTTTGGGTCCCTTTTCTCTTCTTAGTCACCTTTTAACAATTTAGGTCGTCCTTTCATTTGTCAATTACAAAATTCAAACAAGGAAATCATATATATACATAAGTTATATCTCTCAAAATAAGGGGCCAAGAACTATATCACATACATACTATCACCCTTTTAAATAGCTTGCCAAACATCAAAGCATTACACAAAGAATCATGTACAAAGCATAAAAGCATCTAAAACATACATTTATCACATTCTATACAAGGGTCAAGGGATGCATTGGTCTGCATACACTACAGAGGAGGGGAGTTTATTATACTCCATCGCACACATTTTACATATTTGGGACAATCTAGATCTAGCCCACTATCATTGTGCAACTTGCACAAGGGAAACCTAGGGAATGTGACACAGATACAAACACATAAAGAACTACATGGAGTTTGAGATGTAGTGCAACACTCGGTCGTAAGTTCACTCTTTGGGTGACTGTCGAGGTCAGTGCAACTCCCCATTCTTCATCATTTTTATTATTAGATTTGATGTGGTTTGTGGGGAATGTGCAGGTAGGTATCTTTTTTGTAAGTTACAAGTGCAACCTCTGACGATCCCTAATAGTGAAAAACTAGAGTGACAAAGAGAAATATAACAACAGAAGGTCTTCTGGCCTGCAGAAAATATTAGAACCTGATCATTTTCAGCAGACACTAGGCGCCCAGATCAGTTGATTAGTACCTGTGGGTGCTTCCTGTCACTCCTATGGGTTCTTCTGTCCCTATACATTCCTAAGTTTTCTGAACCCTCATCGAAACATTTTAACATTTTGTTCTAGCATTGCCTCTCTCATCTCCAAATCTCAGGATAGTCTCTCTATCATGATCTCTCTCATGTTGCTACAAAATCATCTCAGTCATCTCTCTCTCTCTCATTTTCTTAGGGTTTTACATATTTTTCATGCTTATTGTTTGACCATGTTACTGTATTTAATCATTTGAATATCATTTGTTATAGTAAGTTACTATGAAATAAGATTTAATTTCAATTAGATTAAAAATCAATCTATGGCCTTCAACATCGCACACATGAATTATCCGAATAGGTGTATTGATTCTCATGCCCTCTAGTTTGTGAATTATCTAACCACCCACTATGGGGTTAATTGTCCCAAATACTTGTTTCCTGGAAGGTAGCTTCAATCTATGATACATAATGGAAGACCACATTGAAAGTCACAAATACATTTAAATTTTCACATTAATTGTGATAGAAATTGATTTTCCCTATTGTAACTAGATAGCAATTCCTTAATACATGGATTTTGTAGTCAACAAAGCCAATTTTGCATGGCACGGCTAAAAATAGGAAAAGTAGTTAGAGTGCAGGCTCAAGTAAAGATAAAAGCAAGAAGACTTCATGGCTAAGAAAGAGCTATTTTGGGAACAAAGTGGAAGATCAAGAGACATGCATAGACCGTGTTAATAATAGGATTAAATAGAGTTAATTATGGATTAATCTATTATTATTCTTCTTGTAAAAGCATGCAGTTGTTGGTGCATGGCTATTTTGAGCATGAAGTCTATTTTGAGATGCATGGGTAGTGAAGGGAAAGTCCCCACCCCTATATATGTTAGTTTCTACATATTTTGAGACACCATGTATTATATTAGAGTTATGATTGTTGGTATGATGTTTAGCACGCATGACTCTATGACATATTGTGATGTATTCAACTTTTGTTATTAATGAGTTAATGCAATGGATCGTTGTGGATGGATTCTGGTAATTGATGTATTTGATCATGGTACTTGTATGGTAAATCTGATCTTAATTCTTATTTGATCTCATGTTTCCTTATTACATGTGTTTCCATTTGATCATTGTTGATGACTTATACTTGAGATATATGATTTGAAATGGTTAATATGAACATGCATGCTAACATCTTGACAAGATTTCATAAAGGAGGGACCTGGTAGCTTCATGTGCTTTGGGTGAGCATTCAGATCTATCTAGATGAAGTGTCAGCGTGCCTAGGAAATTGAATATGAAAATAACACTACATTTTGGTTCCATTTTTGGGACCTCTTTTCAAAATACTTATCATGATGTTGCATGATGATGGCATATCAATTGACTCAGATGGTCATTGAAAGTTGGGTAGATGAAGGAAAAGATCAGTTTGCATGAAGATATGGTTCTGGACCTGATTTCAATGTGCACAAGTGGGTGGAAGATAATCTATATCATGAGCTCTATGAGACATTTTTCAGCCTTTTTCCTATAGAATTGTACGAGTGGTTGTCAACATATGCATCAAAGAAAAGCTGGAGTTATAGACCAAGGGTTTGGATGTAGGAAGATTACCAGAATTTTTTTGATGTAGATGAACCTTGGATGCATGTTGTAGATCATTGGTGGGATGGTGTTGTGTAAAGTTATACTTTGGAGTACATTATTTCTACATATTCTTGTCTAGAAGTTGCTGAGTTTGAATTTTGTGCAAGCCCAGAGGATCTTACATACACACTATTCCTTTGGAAATTAAGATCTTGATGGTGGTACTGAGTTTGGAGAGATTACCTATGGCTAGCTAAACCCACTACCATGCACAGGGGAAGGAGAAGGTGTGGTGAAAGATGGTGGACCTGTGCAGAAAGGTAGAGAGAGGAAAGGTGGCTCAAGTATAATGAAGCACAAAGAGGGAATTGGTGAAGAACATGATATTGAGGAGTCTATGGAGTTGTGGAGGATGATGTCTCTCGTGAAGGATTTGAAGCTCACATGGAAGACGTGGAGCTGGAGCATCAAGGATCTCCCCCACTTAGGAAAGCATAGTAGAGAATCCCCTTCAACTTCTGATGAGAGTGTATCAGAGGAGGAAATATTGAGGACCACAGGTGCACATCTGATCCCACCTAGTGACCTAGCCCTTGTGCTTGGTGTTCTAGTTCCAGAAGTAATCATTGATAAGTAGGTGAGTGTAGGTAATCCAGTAGCTTCAGGTAGATATCATTTTCCTTTGAATACAGAAGTGCATCAAACAACACATACACTATGGCAGCACAAACATCATCATTTGTTTGGGGGTCCGATTGGAGGAATATTTTCTGGCACGTCATCTGGACAGAGTGTGGGCACACAGAACATTTGGAATACCTCTGGAAGAACTATAACTTTACAGACTATGGGAGTTCAATTTAACACTACTAGTTGGGATGCAAGGAAGCACATCCACTGGTCTGTTTCCTGCTACAGGAGGAGGATCAGGTGGATCAGGAGGATCAGGAGGATCAGGATCAAGTGGATCAGGTGGTTCTAGTGGTGGAGGAAATACTAGTGGGGGTTCTAGTTCTAGATCTGGTGGACAAGGTCCACACCCTCATCAGCCACAACAAGTTTACTATGAGATGTCTCTTCACTTACCAGAATATAGGGGTATTGAAGATGTTGTAGAGCATGTGCACAAGTGTGAGCTGTTATGGCATGCTAAAGGAATCACAACCTCAGATAGAAAGGTGAGTCAGTTTGCTACTACTCTTCAAGGGTGTGCACATAGTTGGTACAGAAAGTATGACCCACATTCAGACTATGGTGGATTATAATGCTTTGTGCTCTGCATTTCTAGCAGAGTTCCATATTCCAAAATTTGAGTAGAAAAGTATCAGCGCACTTAAGGACATTAAGCAGGGCTTATCTGAGAGCATGAGGGAGTATGACACATGTTTTAAAACTTTGTTTTCAAAGTTTTCTTATGATATACATCCTAGTCAACATGCACAGTGGTTTTTTGGTGGATTGTTGACTCCTTTCAAAAGGTTTCTATCTCATAAGACCTTTATAGATCCATGTGATGCTTTGGAAGAAGCTCTACACACTGAGGTAGTTGGAGTGTGGATACTGAGTAAGTCCATTTTTAGAGGCACAAATTTCAGACATGGCGAAGCAGTTGGAAAATATCTCTGCTAATTCAGCTCATGAGACACACAGTGGAATATGGTGTACAAATTGTGAGGTTGAAGGACACACTAAGGATAGTTTCCCTGCAAAGTCGTGTGTGCACCATGTTGTTGGATTGTGATATTTTTCATTTAGACCATGATGTGAGAAGATGTCCTCTCTTACAATGCGCGATCTAGAAGATTGTGTATATGTATTGTAAGATTTTTAAAAACTCATACTCATGACACCGTTGACTGCAGATTGATTGATCATATTCATGAATCCATTGAGACTGGTGTGTGCCAGACTAGTGTAGTAAGTGGATCTAAGGAACAATGAGAATAACATAATGAAGGGCACAATAATGGGGATAACAGGAATAGAGGCTTTCATGGAGGATATAGAGGTCGAGGTCATGGTGGTGGTAGAGGAGGATTTCCTAGAGGAACTTGTTATACTTGTGGATCTCCTGATCATTATCAATGCGAGTGCCCTCAGAATGTGGTTTTCTCATGGTGTGGAAAACAACACAAGTTTGAAGAATGTCCTGACTTATATGAGCACATGAGCAAGCAACACAAGCAAGACAAGGGTGTGGGAATGATTAAGGTACAACACACAGTTGAAGATCAATGGATACCAAAGGTAGCACCTACCCTTGAGTTACCTGTTTTAGTTACTACACACATTGAGGCTATGAACACACATGAACCTCCAAAGTATAAGCTGACTATAACAAAGAAAGAAGTGATAAATGCAAAGTATCCTGATGTTGCACATCAGAAAGAGGTTTACTAGGAGACTATGGATGTTATCAGGGATCTACAAGGAGAGATTCAAAGCTTGAAGGAGTAGGCATGCATGATGGAATGAGAAAAGAAGGTTGAACTCCCACAGAAGGATGTAGATGACTTGAAGGAGGTATGTCAAATGTTGCACCAGGAGAACATAATCCCTTTGTTAGGAGAATGGTTGAGAGAAAAGATACCATGCACATAGGTAATGAGTGTGAGAGGTAGATACTTCATGCAAATATGCCCCCACATAATCATGAGTATGATAAGGAGATTACACTGAATGCAGTCATAGATGGATGGCTTCTGAGAAACATTTTGATAGATACAGGTACGGAGGTTAATGTACTCACATTGGATGCTTGGAATCAGATGGGAAGACCACCATTGCAGCCTTCTTTGAATGTGTTGTATATGGAAAATAGAACTAGGGATAATCCTATTGGAGTACTAAAGGATGCAACTATTACAATTCAGGGAGCCAAGTTTACTAGGTACTTTGAAGTATTAGAGCTTGCTGAAGTAGATAGCTTTCCAGCATTACTTGGGTGACCCTGGTGTTATGTAAATAATGTAGATTTGCTTCAACAAGGGGTACATTAGCTTTGAGAACAAGGAAGAGTGCATCATTATACCTTTAACAGATGAAAAGGTTGCTCCACATGTTGAGCCTTTGAGTGAATAAGACTTGAACATGATATACACACAATCAAGAGACCCTAAGGTAACTGAGCCATCTAAGGAAGGAGTGATACAATGGGATGATGCTCAGTCAGTTAGTGATACCACAAGTATTTCTTGTGACAACTGGGTGCATGGAACGTATGAAGTAGTTGGGTGAGAGAGATCAAGAACACATTTACTCACATGATTAGGCCACACATGGTTAGGTGCTTGAGTTATAGCCACGTACCTAGGTACACTGGTGAAGGAAACCCTGATGTATTTCTACACACCATGGAATCCAGTGGAAGAATGAAGGAGATAGAAGAAATATGCTAGTATATACTCTGCACTGGATAACATCGTGTTGATGGGAAACACACAGAGACAACTTATTGGAATGGTGAGAAGTGAGAATCACCTTTTCTACTAGGTTCCTAAGGAGAAATGTACCTTCTCAGATATGTGAATTTCATGGGAAGTCCCCTACCTCGCATCACATCTAGAATTGTGAGAGACTTTGGATGGAGGGGCAGGAGGCCTTACCACCATCACTCTGGGTACATAAGTTCTACTCCACCTTAAGTGGTTGTGCGCATGCATGGTATGTCCATGTAGAGTTGACAAGAGAAACATTTAATTGGTAGGTTATGACATCAGGTATGATACATACTTTTGATTATTTTTCTACTAAGCCTCCAATAAATGAAGCACTCTTTATTATGAAGTTCCTTACTTTGGGAGATAGTGCAAAGGATGAGGAACTTCTTTTAAACATGTTTGGAGAGCTAGATTTAGAGGTGCATTTTGACCTTGAAGAGATAGAAGAAGAAGAAATGGTCCTCACCTGAGAAGAAAAGGAAAATGGTAAACTGGTATGCATGATAAATGATGATGATGATGAGGATAATAACCTGGATGTTAACCACACTGAAGGTACATGTGAGGTGATGGACACAATAGATGAAAAGGCACATGCGTATCATGAGCCTATGAAAACAAAGAAGGTTAACATTGGAACAGATGCAGAGCCTAAAGAGGCCATTATTGGTGATTACTAGTCAGAGCAGGAAGTGGCTAAGATTATTGAACTCTTGCATGACTTTTAGGACTTGTTTCCATGTAGGGCTATCATGAGTTAAAAGGAGTACACCCTTCTTTAGGTGAGATGAGAATCAAACTTAAAGAAGGCATGCACCCAATTAGGAAGAGGCCTTATAGGATGAATCCTAATTTGCACGTCAAGGTAAAGGAAGAAATTGATAAAATGCTCAAGTCTGGTATAATTGAGCCCATTGAGGAATCTGAATGGGTTAGTCCCCATGGTCATCAACATTAAAAAGGATGGGAGGATAAGGACTTGTGTGGACTATAGAGAATTAAATGCGTCATGTGTTATTGATCATTTTCCCACCCCATTTATAGAGAAGATCCTTGAAGGAGTTACAGGGCGCGAGATCTACTCTTTTACAGATGGGTTTTCAGGTTATCATCAAGTGCACATAGTGAAGGAAGATCAAGAAAAGACAAATTTCACCACTGAGTGGGGAAGTTTTGCATACACAGTGATGCCCTTTGGACTGAAGAATGCGCCAGTGGTGTTCTCACACATTGTTGTGCAGGATTTTTAGGATTTCATTCATAAGTTTTTACAGGTATATCTAGATGATTGGACAATTTATGGTTTGGTCAAGGATCATTGTGAGAATTTGAGGCTCATGTTTGAGAGGTGCAGGAGTTGAGCATCTCTCTAAATATTAAGAAGTGCATCTT
The DNA here is from genome assembly GCA_019776745.2 of Taxus chinensis. Classification (NCBI taxonomy): domain Eukaryota; kingdom Viridiplantae; phylum Streptophyta; class Pinopsida; order Cupressales; family Taxaceae; genus Taxus; species Taxus chinensis. Next base: position 128,719,214 of record CM034157.1, on the reverse strand, counting down.
TGCAACACCTTTTGGCACTTTACTTGGGCATATTATTTGTAAAGAAGGGTTGTTGGTAGATCCAGCCAAGATAGTTGTGATCTTGGGTTTGGAAGAACCTAATAATCAAAGTGAAGTGCATGGATTTCTAGGACATACAGGGTATTATAGGAAATTCATTAAAGGTTATGCAAATATTTCCCATGCCCTTGGAGGAATTATTGAAAGCTAAAGGAAAATTCTATTGGGGTGACGCACAACAACAGGCATTTGAAACATTGAAGGAAAGGCTTACTACTGCACCTATTTTGCACTTTCCTTCATGGGACAAACCCTTTCATGTTCATGTTGATGCTTCTGGATGGAAATTAGTGCAACAAGGAGAAGGAATGGTGGACCACCCCATTTTTTTGCAAGTAGGAAGTTGACACCTGGGGAGAAGAATTATACAACTACTGAGCGTGAGGCTTTTTCCATGATCTACGCACTGCACAAGTTTAGACAATACTTATTGGAAACACCATTTATCTTCTTTACAGATCATATGACACTTAAGTATTTGGTCAACAAGCCTATTTTGCAAGGGCACATTTGTAGGTGGATACTACTATTTCAGGAGTTTGAGTTTACAGTTGTTGTAAAACTAGGGAAAAGTAATTCAGGGCCTGACCATTTGTCAAGAATCAATTCAGGTGAGGACACGCAGAGTATTGAAGATACAATGATGGATGCACATTTATTTAGATTAAACCATGCACCCATAGATTTAGAGGATATTGCAGTATTCTTGTGCACTGGACAGTGCCTGAGGGAATGAAGACATTAGAAAAGAAGCAACTTGCAATACGTGTGGACCCTACCAGTTGATAGGTGGATATTTGTACAAGCTATAGGTCATGATGAAGTTTTTACACCGGTGTGTTCTGGAGCATGAGCATGAGGCTATTATGGAAGAAGCTCATGGTGGAATTGTAGGAGGTCATTATGTTGGGGATGCCACCACACAAGATTCTGATGGCTGGATTTGGTGGGAAACTTTGTACAAGGATATTAAAGAATATGTCAAGGCATGTGACCATTGTCAGTGCCTTGGGAAGCCTAGAACCAGAGATGAGATGCCTTTGAGGCCTATTGCAAGTGTTGAACCTTTTGAGAAATGGGCTATTGACTTTGTAGGTCCTATTTCCCCACCCATGTGTATAGGACTGGAATGTGTGCTATATTATAATTTATACAGACTATCTGACAAGGCAGGAAGAAGAAACACCTACAAAGGATTGCAAAATATCAAGATTTATCTGGGAAAACATTATCAGTAGGTATGGATGTCCATTGAGTTTAACAAGTGATAGGGGCACTCATTTCTTAAATGAGACAATCAAATTACTTTTGGCAGAGTTTATGGTGGCACACCATAAGACTACACCCTATCACCCACAAGCCAATGGTACTGTTGAAGCTTTCAACAAGATTCTGGGACAAACACTGACAAAAATATGTGATGTTGGAAGGAAATACTGGGATGATAAAGTATCTGTTGTACTTTGGGCATATAGGACCACTTATAAAAGGTTGAATAAGGCCACACCCTTTCAGTTGGTGTTTGGCACAGAGGTTGTATTTCCTGTTGAATTTATGTTTCCATCCCTACGTATTGTGCACATAGGAGGACTAGATGATGAACAAGTTATGGAGGAGCACATAGAAAAACTGATGTAGTTAGATGAGAGGTGCGTTATTTCCCGATGGAGCCAGAAGATAGAAAAGAGACAGAAGGCCTGACATGATAGGCATATCAGGAATAAAACATTTGAGGTGGGAAAGATGGTTCTTCTGTATGATTCAAAGTTTGTGTGCCACCCAGGGAAATTGAAAGTTCATTGGTTGGGACCTTTTGTTGTAACAAAGATACTTGAATCAGGCACTTGTCAGTTACAGGCACTGGATGGCACTTTATTTCCTGGTTACTTCAATGGGAGTAGGTTGAAGCCCTACTATAAATAAGGCTTCTTGGTGTTTGTAATAAGGTAGTATTTCCACTTAGATTAGATTTCCCTTTAATGCATTTTTTTTGTATGTTTTTCCTTTCATCATTGTTATGCTTTGTCAATTTAGTTCAGTGTTTTGTTGTAATAAGTGTGCTTGCGCGCTAGTAGCTGATTACTATCTATTGATTCATGTGCAGAGGACCGTGCATACTTTTAGTTTGGGTTGGATCAGAAATAAGAATTGATTGGTGTTATGATTCATATGTAGATTGGTGCACAGGTATAGATATTGTTGGAACATGAATGCTTGAAAGATTGGTGCATGCATAAGAAAAAGATGTACAGGTGCTCAGATTGAAGGTGTTTTAAGGAAATTTTCTCAGATTGAAGACCACATATAGAAGGATGAACACAAGTGTAACACAAGGTAGGAAACAACATGGGAAACTACTTGGTATGAGGCACAGTGGTTATGTACTTCAGGTGCATGGGGAAGCACATAAAGGAGGTCTGTGGCCAAGAAGTAGTGGGTGCACCAGAAGGTTATGAGTGGGGCATGGAAGAAAGTGGCAAAAAGTGTAGAAAAAGTGAAAAAGTGTAATTAATGTCACATATGGTGGTAGGTAAGGATAAATTAATGTGGGAAAATTTTGAAAATCTATAAAAGGAGCACAAGCGACCCCATTTCTTACCTTGCATAATTAAGTTTTTCACCTGATAGAGTGAATTAAAGAGTGAAACAAGTGCATAAAGTGAAGAGAGAGAATTGAAGCAGAAAATCAATCAACCCAGTGAGAATTTGGCATGGCCTGTGTTGAAGCTCCTTTGGGAAGGTTTTTGAGTGGTGAGGGGCATGGGAAGAGAAAAATTCATGTGGCTTAGGGTTTGAAGAAGAAGTTAGGGTAGGGAATGCTAGGGCATGGAGCTTAGAAGTAAAAAGGAGACAAAAAGGGTAAGGGTTGCAAGAGTAAGGTAAAAGTCACTTGAAATTTTAGGGCACATTTATCATTGAGCACGAATTTCTAATTAGAAATGGCACCAAGGAGAGTTACGGATGTGGACAGGAAACCTATGACATAGAAGGTGCCAGAAGAGTGGTTTGCGGAGATGTAATTTTTGAGGAGGTCATTGAGGGAATGGCATGGAAATTTCAGTTGACTAAGTGCAAGATCAACGATATCAATCACCGCAACGAGAAGACCCTAAAGGATATGAAGGAAGACACCATTCTTAAGACTAATAGAGGATGATAGATGGGAAAGGGTATATGATAACTCTTGTAAAAACTTTGGAGAGCGTTGGGGTGATGCAACTGTATGAAGTTCCCTTCTTTGGAAAACCAGAATGCTTGTACCATTAGTTTGTGTCATGATTCCATGAGGATTACTTCTACTTTGCAGGTAGAAGAATGATAATTACAGGGAAGCTAACTGGAAAAGTGACTAGATTGCGAGGAGTTTGGAAGAAATTGAAGTGACCTTAATGATGATGATGGAGTAGAGGAAACGACTTCACATTGAATATCATAAGGGAGGTCACAGATGGAATGTCTCCAACATAGAAGACATGCTACAAGAGTAGTTACACACCTCCTAAGCTGTAAGCTAGGTGCTTCAGAGAGGTGGAAGGAAGTGAACAAGAACTTGTTTCATATCACACATAAGATGGTGAATAAAACCTACTACAATATTATGAGCTACATTGTAGAAATCATTGTGAAGAAGCACATGTACAAATGGTTAAAAGGTGAGAAGATTACTTGGGGTGCTATCTTGCTTCTTCTAGTATTTTGTGAGATTGGTGTACCTGATGGGCCAAAGGAGAAGATGTGGGTATATCCATTGGAGAATAAGTCACCAGCCAGAGATTCACTAAGTTTACTTGTCAAGGTACTATTTCAGGGCACTTACAAGCAATGCATGGATAAGTGGTATAGGAGGATGCATGAGGCATTTGAAGGAGAATGGTGCATCCCATGAGAGTTTCCTAGTGTCTTGGATGGACAAGATGAGTTTTTAGCTTACCAACACTTTTGTTTAGGAAGATCCTACATGAAGACTGGGGAGAAGAGCCTATGGTGTAAGTTTCCCTTTTCCTTTACAACACGCTACTTTAAGGATCTGTGAACATAGGTTATAATGTGAATAAGTTGAAGTTTGATGCAAACAAGGTAGACACAGATATTCATATCTCTGCAGCAAGACTTATGTCTACCCCAATAAGGAGGCTTATGTGAAGAAATATGGAGTCAGATAATATTGATATTACTCCATGAGTTATGGCAGTTGGGAGATAAAGCCCGCGCGTGTGTATGTTTACCTAAGGTTGAGATTTAAGGATGGAAAGTATGTTGCTGGTGAAGACGTGTCACTACCAGGTCCTCCTAATGGAAAATAGATAGTAGGAACAAAAGGCCACTTGAGGTTACACCTCCTAGGAAAGAGGCAAAGAAATAAGGATTGACCTTGAGGTAGAGGAACCAGAGAAAGAAGATAGTGGCACACTAGACCATGGCAGGAGAAAAAACGTAGGTGAAAGGTGGTGTAAGGATCCAAATGAGGGCATTGGGACTTCACAGCCCTGAGGAGAAGGTCACCAAGAATGAATGCTCCATGAAGAAGTCCAGAAGAGAAAAAGAAGAGAGGCAAGCTCATGTACTCCACATGATAGTGATGAAGAAGGGTCATCAGATAGGGATATGCATGCATAATGTTTCTCCACCTAGTACATAGGTATGAGAAGATGAAGGGAGCTCAGAGATGAAGAGGACTTCAACATGATACAAAGAGGTGCCCAACAAGTGAACATGAGCAAGAAGGAAAGTTAGGCTGGAGGTGACACAGAAATAGAAAATAGTGAGGAGGAGCCAAATGGGTGGACATGAAGGTGGTTCAGGAGGAATGGGAAATGGGATACCTGAAGGGCATGTAGGAACACATGTACCTTCAAGATGAGGCATGCACTAGTGGGCATAAGGGGAAAGAATGGTATAAACACCTAATTTAGGGTATGTTAATGACCCTTCAAGATCATTATGCTGTCAGGTTCTAGAGCACTCTTGCCCATGAAACAATTATATGGATGGGAGTTGATGGATCCTGAGGGGGTGAAAACATGCACACAAGGAAACAATTGTCATGGAGTATGCAGACTCACATGGATGAGCCAAAGTTTGATGTGTGTGAGGAATCATGTGTCAAGTGCAGAATGAAGAAGGGATCCACAAGCAAGACATGTGACAATCAAGCCCACAAGTTTTCTGATGAGCAGGAAAGTAATGCCTTAACCAAGATAACAGTAGAGGTCACTCACAGGAATGTTGATAAAGTGGCTACTCTTAGGACATTGCTGGAGGAAAAAAATAATAAGGAGGAAGAATTCCAACAATTGATAGAGGTGAAAGATAAAGATAGTGCAAGGAAAAGGTTGTTTTGAGATGGCTGAGGAAATTGGAGAAGAAATTTTGAAGCACACCCATAGTATGAAGAGAAGGTATCTAGAACTTTTCCCTCTGTGCTAAATTATTTGCATACTTTGGTTCATTTACTGTTGGTAGAAAAAACCAACACGCATGCCTCAAGTGAGGAAAATATAGCTACAAAGAAACAAAAGGATGTTGCAGCCAAGAAGAGAAAGGACCAAAAAGTTGATTGCATCAAATTGTTGAGTATGATGCATACTCCAGACATTAAAGGATGAGTTAAAGAAGGTGAAAATTTAGCACTAAGCATATGTGAGGATCCTGAGTAGATTCTTAAGAAAAGGACATTACAGAAGAAAATGAGGTCCTTGCAGTAAAGAAGGATGAAACATTAGGCTAGGAGGAGAGATTGGCACTATTGGAACAGAAGCGTGATGCACTCAAGGCATCTCAGGACCCGCATGAAGAAAAGATAAAGGAATTGGGAAAGTTGATCACACAGAGAATGGATGTTATGGATTACATGATTTCATGGTTGGTTGGAGTAGTAAGGGAACTAAAGCACAAGGGTGAAAACATGACCTTGGAGGAAATGGAGAAAGTTCTTGGTGATGTTCCTGATGAAGGTGAAGAAGGGGCTAGGTGACTGGAATGAGTTGGAAGCTGACATCAAACAAGAGTACCCTAAACTTCTACTTCCAGATGAGTAATAACATGCTGGTTATTCTCTATTCCTTACATTCTTGCATTCCATTATTCTTTAAAGTCATTCTTCATTATTTATCCTTTGGAGATATAAGTTGAGTAACCCCATTGCCGAGGGAAAAAATCATATTAGTGTGGGGTAATGTTGGGCTGATGAAAAATGACTAAGTATCAAAGGTGCATGTGAGATTTAGGGGCATGCAAAAGGGGGCACATGAATAGGTGCAAGTGGTTAGTAAAGTTGTTTAGGGGCCTTACACCTAAGAAGAAAGTTTCATGACTTAGCCGATTTTTCATGGCACAGGGATAAAAATAGGAAAAATAGGTTGGAGTGCAATTCAAGAAAAGATAAAAGCATGAAGACTTCATGGCCAAGGAAGAGCTATTTTGGGAATTGAAGTGGAAGATCAAGAGACATACATAGTTTGTGCTAATAATAGGATTAAGATAGATTTTAATTATAGATTAATCTATTATTAGCCTTCTTGTAAAAGCATGCAGTTGTTGGCACATGGCTATTTTGAGCATGCAAACCTATTTTTGAGATGCATGGGTGGTGAAGGGAAAGTCCCCACACCTATATATATATAGTTGTATTTTTCTAGTTTTGAGTTTCTGACCATGTGTATTGTAGAGTTATGTTTGTGGTATGAACTTAGTGTGCATGACTTTATGAGTTATTGTTATGTATTCAACTTTGTTATGTGATGAATTAATATAATGGATATTGTGGATGGATTCTGGTAATTGATGTATCTGATCATGGTACTTGTATGGTAAATCTGATATTAATTCTTATGTGATCTAGTATGTTTCCTTATTACATGTGTGTTTCCAATTTGAGCTCATATATTTGATACTTATGATGGGATATATGCTTTGATAATGGTTAATTTGGACATTCATGCTATATAATATTATCATGCATTAGGCTTTACTTGGCACAATTTGTACTAATCAAGACCTAACAAACATTTATTTATTGTAATAAGTGTATTAGGTCTTCATTAGCGCAAATGGGGATAATCAAGCACTAATGCACATCTAATTATCAAGCTATGTGTATTAAGGATTGATTGGCCTTATTTACAACAATTGAGCCATAATAAACACATGATTAATGAATTATGTGCATTAGGATTCAATTGAAACCATTTGTAGATTCAATCCATAATTACAGACGCTTAAATTATGTAATTAGGTGTTGATAATATCGATTTGGCTTGTATCTCGTTATTACACAAACAAATCTTAAGCACATTATCATATTCACTCACAAGGCTTGTAAATACTTATTATTCTCTTACTCTACTATTAGACACCTACAAGACTAATATCACTATATATAAAAATCATACATCTCCTATCATATTTCTCCATATCTTCACCCATTGTATTTCACTTCCTTGGACATTACCATTCATATATGCACAAAACCATTATTGTCCCCTTCTAATGATTTTATCTATCAAGGGGGATGAGAATATTTTATTATGTTTATATTATTTCTCCCTCCTAGTCATCTTAATGTGAAATTCTATCTCGTGGAGTGATATAAAATCATGTCAGACACACTATTTTTCTCAACTAACATTCTCACGAGCTCATATAGAAAATACTTATAAGGCCTTATATAAATTTGCCCTGATCTTCTATAAATAAAGAGTAGACATTAGGAGAAGCCTCTATACAAGTATGTAACACTCTAAACTAGGTTAATATTACATATCATCAAGTCAAAAACATCTAAAAGTTAAACTAAGAACTATCAAGCACCTACACACCAAATGGAACTTCAAGGTTTTAATCTAGTGAATATTTATCAAGATCCATCACACAGATGTTTAGAACCATTCCATTATATTCATTCATCAAATTATAGTAGCCAATAGTACATCAAAAGAGTTCCACATGCAAGACCATCCATAAAGAGGAACTTAAAGGAATATATTCTAACTGCTCATCATTACAAGAGAAGGCATGAAGGAATCTTTCATGATTTCCCTACCACTACCCAAGAACATGCCAAATGTCATCATGTGTTTCCTCAATCGAGTATCCCTTAGCATGCAAGTTCCAGCTAATCCATAACAAACTCATGGCTCCTTATCCTTTCATGATAACTGTATTGATGCCCTGGAATATCCTTTTCTTGAGCTGCAAGTCTTCATAGCTTATCCATAACTGTATCTGGTCACTTTTCCATCCATTCCCTAAATGCATCTTTACCCATTGTCCAAAACCCACTAAGTCTTGAATCCATCCTTCCTAGGTGCGAGCCCTCATGCATCCCCAAAATCTACTTCCGTGCATGCCTTCACGCCCTGGTTCCATGCCACAAACCTTCACACCTTAGGTATTTAGTTAATTTAGGGGTCCAACATCACCCAGACACTAATCTGATTAATGCTTTGACAATCCTTCACATTTCCTGAATCAAAATCTTAACAACAAAAATTTTTCTAAGGCAGAAAATGCTTTCTCCAAAGAAAAAATAATAGTGGAATTGAAATAATTTGAATAAACAATGGAAGAATGGGAGAATATGTTGCGTGGTCAACCCACTACGCGACCAATTTGAGGAGTTCATGGAACTCCGCATCTATTTTGTCCTTCAACTTCTCCCAAGTATTTAATTCTGCTAAATCCTTCCCTGGTGTTCCTCCTACAACGTTGGGCACTTGGTCTGGGGTGACTTCCTCCACCTTCCCCTTGAGCGCATTAATGGCTACCACCAACTCCACGTAGATACATTTGAACTCATCTATCCGCTTAGTGATGGAATCTCTGAGTTCGTTAATCTTGAAATCTAGCTTCTCACACTTTGTTTTTATATTATCTTTCTAAGTTGTGGTGTTCACAAACAACTGCACGCACTCAGCCTTGTTGGTGGGGATCGTCTCCTGTAAAGCATTGAGGGTGGCCTCCTCTTCTGTCACCCATGCGTCAATGATGGCTCACACTTTCTGCAGCTGTTGAAGCCCCTATCTGCCAGTATGTTCACCTCTTTGAGATGAGTGAACAAGTCCTCCAACTTAGTGATCCAGGCTTCAATGATGAATTTGTTTTCTTCTTTCTCCTTAGCGAGCTCTACAATTGTGGGCCCCATGCCATCCTTATGTTTTTGAGAAACATCCCCATAAGGTCTTTGAGATACTCCATCTCATCCCCATAATCTGTCCTAGCCTTGGCCCACCAATGTTGCACATTCTCCCAAAATGCTCTTGACAAGGGCACAATCTTAGTTATAAGCTTCCTTCATTCATGCCTGTTCACCCCTTAGTCCCTGGCACAATTTGTCTATCTCCTTTTCCTTTTCCTTCTTTCCTGTGACTAGGGTTTAAAAAGTGGCCCCTACATCTAAGTTGCATCGAATCACCTCCGAGGACATATTTTGAAGCACGTTGCATGCCTGCTCATCTGTTAGGTGGCTAGGATCCACCACCTTATACATCTCTCCTCCCTTCTTCTTCAAATGAATAGTCTTGATCGCGTGATCGTCGACCTCAAATTCAAGCTCTTCTGAGTGGCAATGCATGTTCCAACTTAGCATATTTTTGGTCCTAGGAATGCCCCCTTCTTGATCAATCAGATCCCAACCATGTAGTTTTTCCAGTGGGAGGGTGGCCTAGAACCTTGCACGCAATACCTTCATGGGGTCATCCACAAATTCCATATGTGGGGACATGGGTGTCCACTTCTTCCTTATTTCCTTGTGCTTTTTCCATTGCTTCTTTGATCCCAGGTGAATCCTTTATCCTCCTTTATAGTAAAGGATTCCCCTTTATCTCTTTCCCCTAGGCTGGCGGTTTGTGTTGGGGAGGCCTTACGTGCTAGACTATTCTCAGGTCCTGTAAAATGCTCCTCTTTTTCACATGCCTTGTCTACATTCATGGCTTCAGCTTCAACTCTCTCCTGTTCTTCAAGCTCTGCTTCCAACTCTGCCTTGAAGGTGGTGGGGTCCTCCTCCTCTCCTTCTTTCGAGCCTGTCATGGAGCTCGATGCATCATGTGTCTTCTTCTTCTTCACTTCTGGCTCTTCCTCCTACTTCTCCTCCTCGTGCTCTGGTAGTGAAGCCTTGGTGCCACCTTGTTGTGAAGTGTTGATGCCCTTACTACCATTGTGGCATGTGTAATACTTCCTCTTTTAGGAAGTGTTTAACTTTCCTTCACTCTATTCTTCTTCTTCTTCCTCTCCTTCGACCTGTACCACTTTCATGGGTGGGATTGGTGCCTCCCACGGCTTTGGAAAGGGGGAGTCTGTAACCTCCACTTCAATCCCCCCTTGTGTTTTGGGGCGCAGTTGTACAAACACCTGATGGACATAACCCTTGATGGTGACACTAACTTGTGGGTGCAAGTCCAGAAAATATGGCTCCAAAACCTTGACACAGGTCTGTCGAGTTCCATACTTGTATGTCATGCGTAAGGTATGGACATCAATGTCCACTTTGTCTGCATCAAAAACTAACTTATTTGCATATTTTTTATTCGGTTGATGGCACACTTCATATATTTAGTAGTAAATGTGAAGGGGAGCTTGCACCATGGCCTCATCTCTCCCTTGGCCATCATAAAATTTTCCAAGAAAAAGTGTTGTGTAACTACAAACTTAACTTGATCCCCAACAACTTGTGGTAGTTCATGGGGGATGCGCCACTCATTCTCAAATGCCTCACACAACCATTCATACCACATGTTCATCTGAGCCTTGTAGGTGCTCGAGATGGTCCCATCATAAGTGAATTCATAAATTATACTGCAGGGGATGAGTGTGCAAGTGGGTGAACCCATATGTTCCCATCTAGCCCATCTAGGACATAGATATCCAAGAATATGATCAATAGAAGTATGGATCCCCATGTGATTTTCACTCCTACCTCATTCTGCACTCATGCTTCTTCAACAATGTAGTTTGTGATAAACTCTGTAAAATTATAATGTGCCCTTTTTGACACTCTATAGGCCACATACAAGAATCTCCTATTGATGTCTATCCACCTCTCTGATGCACCCAATTTGTAACTAATGAGTCAGGAGGTGACTCTCAATGCTGGGTCTGGGAGATCCACAATCATTTGAGCCCTTCCTCCTTTCTCATATTTCAATTTCTTTGCTAGCTCCTCAATATTTGTAGTGGCACACATGTCAAGTGCCATGTCTTTTCCAATGTTCCATAGGCCTATAACTGTCCTAATAAAGTGGCTTGTAATCCTTATCCTCCTTCCCACAAAGAAGAAGAAGTCCTTGTGTACCCATGACAACATCAACCACCTAAACAACGGGGCAGGGTTTCACAAAGAACATGAAGCTCCCATAGCTGAAAGACTCCAGTCTTCTATAATTCTTGTTGTACCGAGTCGTCAACCTTAGGGTTTTTGAGCTCATCTATTGTTGGAGTGTCTAAAACCAGATCCACCCACATCAGCTTCTCATTATCACTTGTTCTATGGTTATACTCGCTGATTTTTCACTTGTACAACTTTGAACTCCACTTCTCAGCCTTAATGACCCTTGGGGGTACTGCATTTCTGAATAAATCTCCACGGGTTCTTCCTTTTCCACTTCTTCTTTCTTTTGTGCCCTCGGTCTCTTTGTTCAATGAGATTTCTTGGGTGCCATCTCCTTTCTTCTTCTTTCTTTCATGCCCTAGGTGCTTTGAACTTCTCCTTCACCTACCCTATTTAACTTTGACGAATTTCACCACTTCTCCCTCACGCAACCCCTTCCTACTCTGTTGTCTCCTTTCCCCTCTTGTTACCACAAGATTATGCCACAACTCACACAATTTCACTGGTTCGTGAAAAGTACCTTGCTCTTCTTCTTCACAAAACCCTCGTCGCACTTCAAGTCGGGAGCACAAAAATTTGTTAAGGAAAAGTAGTCGAAATGGCTACCTTTACCCTTCTATTTATACTTTTTCAATGCCTTAAAGTTCCTCTAATTACATGTCTTAACGTCTCTTTTTAATAAAGCTCTTTATTTCACTTAACTCAACTTTCGTGATTTCCCTTCGCGCGTCGTAGTTATAACCTTCTGGCACTCCAACACTACTTCACTGCCACAAACCTCCTTCGTGCATGTTACCATGCCGAAGTACATAACCTCTGCGTTGTCCACCAAGTAGTTCCCCAAGGTGTTACCTACCTTATGTTATACTGTGCGATCTTTCTCTTCTGTGTGGTCTTTAAAATTTTCTCAACACACCTTTATAACCACATGAATTCAAACACCTTAACCACCATACCACCCATTCTTCTACCATTGCACTAATCTTTCCCAAATGACCCATTGTCAAAATAATTTTCAAACATATCCAAACATATTCAAAAAATATATGCCAGTCCACCCCACACAAAATGTATGCATGGCCCTTGTGCATAGAATCACTTATAATGTAATTAGCTACTGGCACACCAACACGTAACACAACACCAAAAAATGACGACAAAGGAAACAAATGAAAGGGAAAAGCATTAAAGGAAACCTAATCTAATTGGCAATAATGCCTTATTTATAGACACATAGAAGCCTTATTTATAGTAGGGATTCAGCCTACTCCCATTGAAATAACCTGACAACCTTGTCCCATCCAGCACTTGCAACTGGCACGCACCTGAATCAAGGATGTAAGATATAATATATGGCCCTAACCAATGGAATTTGAGTTTCCCAAGATGGCACAAAAAATTAGAATCATAAAGTAAAACCATCTTCCCAACCTCAAATTGTTTATTCTTAATGTGATGATTGTGTCATGATTTTTGTCTCACCTTCTCAGTCTTCTGACTCCATCTAGCAAGTGATCACCTTTCATCCAATTGCATTAACTTATCCATGTGCTCTTGTAATGCTTTTTCATTGGCCAATCCTCCTATGTGTGCAATATGCATAGAGGGTAGCATAAATTCTATCAGAAAAACACCTTCCATGCCAAACACCAATTGAAATGGTGTGGCTTTGTTCAATCTCTTGTAGGTTGTTCTATATGCCCATAATACGGTTGAGACTTTTTCATCCCAATCTTGTCTCCCAACATCACAAATCTTGGTCAATGTGTGACTTAGTATCTTGTTGAATGCCTTGGCTGTCCCATTAGCCTGAGGGTGGTAAGGAGTAGTCTTGTGATGAGCCACCATGAACTCTACCAAAAAAATCCTAACTGTCTCATTCAAAAAATGTGTACCCCTGTCACTAGTCAAACTCAAAGGGCACCCATACCTGTTGATTATATTTTCCCATAGGAATCTTGTTGTTGTGGTTGTCATGCAATCTTTCGTAGGCATGCCTCCACCCACCATGTTAAGTAATCAATACAAGTAATTATATAGCGTGAACCAGTCCTTCGTGTGGTAGGTGAAATAGGGCCTACAAAGTCAACCACCCACTTCTCAAATGGTTCAGCACTAGCTATCGGCCTCAAAGGCATTTCATCTCTTCTTCCTGGCTTGCCAAGGCACTGGAAATGATCACAGGCCTTGCAAAACTCAATACAATCCTGGTAAATTATTTCCCACCAAAGACCTGCTAGTAGAATCTTCCACATGGTGGCATTTCCTACATAGTGTCCTCCTGAAATTCCACCATGTGCTTCCTCCATGATTACAACATGCTCATGCTCTAGCACACAATGGTGCAAGATCTCATCACGGCCTAACTTGTATAAGTCTCCACCAATTAACATGTAGGGTGTGATGCGTATAGCTAACTATTTTCTTTCCAAAGTCTTCATTCCCTCTGGTGCCACACCCATTTTGAGAAACACAACAATATCCTCTAAGTCAGAGGGTGCACTGCAATCTAAATAGTTGTGCATCTGAGCATTGTATCCTTAATGCTCTGTGCATCCTCTCCTGAGTCAATCCTTGATAAATGGTCAGGTCCCAAATTACTCTTACCTAGTTTCACAACAACTGTAAACTCAAACTCTTGAAACAATAGGACCCACCTGCATATGTGCCCTTGTAAAACAAGCTTGTTCACCAAGTACTTCAATGCCATGTGGTCCGTGTAGAATATAAAGGGTTTTACCAGCAGATACTACCTAAATTTATGCAGTGCATAGATCATCGAAAATGCCTCAAGCTTGGTAGTAGTATAGTTCTTCTCTACTGGAGTCAACTTCCTACTTGCAAAACAAAGAGGGTGATCAATAGTCCCCTCACCAGGTTGTGCCAATACTACTCCAATTTCCATCTCTAAAGCATCAACATGTACATGGAATGGCTTTTCCCAAGACAGAAAGCATAATATGGGCACAGTGATAAGCCTATTCTTCAATGTATCAAATGCCATCTATTATGCCTCTCCCCAATGAAATGTACTTCTGTGCTTCAGCAATCCCTCCAACGACGTGGCGATCTTGGCATATCCCTTAATAAATTTTTGGTAGTACCCCGTATGCCCAAGGAATCCGCACACCACACTCTAGCTGGTAGGTTCCCCCAATCCCACAATAATGAAACTTTGGCAGGATCCACCAGTAAGCCTTCCTTACATATGATATGCCCCAATAGGGTTCCAAAAGGAGTAACGAAAACACATTTCTTAATGTTGAGAGATATACTCAACTGTCAGCATCTCTCAAACATCAACCACAGATTATTGCAATGGTCTTTTACTAGTCCATAAACCATCCAATCATCAAGGTAGACTTGAAGAAACTTATGGATGAAGTCCTGAAACACCTGAACCACAATGCATGAAAACACAATAGGCACGTTCTTCAGTCCAAAAGGCATGACCATGTAGGAAAAAATTCCCCATTCAGTGGCAAAAGTTGTCTTTTCTTGGTCCTCCTTTGCAATTCTAACCTGATGATATCCTGAGAATCCATCTGTGAAAGAATAGATCTCGCACCCGACTACTCCTTCCAGGATCTCCTCAGTGAAGGGGGTTGGAAAAGGGTCAATGACACATACCACATTCAAATCCATGTAATCAACACAAATCCTTATCCTCCCATCCTTCTTAATGTTGATGACCATTGGAATTATCCATTCTGATTCCTCAATAACCTCAATGATGCCTGATGCGATCATCTTGTCAATATCCTCCTTGACCCTAATGCACATATTCAAATTCATTTGGTAAGGTCTCTTTCAAATTGGTGCATGCGCCCTCCTTAAGTTTTATCCGCATCTCTCCTAAAGAGTGGTGAACTCCCTTAAGATCCTAGCACCCACGCGGAAACAAATCCTAAAATTCACAACAGATCAATAATCTTTGAAACCTCCCTTTCTGACCAGTAATCCCCAATAGTAGCCTCCTTAGGTTCCACATCCGAGCCAATGTTAACCTTCTTAGTTTTTAGGGGTTCATGGTAGGCACATGCTTGCTCATCAACACTATCCATTACCTTGTGTACCCATAGTATGGTTAACATCCAAGTTCTCCACTTCTTCACCATCGATCACATAGACCAACTTCCCTTTCTCTTTTTCCATGCAAGCACACTCAAGTTGTACTTCCTCTGGCTCTTCCTCATCGAAGTGTGCTTCCAAGTCAGGTTCTCCCAACATCTCTAGTATTCTATCCTCCACCATGGCATTATCCCCCATATTTAGGTGCTTAACAACCTATAACACCTCATTTACCAATGGCTTAGTGCTTCGATACTCAAAGGTTTTTCAAGTCATCTAACTGTCAACTCCCACTAGTTTCCTATCTGATGATGTAGTTCTGAATGAATGTACCATGCGCTGTGCACATAGCCTTGTAGTGTGGAAAAAAACTTATGCACCCATAGGGAAGGGGGTAAAGCTTCCGCACCTTCCATCCAGGTCTTCTCACATTCCTAAATATGATCTAAAGTGGATCCCCTTCCATCATAACCACAAAGTTTAGTAGGCGCATTGCTTCCGAAGAAACCTAATAGAGAATGTGCAATCCTCACCTCACGCCACTCTAGAAGGTTATCCCAATGGGCTGCCCACCAATGTGTTGCGGTCCCGCAGTAATGTATAGCTAACATACTTCTCCTTTCAATCTCACATCTCCACTGAACTTCCATTGCTCACAGGAAAACATCAGGGTTGGCCTTCCCCTAGTGTAACTTGCAAACTATTTTCCTCCCAGGTGCCTAAGTGAGCATGCCCTTTGTTACTCTTGTCACGTAGCCTCTTAATTACCTTCCTATTAACTCATATGTCATGTGCACCCAATTGTCACATGCCACACTAGTGGTATCACTTATAGATTGAGCATCTTCCCATTGAATAACACCTTCTGTTGGATGCATAATCTCAGGGTCTCTGATAGTGTGCACATAGATTCTGTCTAGGTCTCCTTTTCCCAAGGGTTCAATATAGGGTGCTGAATTTCCATCTGTCAAAGGGATGATAACATGTTCCTCCTTGTTCTCAAAACTTATATATCCCTTATTGAAATGTAAGTCAACATTGTTCTTATAGCACCAGGGGCCTCCAAGTAATGTTGGAAAAGTTGTCCACCTCAGCAAGCGCCAAGACTTTGAAGTCTCCAGTGAATTTTTCCCCTTGGATAGTGATAGCAACATCCTTTAAAACACCAATGGGCATCATCTTTGTCTTGTTAGCAATATACAATACATTTGAATATGGCTGTAATGGGGGCCTTCCCATTTGATTCCATGCATCCAAGGTGAGAACATTAACTTCCGCGTTTGTGTCAGTTAGAATATTTCTCAGGAGCCATCCATCAACCATGGCATTCAAGGCAATATCCTTATCATAGTCAATGTTATGCAGGGGAAGGTTAACATGTAAGACTTTCCACTCGCACTCTCCTCCAGCGCATGGTACTTTCTCTTGATAGCTAATTCTCCTAGCAGAGGGATGATTGCAAGAAGTCAAACTCAACAACCTCTAGGTATGAATAAGTAGAAACCACATATTCTAGGGATATAACTCGTCAACACTCCTACTCCACCAAGTGATCACCAACACAATTCTAGGTCAGATCAGCATCATACAAGCCTATGATACTCATCTTGGGCCCATACATGAGGTCTATAATACTAACTTGACCTTGATACATATGTTGATAGCCATTCATACAGCTCCACAGGGAAATAGCAAGAAAATTGTTTCATACAAGGTCATCATACATGGGTATTTTTCTACCCCTTTACGTGCATCAAACTCAGATCCGGTGTCAAATCTCTGAGAAATACTCATCCTCCATCCTTTTAATCCACACTTCGACATTGTCCAAGGTAAATCACTCCATCATCACACATCATTCTCACAACATCTTCGAAAAGAGGTCCCTGTAACAATGGACCCAAAATGTACTCTCTATTTACCTCTATAACTTCTCTAATCAAACCCTAAATACATTTCGGCATATAACCTAGATCTTGACCGGGAGCTCACCCAAGGCATACGTAGGCACCGATCCCCTCCTTTCATATGAGCTCCATGAGAATTTTCTCCATTAACAAATAGGATATTCACACATATAGAGAATTGAACACATTTCTCTCTTACAATCTAGATCAAGAACTAGATCCTAGGTTCGAGTGCACCACAACATAGAAGTAAACATGATCAAAATATAGCAGAATCATAGAACTAAAACCTAAATAGTACTAAGAACAAAAGGATTCAAATTCATATAAACATAAAATAAAATGCACATACATCAAGATCCATAACATAGATAATCAGAACCACTCCATTATATTCATTAATCGCATTAAAATAGCCAAAAATACATTAAAAGAGTTCCATGGACGGAGATAATACAACAACATATCCTTTAGTATGATCTCTATGATAGCTTCATTACAGATCTTACAATCACATACTACATATCTTGACTATCTCTCTATCTTCCCATACGCACACCA
This sequence comes from Taxus chinensis, assembly GCA_019776745.2. NCBI lineage: Eukaryota > Viridiplantae > Streptophyta > Pinopsida > Cupressales > Taxaceae > Taxus > Taxus chinensis. The sequence continues at coordinate 128,701,292 of CM034157.1, read as the reverse complement.
ATCGCATTATTTTTTCTAATCTCCCATTCAAGACTTTGTTTCTCATAAAGAGGATACTCCAAAGAATCCCTTACCCATGCCAAGCTCATCATTACAAAAAAAGGTCTGAAGGAATATTTCATGATCACCTAACCACTACCCAAGAACATGCCAAATGTCATCATGTGTTTCCTCAATCAAGTATCCCTTAGCATGCAAGTGCCAGCTAATCTATAACAAAATCGGCTCCTTATCCTTTCATGATAACTATATTGATGCCCTAAAATATCCTTTTCTTAGGCTGCAAGTCTTTATAGCTTATCCATAACTGTATATGGTCGCTTTTCCATCCGTTACCTAAACACGTCTTTACTTGTTGTCCAAAACCCACTAAGTCCTGAATCCATCATGTCTGGGCATGAGCCCTCACGTATCCCCAAAAGATACTTCCGCGTGTGCCTTTGCTCCCTGCTTCCGTGCACCAAAAACCTTTGTGCCTTAGGTACTTAGTTAATTTAAGGGTCCAACAAGGGGGCACTCTAGTTTTTCATTAAGAGAACTACATGGAGTCTGAGCCCCTAATTTGGGAAATGTAATGCAATAATTAGCAAAAATCAACAAGGGATAGACCACCAATGGAAGATAAACTCTACTACACACTTATTTCCATTATCTAATGCCTATTTAAATGCTAGTGCAAGAAACTAGGGTTTTGATCATTACAAGTGCATGCCCAAGGATTTTGGAATAAGTACAAGAATAGTCAAATATAAAGATGAAGATGAAGCAATCCATATTGACGAATAAGTATAGGGTGGATCCAAACACTATCATGCATATTCAAATAGAAATGCCACATGTTAGTGTCTAGATGTGATGCTAGTGTCGTATGAGGATTCATGGTTTTTTTAGATACAAAACACATTAAGCCACACAATAGGCTATTTAACCCAATACCAAATCTAGATCAACATGTGAAGAAATAAGCTAAGTGAACTAATCCTCTTTTACTTCATGTTATTTAACATGTGCCTTTATTGAATGCAATGTATTCACATCAATTTACATGTATTGTTAGATATGAATGTTGGAACATTTATTTATTAGTTTGATTGCACATTTATATATTCAATATTTTAATCCTAATTAGACCCCTTTAATTATAATTTAGGATAAATTATTTGGTGAAATTATTGATCTTACACAGCCTTTCCGAACCTCTAATATTTCATATTTATGTCTTCTAGAGTTTGCATTCAGAATTGTTTTTTATTTTTACCTCTTTCATGACCTAAATATGATTTTTAGAATTTCCCCTAGGTTTCATACTCGACACTCCTATTATGGCCTATTTCTAGGGTTCTTTATTGGCCAAAATGTTGTTTGAGGAATACCTAAAAAATAATAATTTTTTTTTTTTAAAGATTTTAAAAGTTTTTTTCTTTATTTTGAAATTTAAAAAAAAAAAATCCTCTTTTTTGTTTTTCAAAAGGTTTAACAATTTTTTTGGAATTTAAAAATATTTATTTTCCTTTAAAAGGGCATAACAAGGGAAATATAAATTTATTTGAAAAACCCTTAGAGGTTTTTATCTAACACACTGAGGCATTAAAAAACCTCATTTTGTGGAATTTAAAAATCTTTAATTTCTTAAAAAGGGCACAACAATAGAAATATAGATTTATTTAAAAACCCCTCTAATGTATTTATCCATCATAGTGAGGTATTAAAAAACCTCCTTTTATTTCACAAAATTCATTATAAAATTTTAGAAATAGTAGTTTTATCAATTTGAAATATATAACATTTTCTAAAAAGTGATTTTAGGCCTACATCTCATTAGCTTTGAGGTTATTCTTAGACACCTTCTATACTTACGTTTATACCTATATGTGTTCCATCCTTGGTTTTCTCTTAGTTATTAATATTTTCCATTGTTGGGGTTAATATGGATCTAGATTCTAAAATACCTTGTAGTATGGTTTCCTTAGACACCTCTACCACCAAACATCCAATTTATTTACTTCGTAGACCCTCGTGTGTGGATCCATATTCTAAGGAACCCTTTTAAACTCATGTTGTTCCGTTTTATTAATGCTAATGAGAAAACATGTGTGGCTAATGATAATATTATCTATATGTATGAGGGAAAATGTGATGGAATTGCCTATAGCTATGATTATTACAAAGAAATCCATAGTAAGAAATAAGTAGTCAAACTCCCCTACTTGTGCCAAACCTTTCAAGTATGGTTATTAAGTGGTTAAGGACCAATAATTCCTAGTTAATGGTGACACATACTCAACCCATGTTGTGCCCTTTAGTTATGGTTACCATGCGCACATACCTAGTGATGATGATATAAATGAGGAATATAGTAACCATGATGTCAATGCTTATGAGAGTGATCTTATGGTGGTAATGGAGACTCTTAAAATATAAATTTATCCTCTCTTAAATATATACTTACCTTAAAGGATACCTCACATCCTTTTGATGAAACTCTCTTTACATCTTCTATTGTCACACAAGTTAAAGAAAATAATTTTATTATATCTCCCTTTTATCTTGAAATACAAAAGGAAACAAATGATTGCACCCTCTATCACTCTTATCTTCAAACAAAAAATGAAACTATTTCTTGTGATGTTCCTTCTTCTTCTATTACAATATAAAATGGAACCAATAATTGTGATATTCCTCTATCTCATCTTGAATTAGACAATAATGAGAATGGTTGCGATGCTTCTATCGATTCTATTAAAATTGAAAATGATACAGACGCTTCCTATCCCTCTCTAGATGTGGTCAGAAATTCAAGTGATATACATGATACTTGTGACGATGCTTCCTTAGAATCTACATGTAACACTAAACCTTTATGTTATACATATTAAGACTATGACACTTCCTAGTGCTACTAGAGATGATATCCCTACACTACCTTACCTTGAATGGACTTTACCAATGCTTTTGGTGTTCCTCTATCTCATCTTGAAGTAGAAAATAAAGATAATTGTTGTGATGCTTCTATTTATTCTATTGTAATGGAAAATGATATGGATGCTTCCTATCCCTATCTAGATGTGGTCACAAATGCAAGTGATATATATGATACTTTTGATGATGTTTCCTTAGATTCTACATGTAACCATAAACCTTTATTTCATGCCTCTAGTGTTATACCTATTAAGACTACGACACCTCCTAGTGTTACTAGTGATGATATCCCTACACCACCTTACCCAGAACAAACTAGTGTTCCCATGGAAACAATTAAGGATCAAGGTCATACCTCTCACTCTGTCAATTATATCACTCAACCAAATGTCATGTTATCTCATCTTGATGATTTTCACTTACATATTAAATTTAAAAATACTATGGGAAATAACATCTCTTATAAGGCTATCCTAGAACCTATTCAATAATTATAAAAACATCAAGCTACAATTCTAGAGATAAAATCACTCAAGGATGAGGTTATACATCTAAAGAATCCAGAACATGCTTATGTCCACGATATCTCTACACCCAATCTTGGGCCTAAAAAAAAAATCTCCTGTCGAGGTTAATGAAAAAGATCAATGTATTCCTAATAATAAAGGTAAACATGGTGATAAAGTTATTACATAAGATATTTGATAAATAAGTCCCTACACAGAGGAAATAAATTCACTAACCATGTAATTGATCTCGAGTACCACACTGAAACATAAGAGAACACTACTTTGGTTCAAAACGTTTAACGATTGGCTACATGAAATTTAATAAAAATTATGAGATATGTGGATAAACACCTAACCACCTACTTATTATCATCTTCCACATCATACTGAAATAATAAAAGGAAAACCTTTTGGAAATTATCATGGCATCAATACACATCATGAAAATTATTGTTACACTTTATAACAAAAATTATAACTAGAGCATAAAGGATTTATTTCATTTAATCTATTCACCACTACATCATCTTGATCAAATTCCCCTTCTTCGGGAATCTTCTCTACAAAGGTTAATACATCCCATGACATCCATTCACGAGGAACCAATTATCCATCATCCTTCTGCGAGTGACATATCTTGTAGAGGATCCTATTCTGATGTACACCCCAACAGCTAAGGAAACAAGCCTTGACGTGGATATAGTACTAGTGAATTGTGAAACATCATCTATTTGAATGCAAGTTCCATGACATATTAATTCACAAGAGGAAATACAAAAGGAAAAATTAGAGCAAGAGAAGTTTCATAAATTAGTGTAGATAAGAAATAAATAGTTTCGAATAATAACATTAAAATTTTATCACTTAACGGGATCATTTGTAAATTATCATTATAGTACAAATCAATATACGAATATTAAGATATAAGTGTGGCCATAGTATCCATTTCAAATACATATCAATCACTCGACTATTCTACGCAACTCATCTTTGTCTCAAGTACACAAGATACAATAGTTGAATTACAGTTCTTAACATACAATCCAAAGAATCGCCATAATATATACAATGTCAAACACACATACAATAAGTGACATTTGAAGGGGGGAGCGAGCAAATCTACACCTTTCTTGGTTCTTTATAGCATTGGAAAATTTGACATGCTACTAGAATGTTTTTTGATTCATAAGCTTTATTGTATCAAATACATCTATCACAATGTGATTGTCAAAATTTAAGGTGTCCCTTACAAGTATCATGTGACACTTCTATCTACTAATCCTAATTTTTTATTCTACTTCATGTGTGGAAATGATCAAAAAACATATGCTCACCCCATCTATTCAAACACTTCATCACTCATGTGTTATCACCTCTTCAACATAAACCCCAATCAAGATCGTATAAATCCAACTCAAAGGCTTCTCCTCAAGTATTGCAATTGAATTAACCCCTCCACAACCTAATATTAAAATAACACAATATACTTCTTTGCACTATACTCTATTAGGGAATTCACCTCCTCCAATGGTTCATTCTACATATTTACCTATATCAGTACATTTATATGTTATGACACATGATGATATTTATGATTCACACAAAAAATGAGATATGGTTCATGTTTCTCCCCATTATTTATGTTTTTTTCATCAAATACCACACTTTTAAACATTATTAATATTACAAAATTACAAATATAAATAAAATTAAAATATTTCAAAAATAAAAAAAACATTGAAATATTCTAAAAATACAAAATTAGGACTTAGACATATTATTCAAGTTTCTAGCTTATAATTTACACATGCTTTTTATCACATGATTTGACAGATAACATACTATAATTTATATACACACTTGTGTTTCATGCAGGTATATGAGCATGATGTAGGATACACAAGACTCTACATGGTCTACAAATGTTAGACTTTCTCCTTTACCTAGTGGCCATTTGTATCATATGGGGGGCATCTTCTACACTATCAAGTGTTATTTGTTCTATTTATTAGACATATTTATTACTCATTTCTAATTCACACATCCTAGTTATATTCATAGTATATATTGTGATATATGTTATTATCCAGGATATTTGGTACTAACACATGTGGCCTTTATAGTACATCTATATTATTCGTGTTCTATTGGTTATCATCTATCATCTACTTTTATTCGATTTATTTCTTTTCACATTGGATTTTCTTAGTTTGTTTGTCTTATGTCATCCCGTGTGTGGGCCATTACTCCTATTATATGTGTTTAGCAATACTTTGGTGTGTGTGTTGTTTTGTGTGTGTGTCTATTGTCCTTTGTGTTGTATGGTCCTTGGCCAATTGTGTGTGTGTGTGAAGTTTTTGTGTCCCATATATGTGGCCATTTGGACTATCTATGTGACATTGTGCATGACTTTGTGAGTAAGCATGTATGATTATTATGCTTGTTACTCTTTGTGTGTCATCATTTATACATTGAAATCTCTCTTTGATCCATTCTATGTATTCCAATGAAGATTATTTGTTATTTGGCATAGACACATTTCAATTATTTTGAGCCAAGTGATATACACTCTATCTCCCTCGCCTCCAAAGAGGTGAAATTCAATGGAGTTATCACAAAATTATCAATGCAAAATAGGCATAGAGAGATAATTACAATAAATAGACAAATAAAGATAGGTTACAAGGATAAATATACACAATTATACATAGGAATAAGAACATTTTCTTTACAGGGACAGTACTATGCACTTGGACAAAACCGTGGTACCGTAGCTTCCTAATCTTTGACGATTCTATCCAACTCAATTTCAAAAGTCAAAAATATCAATTATCAATAAATTTTAGATTTTACAATGGTTTAGACAAGAAATCACTTATAAAAATATAGGTTAAACCAAAATATCACTGCATTTCATGGAAATGTAGGGTTCATAATTACTATGGCATTTACAGGTTACAAATATATCGATTTATATTATATTTAGTTTTGATTCAAGCATTTATATTTCAATAAGTTCAAGAATCACATACCTAGATCAAGTTACTTTGTTATGGTATAGAAAAGGTACATAAGGGTCTAGAGACACCCAACATCCTATAGAATTACATTTTGTGGGCCCATGTGGTTCCACTTTTCCTTAAATGATAAATTTACTATGCTTCAAGACTCCTAGTTTAATTTTTGTTATTACTCTTCTAGGTATATGTGTTGTGCTTTTACGTCTTCAGTACTGTTTTGACATTTATGATTGGGCATGTTGTTCACAAACTTCTTATGATTAGGGATTCGGTCACCCCCAATTTTCCATTGCTTTTGTTATAATATTCCTCTCCACTTGCCTTGAAAAGGGGGCATGGTCTTCTACATCTACATGGATTAGTTATTTCTACACACATAGGTGTACTCCTTCCTCGCTTCTCTCTATTTTTATATATTTCACATTTAATATCAATATTATTCAACATTAAAGCTTCGGTTTTTATTATATGTACATGGGATACACTCTTGTGTTGCAATTTGCGCTCTTGGGGGAATCTTGTAACCATTAAAGCATTTAAACAATCATTCAATCAAAAAAATACAAAGTGTGTTAACACACTTAGGTACGTTTTTCCTTTAAGCTAGTAAATTTCATTTATTAGATTAAGAGGGACGATGGAATATAAACACCTAAATATGGTAATTATGTGCTTGATGATACTAAATTTTATTATATTCCTTAATTACGATTTGCCTGTACAAACAAAGCTTAAACACACTATATTACTCCCTTCGGAGGCTTGCATATACTTCATATTCTCTCACTCAGACTAATCTTGATGCTTATGAGAATCCTAAATTTTCTTTCATACTTCTCAAGATCTTCACTTTTTGCATTCTTCATCCTCAAACACTACCATCTAGATATGGATAGTACCGTCATATGGTTTTGTCCCTTTCTAATTGATCTTTTCTTTAAGGGGAAATAATCATATTTTTGGTACAATTTATCTTACTTCCCCCTCCAAGTCGTACTGAATGCAAAATTATATTTCATAAAGTAGTATATAATCAAGTTAGATGCACTTATTTACTCACTTGACATTATCAAGAGCTCCTCTAACAAATACTTATCTAGTCTCATGCATAGTTTCCATGATCTTCCCTAAATTGTTATCCCATTTTTGAGTTCATCGATAAAATGGAGATAACCAATCAAATTTTCATGTTGATGAACCTGTTAAAATTCATTTTTCATTCTAAGTGTTGCTTTAAAAATACCTTCTTTTTGTTTTGTATTAGATTTCAGGGTTTCCCTAGCATTTTGCATATTTTATGTAAGATGCTTTCCTCCCCTGAAAACCCAACACACTACAACCTTTTAGGTTTCAGGTTTCGATTGCATCGGAACATCTCCCCCGGAAAACACATACATCATGTCATGTGTTTTCCGAACCCAAAACTCAAAGCATTGTAGTATGTCAAGATTTTGGGTTTTTGAGCATCAGAACATGGTAACTGATTTACATGTCACGTGTTTCTTACTTTCTAAACCTAATTCCTCGAATCCCTTTTAATCTCCTTTATATCGGGTTTTTGGGACCTGATTACACATTTGCATGACATGTCTCATGTGGTCAAACTTTTTCCCCCGAGTCAATATACAATAAATTTCAGGGTGGAGTTGGTGGCCCACACGTGTCGTCTTATATGTAATTAATGTTATTTCATTTATAAATAGGTGGGATTTCCACATCATTTGTACCTTGTACTTTCTCTGCAATTCAGATTTCCCTCCTGGTTTAGCACATTACAAACCCGATTGGTGTTTTCTTGGCATTTTTGATCGATTTTCTTGGATTTTAACTTCTGGTTCACCTTTTAGTAAGTTTTTTTCCTTCTTATTGATTTACATTTTCATTTTGGGGTTTTTATATTGGTTTTCTCTAATTGAGGAGTTGTGCTTAATTTTTTAAATTCTTTCTCTCCTCACTTTTCATTTTTCCCCTTTTTGTGTTTTTTTTTTACCTTGATAAGTATGTTAATAACCTTGTTAATTTTTTAACCTACTTGTTATGGTAAAATTTCTAAAAAATAAGTTGGAAGAAACACTTATTGATTTTTAACTCAAAATAGTATTTCAATTTTTCCCCTTGCTGAGGAAAGTCTCTTTCCCAACAAGTGTGTCGGAAATTTCTAGTTTCCAAAAATGACCTTTCCTCTGCCAGTATTTTTTGTTTTGGGAGGTGAAAAAGGTTCATTCCAAAAATTCTTTACAGTGTATCAAGACAAGATCTGTTTTCCAATCACTCATTCTAGACAATCTATAGAACATGGTCCAAACCCTGACAAGTGCATCAGGTTTTTCAGAGTTGTAAACATAGGTTATTTTTTTACCAGTGTATCAGACTGTCTAGGTGCTTTGCAGGGGCTAAAACCTGAAACTTCTCCCTTTAGCTTTTAGGGGATAATTTTCAGAAAAATTATTCAGTCCTATCCTTCATGTCTGATTCAGGGAAGGGGAAGGGAAAGGGAGAAACTTCCAAGGAAATGAAGTACAAGTATCAGGGGGTCGTACCTCCCTCTAATATCGATTCCAATATCAATATTAGAGACACAAAGTTAGGTCATATTGACATGAAAGAATTTTGGAACAGAGTGTAAAGTTCCTCGCAGACTACATGAATGCAATGTATCTGTAACAGTGGATTCCCTTGCTGTACCTTTCCAATCTCCACTCAGTGCCCCAAAATCATTCTCATTGTTGCTGCCAATCACTATGATACTGAGACCAGGTAATTCTGGATCAATATGGAAATGTGGTCATCCGTTTGGACACCGATTACTTTGATGATCTTCTAAAGCTTCCTAATTTCACAACATATACGTCAAAATAGATCCTAAAGTCATCTCAACAAGCCTTGGATGAAAACATGGTTGACTGCATCAAACACGTCAATAAGAAATATCTGGTGAAGCCTAAGCCTTTTATGTCCAATTTCCCAAGACATTGCCCCGGAAGTGATTTCATCCTTGAAATTGGAGACATCATCACACTTCTAAGCAGAGTGTTTGGACTCCTTGAGACCAGAGAATTCCAATGATGGATGTACCAATTTCTCACCATCATAAGAAAAAATGAGCAATTCTTCAATTGGGGTACATTCATCAGTGATACAATTGATAGCCAAATGAGATAAGTATTGACCATAGGAAAATTTTATATGATGCCATATGTTACCTATGTTGCAGTTGGATGAGGTTGTACCTAGGATTGAAATGGTGGGTTCTAGACCTTCGGATTATGTCTATAAGTATTATCCTCAGTTTTCCCTAAAAGGAAGTGAGACTCATTTCCAAATGGTTAATGATGTTTGCTTCTACAGTGTCATTTTTAGATTAGAACCAAATCTCTCGAATAAAAGGGTCACCAATGCTATGTGGAATGTAGTATCTCATTGGGGTTACATATTCTTGTAATTTTGAACATTCACCTATCTTCAGGTCGGAGCATTCCAGGGTTCCCCAACTCGTCTTCCCATAGATTTCAAAGTGAAAAATGGATTCTCATGTATTTATTCAGATAATTGTTGGATCTTCACAAGTTCCAACAAAGTAAGCACAAGGAAAGGATTCATTTCCCCATTTCCATTGGAAGATACCTACACCTCTATGGTCAAATCCAAAAATGTTCAGCATTGAAATGTAAGAAGAAATCAAGAAGGTAATGCCTCCTGGATTAGATTTTGATTATTGTGGCATTCTAAAAGCTTATGGAGCACTGTAGTTCTATGTTCCAGGATTTGAAGACATTTGGGTTGATTGTAAGGATGAAGTAGAAATTAGGAGAAAGATAACATTAGATTAACCTTGGTAGAGGTTATAAATTTTAATCTCGTTGATGCTCCTGAAGGAGTATTTGATGATGGAAATGTATTGGAATCTATGTATGAGAAAATAGATGGTGACTATATGTGATTTCCTCCACTTGACTAGTTTGTTAAGGTATCTACATCTATTTAGATAGAGCCACTCAAATCCTCCTTCAAAACCAACACTTGGTTATATTCATGGAATATTTAGCCCATAGTTACCCAATTCCCAAAATCTCCAGTCACTTTTGTGTCAGAGGCGGGTCCCTCTCAAGAGGGAAAGGATAAAGGTGAAGCTTTTGGAAAGAAGTTCAAGTTCAATTTCTACAGTAGTGGGACCAAAAACTCCTCCTCCATCTATTATTCCCACCACATTTTGTTTTTGTTGATTCTCCTTCTCCTCAACATACACAAGAGACATCAGTTGCAATTGTGGTTACTTAGCCTGTTCCATCTTCTTCCCTCATCACTGACGTGGTCCCTATTATTACCTCTCACCCTTGGGTAACTCTTTCCTTCCCATCCACTCCTCATATTGTCTCTCCTCACCTTTCTTCTCCCCATTATCTTCTTCCTTATAGATCTCATCAGTATCTACATCCATTGTACCCTCTTCTCCTCCATCATCCTCATCTCCTCTTGTCACTCATGGAAAAAGTCTTCTCATCCCTTTCTCCCCTTTCAACTGGAATAGGTATGAATTTTTGATCTCCCCACATGACCCAACTTCCATCCTCTTATGTTGCTCCATTTTCCATGCCTTCTTCTCCTCCCACATCTTCTACCATGGTCACTTCCATATTTTCCACTCCTCCATCCTTGGTAACCACTTTTCTCACTCCACCAAGTACCACATTGATGATTACTGCTCCTCCCACACAAGAACCCTCTTCCTTTTTTCCCTCCTAGATAGGTAGCCAAACCCCAAGGAAAAGGAAGATTGTTGTTCCCCCTGAGGCCTTTAATTTTAGTTCCTTGAAACCTACACCCTCACGCACATCCAAGAAACCAAATACCATCTCCCACATCACCATTGATGCATCTGGTCAAAGGTTTGTTAAGATCATTGTGCCTATTGTTGACAATACCAAGGAATATAATACAGCTTATGACTATCAAATAACCAAGGTGGAACTCGAGAAGGTTACAACTAAAGGTGCACAAAACAGATGTGCAAAAACCATGGACAATATCTTCAAGAAGCTCAACAAAACTAAGGATTCAAAAGATGAGCTGAAGGATAAGGTAGAAAAATTGACAGTTGTTTTTCTCAAGCTCTCCAAACCCACTCAGATCCAAATCCCTTCCTACTCCAATCAGCTTTGATTTCTCATTTGTGCCCAAAATGGAAAATATCAGTCAAAAGGGTAGGGAAGTGGACAACTGGATACAAAGTCTCCTTACTCAAGGAAAAAGGATAATCAAATATGTTGTGGATACCTACAATGACATTGAGAAGTCAAGGTTGGATGTTGATAAGTTGAAAAGTGAACTCATGGAAGAGTGTGGAAATTGGGAGTTGACATTGGAAGCTCTAAGTGAGCTTAAAAAGGTTAGTTCTGATATCTTTCTTGGAGAAGGAATCGTGGATGACAGGGATAAGCATTTTGAGTTTTGTAAATCCATTGACTTTCGAGTCAAGATAATTCAAGAAGCTTGTGAAAATATTCAACATAGACAAAGAGGAAGCAGTTGATGCCACCAATGAAATTGATTATGAACTTTCTAATATTCTTAATATTTTCTTGGATGATGGATTGAACATCCTAACTACTGATGATATCTTCAAAAAAATCAAGGACTTGGTTGAAAAAGAGTCTTCAGTAGAAGAATATTTTGGCTTTGAAGCCATTGATAAATTAATCTTATGTGAAAATGTTCTGAGAAACTTATCCAAATTCATCAAGAATTATCAGAAGCTTCTTGAAAATATGAGCAATGTATTTGAAACATGTGATGTGTTAAATTGATACTCCTATAGACCAGATGAAAAGGAAACACAATATACGATTCAAAGGTTCCAAGATTTTTTCCAGAAGCAAGCATGAGCTTGAAGAAGAAAAATATAAATATGATTGAAAGCTTTTGTCATGTTGTTTCCTTTTTGCATCGGACATGTTAATTTTTGAGATGTTGGAACATATTTTGGATTTTCAAGTTGACTGGGTCATTTTGTGAGAACCAGTCAAATGAACTATTAATGTGTATTTGTTATTTTTAGCATGTAATCCAAATTGTTTCCCCTTTTCTCTCCTCCCCTTCTCTATAAATGTAAAATGTTGTGGCATTGTAAAGGGTTGGATATTTTTGCAACAATAGTATAGATCTTGGAGTTGAAAAGAGAGAAAAACTTTGTATTTTCAATCTTGATATTGAAGAATATAAGAGATATATATTACAAACTGTGTGTTGTGGTATTATCTTCTTCATTTAAGGTATTGTTCTTATGTTCAATGCATTATATGGTTCTTTAAATTCCAATATCTTGTTTATTGTATCTTCAACACATTATTACTGTTTAATCTCATGTTAATATCTTTGGATCTACATTTTCCTAAGAGAAAGCACGTTTCTACCCATTCTTTTCTCACACTTCTAACTTTCTATAGTCATTTCCTTTCTTCCATTTTAATTCATCTTCCTTTCTATAAAGAATAAATCTACTGGGATGAGATCCCAACCCCAAATGGTTAGATTAGTGTAAGTATTGTAAATATTCTTTGGTGTGGTTAGATTAGTAATAAACAGGGTGCCTCCCCTTTATCTGAGGAGGGACTTTGTCCCATGTACTATGGTTGAACCTCATATTTTGTCTCTAACAAAATATCCAACCAACATTTTTTGGTGACTCTGCTGGGGAATACAGACAAGTAAGACTAACTTTATTATACTATTGGTGACTCTGTATTTACTTTTTCCTATTGATTGCTTCCCATATTCAAGCTGGAAAGAAGGGTGTTTACTCATGCTAGTCGAGCCAGAGGAGAAGTGGATCCTATATTTGACTTGTTGCAGCAACACAACTTTAATCTTGCACCTGAAATATGTTCCTCTGGACGTGCAAGTAGTTCCTCACCCATACGTAGAAATCATGCTACACCATAGCAAGATACATCAACTAATTGTAGAGCGCTATTCTTGAGTGACACTCGGATTCTTGTACGTACATATTTCAGAAGGATGGATACACCACAACCTCTGGTCCCTTGGGGCCCAGCTATTGGTCCTCTTGCATTGGCCCAACCTCTGCATGATTTTCCAAATGGCTCATGAAAGAACTTTCTGAAGTTTAATGATGGTGAGAAGCAACATCCTGATGAACACAACTATATTTTTTGTAGCTTGTGGAGTTATGGGTGTAGCTCATGAAGATGTATCTGTTTGGATATTTGTTGAGACACTCCAAGGTACCAATGTTGAATGGTTTTATCATCTTCCCCCTGCATCTATCAACAATGGGAAACTATGAGAACAAGGTTTGAAGCAAGATTCAAACCTGTAGAGGATGCACATGCATTATTAGCTCAACTCACACAGATGAAGAAAGAACCACATGAGTCCATGCATGATTTTGTGGCCAAGTTCAACAAGTTGATCCATAAGATTCCAAAACATGTGATCCCTACTCTTGAAATCAAAAGTTCTTCTTTGTTCAATGCCCAACTTCCCAAAGTAAGTTTCTTGCTGAGAAGATCAAATATTCCTGATTTGGCCACTACACAATCAACAGAAAATAAAATTGAATATGATCTAATCATGGCTGGAAAGATTAGAAGATACTATTCCAAATATAAGAATAATAGTACATCTCAAATTACCACTGATCCTATGATTTAGAGGTTAGCTAATGATTTTTGAACTTAAAGAAGTATATGTCTCAGAATGTATCAAATTCTCCTTATCAAGATATTCCTAGAAGGAATTTTAATAACAATAATGGTGCTCCTACTAGAGATAGAAATCAGTTACCACTACCACTCAACCTAGGTTGGCTATTGAAGCCCTCCCATTAACATTGTCATGGAAGTAGTTGATGAACGAGAAGAAGAATGTGATGAAGCTAATGATTCCTTTGAATCTACCGGTTATGTTGATGAATCATATGATGAATCAGTTGGTGACTCCAACATTGGGTACCTGGAATATGAAGAAGATGATTGTAACAATACAACAAATGATATGAGTATTCAATATTTTTTTGTTTTTACCCGTTCATAGAATCAAAGGAAAGAAGTGGAAAAACTTAAAGAAAAAGTATAAAAAAAGGAAGATCAAGTAGTCATTCCAAATATTTCCAAAAGAGGGACTCCTTTTCCTGTTCAACCAAAAGAGAAACCTGTTGTTAAAAATACTACCACTACTTCTAAATCTCCCTCTTTTGTTGTTCCCAAGACTAGTTCCTCTCCTGCATAGGAAAGTATTGAAGGATTTGCACCTTCAATTACCCCATCCTACACTACTTTTGACATCATTGATCATGCCAAGAGAACCAAAATTTAGATGTCAGAGGTGGAGTACCTTCAGTCCAATCCAGAGTAGTTCAAAAGGAAAATAAAGTTCATTAAAAGTAAAGTTGTTGTACCTTCTAACACTTCATCTAAAGGACTCCTTCCTAATCCTTTACCTCCCTCATCTTAGAATAATATGGCTTCAACTTATTCCTCTAGAAAATTGAACCATTTTATTTGTCATTACTCATCAATGGTTTTAAACTCAACAACTACATTATTAATTCTGGAGCCTCAAACAATGTAATGCCTGCAAAGGTGGCTCATGCTTTGGGACTCACTTTCACGAAACCATTTGGACATTGTTACTCAATGGAAACTAAACAAGTCCCCCTGATTTCTCAAATCAAATATGCTTAGTTTGCATTTGTTGTATTCCTTGAGAAGAGGGTCAAGATGACTATATTGGTTGTAGATATTCCAATTGCTTATGGAATATTGCTAGGAAGAGGTTTTTGTATAGATGTAGGAGGAGAAATCCATATGGATTGGTTAATGGAAAATATACCAGTCAATGGAACCATGTGTACACTCGAACCCAAAGTTCAAGAAAAATACTTGGTCACAACATATGATGATCCCAAGGCACAAATTATTTTTGAAGATGTTGGTTTGGGGACTTATTTTATGACCTCAAATCAAAACTTCACTTCCACTTCAGTCACAAAGAGAGAGATTCTAATGAAATATGGACTTTGGAATTTGATGGTAGTTACTCAACTTCTGGATCTGGTGTTGGTGTAGTACTCATATCTCCTGAGTATGAAATTTTTCCTTTCTCTTTTAAATTACAATTTGATAATACTAATAACACATCTGAATATGAGGCATTGTTATTAGGACTAAGGATGGAAAAAGAAAAGGGAGTTAAGAATCTCAAAGCCCAAGGAGATGTTGAACTCATTGTGAATCAGGTTATAAATGTTTATCAGGTGAATAATGATCACCTGAAACATTACAGGAATAGGGTATGGGACTGTATTGAAGACTTTGATGCCTTTTCCATCAAGGCAGTATCCAGGGATCACAATGACAAGGTGATTCCTTGTAGTGTCTATCTTCATTACTTCTACCTCATCCAAAGTTCAAGGAAGATAAATACACCATTGAGATACTCTATCAGGAGTGTTCCTGATAATTATTCTCATTGGAAGGTTTTTAATTATGATCAACAAGTCTTGAATTTTCTTGAAAAGTCTGATAATTTTAGTGAACTCTACTTTGAAGGTTCTGAGTCATCTTTCCATGAATCCACTTATGATTTATGTCAGAAATCAATGGGTTTTTTCTCCATCTTAAGGGAAATAAAATTCCCAAAGGATTGGTGTCTCTTGAAGGATTTTTCAATAAGCATGACCACTTCATTCAAAACAAGAAACAATCTGAAACCAATTCTTCCACGAGGTCGAACAGGTTAATCTTGGATCTGTAGAAAACCACAGATTGTAAACATTGGTAAATGTTTCTCTCCTGAAGAAAAGAGAAATTTTTTGCAATTTTAAAGGAATACATGGATGTTATAGCTTGGTCTTATGAAAACTTGAAATCTTTCAAACCGAAATATGTTCAACACAATATTCCTCTTAAAACAGACACTCAACCCTACAGACAAAAACAACGACATTATAATCCAAATATCTATGACACCATTCTTGCAGAAATTTAAAAGATGTAAGATGCAAGGATAATTTTCCCAATTCATCAATCCACATGGGTGGCCAACATCATCCCAATGTGCAAGAAAAATGGAGAAATTTGCATTTGTGTTGATTTTTCGTAATCTCAACCAATCTTCATTAAAAGATAATTATCCGTTACCTATTATGGATCAGGTGTTACAAATAGTAACTAGTTCAGAGATGCTCTCCATGTTGGATGGATTTTTAGGATACAATCAGGTTGAGGTTGTTGTTGAAGATCAACATAAGACAACGTTCACTACTCCATGGGGTACATTCACATATCAGAGGATGTCATTCAGGTTGATCAAGAGCTACTTTTCAGAGGGAAATGGACTTGGATTTCAAGGATCTGATGGGTAAAATCATTGTAGTATACTTGGATGATCTTACTTTTTTCTCCAAGAATAGACAAGATCATTGTCATCATTTGGAAAGTCTTGATAAGGTGTTGACAACACGGGATTTCCTTGAATCCCAAGAAATCTATGTTTGGAGTTACATAAGGAAAATTATTGGGACATATTATAACAAAGGAAGGAACTAAGATTGATCCTAAATGGGTCAAGGCTATACAAAGTCTCACTCTCCCTACAAGCAAAACTGGTGTACACTCATTTTTTGGGAATGTTAATTTCTTGAGACGATTTGTTTTTGACTTTGCTGATAAGACTCGACACATTGTGGAGATGATGAAAGGTAAAGTTCTATTTCAATGGAACGTTGATGGAAATGTTTCTTTTGATGAAATCAAAGAATCCATCGCTCATGCCCCAATCTTGGTCTACCCCAATTTTCAAAAAGACTTTATCATGTATAGTTATGCCTCAGGCTCATACAGTGTTTGTTATACTAATCCAAAATAATGTTGAAGGAGTTGAATATCTATTGCCTTTATGAGTTGGCCTCTGAAGGATCATGAGCTGAATATGTCCCAAATTGAGAAACACACATATGCGGTGGTTCGGGTGGTAAAACATTTCAGGTATTATATCCTGAACTCTCACACATTGGTCCTTGTTCCTGACATAATGGTAAAATCCATTTTAACTCAACAAGAGTTAGGTAGTCAGAGAGGTAACTGGATTTCCAAGGTGCAAGAGTATGATATAGAAATTAAACCTACCAAGCTTGTACATGGGAGAGGTTTTATGTCAAACTTATTGCTGAAAATAACCTAGAGAGGAAGCTGACTGAATAGAATTAGACATTAATGAAGAATTTCCCATGGTTTTGTTTGTGAGCACAACAATGAGTGGTATTCAGACATTGCATTCTTTTTAACTTATGGAGAATGTCTTGAACATTTGAGCTCAAACGAGAAGCGAGCAGTCAAGTTGAGGTCAACTAAGTATGTGCTTTGGGAAAATGGCTTATACAAGAGAGGAATGGATGGATTTTTTATTTGTTGTGCTGACAAGACTCAACAGGGTAGGATTCTAGAAGGCATATCATAACTTGGCTTGTGGAGGAAATTTTTCAGCATCTATCACAACTCACAAGATCCTACGAGAAAGATACTATTAGCCCACTTTATTTCAAGATGCATCAATATGGGTGGCAAAGTGCGAGGCCTGTCAACAATTTGTTGGTCATCCAAAATTGGCAACACTTCCTCTAAGGCTAGTGGTAATTGATGAACCCTTTTAACAGTGGGGAATTGATTTTATTAGAGCATTGAATCCTTTTTCTAGTGCTGGAAATAGTTATGTCCTAACTAAAACTGATTATTTCACTAAGTGGGTGGAATCCATTCCATTGAAACATGCTACCTCCAAAGTTGTTTTCAACTTCATCAAGGAGAATATATTAGTAAGATTCGGCATTCCTCATAAAATTTTGATTGATAACGCTTCCATTTTTTCATCTTATGAGCTCACTAAATTTTTCTATTGATAGGGAATACTTTGGCTCACATATCATATTATTACCCTCGAGGAAATGGTTATGCGGAATCAAGTAATAAGAACTTGGTGACTATAATCAAAAAGCTAGTTAATTAAAATTAGTGCACTTGACACAAGGCTTTGTACGACGCACTTGTAATGTCCCCATTTCTGATCAGTTGGCCTAGGAGGTTTTTTATTCATCTTAGCCTTGGTCATACCCGAGGGGCTAATGACATTGCATGTTATTGGGTATGGACGATTATTACCACCTTGTTTATTTGTTATAATTTTGCGTTGACATGAGTATTAAGTGGCTTGGTGGGACTAGATGTTATGTTTTGTCATTAAGGGGGGTCTCATAACACTTTAATGTTATAATATTGTGTTGGGGGTCACTTATGCCCTATTGCAACTTGAAGGGGGTAAAGTAACTTAAGTTACTTTATGTTTTGTTGGTTTTCTAGAGGGGGTCAATTAGGGCCATTTGGGTCTCTTGTTGCTTTGGAAAAATTATAAAAGGAGTTTGGGGAGGAAAGGGAAGACACACTTGCATACTCTCATATTTTTCTCATTGTGCAACTGTTGCTTGCAAAATTCCAGCTTGTGGAGTAAGATCCCACAGGGACCCTAGCTTCGGTGGTGAGAGATCCATCCCTAGCTAGCAGGGCATTCTTCGGTGGTGAGAGATCCACCCTAGCTTGTCATTTTGGAGCTGATTTAGGGCTGTTTTACAGAGATAATTTTCAGAGCTTCCAGAGGAGGGTTTTTGAGGATTTTTGGGCCTTTTTGTGAAGAAAAATCAAGGGTTTCAGATCAATTGTTGGCTGCAGCGATAAGGGCAGGTTTGGGCGCCATTTTTGAAGACTTTTCAGAGGGTTTTTGGCCTCTTTTCTAGGGTAGCGACCCACTTTTGGATTTCGTTGCTATTTTTGGAGGGTTTCCCAAGTGCGGCTACCGGATCTGGAGGTTGGGGTTTCATTTACATTATTAATAGAAGTTATTTCCAGATTTTCAGAATTTTTGCACTTGTATTTGGAGACATATTAATTTTTTAAGTTTTCCAGCTGCCTAGGGCATTCTGTAATTTTCTGGCAGTGATTTATTATCTGAAAAATTCCAAAAATATTTTCCTAGTGTTAGTTTTATTATTAGCAAGCTCTCTGCAAATTTTCAAGGGTTTTGAACAAGTATTTTGTGAGTTTAAATCAAAACTAGTTCACTGCAATTTTCTGGGTATTTTCTGCAATAAATCAGAAATTTATTTTGCTGCATATACACACACACACATATATATATATATATATTTGTGTGTTTTTGAGTGGTATCCCATAAGGGATATTTCAGTGGTATCAGAGCAGTTGTTTCTCTAGCCTGTTGGGTTGAGAAGATGGGTGATAGTGAAAGATCTGGGTGTAGATTTGATGAAACAATTATTCATCAACATGGTGAAGCAACAGGAAACTTCACTAATCTCTATTTGAGCTAGCTCACTAAGAGATTAGCAATCAGGATTGATACTCATATAGAGAGAGGGGAAACCAATAATAAGGGAAACACTGTTAAGGGAGGTGATAATGGAAACATAGGGCAGCAATCTCCCCATTCTTCTACCAGGTCTTTTGGGACTTCATGAACCCTCTTTCTTGAAGGATCCAGAAGTTTCACAGGTAGGGCAGCCAGTAGATGTTTTGATGAGGATTCTTGTTGGGAGGAAATACCAATCTTTGAGTAAGGGTTTCAGAGATAACATGCCATTCCAAGAGTATTGCAAAATGAAGATTGGTAGCAAGCCCAAGAGAGATCATCAAATGCAGGACAAGCCACAGTTATCAGACAGGAGATTGTGATTGAATCTCCATTCCACACTTTGATGGTTCTAAGAAGTGTACATGCAGTTTTGGATTCAAAGTTAAAGACTTACTTCAACTTGAATCCCATGCACGAAGAGGATGCAATTACATTTGCAATTCTATATCTCAAGGGAGATGCTCATGACTAGTGGCATCATGGATTGATTACATTGAGGGTGCACATACATGCTTGCCACTTATGAGGAGTTCACATAGAGGCTGATGAAAAAATTTGATAAGAGGGACCCTGACAGGCATTTTAGAGATTTGACTCACTTAAGACATGTGGGTTCTTTAGATCATTATATTGCTTTTAGAGATTATCAGTCATGGTACCTGATGTTTCGGAGATGAGGTTGACCTACCTTTTCATAAGTTTAACAAATGCTCTAACTAGATTTGTGAAGGCATTTGATCCTTCTTCTTTGTATGAGGATATTAGGAGAGCATGTGATTTGGAGTTATCCACTCCAAAGTCAAGGTTTCCACCTCGAGTTCAGCAAAGGCACCCGCCATCTGGATCAGACGAGCTTCAGCAGAATGATCCTCCACCGAGGCAAGAGGTGGCTAAGAAGCCAATCATTTCCAGAGGGCTTAAATATGAGTTGAGGCGAAAGAAACTATGTTTCAATGACCGTACACCTTGGGCTCAAGGCCATGATTGCACAGGAAAAAGGAGGGCCCAATTCATTGAGGTCTTCAAGGAGAGTGAGGATGATAGAGGTGAGGAGTTAGAGACCCACGAGATGGATGATGGAGATAGATTTGCATTGGATAATGATGATGTGGAATAGGAGGAGGAGATTATTCCTTAGGAGATTATAGTTGTCTATTGGGGTTTGTACAAGGCATTCAAGATTATAGGAGTTATCATTGTGTCATCGACCCTTGGTGGTACTCATTCTAGTGGGGCTAACAACTTTATTGATGCATCGTTGGTTGATGAGACGAGGTTTGCAGATGGATGGACTTTGGAGGGAGCTCAACATTGTTACTAGGAATAGGGAGGATATGAGTTGCTTCACTTTCCACAATTGAGCATCACCATGGGTAACTACATAGTTACCGATAAGTTCCACATTGTTTGTATGGGAGTGACCAACATAGTGTTGGGAGAGTTTGGCTCATCCACTTTGTCACAAGTGGGATATTTGATGACTCTCTTGTTTTTGCAGACGATGGAGCTGAAGTTTAAGTCAATGGGCAGAATGTGATCTTGAGAGGATTATCTACATGTTGAGCACCTAGAGTGGTTATAGATAAGGGGATGGAGAGGAATTTTTGGCATTGATGAGGGGTTTTATTACTAGGGTGATGTGGAGTCTAATGGATGTGGGTGTGACCAGTAGTGTGCACATGAGACAGTTACAGAGATTGGGGTTACAGGTTCAAGATCATTTGAGTTTATCATTATGTTGGTTATCTCAGAGGTTTCGGTAGACTGGAGATCTCATTTGCTTGTTGAGTACTCCAAGAACCGACACACTTGTGAGATTTTGGATGGTCACATACAGGATGACAGCTACAGATTGGAGGATGAGATGATCTTCTATCAGGGAAGATTGTACCTTGTGTCAGATTCATGGTTGAGGATGGAGATATTGCGACATGTGCATTATTCTTCCGTGACTGGACACTTGAGCTTCGATGAGACCAACAGGTTCATATCAAAGAGGTTTAGATGGCATGGGTTGAGGGAGGATATCCTCAACTTCATAAAGGGATGTACGGTTTGTCATTATGACAAATCAGAGCTTAGAGGTTCATCATTTTCTGAGTTGACATGGGATAACACTCTTATGTATTTTACTACTTCTATGCACGGTGGGCACTTCACCCATTTGCTAGTCAATGGAGGGATGGAGTTGACTCAGTTACCTAATTATTTAGTTGGTTCACACTCATCACAAGAGGTGAACTATGTAGAATTGACATTATCGGTTAACCGTTTATTGGAGTGCTGGGATTTTTTCCCCACTAGACATATTGAGATACATTATGAGGAGCCTTACTCTCACACGAGTGTGGGTCATGTGGGAGAGTTAGCACACTTTGTGTGTATACAAGTTATTTCACAGGTTGATCCAGGGGATTCTACAGGATTCAAAATGGACTTTTGTACCCAGGAGTTGATTGGAGAGGTAGCGAGTGATCACATGATGATGGTATTATATTGGAAAGGATTAGATAGATTGGCAGTCCCAATGTGGGTGCAAGTGGAGAGTCAGTTTGGGCATCATTTTACTTCACAGAAAACATTGTTCTCTATACGACATGGAGCTCATGATGACTACATGGGGTTTCTTGCTTACTTTGGATCACATTGATCGTTGGTTGACTGCAAGGTGAGGAGGAGAAACTTACTTTGTGGTATTCATCTTATGCAGCATGACAGGATAATGCTTGGGGTCAAGAATTTCTCAGGAGGGGAGGATTATAATGTCCTCATTTCTGAGTAGTTGGCCTAGGAGGTTTTTTATTCATATTAGCCTTGGTCATACCCAAGGGGCTAACGACATTGGAGCCTATTGGGTATGGATGACTATTACCACCTTGCTTATTTGTTATAATTTTGCATTGACATGAATTTTAAGTGGCTTGGTGGGACTAGATGTTATGTTTTGTCGTTAAGGGGGACCTCATAACACTTTAATGTTATAATATTTCGTTGGGGGTCACTTATGTCCCTATGGCGACTTGAAGGGGGAAAAGTAACTTAAGTTACTTTATGTTTTGTTGGTCCTTTCTAGAGGGGGTCGATTAGGGCCATTTGGGCTCTCTTGTTGCTTGGAAAAATTATAAAAGGAGTTTGGTGAGGAAATGGAAGACACACTTGCATACTCTCATATTTTTCTCATTGTGCAACTGCTGCTTGCAAAATTTCAGCTTGTGGAGTAAGATCCCACAGGGACCCTAGCTTCGGTGGTGAGAGATCCATCCCTAGCTAGCAGGGCATTCTTCGGTGGTGAGAGATCCACCCTAGCTTGTCATTTTGTAGCTGATTTAGGGTTGTTTTACAGAGATAATTTTTAGAGCTTCCAGAGGAGGGTTTTTGAGGATTTTTAGGCCTTTTTGTGAAGAAAAATCAAGGGTTTTAGATCAATTGTTGGCTGCAGCGATAAGGGCAAGTTTGGGCACCATTTTTGAAGACTTTTCAGAGGGTTTTTGGCCTCTTTTCTAGGGTAGCGACCCACTTTTGGATTTTGCTGCTATTTTTGGAGGGTTTCCCAAGTGCGGCTACCGGATCTGGAGGTTGGAGTTTCATTTACATTATTAAAAGAAGTTATTTCCAATTTTCAGAATTTTTGCACTTGTATTTGGAGAGATATTAATTTTTGAAGTTTTCCAGCTGCCTAGGGCATTCTGTAATTTGAAAAATTCCAAAAATATTTTCCTAGTGTTAGTTTTATTATTAGCAAGCTCTCTACAAATTTTCAAGGGTTTTGAACAAGTATTTTCTGAGTTTAAATCAAAACTAGTTCACTGCAATTTTCTGGGTATTTTCTGCAATAAATCATAAATTTATTTTGCTGCCATATATATATATATATATATATATATATATATATATATATTTTTGAGTGGTATCCCATAAGGGATTTTCAGCACTATGGGTTGAACGTATCACCCCAAAGTGAGCTATCGGTATGTCTCCTTTTCAAGTTTTGTATGGCGTTGATGTTGAGATTCCTATCTCTTTAGAGTTTCCAGCTTTAAAGTTGGCCAAGATGATTGAGGATGATACATTTCAAGACTCTATAGAGAAAAGAATCATGTACTTGACTGAGATGGAAGAAAAAATATCTAAGGTGGTTGACAATATTATGGAACATTAGAGAAAATTCAAGAAAATTTTCGATAAGAAAGCTAAACAATGAGATTTCCAGGTTGGATACCTTGTTCTGTAGTGGGATAAAAGAAGAGAGCTGAAAGGAATACATGGAAAATTTGATTCCTTGTGGAGAGGTCCTTTCATGATTCATCAGCTATGCAGAGAAAATAGCTTCTACCTGTCGTATCTCAATGAAACTCAACTCCCATTGCCTCATAGTAGGACAACATCTCAAGTTGTTTAACAGTAGAGAATCCAGTTTTCTTTTGTATCATATTTTCCCTTTCAGTTGTGTGTTTCCCTTTTTATCCGTGTGTTTGATTTTGGTATTTTTCTTTTGCTTTTGTGTGTGTGATTTTTTTTTGGTATCTCTTTTATTTCAAGCCGTTTTTACTCCTTGGCCCAATGGATTGACACTTTCAAGATCTGGGAGTTTCTCTTCCTTTGAGTTATCAAAGAAAGTCCCCAGTTTGAGCCAACTGTTATCCCATTTTTGAGTTCATCGATAAAATGGAGATAACCAATCAAATTTTCATGTTGATGAACCTGTTAAAATCCATTTTTCATTCTAAGTGTTTTTTGAAAATGCCTTTTTCGTGCTTTTTTCATATTTCAGGGTTTCCTTTGCATTTTGCATGTTTTCTGCAAGATGTTTCCTGTCCCCGAAAAACTAACACACTACAGCATTTTGGGTTTTGGGTTCTAATTACATCAAAACATCAAGCTTGGAAAACATATGCATCATGTCATGTGTTTTCCAAACCTGAAACCCAAAAACACTATAGTATGTCAGTATTTTCGGTTTCAGACATCAGGACATGGTAATCAATTTACAAGTCATGTGTTGCCACTTTTCCAAACCCGAATCCTGACTCCTTTTGTATTCTTTGTATCATTTTTTGGGACCCAATTACACATTTGCATGACATGTCTCATGCGGTCAAACTTCCACCCCCAAGTCAATGCAATAAATGCCAGGGTGGAGTTGGTGGCCCACACATGTCATCTTACATGTAATTAATGTTATTTCATTTATAAATATGTGGGATTTCCATGTCATTTATACCTTTTACTTTCATTGAAATTTGGATTTCCCTCCTACTTGTGCACTTCACAAACCTGATTAATGTTTTCTTGGTGTTTTTGATCAATTTTCTTGGCTTTTGACTTAGGTTTCCTCATTCGGTAAGTGTTTTTCCTCCTTGTTGATTCTTTTTTTCATTTTGGGAGATTTTATCTTGTTTTGATTCTTTGATTGGGGAGTTGTGCTTATTTTTTTTCAATTTTTCTCTCTCCACTCCTCATTTTTTTCCTTCTCCCATTATTGTGAATTTGTTTTTACCTTGATAAGTATGTCCAACATGAACTTGTTAAGTTTTTGACCTATTTATTATGGTAAAAATTTTGAAGAAAAAGTTGGAAAGAAACACTTATTGATTTTTGACTCAAAATAATGTTTCAGGTTTTCCCCTTTTTGAAGTAGGTCTCTTTCCCGAAAGTGTGTCAGATTTTTTCAAAGTGTCAAACAAGGTTTCCTCCGCCAGTGTTTCAGTGTTTTGGAGGTGCATAGAAAGGTTCATTCTCTAACAGTGTATTCAGGATTCACAGATTACATATAAGGTCCATTTTCAACAGTGTGTAGAAAACAAGTAAGGTGTACCTTTCCAAAAGTATATTGGGTTTCCAAGTTAAGTTAAGGGTCATTTTTCGACTAGTGTATCAAAGTATGTCAGGGTGCTTTACAGGGGTAAAACCTGACTCTCTTCCTTAATATTTCAGGAAGAATTTTTAGGAAAAATTCAGTCCAATCCTTCATGTCTGATTCAGGAAAGGGAAAACAAGGAAAAAACTTCCAAAGGAAATGAAGTACAAGTATCAAGGGGTCATGTCCTCCCTCTAATATCGATTCCAATATTGATATATTAGAGACATATGAGTTAGGACATATTAACATGGAATAACTTTGGAATAGAGTGTAAATTTCCTCAGACAACCTAGATGTAATGTATCTGTAACAATGGATTACCCAGGCTGTTGCACCTTTCCAATCTCCACTCAGTGTCATGAACTCGTTATCGTTCCTACCAGTCACTATGACATTGAGACTAAGTCTGTTCTAGATCAAGATGGAAATGTGGTGATTCATTTGGACACTGAATATTTTGATGATCTTCTCAAGCTTCCTAATTTCACCACATATGTCAAAATAGATCCCAAAGTATCTCAACAAGCCTTGGATGAAAACATGGTTGACTGCATCAAACATGTCAATAAGAAATATCTGGTGAAGCCCAAGCCTTATGTGTCCAATATTTCCCAAGACAGTGCCTTAAAGTGAATTCATCCTTGAGATTAGTGACATCATCACACTTCTGAGCAGAGTGTTTGGACTCCTTAGAGGCAAAGAATTCCAAGGATGGATGTATCAATTTCTCACCATCATAAAAAAAATGAGCAATTCTTCGATTGGGGTGCATTCATCAGTGACACAATTGATAGCCAAATGAGAGAAGTATTGACCACAAAGAAGTTCTATATGATGTCATATGTCACCTATGTTGCAATTGGGATGAGGTTGTACCCTGGATTGACAATGGTGGGTTCTAGACCTTTGGATTATGTGTACAAGTATTATCCTCAGTTGTCCCTTCAAAGGGAAGTGAGACTCATTTCCAGAGGGTTAATGATGCTTTCTTCTACAATTTCATTTGTATATTGGACCCAAATCTCTCCAAGAAAAGGGTTACTGATGTTGTGTGGAATGCAGTATCTCATTGGGGTTGTATATTCTTGTAATTTTGAACATTCACCTATCTTTGGGTCAGAGCGTTCCAGGGTTCCCCAACTTGTCTTCCCAAGTTTCCAAGTGACAAATGGATTCTCATGGAATTGGTCAGACAATTGTTGGATCTTCAAAAGTTCTAACAAAGCAAGCACAAGGTAGGGATTCATTTCCCCATCTCCATTGGAAGATATACTTGCACCTCTATTTTCAAATCCAAACATGCCATCATTGAAATGTAAGAAGAAATCAAGAAGATAATGCCTCCTAGGTTGGGTTTTGATTATCATGGTGTTCTAAAAGCTTATGGAACATTGCAATTCCATGTTCCAGACTTTGAGGACATTTGGGCTGATTGTAGGGATGAAGTAGCAATTAGGAGAAAAGATAACAACATATTAACCTTGGATGAGGTTATAACTTTTAATCTCGTTGATGTTCCTGAAGGAGTAGTTGATGATGGAAATGTCTTAGAATCTATGTATGAGAAAATGGATGGTGATAATATGGGGTTTCCTCCAATCAACTAGTCTGTGAAGGAATCTACATCCATTCAAGGATAGAGCTGCTCAAATCCTCCTTCGAACCAACACTTGGTTGTATTCATGGAATATTCAGCCTAAAGATCCCCAATTCCCAAAGTTTCAGTCACTTCTACATCAGAGGTGGGCCCCTCTCAAGAATAAAAAGATAAAGGTGAGGCATCTAAAAGAAGTTGAAGTTTAATTTCTACAACAGTGGGACCAAAACTCCTCCTCCTTCATCTTGTTCCCCACCACATCTGTTGTTTTGGTTGATTCTCCTTCTCCTGAACATACACAAGAGACGTCAGTTGGCATTGTGGTTACTCAACATGTTCCATCTTCTTCCCTCATCACTCACACAATCCCTATTGTTACCTTACATCCTCAAGTAAATCTTTCCATCCCATCTCCTCCTCATGTTGTCTCTCCTCACCTTTCTTCTTCACCATCATCTTCTTCCTTGTAGATCTCATCAGTCTCTGCATCCATTTCTCCCTCTTCCCTCCATCACCCTCATCTCCTCTCTCACTTATGGACAAGTGTCTTCTCATCCCTTTCTCCCCTTTTTTGACTAGAATTGGTATGACTTTGGGATCTCCTCACATGACCCAACTTCCATCCCCTTTTGCTTGCTCCTTTTCCATGCCTTCTTCCCTCCCACATCTTCTACCATGGTGACTGCCTATCTTTTCCACTCCTCCATATTTGGTAACCACTTTGATCTACTCCCCCAAGTACCACATTGATGATTATTGCTCCTCCCACATAGGAACCCTCTTCCTCTATTCCCTCCTAGCTAGTTAGCCAAACCCCAAGGAAAAGGAAGATGGTCATCCCTCCTAAGGCCTTTGATTTCAGTTCCTTGAAACCTACACCCTCACACACATCTAAGAAACCAAAGACCATCTCCCACATCACCATTGATGCATCCGATCAAAGGTTTGGTAAGATCATTTTTCCTGTTGCTTATAAGACCAAGGAAGATATTACGACTTCTAACTATCAAATAACCAAGGTGGCGCTCAGGAAGGTTACAATTGAAGGTGCAAACCAGGATGTGCAAATAGTCATGGAAAATATCTTCAAGAATCTTAAGGAAACTAAATCTTAAAAATATGAGTTGAAGGAGAAGATAGAACAATTGACAATTGTTTTTCTCAAGCTCTCCAAACCCACTCAGATCCAGATCCCTTGCCCCGCTCCAATCAACTTTGATTTCTCTATTGTGCCCAAAATGGAAAAGATCAATCAAAAGGGTAAGGAAGTGGACAGCTGGATACAATGTCTCCTTACTCAAGGAAAAAGGATAATCAAATATGTTGTGGATACCTACAATGACATTGAGAAAGCGAGGTTAGACATAGAGAAGTTAAAAAATGAACTCATGGAATAGTGTGGTAATTGGGAGTTGACATTGGAGGCTCTAAGCAAGCTTACAAAGGTTAGCTATGACATCTTACTTAGAGAAGGAATCATGGATGATAGGGACAAGAATTTTGAGTTTTGTAAAGCCATTGACTTCCGAGTCAAGATCCTTCAAGAAGCTTGTGAAAAGCTTCAATAGGCCAAAGAGGATGCAGTTGATGCCACCAATGATATTGATGATGAACTGGCCAAGATCATTAAGGATTTCTTGGATGATGGATTGAATATATTACCTGCTGATGATCTCTTCAAAAAGTTCAAGGACTTGTTGATAAAGTATCTTCAACTGAGGAATATTTTGGATTGGGAGCCATTGATAAATTAATCTTATGTGAAAATGTTCTAAGTAACTTGTAAAATTCATCAAGAATTATCATAAGCTTCCTTGAAATATGGGAAACATGTTTGAGATCTGTAATGATTTGAATCGATACTTCTGTGGACCAGAAGAAATAGAAACACATGATATGATCCAAAAGTTCCAGGAATTCCACCAAAAGAAGGAAAAGCTTGAGGAAGAAAAAGATAAATCTGATTGAAAGCTTTGTCATGTTTTTTCCTTTTTACATCAACCATGTTAATTTTTGAGATGTTGGAACATCTTTTGGATTTGCAAGTTGACTGGGTCATTTTGTGAGAACCAGTCAAATGAACTATTAATGTGTATTTGTTATTTTTAGCATACAATCCAAATTGTTTCCCCTTTTCTCTCCTCCCCTTTCTATAAATGTAAAATGCTATATGGCATTGTAAAGGGTTGGAGATTTTTGCAACAATAGTATATATCTTGGAGTTGAAAGAGAGAAAAACTTTTATTTTCAATCTCTAAGAATATAATGATAATTACAAACTTTGTTGTGGTATTATCTTCTTCATTTAAGGTATTGTTCTTATGTTCAATGCATTATATGGTTCTTTAAATTCCACTATCTTGTTTATTGTATCTTCAGCATGTTATTACTGTCTAATTGTGTGTTAATATCTTAGATCTGCATATTCCTGAGAGAAAGCACGTTTCTACTCATCTTGTTCACACACTTCTCAATCTCTATAGTCGTTTCCTTTTTTCTATTTTCTTCCATGTTTCTTTCTATAAAGAATAAATCTATTGGCATGAGATCCCAACCCCGAATGGTTATATTAGTGCAAATATTGTAAATATCCTTTGGTGTGATTAAATTAGTCCTATTAACTCTCTAATAAAATATCCAACCAGCAAGATTTCAATCTTAATTAGATCCCCTTTAATTCTAATTTAGGGTAAATCAATAATACATGTTAAATAGGGTATGTTAGGTCTCAAAACATTTGATTGTCACGATAAGTGTGGTAATTATTGATTAGCACAAATGGGAGCTAAATGAGGTTGTTTTGATTAATTAAATTCCAACATTAATCATCCAATATCATAACAATGCATTAATACTTGCAACTAATACATCAAACAAGATATGAAATTGATAACATAAGAGGATGAGTACACTTAGCTGATTACAGATGATTATGGGAAGTTTTGGGTGTGTACACTTCAGGAACAGGGAAATCTAAGACTAATGATGCTTTGTTCCTGGAACTATGACTAACAACTAACCTGGGGTAGGATTGTACAACTCTTCCAAGACCATATGTATTGTCTTGACCCTAATGTATGGCCTTAGACCTACTTGGATTCTAGCTTTGTTACTTTCTGGAACTATCACCTACCTAGAAATGTTTGTTTCTATCAAACCCTAGTTTTCGGTCACGTTGCAAATCCCTTTGAACATTTTGAATAAGATATCAAACCCAAACCATGGATTGGAAACCATGAAAAAATAACATTAGTTAGGTTATCACAACCCTCATGCACAACCGATGTTGGCACTACTCTGAAGAGGCCTCCAATTACATGTTTTTCTCCACCTATCATGTGATATCTAAATGATTGAAACTTGCCAAACTATTTGGAGAAGGGATGTTTGAATGGTTATAGATAAGAGAGGTTGATTCCTTTACATGGTAAGAAGCTTCAGACCTGTAGTGATTATGACCTAATGATTGTACATGAACTTTTGCGAGCTTTAAGGAACCTTGGGGTGCCTTTTGCAAGAGTGGGAAGTGAGTGTATCAATGTAGTGTCGTTGGATTTCTAGGTTAGCAAATGAATTAGCGTTAACTTGTTTATATAGGATTATGAAGATAAATTATGGAAGAAAGGCTTACCCAAAGGGAATAAAGGACAAAATTTTACACAAAATAGAGGGCCCCATTGGATTTGGAAGGCGGAAAACCCTAAAAAATGACTTTAAACTTGGTTGTTAATAGAGGTGGTTGTTTTAATGAGTTTTTTGGTTTTGCAATGTTGGATGCAGGCACAAATAAACATACAGATCTACACAAAAACCCACGCCGGCAAGGTAGAAGGTCTGAAAAAATAGTTTATGGGTTTTTCGTGATCTTTATGGGTTATTTTGTTCCTTTTTGTGGTCATGTGAGGGCTTAAAGGTTGGGATTCCTACTAGTAGTTGCTTACGTGTAGCTCGCTTCCCATTTTTGTGGGTGAGTGAAATCCAAATTGTAGTGTAAATTGAAATAAATAAGCTTGTATCTTTTGATCAATAACTCGGATTCGAGTGTTGTGTTTTTCAAGGATTCGAGTGTTGTGTTTTTCAAAAAGTGCTTTTTTCCATGTTTGTTCCATTGGAACTATTTATTTTGACAAACACAATAAAATTATTAAGTGTCTTTTTTGTACAACGCACTCAATTATAAAGGCCAAATTGGGGGGTTATTGCATTCTTTGATTCTTACATTCCTTTTGGTGATTTTGATAATGTTGTATTTATCTTCTTCGGCATTACACCAACTTGACCCATTAACATTACATAATTACTAAACATGGAAAGCAAGAATGGAAACAATCATTAAACGCAAAGGATTATGGGCTTTAATTTCTACAGAACAACCAGTGTTCACTATAGAATATGAGAAATTTCAGTACCAATGTAAATTTGATGAGTGTATGGATTTAATAGGAACTTATGTAAGTGATAGTCTTTTGTTTCATTTTTAAAAATGTGACTCTCCTTTCAAAATATGGGAGAAATTGGAGGGCTTATTTCGTAAGGCGGATCACATGAGTGCCATGTAACTTGAAATTGAGATCACTTCTCTTAGTCCTAAAGATTTTCCATCAATTATAGACTATCTTACTAAGTTCAAAGAACTTATTGACACAATTGAAGGGGAGTGGAAGAGATAAGAAAGATGAAGAGTGTGTTTACCTAATTCTATCCAAGTTGAGAGGTCCATTCCAAATATTTTGCTTCTACCTTTTTCTCTAGCATGATGCATTAGGTGACACATTCCAAATTCCTACCTTAAAAATATTTTGTGAAAAACTTACTAGGGAAGAATCCAAACTATCTAAACTTGAGTCTTCCACCTCTCAAAAGGCATTAGTAACATCTAATCCTAAGGGCACAGGGAAAACCAAAAGGTAAATCCAAGTTCACCCCTTCTCCATATCAAAGTGATCCTAAACCCAAAGAAAAAAACTCTAAACCCAAGGAGTCTTCTAAATCCAAGAATAAGTCTAGCTCCTTTCATGTTATTTTTGTGGGGGCACTAGTCATGTAGAAACTAGGTGTTGGAAGTGAATGCAATCCTTAGAGATGCAATAAAAAACACAATATCTCTATCTCCACTCCACCACCTTTTAATGAGCATGAAAATAACTTAATGTTGTTTGGATATCTCAATCAACAATTACAAATAGCTGGGTTATAGATTTTGGTGCTTCTCATCACATGACTTTTTCCAAGGAGTCTTTTGTATATCTAGGTTTGAGTTCTACTTCCAAAATTGAGGTTGGATATTCTTCCTTTCTTTATATTAAGGAAAAGGTGGCATACACCTTGATGGTGGAAGCAGTTCAAGATGTAATGTATGTTCCTAACATCACTAAACATTTTCTTTATGTATGTCAAATTTGTCATTCTGGTCAAGGCAAGACATTGAATTTTTACACCACAAGGAGCAAAAGTACAAACCTTATTGGAGCCTCATTCACTTGAAAATCAGGGTATTGTTGAATAGTTATAGACTATTCATTTGAGGTTTTGAAGACACTTCCTCAATAGGGACAATATTGGTTTCTCATGCAGATTCAGCAGAGTAAAATTTGACATGAACAATTTAGACATCTCAATTACAGATATTTAAAGGCATTGAGCACTCATGGTATGGTTGATGGTATTCCTATTGTTTCTTCTTGAGGGAGTTTTCCTTGGCTGTGCATTAGGGAAGAAACTTGATCCATTTCCTAAGGGTATGTCCAAGAGAACCTTCTTCACCACTTGAGCTTATGCATAAAGACTTGATGTATTTTCCTACACCTCTTTCAATAGAGCTAAGTATGCACTTACATTTATTGATAATTTATCAAGGCGTACTTGGTTTATTTTTTCAAGTAAAAAAGTGATGTTTTTTACACTTCAAATTCTTTAAGGCTTTAGTCAAGAAACAATCTTCTAGTTGCATAAATAAAATTTTCACTGATAATGAGTGGGAGTACTTCATAAAGATTTTTTTGATTTTTAGAAACTCATGGCATTATTCACCAGCATTATGTTCCTCATACTCCACAAAAAATGACATTAGCAGAAAGGAAGAACTAAAATTTGAAGGAAATGACTAACTACATGATGTATTAAAGAGATTTATCTCATATATACTAGGTATAAGTAGTTAATTGTGCTAACTACATTCAGAATCATACACCACACAAAGCACTTGATCATTTGACTCCAAATGAGGACTTAGTCCAAAACTAAGCCCGATGTCTCTTTTTTCCTAGTCTTTGGGAGCCATGTTTGGGCCTTTGTGCCAAAGAAGACTAGGAAATCCTTGGATAAGAATATAAAACCCTTGATCTTTATAGGGTATTATGAGGACATGAGAGCTTATAGTCTTTTAGATCGTGGGTACTCATGCGTTTATTTTTAAACGCATGTTCAATTTAATGAGTGCTTCTCTTCTCATGATTCTTCATCTTCTTCCATGCCTACTTCTTTATCTCATCTTGAGGATCCCTTCTTTGAGGAAGTAATTGAGGAGGTTATGGATGTCGACCAGGATCCTATTCCCACTGATGTTCTCACTATGTGTAAGTGGGATCATACTACAGTTTCTGCGGCAACACTTTTCATACAAGATCGTCCACCCACTAGGCATCATCATGCACATTCTATAGGTTATGGAATTTTCTGTCAAGCAGTTTTAGGGATCCATAATATTTTTCACAGGCTCATGGGATATAAGATTGGTTTGATGTGATGGAAGATGATTATTCTTCATTGATGAAGAATAATACTTGGGATTTGGTCTCTCCTCCTAAGGGAAAAAAGATGGTTAGGTGTAAGTGGGTATACCAAACCAAATATGTAGTTGATGGGTCCATTGAAAAGTATAATTACCCTTCTTTTTGCAAAGGGTTTCTCACAAGTTGAAGGTATTGATTACTCAAAAAAAATTTCACCCGTTGCCAATATGGATTCAAATGCCTTATACTTATTATTGTTGCATCACAGGGGTGGCTAGTATACCAGATGGACGTGAAGAGTGCCTTTTTACATGGATATCTACAAGAGGAAATATACATAGAGTAAACATGTTGGATTTTTTCATGATTCTTCTCTTATTTGTAGTCTTTAAAGGTCTCTCTATGGTCTCAAATAAACCCCTAGGTCTTGGTATGAGAAGATGGATTCTTTTATTCTATCTACTAGTTTTTTTTGCTTGCCACTCCAATCCTACAGTATATCTCCATCATGTTGGCGATGGATATTGTTATACTTGTCTTGTATGTTTTTGATATTCTACTTACGGATAGCTCTTCTTCCCATATTTATACTATTCAAAGGTCTCTTTCCATGTAGTTTGACATGACAGATCTCAGGCTATTGCATTATTTTGTTGGTTTGCATATTTCTCATACAAGATTCAATGATTCATTTGAATCAACAAAAGTACACCCATGATCTTCTTCAACATTTTTATATGGTTGATTACAAGCCAAGTTCATCTCCTTTTTAGTCTGTGGTTACTCTTACTTCCACCTGTACCACTCCTCTTTGTGATCCTACCTTGAGTAGGCAGTTAGTTGGAAGTATGATTATACTTGACCCATACTCACCCTGATATTTCCTTTACCATAGGGATTGTATCTTAGTTTGTGCATTCTCCTCATAGTAGCCACTAGGATGTTAAAAGGATTTTACATATTTACACACTTCACACTTTGGACTATACTACACCAATCTACTCAGTTGGTTGGATATACTGATTCTATATTGGGTTAGTTCTGTTGATGACATACTGATTCCACTTCTGGCTATACATTTTTTGTCTTGGTTCTTCTCTAGTTGTCTTGGGTGTGCAAGAAGTAACAAACTATTGCAATTTCATCTGAAATAGGACAATTACATGGAAGATTTATGGCGAGTCAACAATTCTTTTCCTTTGACTGTTATTGACAGAATTTTTGATTCCCACGAGATTCAATAACTTTAATTTTGGTGTGATAAGAAAAGTGTAATTCACATTTCTCGCAACCTAATAGTTGAGCACCATCAGAACCAAGCATATTGAGGATCACATGCACTTCATTCTTCAACACATTCAAGATGGATTTATTTGTTTGGAGTACATTCCAACTCAGCAGCAGGTTACTAACATCTTTACAAATCCTTTTGCATCTTCTCACTACCTTAAGTTTTGTGGCATGCTTGGGGTTTTGGAAGTTTTCCTTGGGGGTTTTCATGAGGACATCTTCCTTCTTCTTTCTCTTTCTTCTAAAAGGATTTTCCTTCCTACTTTTGGTTTGATGTTTCTCCATGGATATATTGTACATGAGTACCTAATCAAGCCTTGTTTTTGGGACTCATATTGTGGATATGCCACTTTTATTTTGAGCCCCTAGCTTTACTTGAGGGTGGTGTTAGAGTAGGTTGTTTACCTTAGCTCATGTTCACCTAGGTAATTTATTTACCTTCTATTTTATTTATCCTCACCCACTTATGTGTGGATATTTCTTGTATCTTATTTAGATAGTAGGAGGATATTATCTAGTTAGGTATAGTTCTTTTCTTGATCTATGGTCTTGACTAGTTTGATCTATGGTCTTGACTAGTTCTTTCTTGTCTAGTTTTTTCCTTGATTTATGGCTTGATCTATGGCCTTGACTAGTTCTTAGATTGATCTTCCTTGCCTATATAAGTAAGGCCCCTTCTCATTGTACTACATAGAGTTCCATGAGATATAAATATGTGTTGTAAAATTTGTTTGCAAAATTTTTATAAAGTTATTTTGTTGAATTATGCTGATTATGATCTATTAGCATCTGAGATCTTTATGGCTTGTTACAATCTTCTTATCGTTCCTTTTATCAAGTGTCATTTTTCCAAGTTATAACTCAAAGTATCTTTTTGGACAACTTAATGAATTATTATTATATGTTTCCCTTTTTAAATCACCCCTTAGCCTACGGGGAATAAAAATAGGCTTTGGGTCCTCTTAATTAATTAATTTGAGAAAGGGGACATTTAATTGAGGATTTGAGCATAACAAAATGTGTAAAAATACAATTAAGTGTTTTTTATTGTATTTATATGAACTGAAACTTAGAAAAACCCACCAAGTTTCAAAACGATGGATGAAAAATATGGCAAATCCCAAGTAATCTTAAAATGGTACATGCAAATGTTAGGTGATTGTTGTCGACTAGGCTTGAAAAATGTAGTGAATCCCAAGTAATTATAAAATAGAGAATGTAGATGTTGGGTGATTATCGCCATTAGGCCTATGCAAGTAATGATTTTAATGCAATCATGGGCCCAACATAGGTGGATATTATAAGTGTAATGGCAAAATTGGGCCTCATTCAAGGTGCATGTTTAATGGTATTGGAGAACATGTCGGTTAATTAAAGCATGCCCTCTAACTTCCATGTGAAACCCAATTAATCACACGTACTCTACCATGGCGAAAATATACCAGTATAAATGCTTAATTAATATTATTGAGACAATTTAAAGCTATGTCAACTTATCATAAAATCCTAGCAATTTAGCCCCATTGCTATGTCATTCTATTCACCAAGTTTTTAAAAGACTGATTTGTATTATTCACTAATTGGTGAATATTCACCACCAAAAAAAGATATTGGCCACAATTAAATTCCCCTAACATATTCAGTTATAATTGACACATTCAACAAAAACCCTAACCTATATAGACAAGTTTGACTACAATCAAACTCGCCCTGTATATGACAAAACAACATACTCAAAACAAGTCGAAGGAAGACAAACCTAATCTTCTTATATTTTTTGTTGCTTTAGTGTTTGGGATTTATGTGTTTATGCATTTATATAGATATAACCCTTGGGGTACATGTTTCCAAACTTTTGAATTATCGGATGTGTGTGGAACAAAGTAGAGTAATGAAACAAGTTGTCTAAGAAAGTTTTCAAAGAAAGCTAAGCTAGTAGAGCATTTTAATAGCGATCACATACATCACAAGGTGTTATTGTATGTTTCATTGAAAAAAATTACATGTAAATATGGCATCATGATAGTAGAGACAAGGTACCAAACCCCTCTTCTGGAGTTTTCCCACGCTAGGTTTCACCAAGGTAAACTCTTGTGTCGATTCCTCTTTTCATGTGTTGCTTTTTAAGCACAATTTTTAGACAAGAGGAAATCTAAATCATTGATATCATATTTCTATATGTTATTATTCGTGTTGATGAATTAGGTTCAATGTCGGTGAAATAGGTATAGAATATGTAATCTAGTAATGCATCAAACATTGCCAAATATATACATATATAGAGAGATATATATACATATACATATATAGCATCAAACATTGCCAAATATATACATATAGAGAGAGAGATATATACATATACATATATACTCGCCTAAACCTTTTTAGTTATTGAAGTCACCCAATGCATTAAGCAGGGTTATATCTTCTACAAACTTGGGCCATAAAGTTGTACACCCCTATTAAACCCTACTCTCTATTTATACTTTTTTAGTAATGTAGAGTATGGAGTGTGGACTACAAGCTATTCACAACATTAAGCTAAGAGGATGAGAAAGAAAATTGAGATTACGAAGCGTCAACAACAAGCTACTTAGAACAAATGGTGCTCATGTAGCCTAAACAAATCCATAGATTTGTTTGTGCTTCTAAAAAAACATTGTAATAAGTTAGCATCCAAGAATTATTTCTCACTGCAATAGACAGTTCTTTAGCACATTAGTGTGATAATAAAAGACAAAACTAGCATTATCCAGTGTATGTAACAGGGAATGGGTGTATAGATCCCACATTTTCATTTAATCTTGAAAATAAGGACAAAACCAATTACTTGAAAACTATTGGAATCATAATGGGGAAAGGGCATATTTAGTTTTGGCACACCCTCTCATAACGGCCATAATATCATTTTTATGTTTTTTTTTCTATTCAATGTCACAAATTTTGTTCTCTACTTTAGAAAACTTCAAGAAAGGGTTCAAAAATATCAAATATCGTTTTAAGGATCAATTTTTA
Organism: Taxus chinensis; assembly: GCA_019776745.2. NCBI lineage: Eukaryota > Viridiplantae > Streptophyta > Pinopsida > Cupressales > Taxaceae > Taxus > Taxus chinensis. The sequence continues at coordinate 128,662,914 of CM034157.1, read as the reverse complement.
AAGACGTTCTATATTCCCAATCCCAATTTTTGTTATCTTGACTTTATCTATCTTCACCAAAAGATCCAAAACTATTAAATATCCTTTTAAGGCTCAATTTTAAAAAACTGTCCATACACCCATTCCTTATAATATTGTATTAGGAAAACAAATACCCTTTTTCTTTTTTAAAACAACAAAACGAGACATGAGAATTGAGTAAATTGAAACTATATGATGTTAAATGAAACATACATTCTTTGTGATACTACTTGTAGAAATTTTTCATATACACATTTTCATCAATTTATATGTAGACAAAATCTTAAAGATGTCAAATAACATACAAGTATACTACAACCGAGTAACCACGCAAAAAATGATCCCCAAATGAATACTTCGACTAGTTTAAGTCATTCTTCACCTTCCAATCAAAACTTTTAGCCCATCTAGTGAACATCAACACACACATTTGCATCATTAAAAGTGTAATTATAATGGTATACAAGTACCACCCCATATCATATACTCTCCAAAGCCATAGGACCCCTACATGATCAAGGATCTTGTGGTACGTACACATAAATGCTTCACTCACATCAAAGCCAAGTATTCTTCCCTTAATCCAGCTAGCTTCTTTGGACTTGAACACAAATAGCACACACTTGCAAATCCAAAAATAAATTACCATTGCATACAAGTGCTTTGATTAGTATACAACATAATTCACGTACAGAATGGTCACAAATTTTGAATTCATGCCCCTCCAATGGTCACTTGGCTTCGCCTTCCCGTGATGCGGCGATGGTGCCCCATGTGGGCCAGGGCCTGTCGGAAGCTTTGCAGAAGTGGCTGGGCCCCCGATGCCCAGTGTCAGACAGTGTGCAGGAGGGCCATGACAAACTCGACATTCAGGAAGGCCATGACACCTTCCTCTCCATGTCCCTGGAGGACGACGTTGTCTTTGCAGCCCAAATAAAGCGTCTCTATTCAAGAGCTATTTTTGCAAAAATTATTGGTAGAAGATTAACGGTTTCAGGCATTCAAAACTGGTGTGAAACGCAGTGGGGTAGCAGCTTGAGTATTCGATTCCTTGAAAAGGGATTTTTCTTAATATTATTTCGGAGCGCCGCTCAGAAGGACGACACTATGGCGAGGAAAGATTTTCTTCTTTCCGACTCAGGCTTGGTGATTCACGACTGGGAACCACATTTTGACTGTAACAGAGCAGATATTGAAGGGTTTCAAGTTTGGGTTAGACTCTACTCTCTACCCAGTGAGTTTTGGTCCGCTTCAATCCTTACTAAAATCTGCTCCAGTCTGGGTCACGTCATCCGCATCGACCCTGTCTCTTTGGAAGGTACCCTTTCCTCATTCGCTAGAATTTGTATTTCTATTGATCACTCTAAAAAACTTCAAGATGTCATTCACATTTCCACCCCCTCCAGGCTTTGGGAGAAAAAGGTGGAGTACGAAGGTGTCTCCAATATCTGCTTTAAGTGTAAAAAACCTGGCCATATTCACAAATTCTGTAAAAATCCTCCCTCTTCTAGCAATCTGAAATGGAGGAAAAAATCCCCACCCTCTACCCCCTCACCTTCTTCCCCCTCTCATGCTTTTCCTTCTCAATCCCCTTGCTTGGTTTCCTCTGCCCCCCGCTTGCTCGTGAATCCCTTTCCCTGGACCCCGATACTTTCTCTCTTGTTAAAGAAACGGCCGCTATTGTTAAGGACTCCACCAGGATTCTGTCCCTTTTCCACGAAGGCATCTCCATCGGCTTGGGAGGGAATGCTTCCTCTTTAGAAAATGGATTATTGATAAAGATGAACTTCTTTAGTCTAATACTGGCGACCCATCAGATTCAATGGAGGCTGCTCATGAGAATCAATCTTCCGATAATTTGTTGCTTGGTCCGATTCTCCCAACACCTCCCTTACTCAATATGGATCTAGGTCCGAAAAGCATTCTGGGTCATCCTAACAAGAGTAAACTCTCTCTTAACGAGGTTGCCACTGGGAAGCAACTGCAACTGCGTTCCTTCTTCCCTTCTACAAGTAGGAGAGGTGAGTCCTCTCTGAAGTCCAAATGATCCTCTTTTCTTGGAATGTTAGGGGCCTCAACGCCCCTAACAAACAGTGTCTATTAAGACGCTATGCCACTGATGTTGCAGTTGACATTTGCTTGATTCATGAAACCAAGATGTCTGAGGAGGGATGCTTAAACGGTTGGTTCCAAAAATGGAAAGGTTGGGAAGGTTGCTTCTCTAACTCCACTGGTGCCTCGGGTGGTCTTGGTATTATGTGGAAAGCTTGTTGTTGCACTATTGATCCCATCCTTGTGGATTCAAATTTTATCTGGTGTAAAGTTCAGATTAAACATTCTGATGAGTCCTTTTTCATTTGCAATGTTTATGGCCCTTCTACTCCGATCAGAAAAAGAGATCTTTGGAATAAACTTCGTCTGGTCCTTAATACCATTGCCATCTCCAAGACTATCATAGCTGGTGATTTTAATGCTACTCTCTCTGATCGTGATAAGCGTGGAGGTATTCAATGGCAGCCCTGCTCTCAGGTTGACTTTACCTCTTTTGTTTCTTCCTCTCATTTGGTCGACGTGGAGCCAAGTAAGGGCTGGTTCACGTGGAATAACAGGAGGTCTGGTTTTAGCTCCCTGGCTGTGCGTCTTGACAGATTCCTTGTTTCAGAATTCTGGTTGCATAATAACTTCCTTATTAAAAGCTTTGTTCTTCCTTTCTCCGGTTCTGATCACTTTCCAATTTCTCTTGATCTTTCCTTTGATTTGCCTCCCTGCCGCTCACCATTCAAATTCAAAAATATGTGGTTACATGATTCCTCTCTTAAGCCCTTAGTCAACCTCTGGTGGGCCTCCTTCAACAAAGGGACTTGGATGTTCCAACTATCCAAAAAGCTTTCCCTGCTGAAAGACAAACTACAAAGCTGGAATCTTTCGAGTTTCAAAAACATTTTCCAGGAAAAACTTAGAGTTGAGCAGGGACTTCATATTCTGAATGATTCTATCCTCGCTCAAGGGATGTTCCAGGCTGATTTCCTCAATCATTTCCTCAGAAAAATCTCTTCTTAAGGAATTGGGTGTTCTCCTTCTGAAAGAGGAAACTTACTGGCGTCAAAAATCCAGGAAATATGACTGGCAGACAGTGACAAAAATACAAAGTTCTTCTTTGCCTCTGTCAAAGCCAGAAGAAATCTTAACTACATTTGTTCTCTCAAGTTGGATGATTTATCTCTTGCGTCCACTCAAGCCCAGATCAAAACCGAAGCGGTGTCTTATTTTAATAATCTCTTGAATGACTCGACTTCCACCCTTGGAGTGCAATCCACCTTCCTTCATCTAACCCCTGCAACTATTATAGATGCTAACAACGACCTACTTCTTTCTCCCTTCTCCTTGGACGATGTTCGGAAAATTATTTTTTCGATGAAGAGAGATAAAGCGCTTGGTCCTGATGGTTTCCCCGCCTCCTTCTTCCATGTTTTTTGGGATGTTGTCGGGTTTTCAGTTTGGAAAGCAGTTGAGGAATCAAGGATTACGGGAAAGATTTTAGGAACTCTCACTCATACCCTCATTTGCATGTTTCCTAAAAATTCTCCGGCTGAGTCAATGGATGATTTTAGACCCATTTCTCTTTGCAACACAACTTACAAAATCATTTCCAAAGCTATTGCAAATAGATTAAGCCCTCTACTGCCCAAATTGGTTGCTCAAGAACAAAGTGGATTCATTCCCGGCAGGTCTATTACCGATGGGATCATTATTTCCCATGAATTGATCCATACTCTTCATACCTCCTCCCGTGCGGGCATGATGTTGAAACTGGACTTCAGCAAGGCCTATGATCGTGTCAATTGGAGGTTCCTCCTCAAATCTCTACAAGCCATGGGTTTTTGTGAGCATTTTTGTAATTGGATCTTCAGTTGCATCGCCTCTCCTCGTTTCTCTATCTTGGTCAATGGATCAGCAGAAGGTTTCTTCCAAAGTAGCAGAGGTTTAAGACAGGGGGATCCTCTCTCCTCTTTCCTATTCACTTTGGTTGCGGAAGCTCTTAGTCGCAGCATTAAATCCGCTGTTCAGGATGGTTCTCTTAAAGGTTTACACATCACTTCCAACCTTCCAGCACTCTCTCATCAACAATTCACGGACGACACCTTTCTTTTTGGTCAAGGGACAATCCCAGAAGCTAAGCGAATTTCATCCATTCTTGACTCTTATTCTTATGCTGCTGGTCAGGTGTTAAACTTCAATAAATCTGTTATTTTCTTCTTTAATGTTGCATCTAGACTTCAATGCAGGATCAAAGCAATTCTAGGCTTCTCTGTGGGAACCCTTCCGCATAAATATTTGGGCATTCCACTCTTTCATGGCAATGGCAGAGCGCATCTTTGGAACGGGCTCTTAAACTCTCTATCCACCAGACTTCTATCATGGAAAGGAAAATGGCTTTCTCTGGCCGGTCGCGCTCTTTTAATCAATTTTGTGCTCCTTTCAATTCCTATCTACATGTTATCTATTTTACAGATTCCAAAATCTGTTCTGATCAAAATAGAAAAAGTGGTGCGCACCTTTTTATGGCAAGGTAACAGTGATGAGCACAAATTTCATCTTGCTAAATGGGATTTGGTCAAACTTCCCAAGCGTCTGGGCGGCATGGGTATTCTGGATCTTGCTCTTCAGAACACGGCCTTAGGGGCTAAGCTTGTTTGGAATTTCATCTCTAATGCAAAAAGGTTGGCCTTTCAAGTTCTCTCTCATAAGTATCTCGGTGGGCTTCGCCACGATCTTTTGTTATCCAGTTCCGAGCTCCCAAGAGGCTCACATATCTGGAATTTTCTCTGTAATTCTAAATCCCTTATTGCTGAGGCGGTCACCTGGAACATTAACAATGGTCAGCTCATTTCTTTCTGGGATGAAAGTTGGAACGGCTTCCCCCCACTTAATCTTTCTTCAGCTCTCAATGGCGTGATGAACATTGCAAAACTGGCCTGGGGTCCTATGGTTTCTAATTACGGCGGTCAGCACCCTGACGGCTCGCCTACTTGGCTCTGGAAAGATATCTCTTCCATTGGGGCTACTGCCCATGAATCCACCCTCCTCAAGGATGCCATTCGGGACAGAAATGCTCTTTATCTCAACAAAGATGACTGTTTAATTTGGCTTGGGGATGCTTCGGGCTCCTACACGGTGAAAGCTGGTTATAATACTCTCATTTCACATTCAGGTCAAGGGACTCCATGTTCCCTTGGATGCTAGCATCCAAGCATCACTCCAAAAGTTGCCTATTTCAGTTGGTTAGTTTTGAATAAGAAGGTTCTTACCCAAATCAAATGGCGTTCTTGGGGCTTTCCATGTCCCTCCAAGTGTTTATTGTGCGGTGCAGCAAAGGAAGATTTGGATCACCTCTTTTTATTCTGCCCCTTTGTTTCTTTTTGTTGGGATTGGCTTCTGAACAAATTAAGTCTAGCCTGGGCTCATTGTAATAGCATTGTAGCGACTCTTTCCTCTTGGCCGTCTTTCAATGTCAGTAGTTTGTTCAGCTCCATCTGGTGCATCAGCCCGTACTTCTTGCTCTGGCATATTTGGTGGGAACGCAATCTTCACCTTTTCAGGGAGCAAGCAGTTGATCTTCCCGCTTTTCTCAATAAGCTCGAAGTGGCCATTTCGGAGCGCGTTAGCGCTAACTGCCTTTCCTTCTCTACCTTCTCTTCCAGGGATTTCTCAATCTTGCACTCCTGGCCTCTCATTAAGCTCCCCAGACCAGGATCAATTGTTAAAAAAGGGCTCTCACAAATTGAAAAATCCATTCAAAGGAAAAGAGCTAGATGGCGTCCCCCTCCGCAGGGTCATTGGAAACTCAATTTCGACGGCACCTCTAGAGGTAACCCAGGTAAATCTGGTGCTGGTTGCATTCTCAGAGATGATCGTGGTAATCTCATTAGAGCAGGCTCCTTCCCACTCAAAGAGGGTACATGTAATTCTGTCGAAGCCCATGCTCTACTGGAAGGGGTCAAGATGGCTGCACAGCTTGGTTGTCCCCTTCTTTCCATCGAAGGGGACTCCCAAATTATTATTTTCATGGTATCCAAAGGTTTATCCCCTTCGTGGAAAATTAATCTCTTCATTCCTCAGATTCTCTTTTGGCTGGCCAAAATACATTCCTGGAACATCTCCCACAACTTTCGAGAAACAAATCACGCGGCTGACTTCCTTGCTAACTACGCCATTGATCATCCTACCGTCAGCATCATTTCAGGTTCAGCTCATGATTGGCACGGACTGTCGAACTTCCTCTCTCACGATCGGGCTTGCTCGTCCTAGTTGTCAGGTAGAGGCCTCCCTCGTGTGTTGTGGTCCTCTTTGTGCAGAAATTCCTTTCCCTTCCCTTCTCGGCAGTGGATCTTTGTATCGCTTCTACAGGTGATTTTTCACACGCGGCTCTTGTCTCCTTCATCCTGTTCGCCCATTTTCTGCTTCCCTCATTTCTTCTTGGGATGGGTTTCCCCCATTTTTCATATGGTTTCTGCTCTTTATATGTTGTCTTCTCTTCTTTCTGCGTCATCTCTTGCCTGGCTCCTGTACTTTGTGCATCTTTCTCAGTCTTCATGTCTTTCGTCAACTTTCCCTTCGTCGCGCTCCATGGCCAATTTCAGGAATTGGCTGATTCCTCTGCAATTGATCGGCGATGCCTTTCTATGATTTTCAAATTTTCCTCGCAGGAGGAAGCCGAAGCAATCGAAACGATTCTTGGTGATTCCTATCGTTTTCGAGCCCGTCGTCCGTGCACTGACTCTGACATTGCCTCCGCGTTCATCTCTTTCTGCCTTCTTCTCCACTCAAATTCTGCAGATGTTGAACATGTGGCCATGGACCAAATTTATGTAGTCCATCGAGTTGGCTTACATGACCAACTGGTCAATTTCTTTCCCCCAGATCCCCTTCTGTGGGTGGAGGAAGTTGATGAGCTCACCCTCGGCTCTGGACGTGGCATTCAGTGGTTATGCGGGCAATACCGGGACTTAGTGACTTTTGCTCAAAATTTCCATCCTACTCTTGATCAGCGCTTCCTCCCCGTGGTTGACGTCGACGTGGCTCTCTTCCCGGTCCATTCTGCGGTTGATCACCTGAACGAACTTAAGGACCGTGCCAGCTCCGCCTTCCATCTACTGCTTCTGGCAACCAACTCACGCGCAAGATCCTCCTTGGGCTAGCCAGCTCAGGCTTCCGTTGCTCTTCGGTCTCGGTTGTTGTCCTGCTCCTGTTCGGCGTTCACTTCTTTGCACGTCGTTTCTTCTTCCTTCTTCTCGTTCTTTCTGATTTTCTTCTCATCGCAGCCTCCCTTCATTTCTTCTATGTTGTTGGGTTGGGGCCCTTTCCCCACTGGTTCATAGCTCCAGTCAAAAGCGTTTATCATATTTGTTATTTAAAAAGAATGTTCAAACAATATAATCAACTAGCTCATTTAATAAACATGTTTCCTTTGCCATTTCTACTGTTATAATCAGTTTGTATATTACAAGAATAGATACTTTAATTTTATAAACATGTTTCATTTGCCATTTCTACTGATCTAATCAGTTTGTATATTACAAGAATCGATACTTAATCCATTTAACATCCAAGTCCCTTTACTTCCCTACAAAAAAAATTGAAAACATACTAATGATCCTTAAATTTGAATTATACTAGCAATTGCAAATGAGTTGCAAGTTACGCCGGAGAGGGCTTCAATTTTATGTGTATAATTTTACTCAAAGAACAATTCCAGTGTAAAGATAAAGAAGGGAAAGGTGTAGAGAGTCGGTTCTTCTGTCGGCCAACTATGGTTCCCAGTAAAGTAAAATAAAAAACAGAACCATGAGTTAACACCGCAGTCACTCATGATGTTCTTAAGCCGGCCACTTCCAAAAGCAAGGGCACCAAAGAATGGTTATTGCCAAGTCTAAAATGTCATTTAAAGGATGTGGAGTCAAAGAATAGTAAATATCTATGACTTACAAAAATATCTAAAATCCGACAACCTGTAAAGTTAAGCCACCGGAATTTGACACTTTCCAGCAATGCCTTCTTCAAAGTAAACGCCTCCGGCAAAAAATGGTAAGCTTATACAAAATGCATGAAAATCCAACTTACAAAAAGTACCAACTTCCACTATTTTGAAAGTAAGTAACATGGAACAAAATCAATAGGATCTCTAAGAATATGCATAATAGGAGATCAAACTTGAACAGTAGAATACAAAGCTTAATGAATGCCACAGGTGTTTTAGAACTGATAATGATAGAATACGAAGCTCGGAGCAGTATAATAATAGTTTTGGTTGGTTACAAACAAAAGAAGTAATAAAACATTTCAAAATAAGTGTGCAAAACCCTGATCACTCTAATTTCATTGTCTGAAATGTAATAATATAAAAATTAAATATTACCATGGCATGTTATTTACTACACCTCATTGTCACAAAGTGTAGTCCCCTTATATAAGAACTTGTTCAAATTAATAAAATATATTTTTGCACCAAAGAGACAACACTATTGAGGAAAGATACTCTCAGTATTCCAGTATTTTAACTATTTTGCATATCAAAAACCTTATGAAGGGTTTTCCTTTCACATAGTTTTCAAGGTTGTTTTTCCTTTAATGAAAGGGCGGCAGAAAGGATAAAGCGATAATGTTCAGAGGAATAGGTGTCATGTTCGAAACAAGTGACCACTGACCCAATTGTGAGAGAACAAAATAAAGTTACCATTAAAAAAAAACATTCAAATCTTTAAATTGCCCAAGTTCCTCCAAATATCATGCCAGTGTTAAAATCATTAACCTTCATGGCAACATTAGGTAAGATGAGTTCATAATATTAAAAAGGTTATCCAGCACACGCTAAAATTATTAAAAAACTTGGTTAATTCCTCTTGTTTGATTGTCATATTGGCCATTTAATAGGATAAATGGAAATAATTGTAATTGGTTTGTTGGAATCGTCTTCAATCAAAATATCTGTAAATCTTTCCATATTGATTGATGGATTTCTGTTATAGATCCAAGAAATCAATCAAAGAAAGACTTATGCTATTATTATTGTCAGGAATTGCTATGCTTGTCCAAACAAAAATGACAATTCACCACCAAATAACTCATGGCAAATATCAATATTGGACGGGGATAAATCTTTGATCCTATGTATCCAGAGTCTTTACCTTGCATCTAAAATAGCATTAAGTAATCCTAAGAGTTTACACCATCACCATAATAAAAGTTATTAACTAATACTATTGCTGGATAATGCCTGGCATATGCATCTCCACCATATTGCAATCATCTTGTAGATTTGAGCTTACTTGCAAGGTTTCCAAATGGAATTGGTTAGATTCCAACCAAATGGTTTTTCAGGCCAATCAATTCCTTCCCCGTGATATTTCCTAGAGATTAATCTATCAAATCACTTTAGTGTCGCACCAGAAGGAATGCCTCCAGGAAAATGGCTGTATAAATTGGTGACCTGATGGCAGTTAAACCACATAAGATGAAATATCATCATGCGTTAAAATCAGCCCATAAAAATCCAGCAACCATTTTTATAGAATCATAATTCTATATCTGAATAGAAAATTGAGAATACATTATGAACGGATTTAATACAGGCTGCCCTTAAACAAGAAATTTAAACTAAGTTTCCCTTTCTGGTGCTGTAAAGTTAACCGAGCATGAAAATTCTTTATTTAAATCTAATGAAATAATTACATTTGATAGGAAGATCAGAAACCTCTGAAAAACAGGAATAAGTTTAAACTGTAATAGTTTAGGGCATTTCAAACAATCACAGAACCGTTTCTAAGAGTCAATATACTGAAAATACTTATGGAAATTGTTTGAAATGTTAGCTCAACATTGCGGGCTGTTTGACAAAGTCTAGTCTTTCGAGTTAAGAATTTAATTTAGCATTTTCTAATACTGTTTGGATTTAACAATGTTCTCCAATTTTCCAACAGTGTAACAAAACATAGAATGGTCTTCTAAGAGGAACTATCAATATTTAATCCCCAGCTTTGAAAGGCCCAAAACACTCCTCAAAGACTGCAAATAGAAAATCAGATCTGACCTCCTTGATTTAAGCCCTTGAAGCATTTCAAAACTTTGGAGTACTACTCCAATTAGCTTAGAACTCTTTTAGTCACCTATGGACAAGGTGGATTTGGCTACAAACAGTGGCAATGGGGGTCCTCATTTCGTTCGAGCAGGTAAAAATGCAAGCCACAATGTAGTAACACACTAAATTCTAGAATATTGAGTAAATGGCAATCTCTCAGTCATGGCTTTTCAAGCAGCCCATTGGTATTAAAATTATAGTCAAGAAATGAGGGGTACCTAATGGCATGCCTTATCTGACTATGATTGGGATCATCCTAATGACAATAAGGGCAGCTAATGCAATTCTGATACAGTAGCCGATATGGGAGCGGGTACAGAGTATCCAATATCCGGAAACGGCAAAAAAAAAATTGAGCCTGGATACGGCAGTACAAAAAATATATAAAAAATTAAATTATAACTTAATAATAAAATAAAATTAAACCACTTTAAATTAAATAAATTAAATCCTAAGATATTATATTAAAAAAGGGGTAATCTACAAATATAATAAAAGCTTACTGGTTTTACTTTAATATAGCACCGACTATATTAACACCGACTACACATATAACCACCCAACATAAATAAAATAAAAGACTAGACATATATATGTTTAATATTGCACATGATTAATAAAAGAAACACTTTTAAAAAACTGTCACTAAAGTCCTAAAGTTAAAGTTAACTAATATTGCACATGATTAAATAATAAACACTGACTATACTCAAGACAGAGTCTTATGGGCATGTATATATTAATTTAATGAAACACTTTCAAAAATTGGAAATGCACGCAGGCACAGCAGAAGGGCATGGCACGTCTTCGCAGGAGGTTGCAGGGCAGGAAGGATCAAACACAGTGCACGTAAAAGCAGTCCTTGCCGTTTCCTACGCGCTCCCAATCCTGATATCCATCGCCATATTCTCCATCCTTGCACACACTGTACCCGATCCAGGGGGTCATGAATGGGTGCCGTATCAACAAAATATCCCAACATTCAGCAACATCTCAAAAGTAGACCATAGTTGGAATCTCACTAAGTATACTGGAATACTGCTAAAACCTCCTAGCTCCAATGATGGCATTTCTAAATTTCATATGTACTGACTAGCATGATTATTAGCCTAGCAGTAAGAATGGCAGAAAATATAAAGCTTGGTGCGATGGCGATTTAGGACACCCCTTCCAAATTTATCCCTCAGGGGAAACTGTCGGTATATGAAACCCACTGCCATATTACCATGCCTACCAGTATAGCCACCTTTCAAAGACTGTGGGTAGGAGGACAAAGTCCACATCCTCTGCATTAGAGGCTCCCGCTGACTTAAACCTGTCTGCCATACACCTCAACCATTTTCTCTATTATTCTCAATTGGGCTACCCCAAACTAATCCTACCTATAACCTTACTAGTCATGACCATAATTGCTCCTGTTTACCACTGAAAATTTGTCTTGCATGATTTGATACTGTAGAAGTAGAGGACTGTTGACAACAACGATGCTTATTTGCCACCCTAGTTAACTGTTAGGGTAATTTTACCATATTGCTATAACTTTGACTAATACATCAGCATTGCCAGAATGGAGCACAGGTGGGATTGTTAGAGGGCATTCACTGCCATTTTTCATTACACCACTAGTCAAACAAAGGATGGCGGAATGCTTTCAATGTGCTGTTTTTGTTTTAAACACACTAAAACTGACTAGAGAACAGTAGGATTAAACACTTGAAGGCCCTCCTCCGAAGCGCAGATAATCATCATCAATCAAGTCAAGGGGAAATGTCAGACCAAGAAGAATCAGCTGAAACACTGCCATAACAAATTTTGGAAATTGCTGCATTTGTTATTATTTCAATCCCAAGGGAAGAAAATTCCTTCACGGATTTGGTGACCTTCATGGATCTTTATTTTCTCTTCCCTTCACATCGAGTAGGGCACTACCATTATTGAATGTGTATTTCTTACCCTAATAAAGATGATGATCCGGTTATCCATTAAGCCAAACAGATTAAATGGGCTCCTTAGAGCTGCATATTGGCTTTCATTGCCCTTTCAGTTTTGAGCTGAAATTCTCTTATGTTAAAATACCATTTTTCTTAAACAAGTAAGATATGGTAATGTGATTGTGCTCATTCTCAATACCACCATTGTTTCCTCCTGTTAGCAATTTAATATCATGTTGAGAAATTATTGAGTAGTTAACGTACAAGCTATCTCCTTGCGGTTTGGTAGTACTATCAGAAAATTTGATCCTTTCAAGGAAATGTTAACACATTACTGAGATTTCCTGAATCTGGTAAATAAACTTGAAATAAAGTATGAAATTTTCTTATGGCATAGATTTGTGGACAGAATACAATGGAATCCAAGGGTCAGTAGCCTATGAAGCGTTTATGATATAACCCTTGTAATAGCAACATGCAAACAAAGTAAGTTTTACAAGAATTCATAACATTAGGAGGGATCTGTTTAAGCTGAACCTGGTGCAAAATGGCATTTGACAGATTGGCAATCCACGACTCTTTGGACCTTCATATCTCAATTTGACCCACTTGCCGTTGTTTTATTGTATCTGCTAATCAGAGCACAAACTCTTGCATCCAATGTCAATAGCTAGATGGATTCCAGCCACTTTGTGCAGAAGGTTTAAGGGAAGGAAGATTTAAGTGTGTGAGATGGGATTCCAAGGGTTTTCAAAAAGCCTCAAGTTTTTTAAAAGTACTGAAGAAGGGTGTTATATCATGGCTTTCTCAAAGGCTCGTTTAGGAAGAATGGAACTTACTGATGGTTTATGTCTTAGGCATTGCATCCTAAACTGAAATTGTTAAACATTTTGTCACTAGTCTTTTGGAGATCAACTGCATAGGTGACAGATTAGTTTGACAGCTATTTTGGGTCTCCCTGAAGATCTGTCTTTCTAGGAAAAGATTTGGAATTGCTATGCTTGAAAAAGAGAGGATAGTCTTTGTCTCAAATCTTGATTGTACAGTACAAAGAGAAATAGAATAAGGTCGATGAACTAATATGAAGCAGTATATTAAGAAAAACCCCAAAAATTAGGATTAGTTAATGAATGCTACCCTTGAATTCCTGCAAATCAATTAGACTCACTCGACTAATTAAGTTATTAGTACTTCCATAGAACAACCTAGTTGAGTTTCATAACGTTTTGGATACGGGAGCGGGATCGGGGTATCCGATACGCGGAAATGGCAAAAAAAATTTGACCCCGGATACGGCGTAGGATACGGCAGTACAAAAACTATATAAAAATTAAAAAATATATAAATTTCAGCCTTCTAAATAGGAATTTAATTATTAACCACATATTATGCATATGAAAGACAAGATAAAAGACAAGTTATAAGCTAAATAAGTGAATAACCACAACAAACAAGCTAGGATACCGATAAAACTTAGAAACTTAAAAGCTTAAAAGTTAAATTAAAATTTAAAATACTTAAATCGAACACAATGTGAATGTCATGAATCTCATGATATATTAAATTCAATCATAGATCAATATTCAAAGTTCAAACTATCTTTCATTGTCAATATTCATCATATTCCTCTTCATCAAGAGGATCAAAACCAGCTACATCATCATCATTATGTGGTTCATTAGAACCACATGGGCTCGAACCACTCGCACTAGGGCCACTGCCAGTTGCACCCCCTTGTGCATGTAGGTCTCGTGGTGCCAGTGCCACAGAACTCCCCTCATCATCATATGCTCCATGGTGGGAAATGGAAGCATCCAAGTCAACTATCTCTGGATCAATGTCCCAATGTCTTGCTGACCCTTCCTTGTACTCCGGCTGCTTGTGGGATAAAAGGCGCAAGTTGGAATGTATGTATACCAAATCTTCAGCCCTTTTAGCCCCCAACCTGTTGCGTTTCTGTGAGTGGATGAAACTATATGTACTCCAGTTGCGCTCAGAGGAAGATGAACTTGCAACCTATTAAGGCAACCCAAACTTCAAAGTCAATGCAAAGTTCAACTTCAAACTTAAACACTCAAACTTAAATTTTAAAAAACTAAAAGAACTGAGAATAAAAAAATTTAAAACTTACCTGTGCCAAGACCTTGATTGCAAGAGGTTGCAAGTAAACCGATGAAGTACCATGGAGGTACCACCACATATGAGCATCCATCTTGTATTTGCTCCGAAGAGCGAGAAGGCTATGACCCGTTTCTGCTATGAAATTGCCAAACTCTACCATAACCTGGTCTTGGGCCTCAGGATCAGGGAAGAGCCTAGCCAATGCCGCCATATATCCCTCACTGACTTCCGCATCCCTGTATGGTGCTACCCTCCCTGGCAAGGAAAGGATCTCTGTGCTATAAAATCTAGGAGTCAATGCAAAAGCCAGTAGATGTAATGGGGTGGTCATTTTGTTCCACCGCTCAATGAGGATTGACTTCACTTGTTTGAAAAATATTTCCTCGGGATCTTGTTCTTTTGCATTTATGACGGCTTTTATCTTCTCAATCATTGAGTCGATGCCGTCATATATCTCCTAGACATGGCTGATCCGTGTCAGAAAACCGGATCATGCTCATAATGGGCTCCGTAAAACTCAACAGATAATCCACTCTATCCCACCAAGGGTCCTCTAAGATCAGGTTCTTCACTTTTTGAGCCCGTTGAGTGTTTGATTGCCTCCATATAGACCAAAGATTGGATGTTACCATCCTCATGAGTGCCTCTCGCACCTTCACTAGTCGTCTCAAGACGATTGTGTGTGATGCAAACCGAGTCTCAACAACCTAATAAGAATGAGGAACAAAAATTAAAAATAAAATTGAAAGCTAAAAGAATACTAAAAAACTTATATTTAAATTTTAAATTAAAAAGAAAGAAAGAAATCTTTTCCTTACCTTCAGTAGCTCCAACTGCGAGAATGATCTAAAAATGCCCTGTAACATGTGGTGGTTGGTGACAAACATTTGGATCTCTTCAGCTTCTGCATACACTTGTTGGATCCACTCTATTTTGTTCGCCATTTTCTTTAGCATTAAATTCAATGAACGCACAGCACATGGTGTCCAAAAAATATGCCCATACCGTGCCTCAACTAACATCCCTGCAGCTTTGCAATTTTTGATGTTGTCCGTTATGACTTGGACAACATTTTCAGGCCCCACTGCCTCAATGGACTCAAAGAGAATGTTGGCTATGAATTGGGCATCCTTCACTTGCCCCTCACAATCAACCGCTTTCAAAAACATTGCCCCCTTAGGGCATACTGCAATCACATTGATTAAAGGGCGGTTTCTTGCATCTTTCCATCCATCAGAAACAATGGACACACCTGTTTTGGTCCATGAGTCCCTAATTGGTTGCAAGGAGGTTTCCACATATTTTTTTTGTTTATCCAAAAGGGTGGTGCGGATCTTCTCATATCCTGGTGATTTATACCCTTTTGGTGCCTCATTGATGGCTTTCACCATCTCATGCCAATAAGGTGATCTCACAACATTAAAAGAAAGCCCATTAGCATATACACACCTTGCAATGCGTTCATCTGCAATTTCCCTGCTCTCATTCTGAAAGGCCTTTTCCAATGGCCCTTTTGTCTTGCTTTTCTTTCGTGCAAGGGAAACATCCTCATCCGTGGAGATAGGAGCCACAAATGGATGTGGCATGGCCACAATTGGGGATCCACTAGGTGATGGAGCAACTGGAGGCCTCGCTGAACGAGATGAACCTCCTCTTTTGGCCAATGGATGACCCGCTCTCATAGCCACATTTGCCTCTGCATCTTCCTGCTCTTTGATATATGCCAAAACTTTTGCTTTTGGCACCCCAACATTATTCTTCCCCTTGCATACTCTTATACCATTACCTGTTATGGCACACAAGTGGCTTTTCACCCTACTGTAAGAGCCTTTGAATAGTCCATCACAATCATTGCATTTCCATTCAAAACAACCACCACCTGCAATTTGTTGAAGTATTGTTACGTGCCTCCATAACGGTGAATTTGGGTCAAAGTCCTTGGCCAAAGATTGCCCAGAAGAAGCAGAACTTGTTGCCATTGTAGAAATACCTACAAGGTTCAAAAAAAAAGAAAGCAAAGAAAACAATGGCATGCAATTGCATTGTGATTGAACAATGAAAATTAAAAAAGTTAAATAGAAAGAGCAAAAAAAAGATGAACATAAGCAAAAAAATCAAAATGTAATGTGTGCAAGATTAAATAACAAAAAAAAAAAAAAAACAAGGTTAGAAATTAAAAAAAACTTACCTTCACTTAGTAAACCACAAATCCTTCACAAATCTTCCTCCTTTACAGCTCCTCACACTCCTACAAGCTTAGCAATAGCTCCTCAAACCCTAGACAAGCACAATGCAATTTTGGAGAGCCAAAGGTAAGTTTCTTTGCTTTATGTTTTGTTTTTGAGTTGTTCTTTTGTTTTATTGCTTAGAGTTATGTTTTAGGGTTTAAATTAGATTAATATTTAATT
The DNA here is from genome assembly GCA_019776745.2 of Taxus chinensis. Lineage (NCBI taxonomy): Eukaryota > Viridiplantae > Streptophyta > Pinopsida > Cupressales > Taxaceae > Taxus > Taxus chinensis. The sequence continues at coordinate 128,646,298 of CM034157.1, read as the reverse complement.
TTTTTAAGTAGTGGCACTTTTAAAACATGGAAATAATTAAAAAAATTTAAAAAGTCATTTTTTTTGAAGTGGGAGCGGGCAGGGAGCGGCGACAGGCCTATAGAAACGGCCGGGTACGGCACAGACCATACCTGGCCGTTTCCACAGACCTAACGCCGCTCCCTGCCCACTCCCGTGCCGCTCCCGCCGTTGCTCTCGCTCACGCTCCTTGCCAGCTCCAGCCAGTTGTTTCGGCTACTTAGTCTTTCGCACTTCTCAGGCTGTTTCTTATCAATTCAAGGAACGACCAGACTACTAAACATTTTTTGTTATTTCCTTGCATTTTTTATTAAAAACAATAGGCGTTTTTTTGTTTCCTTTCCTTAGATAAAGCTTCATTTTTCTTGCATGTACTAGGCTACTAGCTAGCTTCACTCTCTATATCTAGCGTACATATTAATTAGACTCCCTTCTTGGCTAATCAGCTTTGCTAAGCAAACTTAAATGCTTTGGCTTGAAGGTTTCTCATGCATCACACACTAAAGTGTGGTGGGTCATTGTACATGGGCACTGAAGACGTACCCGTGCATACAAGCATGGGAGCACATCCATTTCCTCATATTGCGGGCGCAATACCTCAAGCAGTTTTGTGGGTGCAGTACCTTGTGTGGTGTTACTCAGGTACAATAACTTATTGTGGCATCACATGTGCAATACCATGCACATTGCATAGAGATAATATTTCCTCTTAATACAGATGCAATACCTTCTTGTTTGTTGTCCAATAGTTTCTACTGTATTGACACATGTCATGATGCCAACGACGTGTATCTCAACACTAGTGACAACATTACACACGATGTTTCAGCTCAAGGTCAACATTCTTATGACAATCAAGTGTTGAGTTGTTAGGCTTAGAAGAGGAACACAAAGGGTGGAAGGCCTAGCTGGCAAGCAGCAAACAGCAAATGAAGGATAAGTAGGGTGGAGATTTTGTTCTGAGATTTTTATCCTGACATGAGGCAGAAATTTTGATTTTATTTATTTTGCTGTCAATTGCTCTTGTGTGGAAAACACTAGAATATATTATAAAAAATCATTATTGTTTTGTATTTTTAGTTTGGCTTTCCATAATGAAGCGTTGTGTACTCTGAAAACTCTGAGCAGTTGAATGTTGATTCCCTCAACCACAACATCATTAATTGAAAAACAAGATATGTACTCAAGGTAGATAGCATTCCTGAAGCATGTTATCTGGTCGTATTTCCAAGTACAACCATTCTTTACTCGTTTTGCATGAATGATTGCATATAGATTCACCTATAAGATATGGCACAATCTAAACCTTTCCTTGGAATTTTTGTCACTTTAATTAATATCACAAGATTATATTTTCTATGTTTGAGCATCTTTAAAGCTTCCTTCAACGAGCATATATCAGGTAACCTTTGTATTTTACCAAATTAATTCAAAGCATCTTGTGGGAAGCATTATTAGTTTGAAGTACAAACAAATATCTGAGTTAACAACATTGGTTTCTATGGCAAAAAAGGAAAGGAAATTTTCACAGAAACAAAAAATATTTACAAAATTTGAAGATATTGTAAGATAATATGAATTGCACTTGTGGCAGCTAATTGATCTTTTTCTGTGTAGAATTTTGAAGAAAATGAGTAACTGACATTCCTATGATCCATAGTCATACATTAGCACTTTCCCTCTTTTTAATGTTGTGCAAATATGTAGTACTCTAAATTCATATATTAGTAAACATAAAAACTACTCAACTCAGTAAATGCACAACACTTGAAGCCAAGGCTTTCATGTGTGCACATTCATGTTATTCACGCATTAAAACATCTCAATCCTCCACCAAAATAAATGCTTGTTTGCAATTCATCCACTTACGATTTGTGAATCTCATTTCTGACTGAGGGATTGCAATCCTTCCCAAAGGAGGCCAACGTGTGTGTTAAAAATCCACTGTGTGAAACTACTGCTATTTCGTTCTCCTTTCGTGTCAGTAACCTGCAAACATAAATAACAATATGTCACTTGAAGCATTAATATTGATACTTGATGCATGATTATCGTCTTGCAACAAACATTTCATAATAATGATCCAAAGAGAGGTTCAATATCTCAAGAGCCAGGAAAACCACCTTTAACAACCAACTGTGAATCTTAATATGCAAATAACCTATGAGAGGTGTTTTTGATATTCTACTTGTCAAACTCTGCATTAGTTCAGAGATTTGACCCCTGTTCTCAGCCACAAATATTTGGTAATGCAGCATAACTTCTTGATCGTACAAAATCATGCAGATATAATACCGAAGGATTTATAGAGTTTCATTTGATACTCCCCCTTATCAAAAGATTCATGTACAATATTTGCTAATGGGTTCCCTCCCTCAGCGACTTTTTTCTGTCAGTAGTTGTAGAAGACTTCTGAGTCTGGTTTCGACTGTCATAACTGTGAGATATTCCATTGTTATCATAAGTTTCATACAACCCTAAAACTAGACATAGTCCATAGCATGCCTTGAGGCCTGAATATTGCTTTTTCCTATCTTCTACAACTCTTTGCATGGTATATTCTCTCAATTCATCTATCACAAAAGAAAAGTTATGTAGTTAGTTGATACCCTGAAATGAAATCTTCCTAGAGTCATTGATACAGTGAATTGGCATATAAAACAAAATAAACCAATTTACAAGATGAGGTTAAAAATCAAGAGCTCAATACACAGAGCCACTCTGTTAAACTGCACCCTTTTAGCCTGAGCAATTTTCACTTGGACTTAAACAGATACCAAAGGATCGGGCATGGCCATTGGCTCTTGTTTGATAAACACCATCCCATGTAGATTGGCATCTCACGTTTTCTCCTTTAGACACATAAAACTTACCTGGAGATCAATCCTCCAAAAAATAATTTATTAGTATGACTATGACTCTGTGATGGTTTTGTATTTGATTGGATAAAATTAGGACATGTGTTTAAACTTTAGAGTCTAGACATGTGGAGGTCATGTGTTGTGCGTGTGTGCACATATCAAATGCTTGTAGGTACAGTTCATTTCATGTGCATTAGTGGTAACTAAGATTAACTTGCTCACACATATGTAGTACATATCCATATTTATCCACATTTAATTGTTTCATGTACATTTAATAAGATTTTTGCAAGAAAGCTTACCCTCATTAGCTTCCAAGATGTTTCTAGGTTCTTATCTCTCACAACTAACATACCTAGATGCCTACCTTTCTTTAATGCTCTTGAGATATATATATGGGAGGCATTGGGTAGTATGTGGGATAGTGTAATTGCACTAGTGGTTCGGCAAGCTCATGCTGGGGTGATTGAGAATTGTAATCCTTTCATTCTATTGCTTACATATTGTTAATAAATAGGGTACTTTGTACCCATCTTAAATAGTATGCCACTGTTTGGTTTCTATAATCTTGTTGGAACAGGTTATGTTATCCTCAAGATCTGCTTCACTTCTTCCAAGACAATTGTGATTAAGATGCAACATATAATTTACTCCATTAGCATTGCACAGGCATATACTTTAACATGCAACATTAGAGAGAGAGAAGATATGGAGGGTGCATGCAATGTATCAATTATCACTTTGATAATAAATGATAGATAAGACAATAGTTATATCTATAAATACAACATGAATACTTAAACTTAGGCCAACTTTATTTCAGTCTATAGGGGTCCCCATCTAGATATATGGTCAGTCATCCCTCCCATATTTAATCTCTATAACTCATATCTTATCCATATAATCCGTATATAATAAGCGTACTTTCCATCCTATCCATCTGGCCATCTATAAAGAAAGTGATGGGTTGGCCTCCACCGGCTCGGTTGCGATTGAGTAGAGTGATGGGTTAGCCTCCACTGGTTTGGTTGTAATTGAGTGACAGTCGTGATAGTATAGCCTCGGGTACACAATTTACCGGTTGAATGATGTTCTCACCCCCCACTCCCTCCAATATAGAATTATTGATAGGTTTCAGTCTTTACCTCAGGGAGACTCGAGAGATCTATATACATATCCCCATTGCAGCTATATATACAGTACGGCATCAGGGTTGAGTTGCTGACCTGGAGAATCACTAGCCATAGTTATAGTTCTCTTACCAGTTTGAGAAATCAAGAGGAAGATATAGTTCGGCAATCCCAATGGTAGAATATATCAATCATATCAGTCAATATATTTGGGGGTGGAGGGAGTTGGGGGAGACTCAAACTCTCTATAATGTGAATTCAATATGGATGGATGCATCTATCGACCAAAATGTTGCGTATCTAATATAGGCAGTCAAGTGGCATAGATATTGATGCAGAGCCACATGACTCAAACATACAATCACCTTTTCAATAGTTAACAATCTTCCTTACACCTTATCTCTTCATTGGAGGATCATGCCATAAGACTATAATGTCTTAAAAACATGCAATAGTGACTCAATTTCATCATAGAGGGTTTATTATCTCTGCACCCTGCTTCCATAACCTCTTCTAATATCAATACAATCAACCATTTAATCTCATTCCATGAAAGTAAAGACAAATTCTCACCTTGCTCCAAGTTGACCTTCTCCTTCTTCCAGGCTTCTTTTTTCAAGCAAATCAACTTTTCATCTTTAGTCCCAAGTCCTCCTTCTGCCTCTTGTGCACTGGTGTACTCATCAAATCATGTTAGGACCAACATTAGTTTGTCTCATCACTATTCAAGCTCAAGACTTTTCCCAATTAGCTCCCAAAACTGCCATGTTCTTCCTTATTGAATCTATCTCCTTGCAAGCATTCTTTGCCTCAAAAGGCACTCAAGGTCTTCTACTCCTCATGAGCCGTGTGAAAGCACCTCAAAATAGTGTTAAGTCAATCGTCTCAATGACTCAAAATTTCAAATGGGTCAATTTGCAATTAAACTTGCTAACAGATGCTCCTTGTTCTTGAGAGCATGTATCTTGTCCATACCAAGGTCATGAATTCTTACAGCCTTCCACAAGGTACTTTCACCTTCTTTAGTTAGCCTTTGCACCCCTGAGCTGTTGTCAAAGTCTTAGGAATCGACTCCTCAAATTGTTCTTTCTGTATCAAATTCTTCCTCTACGCTTGTAATCCTTAATTACCCCCGACTCTATAGACTGTCAGACATATCTTTGTTTTTAGAAAGCTTCAATGCAGAAGGAAGATCATTTCGAGCACCTATTTAGCCATTTATTCTTACCAAGAAGTTTCAGTGTCTAACTCATAACCAATCACCCAGTTCCTTTGTTAACTAATCCTTCCTGTCAGGTCTCTAAACTGGGTGTGTGAATTTCCTATAGACTGTCAAGATTTTCTCGAAAATCACCCACTGAAATTGCAAGATTCCTTTTGAATATCCCAAGGGACTTACCCAACATCACTACTTCAAATTTTTGAGTTGTAACTCCTTGATTTGAGGTGTCACCATTTTGGAAGCCCTAGCTGAGTCCTGCCTGTGGGTTACAGTCTAGCCCAAGAGTAGGAAAAGGTATATCATTTTCTTCCTTACTGAACTTAAGACTCCAAATTTGCTCCTAAGGTCTGTATCACCTCCTTCGTTGGTTATAACTTACCAGGGGCTCATAACAACAATCACATCATCATAGTTTGCAAGGCTAGGAACATACAATGGAAGAAATCTTCTTGTCTGCTCTAACCATTCGATGCTACACTCTCCCCAATGGTCTCAAGTTTCTTTACTTCTTGAATACAGTGATGAGAGGTTCTTACCTAAATCAACTAGCAACACAGTCCATGTTCAACTAGAAAAACACAGTCCCAATCAGATTAGGCAATGAAACCCCAACATGCAAGAGAAGACAATTGTTAAATGGGTTAACTCCTTATATTGGTTTATCAACACCTCCACACTCCCTTGGTTATTAAAGAAGCTCATGCATTCCACCAGTCAAGCTAATCACAAGAATGCCACAGGTCAAGTTAATCTCAAGAATGTGTCACTGCTCTTCACAGTCACAACCCCCTAAGGTTTCAACATGCAAGATATTTACACCAAAATGCATACCTTCAGGGTTTGGATATCATGACCATCTCCCTTGCTCGAAGATTGATGTAATATGCTCACCACATTCACAAATCATACACTCTGAAACAGTCACCAAGTTAGCCTTGCACAAGAATCATCAAAGACCAATACACCAGCATTCAAACACAGCTCAAGACCCCATGGTATTCACTCTGAGATTAAGAACCCACTCTGAGATTAAGGGGATTACTCATGCACATGAACAAGGCTATCAATCCTACAAGAATACCTGTGTCAAGTCTCTAGATGCTCTGCTACCAAACTGAGACAAACATGTTTTAAGTATCCAAACTTCACTGTTAAAGAAATGAATCATTCAATTGCATGCAACACACAATATAAACTCTTACCAGTTATGATCTACTTCACAAATACCAGGGACAAGGATTAATAGCAACAATCTTACAAGAATATTAGCACAGAGTAATCCAAAATTATAAACAACAGTCACAAACTGAGTCTTCCTCCTTCAATATCCTTTCTGAAACTTTACACTTTGATCCATACCCGGGTAGAATGGGTAAAAACAGTTGCATTGAGCGTCTTATACCTCTCCATCTCACCCTTACTCAAGTTGTTTAACTCATTTTGGTCAGTTACAAGTATGACGAGATTCCATTCAAAAATATGGGGTTACTTAACAGGCCTAAGTTTAGTATATCTAACTCATGACATGACTTATGCTTCTAGGAAGGTACTAATACCCAGTGTTTTAAAAACCAGTCAAACCGGAACCGGAACCGGCCGGTTTGACCGGTTTAACATTTTAAATTACAAACCGCTTAGTAAACCAGATCAGTTGACCGGTTTGCGCTAAAACCGGTCAAACTGGTCCGGTTTCGTCCTAAACCGGCCGGGTTGGGCCTGTTTTGCCTTATACGGCGGCCAGCTTAAAAAAACGTTTTTTTAATTGTTTTCTTTTATTTTTTATTGTCTCTAAACCTTAATTTGGTGTTATAAATACACCCCCCCCCTCTATTCACTTCACACCTCTCTCATTGAGCATTTGTGAGCATAAGATTGAAGAGTTTATTTTTTGTAGTGAGCTTGGAAGTTGGAGGCTTGGAACTTGTTTGGCATTGCTTGTGGGCTCTTTGAGGTGATATTGGCATCCATTTGTGAGCACCTCACCTCTATTTGTGAGCACCTCTCTTATTTGCAAGGATTTGGAGGATTGGGGCAGCCTTGAATAGTGTTCATTTGGAGTTGTTTGGCATAAGTGTGGACTCTTTGTGGTGGCATTTACATCTACATTTGGAGTGTGGGCTCTTTGTGGTGCCATATACAAGCTTGGAGCATTTCTTCACCTCATTTGTGTGCACATTGAAAGGTATGTTACATTTTAAACTTGCCCCTTATTTGTAAATTTTATTAAAAAGAAATATGAAATTTATTTTGTTTTTATTTGCATTTTCATATTTGTTTGCAATTGTAATGGCCCCCAAAACAAAAAACCCTACATGGGCCCATGCAGACGTAATTGATGATCAAGTTTTTTGTAAATATTGTAAGAAACACATTAGGGGGGAGAGGATTCAAAGGTTGAAACAACACTTGGCTGGTCAAAGAGACCAAGTTACCCTATGTGATGCACCTGATATTGATGACATTAGGTTGGAAATGAAAACCATGCTTGCAAAACATAGAGAAGAGAAGGCTAGGCAAAAAGAGATGAAAGTTGAAATAGAGAGGAGGGAACATGCCTTGATTGTTGAAGGATCTTGCTTTGACCCTTTTGTGACTGTTAGAGACCCTTTTCGGTATATGCCTCCCCCATCCACTCATAGTTAAGAAAACCGGCCTCAAATCTTTTTTCCAACTTCCACACCTGCTACTGTTAGTGCCTACATGCCAACACAAAACCAGCCTACCTTGGATAACCATTGGAAGAAGCAATACAAAGAAGCAACTTTTGAGGATATTACTAGATGGTGGAATGATGCAAAAATCCCTTTCAATGTTGCCCGCTCACCTTATTACCAACCGATGTTTGATTCTATTGTTATTGCTAGTAAGGGCTTCATAGGCCCTAATATGCATGACTTGAGAGGATCACTTTTGAAGAAAGAAGTTGCATCCATAGATGAATATTTGAAAGATTGCAAAGCTTCATGGGCCAAAACAGGATGCACTATCATGTCAGATGGGTGGAATGATGGCAAGAACCGCACAATAATAAATTTTCTTGCCTCTTGTCCACAAGGTACAATGTTTTTGAAATCATTAGATGTATCTGATAGGGTGAAAGATGCAAATTTATTGTTTGAGTTTGGATGAGATTGTTTTAGAGGTAGGGGTGGAAAATGTTGTACAAATCATAACAGATAATGCATCTAACTATGTTCTTGTTGGTAAGATGTTAGAGGCTAAACACAAAACAATATTTTGGACTCCATGTGCTGCACATTTCATAGACCTCATGCTTGAGGATATAGGGCAAAAAGATTGGATCAAGAACATTGTAGAGCATGGCAAGAGCATCACCAAATACATCTATAATCACTCATGGGTATTGAACCTAATGAGGAAGAACACTGAGGGCAGAGAACTTGTTAGGCCAGCCATCACGAGATTTGCAACAAACTTCCTCACATTGCAATCTCTTATTTCCCAACAAAACTTGAAAAGAATGTTTTCAAGTGATGAATGGAATGCATCAAAGTGGAGCCAGAAACAGGATGGGAAAGACAAAGAAGAAACTTTTTGATAATTTATTTTGGAAAAAAACAACAGAGATTGTGAAAGTTGTTGAGCCTCTTGTTAAAGTGTTGCGGTTGGTGGATGGGTAAAAATTGGCCACGGGCTATATTTATGAGGCTATGGATTAGGCAAAGGAGCAGATAAGGGCAGCATACAAAGACAGGGTAACTAAGTATGGGCCTATATGGGAGATCATAGATAATAGATGGAACAATCAACTCCATCGGCCTATACATGCAACTGGGTATTTCTTAAACCCGAAATATCATTACAGAGCTTAGCTTGGAGAAGATCGAACAGAAGTAAAAGATGGTTTCTACGAGTGCCTAGAGCGCATGGTCCCTGATGAGATGCAAAAACTTGAGGTTCACCGACAGATCAACTTCTTCAGCAGAGCCACAGGTACCTTTGGGAAAAACCTTGCAAAGATTGCAAGGGATTTGGACCAACCAGGTAAGAAATTCTAAGTTTTTTGAAGTTCATTTGATTAAAAATTTTAAAGAATAATCATGAATTTTTAGCATAAGACAATCTTTATCTAATTTGTTGAATTATGCTTTAACCTTTAAGTTATAAGTTTATGTTTTACTTTTAATTTTTAACTGTGTTTTTAACTTTTTATCGTCATTGTTTACTAGTTAAACATTTACACTTTTTAGCGCAGCACATAGGTGGGATTCGTTTGGTAGTCAGTGTCCTCAATTGCAAAAGTTTGCAATTAGGATCCTGAGCCAAACTTGCAGTGCTTCTAGGTGCGAGCGCAACTGGTTCGTCTTTGAGCAGATTCACACGAAGAAGAGAAACCGTTTGGAACAACAACGGTTGAATGATCTTGTTTTTGTGCAGTACAACCTTCGGTTAAGGCACAACCAGTTGTTGAACTGAAGACCTGATACTGATCCCATTGTCTTGGACGGTATAGATCCAACCTCAGAATGGGTAGAGGAGAGTGAGCCAGCAGAGTTTGATCCCAATGACTTGGGGTGGATGGGTTTGGATCAAGAATCTGATGAGCCATTAGTATAACCGCTGCCATCGTCACTAGACACAACAGGCACTAGTTGCACTCATGCTACTCCCCGCCCCCGTGCAACTCCAGTTGTTGCAGATGTACCTGAGGATTTGGATGAGTCCGAGTCTGAGCCAGAGGCCGGTGATGATATTGATGAGGATGACCTTGAGGATCCCATTTCCAGTAGCGGTGCAAAGTTTGATGATTGATCATTGATGTCATCTAGTTTATTCTCGAGTTTTGTAACTTGTAGTATTTGTAATGTATCAATGATCATATCATGTTGTTTTTTTGGAGTCTTGAACTATGGAGGCCATTTAGAACCTCATTGTTTATGTATTTTGTTTCGGAATCTCATATATGATATATGCATTGTGTATTGGACTTGGAGTTCGTGCCATTTTGCTATAAACACCTTTCTTGCATATATATAAGAGAAAACTTTGCATATTTTGTGTGTAATTGTTGGAATTATGGTTTTTAACCTTTCAAATATATTATTTTCATTAAAAATATAAAATTTTATGTATTTTTCAGTAAACTGGTTCATTAAGTTTGAACTGGTCCGGTTCCAGTTCGGTTCCGGTCCGGACCTCACCCAATTCCGAGTCCAGTTCCAATTTTTAAAACATTGCTAATACCCCTTATTACCTTATTTCAACCTTTTACATAATCTCCAAGTTCCAAGAATACATTACAACTCTCAGACTCAAGCCAAAATGGCCAAACATTCAAATATTGCAAAAAGGAGGGAAAAGCTCCATTTGAATTTTAAAAAACAACATAAGACTATAATGTCTTAAAACTTGCAGTAGTGACTCAATTTCATCATAGAGGGTTTATTATCTCTGCACCCTGCTTCCATAACCTCTTCTAATATCAATACAATCAACCATTTAATCTCATTCCATGAAAGTAAAGACAAATTCTCACCTTGCTCCAAGTTGACCTTCTCCTTCTTCCAGGCTTCTTTTTTCAAGCAAATCAACTTTTCATCTTTAGTCCTAAGTCCTCCTTTTGCCACTTGTGCACTGGTGTACTCATCAAATCATGTTAGGACCAACATTAGTTTGTCTCATCACTATTCAAGCTCAAGACTTTTCCCAATTAGCTCCCAAAACTGCCATGTTCTTCCTTATTGAATCTATCTCCTTGCAAGCATTCTTTGCCTCAAAAGGCACTCAAGGTCTTCTACTCCTCATGAGCAGTGTGAAAGCACCTCAAAACAGTGTTAAATCAATCGTCTCAATGACTCAAAACTTCAAACGGGTCAATTTGCAATTAAACTTGCTAACAGATGCTCCTTGTTCTTGAGAGCATGTATCTTGTCCATACCAAGGTCATGAATTCTTACAGCCTTCCACAAGGTACTTTCACCTTCTTTAGTTAGCCTTTGCACCCCTGAGCTGTTGTCAAAGTCTTAGGAATCGACTCCTCAAATTGTTCTTTCTGTATCAATTTCTTCCTCTACGCTTGTAATCCTTAATTACCCCTGACTCTATAGACTGTCAAGCATATCTTTGTTTTTAGAAAGCTTCAATGCAGAACGAAGATCATTTCGAGCACCTATTTAGCCATTTATTCTTCCCAAGAAGTTTCAGTGTCTAACTCAAAGCCAATCACCCAGTTCCTTTGTTAACTAACCCTTCCTGTCAGGTCTCTAAACTGGGTGTGTGAATTTCCTATAGACTGTCAAGATTTTCTCGAAAATCACCCACTGAAATTGCAAGATTTCTTTTGAATATCGCAAGGGACTTACCCAACATCACTACTTCAAATTTTTGAGTTGTAACTCCTTGATTTGAGGTGTCACCATTTTGGAAGCCCTAGCTGAGTCCTGCCTGTGGGTTACAGTCTAGCCCAAGAGTAGGAAAAGGTATATCATTTTCCTCCTTATTTAACTTAAGACTCCAAATTTGCTCCTGAGGTCTGTATCACCTCCTTCTTTGGTTATAACTTACCAGGGGCTCATGACAACAATCATATCATCTTCAAAAAGTCTATTTTGCACGTTAGGAACAGTGGCACTTCATAGTTTGCAAGGCTAGGAACATACAATGGAAGAAATCTTCTTGTCTGCTCTAACCATTCGATGCTCCACTCCTCCCCAATGGTCTCAAGCTTCTTTACTCCTTGAATACAGTGATGAGAGGTTCTTACCTAAATCAACTAGCAACACAGTCCATGTTCAACGAGAAAAACACAGTCCCAATCAGATTAGGCAATGAAACCCCAACATGCAAGAGAAGACAATTGTTAAATGGGTTATCTCCTTATATTGGTTTATCAACACCTCCACACTCCCTTGGTTATTAAAGAAGCTCATGCATTCCACCGGTCAAGCTAATCACAAGAATGCCACCGGTCAAGCTAATCTCAAGAATGTGTCACTGCTCTTCACAGTCACAACCCCCTAGGTTTTCAACATGCAAGATATTTACACCAAAATGCATACCTTCAGGGTTTGGATATCATGACCATCTCCCTTGCTCGAAGATCAATGTAATATGTTCACCACATTCACAAATCATACACTCTGAAACAGTCACCAAGTTAGTCTTGCACAAGAATCATCAAAGACCATTACAATAGCATTCAAACACTCAGCTCAAGACCCCATGGTATTCACTCTGAGATTAAGGGGTTTACTTATGCACATGAACAAGGCTATCAATCCTACAAGAATACCTGTGTCAAGCCTCTAGATGCTCTGCTACCAAACTGAGAAAAACATGTTTCAAGTGTCCAAACTTCACTATTAAAGAAATGAATCATTCAATTGCATGCAACACACAATGTAAACTCTTACCAGTCATGATCTACTTCACAAATACCAGGGACAAGGTTTAATAGCAACAATCTTACAAGAATATTAGCACAGAGTAATCCAAAATTATAAACAACAGTCACAAACTGAGTCTTCCTCCTTCAATATCCTTCCTGAAACTTTACACTTTGATCCATACCCGGGTAGAATGGGTAAAAACAGTTACATTGAGCTTCTTATACCTCTCCATCTCATGTTTAACTCATTTTGGTCAGTTACAAGTATGATCAGATTCCATTCAAAAATAAGGGGTTACTTAACAGGCCTAAGTTTAGTATATTTAACTCATGACATGACTTATGCTTCTAGGAAGGTACTAATACCCCTTATTACCTCATTTCACCCTTTTACATAATCTCCAAGTTCCAAGAATGCATTACAACTCTCAAACTCAAGCCAAAATGGCCAAATATTCAAATATTGCAAAAAGGAGGGAAAAGCTCCATTTAAATTTTTGAAAGACCCACACTAGATTAACCACACACACTGACATCTAAAGACCTCTAGGACTCATGAACACATTTAACACACCAAATATATTGTTCTTGGTTCCTTTCGTCCCTTGTGTTCTCATCACCAAGGTCATTTTCGTTTCCCCTATATATAGATACGAGTCATACAACCATTGATCACTCCAATTCTTCGTCCTCCTCCACCCACCATTGATTTCGAGACCGCAAAACATTTCTAACTCCTTATCTCTCGCAGTTAATACACCTAGATGCTATCTTTCTTTAAGCTCTATATATTGGAGGCATTGGGTAGTTTGTGGCATAGCGTGATTGTACTAGCAATTGGTGAAGTTCGTATTAGTGTGATTGAGAGTTGTCATACTTTCATTCTATTTCTGCTATAATGTTTATAATGTTACTTAGCAACCACCTTAAATAGTATACCATTGTTTGGTTTCTAATATTCTATACTCTTGTTTGAACAAGTTATCCTCAAGAACTACTAGACTCCTTCCAAGGCAATTGTAATTAAGTTGCAAAATATAATCCACACCATTAGCATTCCACACAAATACACTTTAATATGCAGCGGTAGAGAAAGACACGAGATATGGACAGATACAGTAACATCCCTAATCTATTCATACAATATGAATACATAAACTTAGGCCAGCTTTATTCTATGTCGGCCTCCTATTATACAAAGGTAGGCCTACATTCAATGTATCACATCATAAGGTAGGGCTTACAGTTGTGGAACCCAAAGGTATATAAAGGGTATTACCTAAAATGGGTCTTGGGTTCACAATAACATCTCCCAAGGAACACCACGTGAATTAATATCTAATGTGAATAATAGATCCAACCTTAGAATCAAAGAGCCTGACATGGCAGGATTACATTAGAGTGCAAAATATGCACTAGCATCCCCACTTAATCCTGACTTGGAGGAGGACTGCACATGCACAGTCTCGATGCAAGTTGGTGTCTACAACAGCCATGAAGAAACTGAAGATAATGGATCTTGCATCACCTCCAACAAAGAAACCTACACCAGCAATTCTTTGAGGACAGTTATAGTCTGTAACCTATAAGGCCACACAAATAGCTCCCATAAACTCTTGTGAGATCGATTGCTCCAGTGAATCTCCTAAAGGAAGGCTGAACTCAGACACCTGATAAATAAAGGCTACAACCACAAGCATAAATCAGAAAAACCAATCTATAGGAGTCATCTCCACACCTGCAAACACCTCCATCAATCAACTATCAAATGTTATCGACATCTCTGTACATCAACTGTGAAGTCTGCCAACATCTCTATCCATCAACTATCAAAGCTTATCGACATCTCCATCCATCAATTGTCAAGTCTGTTGGCATTTATATCCATACATCAAAACTTGACAGAATCTGTATCCATCGAAGCCTATCATCATCTCATCAAAATCATGTCCATGTCATCATACATTCAAATATATTGGCATAGAAGAGAGCAACTACCTCTCAATCAACGGAAACTCGGCAATAGAAACCCATGTCATCCACAAGGGCCCAAAGATAGAAAATCAGCAAGCAAGATTATCCACTAAGAAGGATGAGAGCACTTTATCAATATCAGCAACATCCATATTTTCTGCAATTGTCTCAACAGAACATAGTGTAGCCCATTATCACAATCTAAAGTGTGTGAACATACATGCAAGTCTGAACATAGTATAAGAAAACTCTATATCAAAACATCGTGCAGTTCTTGGAGCACTCACAAACATAAGAACATATCAAAATAGATAGCCAAAGGCCCAAAACCATAACCTGTGGCCTACATCATCAACATACAACCATATCAATCAATGAAACATCATCAAATGTCATCCACAAGCAACCAAGGATGATGTCTGTCCGCAAGCAACCAAGGATGACATGGCTGTCCACAAGCAATCAAAGACAGTTCCTGCATTCAAAGAGGCCCAATATCTCAATTAAGCATGGAAAACAAATCATCAAGGTGTAGCCCAAAGCATCAGAGGCACTCCACACTAACATAAGATAATGTAGACACCTAAATTTGGTCTAAGAAACTTTGACAACATCAACTTTGGCATACTTTAACATACTTTGACACACATGGACAAAACACATAACTTGAGCACACTTTCGCTCTATTACTCTGCCCAGCTGCTGTCATAGTCACCTATATTTGTCAAACATATCCGTTGAGGAACGGCCTAGTCTATACAAGGACACTCCAAAATTCTAGACAAAGATTCCCCATACCTCAGATCCACCTTTTTCACTCTCAAGATACTACCAGTGAAGCCAGGCAGTTTCGATTTGTAATCAGGGTTGCCTTTTGATGCCAGTGCTCAGGGGACTTCGACAACTAGTTTTTGAATTGGGCAATCTCCATTAGGTTGGCCTAGACACGTTTCATGGGTTGGCTATGGCTAGAAATGAACAAAGAGTCACCCATATATAAAAAACATCTATGAGGTCATTACTCACCTTTAACATGCCTTAAGACACATTTCATGGGTCATCTATGGCTAGAAGGGTCACCTACATATGCAAAACACCTATGAGGTCATTACTCACCTTCCACATGCCTTATGACACCTCACACTCTCGTGGAGCACTCTCACCACATTGAGGATCATTACCAAAGCTGAAGAAAATCTATTATCTCTCAAGGAGCAGCTCTAACATAGTCTATAGAGCTAAATCTAAAATCAAAGAGGTCAAAGTTGCACGATGCCAAATGTCAAAGTCTAATGGAAGGTCAATTGTTTGAGCACATGATTGAGAACACACTCGCCTAGGACGAAGAACTATATACGGCTTGGTGCATCTTCAAAGTATTGGTATGTAGGCAACACTCACCACATCATTGGGGTGTTATTCAAGTTGTCCATCGCAAAACACTAAACCCTTTTTACGGGTCCCTTGTGGACTTGCAACCACCATTAGGGTATGGGAAAAAAAGATCAAAAGCGAGTACCAATGCAAAGGATCAAAGAGCTCACAGATATCCAAAATGCAGAACAGACAAGGGCAAAGCATCTCTAGAAGTTATAGACCCCCACATTGCTCCCAAACACTACCAGTAAAGTCCGCTAATGTCAACCTACAACAAGAGTTTGAGTCCGTTGGCAATGTCTTAACACCTGTCAACCTTTTGTTCGCAGCCTAAACATCTGACAAAGCACTTCTAGATCATTTCCAACCATTGAGACATCTTATGTAAGTGACAAACATCTTGAATCAGCTAACTATTCTTCTTATTGTCTTGTCAATTCTATATCGAGTAATCGCAAAAACAAATTCCAATTAATGTATTTGGATGCCCTAAGCATATAGTCCAAATTTTATCTCATTTTTGTATTTATTTTATGCCATAATGTATTAAATAATCAAAACAACTAGCAAACACATGACCCCCTCAAACCAAACGCAAGGGATCCATAAGAAAAAAAAAATTCAAGACATGATTGTAATTGAATGTCCTAGAAAAAGGAACAATTTACCCCTATAGCATGAGAGCTTTCAATAAGGCTCGTCATGGATAGACTTCTCTATATCATCTATGTCTCCCCATGGAGTATCGATCTCCAAACAATTCATCCCATCATGTAAGCTTATCATGCCCTAAATGATGCCATCCAAACAAATTTCCATTGTGAACTATCAAAAGGACCCATAAGATCACTAAGCATGCTCATAATCTGCCAAGATTCCATCAAATATGTCCCTAAATAGCAACGAACCAATGCGCATGCAAGACCAACCATGGGATAGTAATGTGGATGCTAAAGAGCAAAACCAAATCAACATAATGATCATCAAATGGTGAGAGTTGAAAGGCCTCACTAATGATGATATGCACTTGTATGACCTCAAATATAAATGAAATAAACTTTGTGCTTCGTAATCAACCTATCTACAATCAATTTCTGTGATAGGTGCCCAATGCAAGTCATGCCATCTTTGTCTCCTAAAATTTGTATTGAGACTTAGAATGTGTTTCCTCTCCAAAATATAGTATAGGATACCTCCTTTCCAAAACCTGCTCCTCGGATGACTCCTCTCTGTTGAATGAGGATGTCGATGAAGCACATGCGTATGAAGGATACTCCTCCTTGGTGGATGCATCGTGCTCCTCCTCAATGGATGCATCGTATTTCTCCTCGGTGGATGCATCATGCTCGCATAAGTCCTTCTCAAGGAGTCACAAAAAATGAAGACTCTCAACAAGGAACAACACTAGAATGTTCATTTGAAACAGGTGCATCACGATCCTCCATCATCTCCTCATAACCAAGAGCGACTCTCTTCTCGCATACAAATGGGCTCAACTAAATCAGTAATCCCTTAGCCGTGCTTTCCAAGTACTCTCATATAGCCCATTTGACAAATTCAAACTTCCTCCAATGTGCTTCTCAAACTTGGCATCTTGAGGAGCAGGACCATGAGAATCATCAACAATATGACCAAAATCAATCACCATGAGTATGTGTACTACCATCAATCAAAAACATTGGGCTTGCCAACATCATCATTAATCAAGGTGTGATCATGATTAGGATCGTCAATAATCAAGGTGTTGGCAATATCATAAACAATATAAGACCCATCAACAACATTCGACTGATTGACCATTGAAAACATAGTAGAGTCATTAGGAATAAAGGTGGAGAAAACAATATCATTATTGACTTCCCTAAAAATCATATTCCTTGGCCAATTTGTACAATACTTATTCACGTTTGGTATTCTCAAAAACTGTTAAAAACTGGCCAAATCTGGAAATTTCTGATCTGAAATTGTAGAAGCTTTCCAGCATTTCAACTGGGGCTCAAAAGAGAGTGTGGATGCTCCAAGAGATAGTCGTTAATTCCTAAACAATTTGATAATAATAAATTTAACTTGAATATAAATAAATAAATGCACCTTTACCAATCTGTCATACTCATTACAGCTTGTCACCTTGCAACCACCCATTACATTGGGGTTTCAAAGAGCTCTTCAATAGCCAACCACTAGTTGAAATATAATTTGAATATAACCTTCAATTTCTCTGCCACTTAGTCACTCTCTAGTTATGTAGGAACATACTTTATTTATTTTATAAAATTCTTCAAAGGGATTCAAACTTGAGACCTCTATTACGTAAATTCTTCCGTGTAACTCTACAATACTCATTTGTTAACTGCTTTCACCCTCGACCCACATGCTTCTTGCATACACACTTTCCTTTCCCCCTCCCTTCCTTCTTGTGAGCTCACGCAATTGCCACTTGTGCATACAACAGTGTTCCCAATAGACTGAGATAGGCATCGATATGTTTTTTTTTAAAATACGAGAGACAGGCGCTAGGAGATGCCAAAAATAAAAGATACATACATACATACATATATATATATGCAAAGTTTAGAAAAAAATATAGTATTGGCCGATAGGCTATAATATGTGGGAAAGAGGCTTTCCCAAAAAAATGCCCAGAAAAAAATTTCACGCTGGAAAATATACTTTATGTCGCCGAAAAACAGTTGTGAAAAAGTGCAGAGCTGTCCACCATGGATCTGGATATTTCATGATTGTGTTCAGACCTGCATAGTAGATCTCCATGTGCTTTTGCATCTGTTTTGGCCAAAGGTGAGAGACATTTGTTTTGGACTTCTTTGGTATGTACTTGTGCCATTACTCCTATATGACATTGCAAATATACGGAGTGTTCAAAGCATATGATGATTATGTATCCAATATGAAGCAATGAATTAAAAGTGGACAACGTATAAATGAGTTATTTGGCAGAAATAACGCATACTTGCTAAATAGATCACTGAGTTTGGAATGCTCAAGATTTTGTCTCAGTAGAAGAACTGATATGTCAAAGAGTCTGAAAACGTGGGCTTAATGTGGAATCAGTTTCGTTGTCAGAGTCCCATAGACTCTTCAGTCTTGTGGACTTTCATTAAATCTCTTTTTAGTCTTCAATGTGAAACATCCAAAATAAGAATATTAAGTTATGTTAGTAATTATTTAATCACATTTCAACTTTCCCTTTCCACCACGTGTCACTCTCAAGCACAATGCAGATATAGGCATAGTCAAACTTTTAACTGCTCCACGAGGCTAAAAATCAGCGCTATGAGACAGTAAAAAACCTACCTTCTTACAGAATGCTGGCCTCCAATCCTGCCAGATCTTCTTTAATGTTAATCTTGCCATGATGAAGTGATGACCCAAATCCAGCTATGCTCTTCATCAAACAGAACCGATAGTGACAATTTAGTCTTGAAAATGCTGATTAGCATATCTGTGAACGAATGTCATTGATAGTGCACTGCATTCTATAATAAAGTACTTTTTCTGAAATTCCACTACTCCAGTTGAACAATCAAGACACACATAGTCTAATTGGTTGGCGAGCTCAGTATGTTTGCTTCCTCGGCCTTCCCCTCTCCTCCCCAGTGGTTTCAAAAAATCAAAATCATCCTCTGGGAGTTTGTCCTTAGTTGAGCTATGAGAATCTTAGCTCGTCCACGGAATATGGCCCCGATGTAGTGCCTTTTGGAATTGATGGTCTACAAGTGTAGTTAAATCCTCATTCAATCGAGAAATTTATCTCACATTGGTTGGTCTGCCTCTGTTGTCCCACAGTAATTTATGCGGACCTTATCAATAACAAATGCTTGTATTTCTTTATTGCCAATAGAGGCCATGTATTCCATTCAATGGAAGTCCATTTCTTCATCCACTAAGATGTTTTGGTTCAATCCAGGGGGTGACCTCTTCCTCCTTGCATAATGGCTCTTTGAAGACAATGTTGGGCCACCTCCGTTTGGTGTTCAAGAGCTACCTATAGAAATGTGTTATCATAGTCAATGGATTTCCTCATAGGGACATGCTAGTGTTGTAGACTAACTCATTGTATGTTTTTTGCAGGTATTATCTTCAAGAATACCTTCTTGCTTAAATTTGCTGGTAGGATCATATGCTTTTGAATTCTTTACTTGCAGGGATTGAGTTACATTAGTAGACATTATAAGGACTTAAGAAACATAAAAGAACCATACACTTGCTTTATACACACAATAAAGTGCAATTACCAGTAACTAATATTTCAAAAAGGAAAAGTAAAGCAGTAGTTTTTTCCAAAGAGACATAGTACATGCTAATACTCAAACCGA
Organism: Taxus chinensis; assembly: GCA_019776745.2. Classification (NCBI taxonomy): domain Eukaryota; kingdom Viridiplantae; phylum Streptophyta; class Pinopsida; order Cupressales; family Taxaceae; genus Taxus; species Taxus chinensis. Next base: position 128,626,034 of record CM034157.1, on the reverse strand, counting down.
TTTGTTTTGTAAAGCATACAATCAGCTTTCCACCCCCCTATTGCATCTCAGGATTTCTATGATAGTCTCCCAAGTAAGTATTGTATCGTTGAAGTCCTATCCCCAAATATTTGTAGTTAGTCACTTCTTCTAGACACTATTGCTCTCATACTTAAATGGTTGTTGATTTCTTTTCCTTCTATTGACTAAAGATCATAATCTTGGTCTTGAGATCATGTTGCTGATATTAACTTTGTCATTGGCCTTGACTTCTCTTTGGCAAATGACTTGAAGTATGAGCAAATGTTTTTGTAATCCTTGAAATTCCAGCACTAAGTAAGAGCCCAAATCAGCTTAATGTATCATGTCCTACAATGTGTTAGCATTCATTCCAAATGCAAAGCAAAAAATACCTTGTGTGGCAACCAAAAAAGGAAAAACCCAGCAAAACTCCACCCCGGCTGGAAACCAAAATCTGAGGACTGATGCAATATTGTGAAACTTGAATTGAATTTACCGAAATTCCCTCCCTGAAACATATAACATGACCAAGTAACACTCCCTGCAGGTCAGTGAAAAAAAAAGCATTGCTTGTTCCGCGTTTGAAATTGAAACGATTTTTGACAGCTCCATTTCCTCCCCAATAATTTGAGGGCCATGGAAGATTCGGGTGGGCACGACCCAGTGGATCCAAGTAGACCTCCTGAAAATGCGAAGGACGAAATGCTTTCAAAGTAGTGACTATGTAAACTCGAAGACAACTCTTGTTTAGCATTCTTCAACACAAAAGGCATTCCGCCCTTCATGAGAGTACCTTTACGCGCAGGGAATGTGGTAGAAGGTTGTCTTGGACCTTCTTCTTCGGCTAAGATCCGAATCTTCTAATATCCACTAAAGTCATCCATGAATATACTTCGTATCTTGCGACTACTTTGAGAATCTCATCTATGAAGGGGGTAGGAAAAGGGTCGTTTACACGCGCATTGTAGGGCCCTGTAGTCAATTGAAATGTGAATCTCCCTCTTTTTTTTGGCCGAATCGCTACCGGAATTGGCCAATCCAATTTCTCCACTGGATATATCAATCCCAATTCAACCATTCTATCCATTTCTACTTTCATTTTGATCTTCATGTTTGGGTTGAGTTTGAAACTCCGTTTTTGTATGGGTCATGCAACTCATTTCAGCACTAGGTGCATCTTTCCTAGTGAGGGATCAATGCCATTGAATTCATTACACTTTGTGACGAACATGTCTTCATAATCATGCAGCCATTGTACAGCTTCTCACACATCCTGTTGTGCCCAATACTCCCCTATTGAAGTCGTCTTGGGTGCTCAATAGGGCCTATATTTTCCATTCTCTTGCACAATTGCTCTTTGTAGACTTTAATAATTTCCCATTTCCTCACATCTGGTAGTTCCCAATAGCCTCCTTATTAATCTTTAATCAGTTGCACAGCTCGTTTTCTTCAGAATCTTCAATAGCTTCTTTCTTTAGCAATGGGTTCTATGCGCTCAGGTTCAAACATGCCTTTTAGCTCAAGGTCTTCTTCACTCCCTACACTTGATGCGTCATAGGAAGTACTCCATATTTAGTTACATGATTTCAACACAAATGTAATGTTCCCTTTTCCAATCGAAGACCTTTGGCCTATTTTGTCAACCCGACGGCCAAAGGAAAAATATAAGGGTGACTTAAGTTTTATTAATTTTATTATATTGTGCAAAAAATTACAATATAATAGCACATATAATAAATTAATAAACTTAACATTAAAATAGAACCTAGAAAAGTACATCAAAAGAAAAGCACTTATTTAATTTGTATTTTCTGGGGAAAATGGCGACTTGCCTTAAGGGGAAAATGGGAACTTAGAAAGGATAAAACATTTCTATTGTGTATTCCCTCTAGGGAAAAGCGACCAGCCTTGGGAGAGAAGAAAATAATTATTAAATACCTTTTGTATTCTCCCTAAGAGAAATGGAGGGTGGAAAATGCATCGAAAGAATCATACAAGCTGATTGGTGGTCTTGAAGGTTGGTTGTTGGCTCTTTTCCTTTAAAAAAAAAGTTGACTTGCCTCTTCTATATTCCAAATTTTTATATGATATTTCTCTTGCATTTGAGCTTTGAGCTTTTGCAAATTATATTCTAAGGACGAAAAACCTTAGTTTATACCTCTTGTGGACGAAAACCCCAAGGGATTGAGAGGGTTTTTCACTCAGAAATTCCCATTGATGGTAATCAGATTTTCAGTGTTATTTTCAGTCATTTTCAGCAGTGTAATTTGAAGGCATTTGAGGAATAAAATTACAGCAGTTCATCTTCTATTGGATCGACACAATTGGGGCAGATTTGGCTTTGTATTTTAGAGGTATTTAGATATGATTTTAATTGCTAAACCATCTACATATTTTTGAGAAATAAGCCAATTAGTTTCATAATTTTTCAAAGGGTTTTTACCAGTTTTATAATCAGATTTCAGATCTGATTTCTGAGTTGATTTGGCATCCGCAAATTCTGATTTTTATATGAATGAGTTCCTAAAAATATAAACCATCATCCAGGATAGAGAAAATAATTTTTGGGGCTCATTTGATGCCCTAAATGTGTGGGCCGAAATAGTACGAGGGTCAGATCTGCATGTTTGGTAGTTGCTGTTATAATTTGGTTTACATCATCTTGTTCCTAGTATTTTTCCAAGTTCGGGCATATGTCATTTGCCTAGATCGGAGTTGTAATTTATGCTATCTTGAAGATTGCAGCAGTTAGGGTTTCAAATATAAATTATTTTCCAGCTATTGAAAAATCTATTTTTTTCATAATAGTCATAAATCAGCCTTTGGTGTTTTTAATTGATCTAAAATTGTTGGAGAACAAGAGAGACCCATTTGGGGATCATAATAGCAATGGGTTCTATGCGCTCAGGTTCAAACATGTCTTTTAGCTCAAGGTCTTCTTCACTCCCTACACTTGATGCGTCATAGGAAGTACTCCATATTCAGTTACATGATTTCAACACAAACCTCTTACCTTCCCAAATCTACCGACACTTGATGTTTTTGCAATGGTCTTGTCCTTGACCTCGTCCGGCTCATTGTTATCCAAAAGGTTAACCATGTCCAATCCTCTATAACACAAGATTTTCATATTTAGCAAAGCTACCTGTAATAGAGAATTCTCATCTTTGAAAACAAAAGATTTTATGTAATCTTGTTGTATCTGCAGCCAATTGCGTCTCTCTTTTCCGTTGTTGAAGCATGTACCATGCCTTTGGCAAAGGTGTTAGGATCACTTGGAATACATGCACCCAATATCACCAAAAGTGAACATGGGCTTCGGGGCAATGCCCCACCACAAACTTAGTCCATTGTTTTATTAACCTTGGAGATACTTTAAACCATGCACACGACATCTCAATTGCTTCTTCCCAATCCAAGTTCTCTGATTTGTGCGCAGCCCATCCCCTTCTAGACATGGTTTACGACATTAATTCTCATCTCCCGCTAAGGTACATGACTACAACTTGATCAAGAAGGCGTCCCAAACTCTTGATACCAAAGCACAGCGAAATTTGTTAGTCAGTCGCATGCACTATTCTCATGGGTAATTTATATCCTACAAAAAGGATTCATGGGTTGCAAAGACTACAACATTTCAAAGACTATGCAGACGCTGCGCCATCTTCATGATTCCAAGAATTACCTACAAAGTTGTCTGCTTGGCCTTGTCTTGGTTGATGCACAACCTTGTACGAGCTTTCAAGTTCATGCACAAAGGGAGTCAATGGCTCCTTTGGGATGGTATATGGTCATTTCTCTACTTTTTTCATTGGGATAACTATGTTCCCATCCTCTTGATGAGACTCCAACTGATTTGCTACAGTATTGATAGTCATTTTCCTATCATATGCCCATCTCTTCACAATCACCACAGCATAGTGAGTCTCATCAATCTTCATTTATATGACCTCAAAGTCACCTTTCAAGCTGAGATCTCCCACTCGACTTTCTACATCTTCCAATTGTCCTAGGGATTCTAGCTGCTCATAGTCTGCAAGGCTAAGTGTGACAGGACTATATGACAAGGTTGGCTTGCCCATAGCCTCCCAAGTAGAGCGAGGCATCATGTTCACTGTTGTCGAAGCCATCATTGCATTTTGGATCTCATAGCCTGCTAGAATGATATCCATTCTAGTATCCACATCCCATGGTATTTTGGTCTTTACATACCAGTCTAACTTATCCATGCGTTGCATGCCATTGGTTGTGCTTTCTGGGAAGGTTTTAAGAACATTAGAAATGTTCTACAAGAAGTCATTGTTGTGCCGAACATTCACCATATGTTGAGACTATACCTTGTTTGAGTATGCATACAATATGGGCATAGAATTTGTCATCGTAGCTGCAGCATTTAGTGTCCCCGATTCCCAGTATTGGATGGAATTCAGCAAAGTTGTAGCTTCTTCTAATAAAGCCTTCTCTCTCCTTGGTTCTAAGTAAGCATTTGCCTGTGCTTTCCTAATATGGAGCTTGATAGCTAACTCCCATGGACATAGCCCTTGCACCTTCCTTTGCAACCTCGTCATTACATGGAGGTTTCCAAATTTCCTCAGCATAGTATTGACCATTTTGACATTGTTTACCTGCTTATATTTCCTTTGCTTCTCCAAAGTGGGACAATCCTTTGTGTGGTATTGCACGTCCACTCTACAGCAATGCAATATAGTTCCCATTGTTGATTATGACTATAGTTGAGCGCAATGTGATATGCTTCTCTGCATAAGTAACACATGATTGGTTAGCGAGGATGTCTTGGCCCCTGTCTATGCATTTGGTATCCCCCTTGGTAACTACCCTGCAGGCATGGGTTAAAATTGACAGCCATTTAGACATTTTTTGTGATTTTATCCATACAATCCACATCAAAATCATCAATGGTGTCAGTTAAACACTCAATTGCGATACTAAGTTGGAACAGGTTATGTTATCCTTAAGATCTACTCAACTCCTTCCAAGAAAATTGTGATCACGATTTGACAAATAATCTACTCCATTAGCATTCCACAAGCAATCACTTTAACATGCAGCAATAAAGAGATACAAGATGTGGATTGTACATCCTTTATGTACTATAGGTTCCGCAATCATAGGCGCTACCTTATGGTGTGTTACATTGAATGTAGACCTTCCTTTGTAAATAAGGAGGCTGACAAGAAACATTCATTTTGCATTCTTATAATGAATGATAGATAGGGCAATATTCTCATCTATTTATACAATATAAATGCCTAAACTTAGGGTGACTATTTCTTGTATGCCTCCTTATATGTAGACCTACATTCAAGGTATCACACCATAAAATAGGGCCTATAAGGTCGGTATACCATAAAGGGTGTACCTAAAGTGGGTCCACTATAATATTACCCATGGACCACCACATAACTTTGTATCTAATGGGAAGCCTAGAATCAAGGAACCCAACAAAGCAAGATCACAATACAATGCGAAATACGCACTAATAAGTCTTCTGGTAGTTATTAGGCTCCTTTACCACATTGTGAGTCTGAATAATCAAAGAGCCTTCCATAGAAAAAAAAAATTCAATTGTGGCAATTTCACAAAGAATTAATCAAGTACAACATCCTATGCGTGAGGTAATTGAAAATGATTAAGCGTATCCATCAACCGAACCTCAGTAGGAAGATGCATTTTCAAATGACTTGGATCATACAATTACTTACTATGCCCCTAGCTTTTGCTTGAACAATAAAATCCATTTGGAGAAAATTGTTAATATCTTCCAAAGACACCTGACAAGGATTTATGGACTGGCTAGCATTTAAAGTTTGCAAGATTTGAGAACAAGGTCATGCTCACAACAAAAGCAACAATTGAAAGGTGTAACTATATTCCATTGTAGCAAGAACTTTTAAATTATGGACATCACATGAAAAACCACAAGCTAGAAAGAGCCTACAAGGCATGACGTCAAAATCATCAACGGTGTCAGTACCTCTTAAAGCTGAGAAGTTACAAGGGGAAAACACAATCGACCTCAATATATTGTTGAGATTCATCCTCCCTAGTAGCTCTTTTAATAGCAGTCTTCACAGAAAGAAAGTGAGATGGGGTGTTTGAGGAGCACCCGAAGAGTGGGAGTAGGTTTGTGGAAATGTCAATAGAGTGAAGAAGCAAAACAGAATGTATACCAACATCGTTGTCTAGGGCAACCCCTGGAGGCAACCCACTCTGAAGACTATGGTGCTAAATATGGTCATCTCTCTCAACCAAAAGTTGAATCATCAAGGACCTACATCAGTGAGAATATAGTAAGCCTGAAGACACTCTCAAGATAGAGATTGGGTAGCAAACTCAACTCTAGCAATGCAATAAGGGTCATGTTTGTTTACAACAGATCATATGTTGGAGTATGATAGTGCACGCTCTGTAAACACATGCCCAGTCAAAACAGAGATAGGGCCACAAATCTTTGATCCATATAGAACAACAGGTTTAAAGATTGTGCTGAAGAGATGTATCTCCAAAGGGATATTCCAGAAAAGTGTATCAAAACAATGACCCTCATTGATTGTCTAGAAGCTTTTCATCGACAAAATGGGCAAGCGGACTCCTATACAGTCTTTATAGCGAATCATATATGTCCATTCTACCAAAAAGGTTATGCTGGAAAACTTGCAAATCCAAGCTCAGTGCAGCATTGTAACAATAAGCACGTATAAGCAAAATGAATGTATTGGCATTCAATCGACTTAAGAAATATAAGTACATGAAGTCCAGCATGATCAGCCAAGTCAAAAGCAATTCTATGTTGTGATGATAACGTCGATTTCAGGCCCTCCTTAGTGTCTTTGAATGTTCCTGTACAATCACAACAGTTCGAAGGAAGTGCTTCCCAACCATTCATTCATTATTGCAATGCAGGAGACATTACAAAAGACTAGACTTTGTTATTAATAAACCAAGTACAAAATGTTAAACTGATTTTAAAATGGGATGGGCTATCAGTGTAGTGTTGTTGAGTTTCTCAATAATACATTCACATTGTACATTTATGAATAGAAACTTGATGGAAATTTTCAATGGTTCAAACCAGTTAAAAAATGATCTTCCACGAGCTGCAACTTCTTCTATTTTTTCTCTAACATCCGGCTTCCACAGATAATCCTCATCTGTTTCTACCTGCATAAAATAATAAGAGAAGTTATAGATTTCAACTCTCATTATTGCATTAAAATACAGAAATTAAGAGCACTCTGTAACAAGTCCAAAGGAAAGAGGGAGGCATAGTCAGTGCAAGAAAATAAAAAACAAGAAACCATCTTTAAGGATAGAACAAAAAGAGGCTGAACTAACAGTTTAATTCAATGCCACTGCTTACAAGTTAAAAACTTACCAGAGAAAAATCAATCGCAGGGAAGAGAGGCAGATATTCAGTGATGCTTTTCCTCTTGTCACACGGATGTACTCCCTGGTACAGACCGAAATATATATTAATCTATATCAAAAATAAAATTAATTTGGGCTTATGAAATAAAGAATGATGGTAAAAATGCACCACCCCCGTTATGTGATTCTCATAGGCATCAAAGGCATCAAAAGCTGAGAGAGCAAACTCCAGAGAGAAGAAATTATCTGAAGATTTTGATCCGTAAGTTGCATGCAATTATATTAATGTTCAAAGATTTTTTTTAAATTAAATGTCAAAACAACAGGTGAATTACAAGCATACTACATATAGGAAAGGAGATGTGTTAAATAAGTATAAAACAAGAAAATAGTAAAGAACATCCAGAGCGTGGCACCAAGGTAACAATCAAAAATATGCGAAAGTCAAGAAAGTAGAATGGATGCTAGCTTGCATGTTCAGAACTCTACGCAAAACTAGTTATCTGGAATGTCATTACACAATTGGTAAACAAACGAGGGCATCAAATGAGGTCTCACACCAGATCGAAGGTCTTACAAAGTACAATGACCATTTCCACCCTCTTGTGTAGAACATTAATTTTTACTACTATACAAATAGTGGGCCAGGAGAGTATGAGTGTCACTGGGACCTTCTAGGCAAATTTAGACAAATGAAATATTGTAATTTTTGAAAACCTAATGCACTACAAAGCCATCTAAAACACAAAGAAAGAAACAGCGTGGGCAAATTAGCTTGTTTTCTCAACTGGCATAAAATCTTCGTAATGTTGAAATTGCAAAGCTACTAGAAATTGCCTGCATTCTCCCTGGTGTTTTAATAAGCTTCAAAGCAAAGGACATTTACACATCCATCATGAAATGCTATACATAACGCAAAAAAATAATTACACAAAATTGGTACGGCAGCACAAACTCTTAACAATCACCCTATACTCACCAAATGTTCTCGACACAATTCAACAGCAATGACAGGTGGACAGTTTGAACTTGAAATTGCATTGTGATTGCTCTTTCCAACACCAGCAACCATTAGTGGAGGAGATGAATCCCCATCTATATAGGATACACCACCAAAAACACCTACTGCTGTCTGCATGGTCCTGGTATGATATGTTGATGCTCAATATCAGATTTCAAGTAAAAAGAGAATTAAGTTATGTGCTAAATACAATGTGGTGTTCGCTATTCTTGCCGTAGTTTCAATTGTTTTTCCATTTTGCTTAGTGGATGGCACAATTGTACAGCTTTGTGAAACTTTGCTTCACAATTGAGCAAAAGTGGTTAAATTTAGGTTCCATATCTTGTCATCGAACATCCAATTGAATGGACAAAATGAGAGAGAATAAGTTACCATTGATATGTGCTGATCATTTCAATACCTCGTCAAAGGAGAGGTCACAACCAACTCAATCCTAGAAGCAATTCCATTATTCCCAATATGCTTACGAAGATTGTTCACCTGTTACACACATAAACTTTGTTTTAATGCATCATATGAATGCAAAGTTGTGATTTATAATCCAAGTCAAATATGATACACAATAAAGATCCCACCTATAGAAGAAATAAAAATATGCTGTTTTATGCCATGCAGAAAAGCATGCTTAATGAAAATAGCATGGATATCGTAAAATGGAAGATGTCAAAGGAAAGCCGTAAAAATAACAGCTCGTATCTTAGACGATTCAAAAATGTTTTCAACCAGACTTGTATGTTGTCTTGAAAATAGCATAGATGTCATAAAATGGAAGATGTCAATGGAAAACTGTAAAAATAACAGCTCATATCTTAGACAAGTCAAAAATGTTTTCAGCCAGACTTGTATGTCGTTTTGTAAACAAGAACAAAATCGAGTGATGTAATCCAGATGTAGTAGTTGTTCAGCTTGGATATTCTCTAAACTAAAACCGAGAAGCAGATGAATATCGGTGTGTCAAATTACTAATTCTGATCAGAGGGTAACTTATATGAAAACCATCCATATGATAAAAGGCAGCTCGATTGATCCATAGATTTGTACAAGTATTAAGGCTATTACCTGACTCTCTAAATATCAGAAGGCGTGTCACTCATGTGCTTTCAACATAGCATATATGCTGACTAATTATTTTATATTTGACATCGGAGATTTAAGAGATCATGCGAGATTCAAAAGAGTATGAATATACCTGCTCCCATCCTAAAGGAGTGAGGCTAGCATCAAGAAATTCGGGGGACATATATGCTTTGAAGTCTTTCTCTCCTTCCACGTTGTGGTAACCCTGCCCATGTCTCACCTAAATAAATTTTAAACAAAGCCAATTCATATTAATACATACAAAAGAGATCTGCAATGCTCAGTGCTCACTATGAAGAATTCATTCACTTTCCAAGAAGTGCAAGGAGACCACATAAAATTCACGTAAGAAAAATGAGTGCATCCAGTTAAGTGCAAACATATTTACTGACCTTTTGATGTTTATATAGGAGAAAAGCAACAAATTAACCCATAATTAAGACATACCAGGTGCAGAATTTTGCAACGGTGCAAAGGATATAAACCTGAATCAGGAGTTTTAGCCATATCTGTGGACATCAATGACCAACAAAATGATAAAATAATTTAGATTTTATAAAACATACGGAAAAGGATAAATTTTCATATAAATTTATTTTTAGCTGATTAAAAAAAGGTCTTCACTTAGAAAACTACGAAACATTCAAAACAAAAACTTGGCATCCCCTTTGGTATGCATTGCTACTTGAAGTCTTGAACATAAGAATTTAGTGTCCATTTAGACTTTTCTATTTATTATTTCTTTCAGTTCTACTTCTATTAAAAATACTTTATAATCATAACCTTGCCTTGGGTTATTTCAGGGTACAGTTAAGGCCCTTCCAACTAATTCCTTTCAAGGGTTAATTCCTTACATGATGTAGTCTAATGATCTCTGCCAGCAAAAAGTGCAAAAGTCAAACAAGGATGTTAAACCATAGGTAGATCTGCAAGAACAATTGTTCCACACTCACATGGCAGATACTGAAATTTTATAAAGTAGGTGGTGATGAGTTAGACTGAGGTCAAGATCCATTGATATTAAAAAGGCTTATTGACGGTACAGCCAAAATATACAACATTCATATAGAAGAATGAAAGCCATTGCAACCTTTCTCGAGTGTAATGAAAAGAGGGCTAAAATATTTTTTCCTATAACATCCATGTTTGCACTTGCCACTGTTTCATGCCCATTCGATCTTATCCTCACCTTTTCAACATCGCTGTTTTCAAAAGAAATCATGTTTTGAAAGTTGGGGGGCTCATTACATCCTCAAAAATAGTTTTCAGTTTTGATACGGACTCAAAGACTGCATTTGGAGCAGGTTTCAAATTGAGCAATAAATGACTGTAGCAGGTTTCACAGAAGAAACTCCCAGGCATCTCTCACGGATATTAGTTTGTAAACCAAGCAATGCACAGAGTTACATGTTGCACAAGGTTTTTCCCTTAAACTGTAACAAACAACAAGTAAATCATACATCCCAAAATTTAAAGGCAAAGAAGATTTGATAGAGTTGTCATATATGATGGGATCATATGACTTAGTACTAGCTACCAATACCTAGCTTATGTTCCACCACTGGCATCATAAGCATGATTACACATACCATTGTCTCACATTGTTGTGCCACCATCATAACAGGATAAGTTCTGGCACTCTGAGAATGCGTAAATCCACCTGAAAATCCTATGATCCCTGCCTAAAAATCAACTGAGTTGGTCCTGGGGCCATACAAACATCATGGGACCACTCAAAAAGACATCCAATATGTAAATCTAAAGAACCGTGCTCCATACAGGTAGAGGCACACTCAAAGCGCACAACTCTGCGCAAGCAACACATCAACGGGAACACATAAGCAACAGACAAATGCAGCAGATTTCTAAGGAACAACAGCTACTTTAAAAAAGCATCACTCCGAAAAGGCCATGATAATAGCAGACAATCACATCAAACTAGACAGACATGTTTGTCAGTCAACCAATGAAGTGCAAATGTGTCATAACTTCATAAATCAACTCCACCTAAGCATCCTTCATGCTAGTGGACCAACCAGCACATGTCAACTCTAAAGAATCAACACTCTGGTGGCCAAATAATATACACATCAATACAGTTCCATGCAAAAAATAAAAAATGTGCATTTCCATTAAGGTAAATTAGCAAGTGAATGCAGTTTGCACAAGGCAATCCAGCATGCCAGCAAGCTCCAAAATAGCATGGACATCACCAGTGTATCCAATGACACCTGCAACTTGACTTGTATGGTTATGCCACTTTTCCAGCACATATATAACTGACTGTGTTTTCCAGCATGACACAGGCAGCTTACTCATTTTTTAGTCTATAAGAAATACAAAACTTGAAAAATATAGTAGGATCAAGGTTCAAAACATTCAATATGCTTAAAATTTTACATTTTCATTGATCATGTGGCTTCCATACATATGATATATGAATATCATGTCAACATGAATACAAACAATCTAGAATATATCATCTAGATTTTCCTCAAAATCAAATTCCTGCATGCCACTCCCGCTAGCTCCACTCTCAGTAGCTCCACTCTCCACTCCTTGTGAACTCCCTTGAATGTCATCTTCGCCATCAAATATTGAAAGTTGGGCAAGAGTGGCTGTGGAGGCATCCAAGTTTGTAGTCTTTGGAAGAATATCCCAAAGTTTGTGAGGACTTCTAATATAGTCCTCAGACTTGTGTGATAGGAGGCGCAAATTGGAATGCACATATACCAAATCCTCATCCTTTTTGGATGCCAACTTGTTTCGTTTAGCTAAGTGGATAAAGGCATATGTACTCAAATTCCGGTCTGCGGAAGAATTACTAGCCACCTATTACAGAAAAAGTTTGTTAGAAATTTCAAATTAGTAACATACTAACAATGTGCAAAATATATGTTAGTATTTAGTAACATTAAAATTTTCAATAAATGTTATACCTGTGAGAGAATTTTGATGGCGATAGGTCATAGGTACTTGGCATCATGGCCATGTACATACCACCATTTGATTGGGCTCATGGTGTACTTGTCGAAGAGAGCCTCAACCTCTCCCATGTTGCCTTCTGAAGCTACAAACATGCCCATTTCGTTGCGGACCACACTACTATAGATGGATCAGGAAAAGTCTTTTGAATGTTGCCCTAGTTCCATTTGCAACTTTGGAGTTATATGGTGGTTTCCTGTTAGGTAGCCCAAGTATTTCAGAGCTATAATACTTTGGGTTAAGTGCATAGGCAAGGAGATGTAATGGGGTGGTCATTTTATTCCACCTCTTCATGACCACACTCTTGACTTCATTGTAGAAGGTTTCTTCTGGATCTTGCTCTTTTGTTTGTATGACCTCTCTCATACGTTCAAGCATGGAGTCTATTCCATCATAAATCTCTCCCATGCACAATGCATCAGTATCTGCATATCTGATCATGGATAGAATGGGCTTTGTAAAGTTGAGCAAGTACACAACCTTGGCCCACCATTCATCATCAAGGACCAATGATTTTACCTTTGCAGCTTTCTTTGTGCTTGTCTGCCTCCACACAGTCCAAACATTGTTGATCACCATACTGCTTAAGGCCCCTTTTACCTTCACAAGTCGTCTCAAAACAAGCGTGTGAGAGGCAAATCTTGTCTGCAACCTTCAGCAACTCCAACCTCAAGAATCTCCTGAATATGGCCTGTGACATATGATGGTTTGTGATAAACATCTGAATGTCATTACCTCTGTTGAAATTTGTGCTATCCATAAGATTTTCTCAATCTTTTGCAGCATCAAATTGAGGGAGTGTTTGACACAAGGGGTCCAAAATATGTGTTCATATTTGTCCTCTATAATTAATCTTGCTCTATAGTTTTTAGCATTGTCCATAATGGCTGGGACAACATTCAAGGGGCCCACCAACTCAATAGCCTCTATCAAAATGTCGGCAATAAACTGTGCATCTTTGACTTCCCCTTCACAATCAATGGCTTTTAGGAACATTGACCCTTGAGGGCATACCGCAACAACATTTATCAGGGATCTATTGCAAGCATCTTTCCCTCCATCTAAAATGATGGAAACCCCTGAATCCTTCCATGAATCTCTAATTGGTTGCAAAGAAATTTGAATGTGCTCCACATTCCTTTGTCAAGAGTGTGGTTCAAACATTTTCATACCGTGGGCCTTTGTACTATTGTGGAATTTCATTGATTGAACATGGCAATATGGAGACCTCAATACATTGAAGGGTAGCCCACATGCATAAATGCATCGAGCAATTAACTCATCAACAATGTCCCTCTTGTCATTATTAAATACTTTTTCCAATGCTCTTTTTGGCTTTTCTTGTGAGGGATGGCCTCTTCAAATCAAGTAGATGAGAGTTTGACTTTGAAACTAAACGATGAGTCAGGAGATTTTGGGGTGGTCTTGCTAAAAGCCTTCTTTGCAATGGAATTGTTCTAGACCTATTTCATTCAGCTTGTCTATGAGCCTCATATTGGATTGATCTCTCAATTACTCTGCCATTTTCTCTTTTGATAGTGTGGGACACTTCTTTATCCCCAACTCCTCCAATCCATCCTCAATATGTTTAGAATGATTTTCATCGACTATATGCGGATTGGCATGCAAGGTGTATCCATATACGCCCCCACCACCAATCTTTAAAAAAACTTTTTACCTTTATACATATCACATGTCTCCAAAGAGCCTGTACGCAGATCTGTTACTTATTAATTTTCATAGCGAATGTTTCACATTTGGCAATGGTTAGAATTTTGTGTTTTTAGAATATTTGTGGGCCTTCTTGCACGAACACTTGAAGCAGAACTTGTTTCCATCCCAAATTGTTTTTTATCACCAAAATCACCATATGTTTCGCAAAGTGACATAAACACTGAGTTAAGATGTCGTTCGGCTCAAAAAAATGGTTTTGCCTTAATTTTTTACTTTAAACTAATTATTTTTTTCTAACCTTTGATTCCATACTAAGGATTGTTTTTTATTCAATTGAAAGATCACCATAAAGGTGGGGAGGTGAGAGCATACACAAAGTATGTTAAAAAAAATTAAAAATACATTTTGCCTTACATAAATGATAAAGAACAATCTCTTATCTAAAGGAGTATCAAGTGGGTGAGCATGAGTTTGATTTTGAGTTTAGATGAAAGGATGAGTAGAAAATATAGGTGTGCGTGGTCTTGTTGAAAGCCTTCTTGGCAACGGGATTGTTCTAGACCTATTTCTTTCAGCACGTCTTCATCCTCCTCTTTTTCTTAAAGTTTCAAGCATCATTTTCTCTTTTTAATAAATTGGGGCAAAGCATTTATCCCCACTCCTTAATCTACCAATAAATGACTTTTCAGTTGACTTCCTAAAAGCTTATATTGAGCATGGCAACTTGGCATATCCAAATACAACCCCCACCACCAACAAGGTTTTCTACCACTGTCACATGTCTCCAAATTCTAGAGATCTAGATCATATTATCATAAGAACCGATGTGTTTTCATTGAAATTGTTAACCTTCTTGCAACCTATGAGTCATGACTTGATGCAATCCTAATATGTTTTTGATCACCAAGATAACCATAAAGGCGTGAGGTGAGAGCATACACAGAGTTAGGATGTTTAAAAAATATATTTTGCCTTTACATAAATGATAAATAACAATATTTACTAATTATTGATTTTCTAACATAATACTTGATGCCATCCTAATTGTTTTTGATCACCAAGATCACCATAAAGGTGCAAGGTGAGAGCATACACAAAGTTAGGATGTAAAAAATATATTTTGCGTTTACATAAATGCTAAATGACAATTTACTAATTATTAATTTTAAACCTTAGAACTTATTCCATTTTAATTTGTTTTTTTTTGTCACCATAAATCGCCATAAAAGCATTAAATACACAATAGTTAGGATGTTAAAAAATATTAAAAAACATTTTGCCTTTACATAAATGATAAATGATAAAATAACAATATTTAAAATTATTAATTTTCTAAAATAAAACTTCATGATCCTAATCTGTTTTTGATTACCATTGATAATGGTGCGAGGTGAGAGCATACATGTAATGTGTTTAAAATAAAAATAATAAAATATGAACATGAATAAATCAAAAAACATAAAAAAAAGGCTTACCTAAAAAAAGGCTGAATTAAATAAATAATACCTGTAAACAGCAATGGCAGCAAGTAACGAACAACGGCTACCTCAAAATGTAGATCTTGCAATAAAATTCAAACAATGGCTGTCATGTTTGCCTCTAAACGTGACGTCTCCTCCTTTGAATGATCAATAAAACAATGATTGCCTCTAAACAAACTTGACCTCCTTGCAAGCAATGGCAACCTCCAATCTCATCCTCCTTGCAATGGCTGCCTCCAAACAAATCCTCCTTCCAATGGCTGCCTCCTCTTCAATTCCTCTTTGGCTCTTTGCTCTTACACTTGCAAAAACCAACAATGAATTGTTTGTGTTTTGGTAATGGTTGAGTGCCTTTTTATAGCTTTTAGAGGAGTTTAGGGCTTATTGTTTTATTCGTTTATAAGTTTAGGGTTAGCTTTTTGGTCATTGACTAAGTCAAAAAAAAGGTACATCCCGAGTACGTCCAAGTACGTCTCTTACGTACCCGGGACGTATCTGTACCATACCCAAGACAAATCCATACCGGGTACGTATCCAAGAGTTCAGGAGGGGGGGCATACCCGTGCTTCCCAATTTCATAGGAGTTCCATGTTCATTTAGCAGCCTGGATTCTTTGACATGTGGTTAAGTATGCACTAATCATTTTGCTCTGACTACAGACTCATATTTTACACTTTGTACTTCCACTTATGTAAATGCATGCCTTTGGGCTTTCACTGTCACATTTTGATCCCCCAGGATTGAGTTGTCATCCCCAATATCATTTGGACAACATAGATCAAGTTTATTGTCTAGAAAGATTGTCTTATTAGAGAATATGTCTTTAGAAATACTCTAAACCGATCCCCCCATCTCATCTGAACAATATGGGATCCAAGTTTATGGTCTAAATCTGAACAATATGGGATCCAAGTTTATGGTCTAAAAATATTGTCTTAGACATATTTTTACAAATGCAATAAAGCCAAAGTGAGAGGGAAAACGAACCTCGAGTTATTCAGAACTACAAATATGTTTTGACACATCCTCGTGCTGATGATGGAGCAGATCACATGGTGCAATCTAAATCATCGATGTTTTGAAATTCTATCACAATTTTTTTCCAGAAGCACATTCTAACTATGATTATAGCATTAGTTTTAAATTTCTTAATTTTAGAGCAACATTTGAAATATTCTTGAGGGAAAACTACAATGACAGATACCAAATGGATTATCAGAGATATTCCCTTTGGGCTAATAAGTCCAAAGGGGTTATAGCGTAAGGATGAGCACTCATAAGAGAGCGTCCCAGTGGGCATGTGCCAAGGTTGTGGTGTAAGAAACACAGGGCACATATGAGTGCAACCGACGTTTGACACGATAAACTCAAATGTAATCAAGGTTTAGATCTTAAGAATGCAGCCCAAGCTTACTCCTCACAAAAATGCAGTCTCACGTCACCCCGCGCAAAAATCCAGTCCATAACCTCACCCAAGACTTATTTACCGATAAGAACAACATTTTAAAAACTGGCTGATAAGCACATTACAGTCATGAAAGAAGTTAACAGTATGAATCTCTGAAACTAGGAAGATTCTTGTAAAGCTCTCTAAACCTATAATAGCAATTAAACCCTCAAAAGCAACATTTAATATTGTGACTCTTAGTAGCAATTGAACCCTAGAATGCAACATTCAATATCAAGGTACCAGAAAAAAACGCCCCCTTGTGAAAGCGATAAATCTAGAACAAAGTAAACAGTATTTGTACACACATTTCAGGTTTCGCACGAAATTATGCCCGCCTTTCTAAGTTTAAAACAAAAATATCGTCCGCTATTATTATTGTACAATAATTTTCTGTCAAAATGAAACGAAGAGACGATCTACGGGAGAACCGAAAATAACGAAATAGTAATTCTCAGGCAAAATGTAAAGATCTAGAGGATACGAAAATAACGAAATAGTAATTCTCACGCAAAATGTAAATATCTAAAGAATCCGAAAATAACGAAATAGTAATTCTCAGGCAAAATGTAAAGATCTAAAGAATCCGAAAATAGCAAAATTATGCCCGTCATTATAACTTTAAACATTCTTGTCGGTCATTATTGAATAATTTTCTAACGAAATGCAAAGAAGAAACGATGTAAAATGTCCAGAAACAATAAACGAATGCATAGACCAACCTATAGATAGGAAGCTGCGATGAATTACAGAGCTTCTCGTCGAATACCTGAGCCTGCGAGAATTTTTATGGCGAAGGGGTTGAAATTTGAGATTTAATTGAGCCAGAGAACGAGGAGAAGAAGCGCAGGGAGAATAAGATGGCGCAAATAAAAAAGCGGAAGACATTTATTAGAATCCCGAGGTAATTGGAAGCGAAGAGATACTGGGTTTGGTTTTTGTAATTGTGGGATTTGTCTCCATCTACTCAGTCCTGCACAGAATTTAGAGGTAGAAAAGTGATGCGGCACCCACACTAGAAAGTTGCGTGGCCTTTTGGGATTCTGGCAAGGAAACTCAACAAAGTTTCCGACACATTTGACTCGTAGCGCATACCTTCGCCCTTTTCGAATTTGTCTTTTTTATTCAAAGGTTCAATACTCACGTTAATAAGGAGGTACCTAGTAGAAGGTGAACACCTTTTTTTTAAAAAAAAGGAGGAGACGTTAAATACTTTAAAAAAATTTGATAATTTAATGTTACATTTGGTGGTTACTGAGCAGGTATAGTCACTCGTATATATCTATTCTATACGACAATACAAATGCATCGTCACTGTCAAGTAGAAATTTCTTATCTAAAAATAGTGACATCTTAGCCATATGACAGAACTTAAAGCCATGTTGTTTAATTTAATTTAGAGAATATTTTTCCAACTACACACATTGGTACAAATTACTAGTGTTGAGTCCACATTTTGTCTAGAGTATACGAGTTTTGTCTAAGTACTCTTTTTGGGCGGAGCACAAGGGATTTTGGGGAGCGCATAACTAAGGAGCATTATGTCCTCCTTAGTTTGGCGTGTGCACATTTGCGTGAAGGCAGGTTGAGTTTATGACGCGTGCCCACACCTTTGGAAGCACTAACAACTAACATGCATGCAAAGACTTGAAGACATTTGGTGTAAGCAGCATAAGAAAAAGCTCCTAGCATCGAGCACACATAAACAATAAATAAATGAATAAACTAACCTATAGATAGGAAGTTGTAACGAGTTACAGAGCTTCTCATCGAATTGTTCAGCCTGCGAGAATTTGTATGGCAAAGGGGTTTAAATTTGAGATTTAATTGGGCAAATGAATGAGAAGAAGAATGGCAAAGAGAAATCGAAATCATTTATTAGAATCCCGAGGTAACTGGATGCAAGTAGTTATGGATTTTTGTTTTTGTAATTGTGGGATTTATCTCCATCTATTTAGTCCTGCACAAAATTTAGAGGTAGAAAAGTGATGTGGCACCACACAAGCAATAAGCTAATAAAATATGAAACCCTAAGTGCAAGAGAGAGAGGAAATGGACTTAGCTGATTTGTGCTTGATCCTAGACTGATTCTGGACTGGGAAAATTGATGAACAGAAGAAGTGAACTATGTCGTAACTGTGCACTGTAAAATTCTGGAATTATTCAATAAGGTCATACTAGGGCATTTGGACTGGGGCAGGGGTGCCTGGGCACCAGAGACCTCTACTAGGCGCTCGTGACTGTGAAATGGTCAGAATCTGATTTTTCTTGTGTCGCACAAGATGTTTGTAATAGTCGTTGTTGGTCACCTGTATGTCACACCTTGATCACTGAGTGTACCTGTAACCTACAAAATAGATGTTCACCTACAAAACCCACAAAACCACATCAAATCCAAAAAATAAAGATGCAATATGGGGAGTTGGACTGACCCCGATGGTCACCCGACTGAGTGAACTTACAACCGAGTGTTGCACTACATCTCAGACTCCATGTAGTTCTTGTGAGTGTGTGTAAAATTGTGCCCTAGGATGCCCTTGTGCAAGATGCACTAGATAGTGGGCTAGATTTGTAAAATGTATGCAAATGTGTGTATGGAATAGAATGAACTTCCCCTTCCTATGTTGTGTATGTAGAAAATGCAGTCCCTTGTCCCTTGAATGGATGCTAGATGGATGCCTTTGAGTGCTTTGGATGCCTTTGGATGCAAGCTTAGGTGATAGTAAGTATGCTTAGAGCTTGGTCCTTTATTTTGATCACATAGCTATGTATTTATATGATTCCCTTGTTTGAATTTCATAATTGACAACTAGGAAGGCCAACCCATAAGAAAATAAGATGCCCAAAAGATAAAAGAGGCCCAAAAGAAGCGAGTAAGATAGAAAAGGGTCAGGGGCACCCAGAGGGGACAGAGGGCACCTGGGCGCTTGTCCTGGCTGGGCACTTGGTGTCTGAAGTCATAAAAGATAAATAAGTAAAGTACTGACTAGGTTGTAGGGTGTGTAAGACCAAATAGAAAGTAAAAAATAAAGAAAAGAGGCCAAAGATAGTTGTCAATTACTAGTTTTCTTGCTTAGGAATCATATAAATGCTAGTATGTTTTAGGACCTAGAAATGTACCCAAGTGTTAGATTTTGTGTCTATATTTTCCCCACTTTATGTTGTTGAGTGAATACTCGATAACATAAAGTAGATAGAAGATGCATACCTTTTGATCCTGTAGAGTGTGATGGTGATAGCGTACCGAAGAGACAAGTGAAAGCATGAGGCGCTAAAAATGAAGCATAGAAACTAAGAAAGAGGAAATGACCCTAGGGGTGAAGGGTATGCGTTATACCATGTTGTACCTGTTGTTGTGCTTGTTGTTTGGTTGCTTCTTGTAAGGTATTAAGGAAAGACCTACAAAAGAAGAGAAAAAGTAGTAAAGTCATATGATAAATGTATTATGAAAACTGTGTAAAAGTATGTAAAAGTATGTAAAAGTGTGTAAAAGGAAAGTGTGCACCTGATGTAAAAGAGTGTAAAAGGATATAAAAAGATGTCCTGAAAATGTTTTGTAGAGTGAGTTTTTTGGGTGATCTCACACCAAGAGTGAGTTTTTTGGGTGATCTCATGCCAAGTGCGAGTTTTTTGGGTGATCTCATGCCAAGTGCGAGTTTTTTGGGTGATCTCACGCCATGGAGAAGAGTGTTGGGGAGAGAGGTCTAGTGTTACTCTCCTTCCATGACTGCTTCCCAAATAAGCACCACTACAGATGGTGTGTCCCTGTTTTGTTCCGAGTTGTGCTGAATTGAATAATTTGTTCCAATTGAAGGAGATAGAATGCATTCTGTTGCTGGAGGAATGTGTCTGTACTATAAAAATTGTTCTGTGAACTTTGTGATTGTGTTGATATGAGAAAGTAATTGTGTGTGCCCCCAGGACATAGGCCCCAGGGGAGGACAGAGCACCCAGGTGCTAGTGTTGTCTGAATCTTGGGCATAGTGTTTGTGCTGATTTGAGGACCCAAGTCAGATTTTGGGTTGTTTTTTAACTGTAGCCAACTGTGTTTGTTCCTATACTGTACTATATCTGTACTGTAGCTCTGAGTTGTTGTATGGGGTGATTGATTCACCCAATGTATGCCCCCCTCATTTGGGGTGCATGTGATGTTGATAGGAGCATGTGGTCCAAAGGAGAGGACCTGAAACTGATTTGAAGTGGATACCCTGCAGGGGGAGGGGATGTGCATGGTAGAAACCAAGGCACATGCAAACAAAGTGGCTAGAAACATGTGTTAGTGCAATCAAAGCAAGTATGCAAGTAGAAGACAATGTACCAAGCAAGCAAGAAGACAAGATTGACCACAAAAAGTGGGTTTCAGACACGGGACATCACTCACAATTTCACAAGACAATCAGGGTTGAAGTGGCCAAAAACATACAGTGTGCATACAAGACAAAGGGCATAGCCCACAAACAATAGCATACAATAGAAAACAATGTCAAGCAAAGTGTAACAGACAACCATGGTGGCATATAGTCCTGCAAAGAAAATGTTGCACATGAAGCACCCGTTAGCATGTTAGAAAGATAAAAAGTATGTCAAATTGTGTATGTATCAATAGGAATAAGTAGTGTGCTAGTAAGAGTAGTAGTAGTATAATGAAATAATAACACTTGTGATGTGTGAGAAAAATGTAGATGCCCCAGGAGCCTCAGTGGGACTGGTAAGAGGTACAGTGCCAAGCATCATTGTTGTGTGTAAATATATAAGAAAGTCTACATTCACAACTAAAGACCAAGTGAACACATATGTGTATATAGAAAAGATATTGACATACTAAGTATCTGTCTAGCATGGGAAACAAAGTGTACATGTAAGTATAAGCAAGCAAGAGTAAGTGCAACCAAGATATGCAATATGTTATGTGATGAGTGATATGGAATGGTATGCAAATGTGAATGTGATAGGAGATGTGTGCCCCCCAATGGATGTGTGAGTATGAGATGAGGTTCATTTATAAAATACCCCTCAACAATCAAGAATGAACCATAGAACAAGAGTGTCATCGAGAAATGGTTTGAAAAGATATGCATAGAAAGATAGATCATGAAGCATAAAGCATGAAGAGTGAATGAGGTGAGGTTCATTTCAGATTTAGACCCTCAACAGTCAGTATGAACCATGGAACTAGAGTGCATCATAGGGTAATGAAATGTGTGCTAGAAAGATAGATCATGAAGCATAGAGCATAATGTAGAATGTGTGAGGTTCATTTCAGATTTAGACCCTCAGCAGTCAAGTATGAACCATGGAACTAGAGTGCATCATAGGGTAAATGGTTTGAAATGTATATGCTAGAAATATGTATCATGAAGCATAGAGCATGTAAAGAGTGAATGGTGTGAGGTTCATTTCAGATTTAGACCCTCAACAGTCGAGTATGAACCATGGAACTATAGTGCATCATAGGGTAGTGACGATACAATATGTGTATCAAGTTGTGTAATGATTGAGGTTAGAAATAGGAAGTATGAAGCACAAGCATAATAGTAGAAATGATAGACACTGATGATATAGGAGGGGGGAAGAGTGAGCATGATGCCCCCCAAGTGTATGATGTGTATAAGAATCAAGTAAAATCATCTAGAAGATCATCATTGTCAGGATCAAAGCCAATTGGATTTGGGTTTGAAACTTGATAAGAAATAGTGTGGGGTTGATCATATAAAGAGCCATTGCGGCATAAATTGTACATGCCCATAGCATATTCTTCATCAGTGAAAGGTGGTTGTGGACAAATGTGTGCATACCAGTGGGTGAGATTTTGAGTATAGCCAAGAAATGAATCATTGCAAATAGAAATGCAGCCAAAAGGCATGGGAAATGTGATACTAGTGTGATTAGGATCCAAAGTGCCACCAATGTAGTCAAGCCAAGACTGCCCAAGTGTGAGTGGAGAGGAACGAGGAGTACATGCAAGAAATACTGATAAATGGAAGACCTAGAGGCCATAAGCAAAAAGTAACAAAGACACATCCATGATAAAGGTGAGGAGAATGAGGTGGTGGGTGGAGATCATCAAGTGTGAATCCAAGCCAAGCTAAGCCATCATGTGTGCAAATAGTGTCAGAGCAAGTAGGATCAAATGGAATGTGAGGCCAATAAGAGTCATGTATGAAAAGAGTGCATGTGAAAGGAGGAGGTGTCGACATAGAGTGCTCTTGGATAGTAGGTGGTATGATGTTTAATGCATAAATAGTTCCTTGTAGAGGAAGTATGTCAGTGGTAGAGGTAGGATGTTTGATGAGTTGGTATATCATAATGGGGATGACCAACATGTAGTGTAAATTGGAGTAGGTAGTGCAGTGATTGGGTCTAGGTGGAAATATTTGAATGGGTCATGGTCAACAACAATAGTATGTTCATAGCCATCATGTAGGAATTTAACGCACCGATGAACTGTAGAAGGTACTCCCTGCATAGCGTGAAGCCATGGCCTACCAAGTAAGCAATTGAACTGAACTGTGGCATCGATAACAAAGAATACAATAGGAATGGTTTTGGGCCCGAATGTGAGAGGTAAGGTGATAGTTCCCATGCACAGTCATGTAGAATAATCATACGCTATGATAGAAATAGATGAGGGGATAACATCAGCTGAGGAAAGGCCAAGTTGTTGAAGGAATGTTAAATTACAAAGATTGAGCTCAGATCCATTATCGACTAGTGTTCGCTTAATGCCCATGTTATAGATGCAAGCTGGATATAAAGGGGAGGATCATTGTCATAAACAGAAAGAGCGGTAGCTACATCAGATGGGAAAGTAATTTGTGCAGAAAATGCATTGCTACAAATAACTGCTGATATACATGGTTTGGAGGAGTATTGGAAGGAATGTGAGTATTAGCCAGGAAAGAGTTGATTTTAGCCTTACAATCAGGATTAGCTTGCAAAAAATCTTGGATGGAGATATCCATGGTGAGAGGATCCTAGGATAGTGATAATGCTAGGAAGAAATGAGGATCCAAGAGTGTTCAAATGATAGGGGTTCACCAAATGATTTAACAAAAATAGAATTTTTGTAAAACCCTAATTGCAGAGTAACTGAATGTAAAATGATATACAACTGCTAGATACAATTTGACACAAGAAATAAGATAATAAAATATGAAACCCTATGTGCAAGTGAGATAGGGAAGGACTTAGCTGATTTACACTTTCCTGGAACTGATCTGGACTGGAAAACTGATGAACAAGAGGTGAAGATGTGTCATAAATGCTCAATATAAATTCTGGAACTCACAAATAAGGCTAGACTAGGGCACCTGGACTGGGTCAGGGGTGCCTGGGTGCACTAGAGACCTCTACTAGGCACCTGTGACTATGAAAGATGGTCAAAATCTGATTTTTAGTGTCACACAAGTGTCTCTGGTATTCGTTGTTGATCACTTGTATGTCACACCTTGATCACCGAGTGTACCTGTAACCTACAAAATAGATGTTCACCTGCAAAACCCACAAAACCACATCAAATCCAAAAAATAAAGATGCAATATGGGGAGTCAGACTGACCCCGGTGGGTCACCTGACAAAGTGAACTTGTGACCGAGTGATGCACTACATCTCAGACTCCATGTAGTTCTTGTGAGTGTGTGTAAAATGGTGCCCGAGGATGCCCTTGTGCAAGATGCACTAGATAGCGGGCTATATTTACTAAAATATGCAAATGTGTGGATGGAATAGAATGAACTTCCCCTTCCTATGCAGTGTATGCAGAAAATGCAGTCCCTTGTCCCTTGAATGGATGCTAGATGGATGCCTTTGAGTGCTTTGGATGCCTTTGGATGCAAGCTTAGGTGATAGTAAGTATGCTTAGAGCTTGGTCCTTTATTTTGAACACATAACTATGTATTTATATGATTCCCTTGTTTGAATTTCATAATTGACAACTAGAAGGCTGACCCATAAGAAAACTAGATGCCCAAAAGATAAAAGACACCCAAAATAAGTGAGTAAGATAGAGAAGGGTCAGGGGCACCCAGAGGGGATAAGGGCACCTGGGCATTGGTGTCCTGGCTGGGTGTTGGTGTCCAAAGCCATAAAAGATAAATAAGTAAAGTACCGACTGGGTTGTAGGGTGTGTAAGACCAAATAGAAAATAAGAAACACAGAAAAGAGGCCAAAGATAGCTATCAATTACTAGTTTTCTTGCTTAGGAATCATATGAATGCTAGTATGTGTTTAGGACCTAGAAATGTACCCAAGTGTGTGATTTTGTGTTTACAGTGGTATTTTGTGATTTTGGGAATGAAACTCAACAAGTTTCCTACACATTTGACTCATAGCACACACCTTCAGTGTATTCTTTGTTTCATGAATTGTATTTGAAGGTGTAATGGTCACACTAATGGGGTGGTGCTGGAAGTGAAGGTGAAAACCTAAAAAATGAGGACCTCAAATTAAATGTCTAAAAAATTGACAATTGAATTACGCCAAAGACGTTTCACTATGGAACTGAGGCTTTCGCCCTCTGACAACAAACATGATAGTATCAGATAGGATGAAAGTCGTACGTCGTCGACATATTGATATTTTAATATGATCCAAGCACCTCTACCGTACACGTGGCAAGCGATAGTTGGAGAGTTCCCATGGCTAGTTTAACCTAATCGATAAAGATGATGTTTTGGAAATTTTGGCTTGTGCTTTGTGGCAGCCACCATTCCCAGAAGCGGCAAGGTTGGCGTGATGGCAGTGTCAAGGTCTTTCTTTTCCTTCGAATTTGTGTTAGAATGAAGATGTCTGAGCTGCAGGGATTTAATCTTTTTGGTAAATGGCACTGTCATTTCATTTCTTTGGTCAAATAAGAGAGCAAGTCGAATGGGCATGGTGCAAACATTTTATTTTTTGGGGGTGTAGGGATGTTTTTTGGTTGTAAAACGGCCAAACCTCCGCAAGTTTTCTGAAGTGCCCTACACTTCCAGAGGCAAGCAACATGAAAAGGTTAGTAAGTCCTTTATTAAAAAGTTATGCTTTCAAAGGGTTCGAACTATGTTTGTAATAGCCTTGCGTTCAAGCCTTAGCTAGCCGTCCCAATGAGGGGGGATTTTGCAGGTTTTTCCAATATATAGTGCCATGTGAGATGGAATTTTCTGGCCCGCGGTAGCTTTTTAGGAGTCCTGCATTCAAAATTTTAACTAAATGTTTTGGATAGTATTCATCAGAAATTACACTAGATTAAGGCTATTGTTTGGATATGTTTTTTACAAATACATTAAGACAATAATTTTTCTGGAAGTATCTTAAGTGGGTGTTGCAAACTCTCAGCTCCTGATTTAGAAGACTTTTTCTGTAAAATAGTGCCATGGGAGGTGTAATTATAATATCTGTTATAACTCTTCAACTTGCATTTACCTAACATCTCTGAATATTATTGGGGCAAATTATCTTAGACTATATATGCTTCCATTTGGCAATAAACTTTGTTGAAAATTAGTCAAGCGGTTGATGCAAACTTTCAGCCCTTTTTTAATACACTAAAATCTTCTCTAAACCAGATTCACTCTTGTTGTTGTGTATAAAAGTTTAGGCATCTACCTGCATTTTGCAAATCAAAAGACATTTCACTGCAACAACCTGCAGCGTGAAAACTGGAGCATTACTACTAGCTTGTCTGCATTTCCATAGTCTGTTTGTTCATTTCTAGGGTGCTAGATTGTTTGTTCTATCTAGTCTATTGCTCTTACTCGTATACTTGACTTGTATAAGAAATGTTGATTTTTCATAACCATACGTTCATCCATCATGTGAGTGCCAACCATCATCATCATTACACGAAAAGGTAAAAATATCCTTTTAGGACACTGCATCATGGCTCTAGCATGCCTTGTTCAAAACCAATGATGTTGCAGGCACTAAAAATCTAATTTGGTGTGTTAATTGTAAACAATAACATGCTTCATAATATCATATTTTGAAACAAGAAAGCATGGTTGGACGCCTATAGAAATAGAAAATATGCAAAGTAAACTTCAACTAAATTTTAGTATGTGCTTGATGCAAAAAGTAAGGCAGTGGTGCCATGGGATCCTACTGCCAATCCACCTACACCATTTGTCCATTTTAATGCAAGAAAATTATTGGTTAGGGTGAATTTATGCATGTAATTATCTAGAGAATTTTTTTTACAACACCAAACCTTTAGCCATCATACCATTCTTTAAGTTGATTGTACAAATAATATTCATGGGTCAAATTGTAATCAGAGTTCATTTTAAGAGACCTCTTGGAAATCAGAGGTGGAAAATACCTGTCAAATATCCCCGGAACCGGTTTCGTAGGAAGATGATTTTTTTGGGGGTTTTATAAATTTTTTTTGCCTAATTTTCAACATAAACTAACCACACACCAAAAAAAAATTGCAACAGTTTCCCTCTCTTGTTTATCAGCTACTTAAAGATCAGGCGCCCAAACAAAAATGATAATCAATTGCAATAGTACCATTAAAATTTCAAACTCCATTATCAAATAATCAGTTCCACCTAACACTAACAACTACATGATCCAGAGTGAAAACAAGTAAATCATTTCCACTTACAAATTATAAAGTACAGTTCAAAACTTACATACTCTCATAAGTACAGTTCAAAACTTACATACTCTCATAAGTGTAGTTCAAAACTTGCCATATTTTGTTGGAATAATGAGTACCTACAATAAATTCAAAATTAGAGATAGCTGGTAATCTTTTATAGATGTTTCACTAAACCTTTTGAAAAATGATGTTATAGGAACTCCCTGCCATAATGGAATGAAAAGACAATATACCGGCTAAAAATTGCTTTTTTATTGGTACTAAATAAATATAACAAATATTCAGCACTCACTAAGGCGATAGTTTAAAGGGTAGGCGAAGCTGACCCCTAAAAAAAATTAAACTATATTTTTTAGGCGAACAGGTCACTAACCCGTGTCAGAAAATTTACGTTTTTAAAATTTTCAAAAACGGAATATTCGCCATATTATGAATATTTGCAACTAAAATTATCCCTGATTGCAATAAGTGCTAAATAACATCTAGTGCTACCTATGGGATATTATTTCAAGGGGTTTAAGAAAACCTCTATTTCTGAGTATATACTTAAGGTTTCCCTTGATAAAGATATTCCTAGAGAGGATGTAAATGTTTTGCATTATAAAAAAATACATTCCATTGCAATAGCAATATCTTGTGGCATTGATATTTGCATGATGAATTCAGAATCCACATCTTGGATTGTGGCACAAAGCCCTGTAGTATACTTCTTGATGTCGTTTCTCCACAAAATTTACTAGATTGTTGGTTCTGTCTAAACTATTGCAGATAGAGGTAGACTTGCCATGTCTTCCAAATATTGATGTTAGATAACCATACGTTCATCCATCATGAGAGCTCCCAAAGGTGCCATCAGTCATCATTAACTACGGACCTAGGAGTGGTAAAAATAGCCTTTTACGTGACATGGTTATGTCATAGTTGGTGATGCCGACAATAGTTGGACGAAGGAATAGTTGCAGGCACTACAAGTCTAATTTGGTGTGTTAATTGTAAAAAATTACATGCTTCATTAAGTGGGATATTTTGACACAAGTGGAAGCATGGGTTAATTTGGAAGCCTATGAGAGATAGAAGAAAATGCAAATTATAGCTTTAAAAACCTAATTTTGTTGTGCATAAGGTGCATTCTCAATGCTTTCTAAGAGAAGTAAGTCAGTGGTGAATATTGGAAGTCCTACTGCCAATCATCATTTATCACCATTTGCCCATTTCCTAAGTTGAAACATTCACATACAAACAACCATCTCCACTAAATCATCTTCAACCATGAGATGCTTCCCATACTTGTGTTACTTTTATTTTTAAAGTTATAATCTTGATAGTTAAAGTTTATTGACCCATCAATGGTTTACAGATTTCCACAAAAAAAACATAGAATATTATAGCCCTGATTATCTCAATATAATATAGAATATAACTAATTCTATATTTTCTCTCCTAGAAATTAAATGGACGAAGAGTGGATATCCATCATGTACTCACTAAGCGACAAAGATTGACTATTGGTCTTATAGCTAAAAATTAAAGTGTGCCCAACAACATCAAGTAGCCTATTTTTGGAAGGTTGATGTCTGTTGCCAAATGTTTAAATAGTTTTTTTCAGGGACTAAAAGAGTGTTTGTGGAATTTTTTTTACATAATTAGTATGCATTTGTATGCTTCTGTGTGTCACTTACATGCCAAAAATACCATCTTCAAATTATTCTTAGATGGATCTCTATAGCCTTTTCTAAAGCTCTTAATTTAGCACAAGGTGGTAGGATGGTAGTGAACGTATCTCATCGGATTCAATATCTATTCCTTGTTTATGCTTAAAAAATTTGTAAGGCTTTCTCAACCATATCCATTTTGTGCATATCTGGCAGTTAATGCTTGTCGTGAGACTATAATTTTGTTGAGGCACTTTGTCCATGGGACAATATTTTGTTGAGACACAATTTTGATGAAGCATTGCCAAACAATTCATGCATCTTATTGTTGAGACAACTTAAATATCCTTGCACAATTCCTATTCATTTGCCTTACACTTCATATTTTTACCCCATACTTTTATAGTTCAATGTTATTGCTTTTTATGAAATTATAAAATACGAATAACAATTATTCCATTAGTAATATTTGGGTAACAATGTAAGTACAAATGAATTTTGTCATACCATGCAACAATCTTGAATTTCTTCATAGCATGAAGTAGAGGAAAGAATAAAGTTCACTCCTATCAAGAAAAAATTATTATTCAACAAACATTATATTAAATAAATGTTTGTATCAATTATTAATCATTTGTATGTATTATAAATACTTAAGTTTTTAATACGAAAATAAAAAACTAATTCTAATCTAAATGGTGATATGTTCAAGTAGAATGGAAATGTTAAAGGAGGAAATAAATGAGATTCTTAGAGTTGATTATAGTCTATGTGAAATTAGAATTCTATTGAGCAATTTCGAGAAGAGGCTCTATGAATGTTAGGGACGATGACTTGAGGTCTTGCCCTCTTCTATGCGGGCCATCACAATTTTCATGAATGGGGCAAAATTTTATCTTTCAATGCCCAACTTGCTTTCTATTCTCTCTTCGAATTAATTGATGTCCATTGCACTTATGGTTGTCAGAATGTCACATTTATGCATAAGAACAATGATCGCAAATTAGGGTAATGAGTTGTTCATAGGGATTCTGACCACCATATGTGAACTTTCTATGTTTTTATTGCATTGTGTTGTCACATTTTGGTGTTATGTTTTGTTGTTATATTTTTTTCGAATTTGATTATAGGAATTACTAAGGATAAGATTGTTTTGACATAGGGGATAGATATTTTTCATGTGGTGTGATGGTGTTTCCACAGTGTTGTTTTGCAACCATGTCTACAAAGTTGTTTTATTTGGGATCAAAACTTAGATTTATAACAATATTGGATGTTATTTATTGATGAAAATCATGGATAAAGACTTCACTTTTTGACATCAAGACACCTCACTACTCCACGACAAAAAAGTGCATTATGCAAGAGTATTTAATACAATTTTAGTACGTCGAATGCGTTCACAATTGGGTTGAGCCTTCCTCCCTCTAATAGTGAACAAAGGCGGGGACGACGTAGATAACATATGTAGTTCAATAACATAATAGTTTTTAATTTTTATCTTATGGAAGTAGCACCGTCCATTGGCTGTGAGGAGAAATAAGAAAAGTCTTTTTTTTTAAGCAAAACTCGTCAATTATTTTCTGCACGTGGATTGTTCACTTCCACGTCGTTCAATGACAAACACATTTTATTATTAATTTAAAGTTTGGCTACTTATTATTTATTTATTTATATGAGTAGGACCAGTACCACATCGTTATTTTCTCGGTTGGGGCCTTTAAAACTATTGAAATTACTTTCCAAAGCTTCTATAAGAAAGAAGATTGTAATTGAGCATACCCAAATATTTTATATTATGTAAGGTTATCATTATGTTCAATAAACAAGTAGCTTTTCCACTTACCTGTGTATGAATTTTTAACAAAAGTCATTAATTTATTAAAAAAACACGGTCCATAACATTATTATCAATGGATTTTCAATGACATAATGGTGTTTGAGCCCAAAAATATTCACGTGACACTAGCAGTCAGTTTGGGCACAATTTTGAGTCGATGACCTAAGTCACGTTTTAGGGTGAATTTTTAAAATCTAAAGAGAAAGCATAATCATACATGACCATATAATTGACAACATAATGAACCCTCAATGCAAAAAATTGTAATTTCTAACATATGTTGACTTTGACATTGAACCCAAAAAAAGTAAATTTGTTTTACAAGTTATCATTGACAACACCTTCTTTTCTAAGATATCTTCAGACTATTTGCTACGACGCCCTTCACACCGTATCTCCTTTCTCCATCGACCATCTCCATCTAACGTTTAACAAAATGTGCACATGCTACATATATTCCTCCTCCTAAGAAGGTTAGCTTCCTCCATATGGTTCCACCTGGTATTATCCTCTCCCATTTGCTTCTCCTCACTCTGACACCCTCTTCTCCTTTTAAGTTTTGGTCCCTCAAAATCAACCTCGTCTTTCTCTGCCCCTTCGGCGTTCACATCGCACATTTCACGTGCGATTGCTAGTTCTACACTTTGTGGTTATTGTGTAGTTGTAGTCAATCCTACGCCTATTTTATGTGACAATACAAATGCATCATCACCATCAAGTGGAAAATTTTGATCAAAAAATGGTGACATCTTGGCCATGTGACAGAATTTGAAGCCATGTTGTTTAATTTAATTTAGAGAATATTTTCTTAGCTTGACACATTCGTACAAATTACTAGGGTTAAGCCCACATTTTGTTTAAAGTATACAATTTTTGTTGAAGTATTATTTTTTGATGAAGTATAAGGCATTTTGGGGAGCACATAATTGAGGAGCATTGTAAACCCCTTGGTTTGGTGTGTGTACATTTACATGAAGGCAAGTTGAAGACACGATGTGTGCCCACAATTTTGGAAGAATTGATAGCTAGCGTGCACATAAAGACTTGTGGGCATTGATACATTTGGTGCATGTAGTAGAGAAAAAGCTCCAACCACCAAGCATGTAGAATAACCAAAAACCTTTCCAGATAACTAACACGTGAGACTTTGAGTGGTGATGTCAAAGATCACAAGGGACTTGAAAATACCAATTAAGGAGTTGTTACATGGAGGATAGGAAGCTTTGAGAGCACAACGAAAAGTTTCCATTCGTTCATAAGAGAAGTAGAATTGCCAGGAGGATAAGATCAACTAAATGAGTATTGTGTGTGCTAAAGATGAGGATTGACATAATCTTGCAAACATGTTGACCCGAGATTCCTAGTTTAGTCATTGTAAAATGATAATTGAAGGTCAAAATAATTGCTAAATAAACTTATGAAGGGAAATATCTCGACGGTATATATACCCCTTGATACATTGGTAATGTGAGTGGTGGTTGGAGGATTTGATGAGAGATGATTTATTGAATGATTGTATATTTTTTTGTGAAATGTTAATGATTATTCATCCGTGCTTGGAAACCACCATTGCACTTGAGTTGTTATATATACCTATTAATTATTTTGTTATGTTTTCATACATCTATTTGTTTGAGATAACTATGTTCTTAATGTTTAGAAGTGGAATAAAGTGGATACTTTAGCATAGACATCATGATGCAGCCGAAGTCGATGGAAACCAGTATCCTCTCACGCCCCATGCGAGTGTACAATGGTGACCTGGTGTGCTATGTTGGCATGAGGGTGTTACTTTTATAAGGTGTGTACAATGTTTTCTTAAGCTTGCACACATGTTACTTGCATAGAGAAGGGTAAATTAGAACAAAATTTTGGTTTTGTCATCAAGACTTGTTGATCCATAAACTAACTATAGAGAGTTGTAACATATCATATGAATAGTGATAATGAATGTTATTTCTTAGAGATTTAAAGTTTTAATATGAAAATGTAACTTTGACACACAACCAGTTAGAAATTAGCAAACAAGAGACATGGAATAATCCTAGAGAAACCCAATTGAGAAAAAATCTTGTGGGTGAGCAATTTGCCCCTTCCACTATGAAATTCTTTCAAAAAATAATAGCTTATTACCATTGTGTGGCCTTCATGAAATGTCCAAACCTCTCTTACTTGCATTTACTTGTTTATAACCCTCATATTTGAATTCACCTAAAACCACTATGGTGGATGTGTTCTTCCACTTTTATTTTATGTTGCCATGCTTGAGAAGGAAGAAGGAAGCGAAATGAACCATTTAGATTAGTGCAAATGTTTGCAACCATTCACATTCACATTTTTGGGTAACCGTTACATAACTACCATGAAACTGCCACCAAATCTACCTTCTCAAAATAGAACTTTCTAGTCTTGTCATTCGAAGTTGTCCTGATCACCTTTAGACTGACTTAATGGATATTATGAGTTAAACTAGCGAATTACATAAATTGGGCACTTCCACATCCATGTTTGGATCATGCCTCCCAGATTTGAGGATTTTAAGTCCCTAAAAGCTTCATGAATTGATGAAGTGAGGAAATTTTTTCCCCGCATCTTCTCTAAAATACCACTTTACCATGTTTGATAATTGACCTTTTAACCCAATCAACCACCCGTCTTGCAATCCTCATTGTGTTGTCCTCTCTTTTCGGTGCAATAACACATCTTCCTCTAATTCCAACTGACTACCTAGAGTAAGATCCTCAATGGATGACAACAACAATCCTTCTTCATGATCTAGCATAGAGGGCTCAAAGGGACATACGTTTTCAAAATTAACAACTGAATATATTCTCATATAAGGAGGCAAATCCATCCTAAATGCATTCTTGCCCACTTTTTCTAGAATTTCAAAGGCCCATATCTAGGTGGTTTGAGATTCTTAGCTTTACCTTGAAGCCTCTCTCTACTAAAGTACAACCATAGCTTGTCACCAACAAGGAAAGAATTTTCAGTTCTATGTTGATCATGTTTTGCTTTGTACTTGGCATGTGACTCCTTCAACCTCTCGTGTACCTAGGGGTGTATTTGTTGAATCTTCTCAATGAACTTCTCAGCTTTTGTGGAATTTTGGATCCACTCTCCCATTGTCTCTATATGGTAGTCTCAAAACATCAAATGCAGTCTTAGTAAAAGCATGAATTACCAAAAAAAATCTCAAAAAGAGTCTTACTAGTAGAAGCATGAATTACTTTATTATAAGAATGTTGAATATACACCAAATTCTCATCCTATTCCTAAACATGTTTCTTGGTATATTCATACAAAATTTAAACTAATGTTTGGTTTACTACTTTGGTATGCCCATCAATTTGTGGGTGAAAAATTGTAGACATCTTTAGCTTTGTATCCACCTTCTTCCAGAAAAGTAGACCAAATCTTCTCAACGAACCATGAGTCCTTATCTGAAACAATAGAGATACTAAACCCAAACATTAGAAAAAATAACCCAACTACATCATTGGCTTTTAGATTTTTCGTACATAGAGTAAGAATGCACATTTTATAGAGTCGGTCCACAACCATAAAAATATAATCATATCCTCTTTTGGAAACTAGAAAACTACCCACAAAATCCATAGAGATGATTTCTCATGGCTTGATTGGAACTGATAATGGCATGTATAAACCCAACTTTCTATTACTAGGATTGCTTGTTCTACGGATAAAGCACATCCTTTGATAAACGTAATAACTACTACTTGCATGTTTGGGCAATAAACATACATCTATAAATGTGAAACAATATTTGTAGCACCAAAGTGACCAACAAACTTAGAAGTGGGTGCTTCTCTTGTAAATTGTACTCTTTCCCCGTTAGGCACACAAAGTTTTTCATTTTTGTTGAGCAGCCCATCCTAGAAGTAATATTCTACTTTAAGCTCAAATCCCTCACTTGGAGGCTTCTGCTGGAATATCACTCCAAAATCTAGATCCTATTCATAAGATTTCGTATATGCTTCATATACAAAAGGTTAAAAAAGAGTTAACATACCTATATTTAAAAGCAAAAGAGGCCTAGACAAAATATCAACTAATTCGTTAGTCAAAGCTTTCTTATGTTTTATGATCAAATGAAACTGCTGCAATAAATCCATCCATTTAGTGTCTAGCTTGTTTAATTTTATTTTAAGATTGCAAATATTGAAGAGGTTGATGATCCATGTGTATGATAGTTTCCTTACCCATCAAATAGTGCTTCCATTTCTTGTCCGCTTAAACAAGAGCACACAGTTACTTATCGTATGTACAATAATTCATAATTGCACTATGAAACAATTTAGAATGGTAACATATTGGCCTACCTCCTTGAATTAGGATAGCCCCGTAGCATAATCACTGGTATATGTTTCTACATCAAAAGGAAGCTGCAAGTTAGGCAAAGCTAAAACATGATCATGACTAATCTTGTGTTTAAATGTCTCAAATGCATCTTATTGCTTCTTACCCCAAACAAAAACCTTACCACCCACTATCAGAGAATGTACATGTGGTGCTACAAAGGATAATTTCTTGATGAAATTCCTTAAATATTGAACTACACCAATAAAACTCCATGTCTTGGTCAAACTAGAACGTATACAACAATTCAAAATGACCTCTACATTAGCCGAATCAATTCTCCATCTCTAACCACGTGCCCCAAGAAGAAAAATTATTCTTGATAAAACTCACACTTCTTCTCATTCAACACTAACATATTCTCCTTTAAGACTTGCAAAACTTGATACAAATGGTTAATATGCTTATCAAAATTTCTACTAACAACAAGAATTGGATAACCATGTGGAGAAGTGATTAAGATATAATATAACATGCTTAATCA
The DNA here is from genome assembly GCA_019776745.2 of Taxus chinensis. Lineage (NCBI taxonomy): Eukaryota > Viridiplantae > Streptophyta > Pinopsida > Cupressales > Taxaceae > Taxus > Taxus chinensis. The sequence continues at coordinate 128,590,025 of CM034157.1, read as the reverse complement.
AATATTGTAATTGTTGTTTTAATTTGTTGGAATCCTTCAAGGAATGCTTATACAAACCAAGGTTTGGAATTGAACTATTGGGTAATAAATGTATCTCATCCTCGATAGGCATAACTGGGGGCAACCTTATATGGAAGACTTCCTTGAACTATTGTACCAACTCTCTCATCTACTTTTTCTCTTTGTGAGTAAACATGCTATAAGTGGTTTTAGAAGTGAAAATTTTCTGTTCTTGAATATCTCTCAAAAGGAGTGAGACAAATTTCCCACTAGCATTAATAAGATTCTTCGTTTCAGAGGCACTTACCAAAGATATCTTTGAATCTCCCTTGTAGGATAAAATGATGAAGCTCTTACCATCCTTCACAAAGTGGTATTGGTTAGCTCTCCTTGTGAAGATGGCATCCCTGATATATAAGTATGGGCTTCTAAACACTACACGACACACATCAAAAGGAACAAAATCCATGATAACTTCATAAAATAAATGTTTATTAACACCAAATATGATTTTGCATTGCTTGGTAACCTTGATTTCTATGCCCTTCTCCACCCAACCCAACAAGTAAGGGTTTGGATGATGATAAGTCTCTATTTTCATCTTATCAAATAACTCTTTACTTATCAAATTTGTTTACGAACAAGTATCGAAAAGAGTACCCACTTTAGCTTTCTTTAACGAATTTTAATATGAAATAGCTTAGTTATAGACACCCCTAAATTCACATACATATTCCTAGTATTATTCGAGTACATCCTAGTTCATATCCTTTTATGATTGATCAATTAAATTGATTAATCATGCACATTAAACCCCTTTGGATTATTTAAATTAATCTTTAATACACCTTTAGCTAGCTTGGTTGTCATTTATTAAATAAATGATTAATTACTTAATGTGCACATTATAGCTAATTATATTAGTTACCTAATTAAGAAAATACTCCTATTTTTCTAGTCAATTTCCACTTAGGTTCCCTTTGGACCCCACTTGGACTACACTTCCTCATCCCAGTCAACTCTACTTGGACTCCACTTCACCAATCTAGTCAACTACACTTCTAAAATCCTAGAAAGGTGGGGGTAATTAAATTGCACGTACAACCACCTTTCCGGATGTAATTTTTGCTAACTAAATCTATCTACTACCCCTTACTAGCATTTATCTTCCCAGAACCATTCAACTTTTCTCAATTACTATTTGTAGCATATACATTTAACCAACTAAAACCACTACTTAGGCTCTATAAAAGAGCATGTCTATCCCTTTACAAAGCATCTTAGATTATTTTAAGAAAATTGTGTTGATTTGTTTTCCAATATTTGCATATTGGAAGCTTTCCAAGGCCAAATCTATGTTCGTATCAATTTACATCCCCATTGGAAGGTCATTCAAGAGCACCCACAATCAATTACTTACAAGGTTACACAAGTTTAAAGGTTTCATACAACCTTATATGAGGTTTTCAAAGAAGAGATACACGAAGGTTTGCAATTGCATTTTGTTTGCCTTCCATTTAGTTGAGTTTTTCTCTATTTACATTCTGGCACAACAAAGAAATGGGAGCACTTAAAAAATGACAAAGTGAATGTCATCACAAGAATGGAATAAATGACGATGAGAAGCTCTGAATATCATGAAAGTGGAGATAAGAAACAAGGGGAAAGTGACTGATTAATGATCTCATATTAAAGCAAAGGGAATGCTTTAAAGAGAGAAGTGGAGAAATATTTGAAGAGGATGTCAACAATTCAACAATCCTTATATGAAAGAGCTTAGTAAGTTCATTTTTGTGAACACCATTACTACTACCCAAACATACCTCTCTATCGACAGAGGTACAACACATTATCTTATCTACCTCATCATTGCAATCTACTTTCTCCCCTTGGAGGACAACCATCACCTTTTTCTTTTTCTTCTTATTCTTGAAAAGGTGTAATTATGGGTGGATCTTCCAACATTTATCCTCATAATGAGTGTCAACATCATAATGACCACAAATCAATTTCAACGGGGCCTCCAAAGGCAATCCCGACATATCAAGGGCTAGGTGTGTTCTCAAAGATTCCTATGGTTCTATTGTCAAATTTGGTTCCTTCAAACTTAACTTGGGCACTTGTAATTTTGCAAAGGTAAAATATCTTCTCTTTGGCATCAAAATGGTCGTCCAACTTTGTTTTTATAAACTCATTATAGAAGGTGACTCCCAAGTCATTGTTCAAGCCATCAAAAAAGGTAACACTAATTCTTGGAGGCTCGACATTATAATCATTCATTGGATTTCCAAATTTGAGATTTGGGAAATCCACCACACATATAGGGAAAATATTTCAGTAGCAGATGCTTTGACCAAATATGGCACCTATCAAATTAATGATTATACTCTTTCTACCGAAGGAAAACAATGGGATTTTATGGAGGCTATTTTATCGCCTGATAAATGTTAAGGCTTCCCACATGTGTGATATGTCTTTTTTATTAGGGAATCACTCCTTTTTTATGGTAGGTGGCTTCCTTTTTCCCTTCATATCCATAAGACTTGAAACTAAACACCTAAGAGTTTCAAAGCTTTAAACTAACCTAACAAGAACCATCAAGATAAGAGCTTAGGGAGGCTAATTTCTTTAACATGCATATAACTTTGAAAACAATCAAACTAACATGCCTAAATCAATCTCTACTCTTTGAATGCTAACTTTGAAATGAACCTAAGAAGATCCTTAGCAATCAAATTTGATTGTTAGTATGATCTCAAGGTTTGAGAATGGAGTCTCACCAATAATGGCTACAAGACCATATGGTTCTCTCCATATTACTCAAGCTTGAGTTAATGGATGCACTATGAAGATATTAGCTCAATATAAATGGAGAAATGCTCAAGATCCTAAATGCCTATAGTTTATGCTAGAGGAGGAAAAGTGTTCTAAGAAATGATGAGGAGGAGGGTTCTATTTATAGGTTTCCCATTCCAAGAATGGTATGATTTTGGTGCATGTGGGACAAAAGGTAAGTCCAAAAAGCACTTTTAGCAAGTCAAAGCACTTTTTGACTAGGATTAGAAGCTAATTAATCTTTTAAGATTAATTAAGAATCCCAAGTAGGCTTAGGAAGCTTTCTGGGAGCATCTGGAGGAGGTTTTGATAGATTTTGGATGTTTTGGAAGTGAGAGTTAGCCAATAAGAAGGTTTATTGGTTAAATGCATGGTAGGAGGCTTAATCAATGTATAGTAGTTAATTAAGAGGAGTTTGAGGGGAAAATGAGCCTAATTGATGAAGTGTCATCAATTTGTGGGGAATAGAATAGTTAGTGCAATGTTAGTAATAAAATTTCTTTGATCAAATTATAGGTGTCTACATTTTCCCCTCTTTGGGGTGGCGTAAGCTACACCACTTCAAAGATAGTAGACAAGCATAGACAAATAAATTTTTGATGGAGTGGAAGAAAAATTAATAGAGTGAAGGATGCCCCCTCGAGTGTCGATGGGGTGATGAAAGAGGTCGATCGACGATTGAAAAGATGAAGGAAAAGATACCAAAGAAGATTTCCCCATTAAGGGGGGAAGATGCTCTCTAGTAAGAAGAGCATAATAGTGTGAAGAGAAGAAAGGAAGCCATATTAGTCTTGTTGATACTTAATGCATTTTATACCAATAGACCCATGAAATCTGTAATTCTCTAGCTTTCATTTGAAGATTTCTCATCTTCCACGTCATACTGAATAACCGAGTTGAAGGGAGCCCCTCTTGTTGATACGGCGAGACACCAAATATTTTAGATTTATATTGAGAGTGTGTGCATGAATGTAGAGGAAGAATGGCGAAGCTGAGTGCGATGGAGAGAAAAAAGGTATATAGAAGAGAATAAGTATGAGGAAGGGGGATTGAGCTAACATCCATCCAGTGCCTTTTAAACAACTTTATTTTCATCATATTGCTAGTGATCTTCATCATCGGTCCTTATTAAAAATGTAAGCATACGACAGAAGTGTAGAATGACATGAAAAATCCATAGTACAAACAAATTTCCATTGCTAAAACACCAACTCCATGCAACATACAAAATGCAATGCAATACGAGAAAGTAAACAAGCCAACCTAACAGGGAAACAAGTACAAACACACATACTTAAACCAACAACGTTTAAGATAGTTACACAAATGTTTTGTTATCGAGCTGCAGTTCCCAAATGTTCATGTGTAACGATAGGGGTTAAAAGTGGTGCCCCAAGAAAGGATACATGCAAGGGGAAATATGGTGGACACAGGGGTCCAATGAAAAAGCATTGTGCACTACGAAACAGTACCAGGCAACTCGTTGTGCCAAGATAGTACAGACGAAGCAAGCAGACCAACTTTGTTAATGGGGTAGATCCAAATGATCCGCGATTCATTGTTACAGAAACAAGTGAAAATGCAAGCAAGATATAATTTGAATACAATGCATTTGACACAAATTTCAGCTGTGTACCAACATTTTACCAATTTTTGCAAATTTTTGAATTTTTACGATTTTTTGGATTTTTAATGATTTTTTACCATTTTTTTTGAAAATATTGATATTTTAATTTTCTAGTGATTTTTGGTTTTTTCCAGAAGAAATTAGATGAGGGAAGATCACCTGAAAGCAAGAAAAATTCCCCAGGGAGAAGAAATGGGTGCCAGGTAGCAAAAATATGCCCCGACGGGACAAAAATGGGAAAAAAATGATCATTTATTAAAAATAAATATCGCGGTGAGCAATAGAGGAAGTTAGAATGATCACAGAGGGTAAATCACACCTCTCGGCCATCACAGTGTGTGAAAATGCATCAAAAAGGGTCAAAATGACCACATATACCCCTCTCGAGGGGTAAATCATCACGAGTAATTCATTTGTTACTGAGCCCTTACCAAATTACTATTGACCTTTTCTCTGACCCTGGAGAGAGATGACATGAGTTCAGAGGCGTACGAGGTGAGAAGACATAGTCTGAGAGTACATGTGGATGCCCAACGATGGACCCTACATGAGTACCCTATCCATCTTTATTTTATTAGCATTTAATGTCATTTATTAGGCATTTTAGGGGGGCGATAACGTATGTGCACGCCTTAGGGGCACGCATGCATCATTGGGCACATGGCATTGTGTAGGGCATATGGGATGGGTGCATGTGTTGGGGTGCATGTGTTGTTATAAGGTGCATGGGGCTTGAGGTCAAATGGGCAGTGCACATATTGTGTGGGTGCATATGTAGTTAGGGGCACATATGCACTGGGAGGGTTAGGTCAAATACACGTGGGTGCAAGTGTTCAAAGGGTGCACATGTGTCGTGGATAGGGGGCATGTGCTAGGGAAAGGGGGGAAAATAGTTGCATGTGTGCATGCACTAGGATGAGTGTGCAAGTGCTGGAAAGGGGGCGTATGTGTGCTAGGCATGCACATACACTAACAAGGGCATGCATGCATCATTAGGGGGGCGCATGCATGGAAGATGGGTTTTGGGAACACTTAGAATAAACAATGAAACTATTAAAAGAATATAGGGATGAATAGGCCAAGTGTTAGATGAATTTATATAGAAGAAAGTATAATAAGTGTGTTGTTTGATCTTGTAGATGCAGCTACCTGCCTTACAGACATAGGAGCAACATGGACGGTTGGCCAACTTTGAGGAGACCTTCTCGCAACATAAGACGTCCTATTTGGACATCACCCTATATACTACAGGGCTTAGCTACGTGGTGCAGATGCCACATATCACCTTGGACCACAACCTCCTTATAACCTTAGTTGAGAGGTGGCATAACGAGAGCCAGTGTTTCAGGCTCCTGACTGGCGAGATGACTATTACACTTGAGGATGTTTGGAGGATTTTGTGAGTGTCGATCCAGGGCCACTTGATAGAGTATGAGGATGATGAGGCACATATTATAGATAGCTTGATTGAGCTCTTTGGTGTAGATGAGATACCTCGACAGGGTATGACAGTACAGATGCATCAGTGTTTCACAGATCTGAGGTTATCATGTGTACCAGTGTATCTCATGACACTTGTCAGTGGCATTCTACTTACTGACAAGATGGGTACATCATTTCCCTTAGGCCTGATTGGTGTGATTCGAGGCTTGATCAGAGGAGAGTGTTATTGTTGGGGATAGTGTGTGCTTGCACATCTATACTGGGACTTGCATTTGATTACCTACCGCAGTCAGAAGACCGTGGGTCCAACGACCTTACTACAGATATGGGCCTGGGACCATATAGCTATTGGTCGCTGCAGGAGCATTACAAGCTCGGCCATGATGAGCCTTCAGTCTTTGGTTGGGATCCCTCTGGTGATGATGTGTGTGGACACATGGGGGATACTTATTTCTATCATCATGCCTTTGATGATATTCAGTTGCAGATGATTGTATGGAGACCTTATAGACACTATCAGTGGCTAGAGGATCCAGTGGAGCTCAACCTTGCCTTAGTGGAGCATTTTCTCATTGGGAGCCATGGATATATTATGGAGTATTACAGAGTGGATCAGGCACAACGACAGTTTGGTGTTGTTCAGGATGTTCCCAGGCCAGAGATGTGGTATGCACGCCACCCAAGAGACTTTTGACATTGGGCCTCTGATCAGGACACAACAAGCTCGAGACAACTTTGAGTAGATGGTTCCACTGGCATGGGCACCATTGCGGCAGATTATGGATCCAGGGACCACAATGGCCTATGCTATTTGGTATACTACAATGCTACCAAGGTGATTTAACTATCCCTCAGGCTGCATGGGACACAGGAGTGTGGCCACCACCAGAGCATCAACCTCGTAGAGGGAGAGGACAAAGGGGCCAACAGGGTAGTGATAGTGATGATGGGAGTGATGATGATGGATCTGATGGATATGGTGAGATGGATGGGATGGAGATGGGGGAACCAGACAGGGACAGGTTCATATACATACATGTACATGCATAGATTCAGATGCCCCAGGTGGGTATACAGGTTGGGTTCATGTTCCTTTACAATAGTAGGTTCCTCACAGGGACATGTACATAGCCTCCACAACAGGCTCCCATTGTTAGCCCACCACATAGCCCAGTAGGAGGTGGAGGAGATCAGATCCATACATGGTGTAGGGGAGTTAGTTGTGTTGTGGAAGAAGTTACAATAGGTGGTAGCTCTATTCAGCTCTAGGTCACCATAGAGAGAGATTGGGTCATTACAGAGAGGGATTAGGTAGTGACAGAGAGGGCACAACTACAGGCTGAGAGAGATCAGTTGGTTGCATAGCAGGAACATGTATAGGTAGTTATAGTGGAGTGAGATCAGCTCCAGAACAGAGCGAGTACAGGCTCAGGCTGTGGTGGCCAAGCTTTCAGAGGAGGTTGCTTCTCTACGTCAGTCTATCGGTGCTTCTACCACACCTCAGGTTTATATGGATATGGCTGTAGCCATTGGAGAGGCTGCATACTATAAATCCTTGTATTATGATGTCGTTCCAGAGGGTTAGAGAGCTCCAACATTTAGTTAGCAGGCCATGAGTAGGAGTGCCTCATAGTTACACAGGGAACCTCCATCAGCCAGATCAGTGGAGCAGCCCACCAGTAGGTCAGCAGGTACAGTAGGTCATGTAGGTCCATCACACCACCACCAAGTGGTAGGTAGATAGTCCACATGAGGGAGAGAGTCAGTCATGACTCTGTTTTTATTTGATGTATTTACAGATGTATGTTTTTTTGATGTATGCCTCGATATGAAGGCACATTTTTGATCGATGTATATGTATTATTTTTGGCTATGCCTCACTATGAAGGCACATTTTTTATCGATGCCCATGATGGCATACCATGTATCTGATGATTATGTATAGAGACACATTGTATATGGACATTGATATTTTGACAGAAATATATATATAATGATGATGATTATGGACTTTATTTATGATGTTTATGATTGTATCACATGTTCTTGATTTATGAGATAACATTTAGATGATATTGCATGTTTTATGAGATACTTCATGTTCTACTTATCACATTTTGTGTATGAGATAGCATAGATGATATCATGTTGTTTTGCATGTGATACTTATGATTGTCCACATTTTTATTATGGTCTATGTTTGAGGGGGGGACAGAAGGCGGTCCCTCTTGCCCCTCTTGGTGATATTATATGATGTTAGCTTAGCATACATGTTTAATTTTCATGTTCATGATGATGTAGCTTAGTGTTTTATTAATATATGATGTATAGATGTGATGATAGATGATATGATAATGACAACAAACTGTACAAGAAAAACAACAAGCACAACTTAATCAAATCTAATTAAACAACACAACTATATACAAGTATGCAAAATAAGATGAACTCAATGCAATGCACAAAAGATTAAAGTAACACTTAATCTAAGTAAGAAAATGAATTCAATTTAAAGCACACAAGATGAAAAAATAATGCAATCAAAACTATACAAACCAACAACTAAAAGTAAGCAAACTACTACTTTGTTTTTGTGGGACAATTTTGAAACATTTTTTTTTTTTGTTGTTTTTGGTGTTATCTTGAGACAATTTTCAAGGCTATTGTTCACATTTTTTTGGGATTTTTGTAAAAAATGTTATATTGTTTTTTAGTTTCATCCCTAAAAGGGTTTTTCAAATGTTTAGGGTTTTTTTCAAATTTATACGAATGTTTTTTGTGATTTTATAAGGTTTTCCAAAGCTATGGACAGAAAACAAAGAAGCGTGGATGCCCCCAGTGGTAGATGGGAATATACAAAGGCAGAATGCCATGCATGTATGTGCAAGAAGGTGAAAATGTGAAGGTTCCCCCAGCATGAGATGGGAATGTACAAAGGTGATCCTTCACATATATACAAGAATAGATCAGCCAGATCAAGGCCACAAAGATAGGTTCAAAAGGATCTCAAACTTAGGAAAACCTAGCCCTAAATTAAAGCAAGTGTACTCCTTCTAGATATGAGATATGCTTGTGAACAATGGATCCTCCCAAGGTGCCAAAACTAGTTTTCACCAAGGGACCTGTCCAATGTGCCACAATTGCATGGTTTTCACAGTTGGATGACCTGTTTTCTTTTTACTTTTTCTTGCTTTTTTGATTTTTTTTTGCTTTTTTTCTTTTTTTTTTTGAGGAACTACATACTCAAGCATAGAACCACTTGAGATGTATTGTGTTCATGGGTTCCTTTAGTTCCTCACCATCTGAGTGAGCCAGTTTGTATGCCCCTGAACCATACTTAGTGACCACCACATATGGTCCTAACCAGTTGGGCTCAAACTTTCCTTTCTTTTCCCAATCCTTGGTGGTGTTGAACTGATTTTCTTTGAGTACTAGATCTCCTACCTCAATATTTTTTTGTAGCCTCATGACACTCAATTCTGATATACCTTTAAGTGATTAAGTTCCTACATGTGTTTCTCATCTAGTAGCTCCAACTCTGCTAGTCGAGCCACTCGGTAATCTTCATCCTTATCCAGATAGTCCCAGAGAGATATTCTCAGGGAAGGAAGCTCAATCTCCAATGGTATGATGGCCTCAGTGCCAAAGACTAGTGAGTAGGGTGTAGCACCAGTAGGAGTGTGGATGGAGGTTCTATAAGCCCAGAGGGTGGGATGGATTTGTAAGTGCCAATTACGACCTGTTTTACTTACCATATTTTCCATTATGTGAACAAGTGTTTTGTTAGTGGCCTCTTCTTGTCCATTACCTTGAGGGTAATAGGGAGTGGACCACTTTAAATGGATTTGGAAGCATTGACATAACGCTTTAACTGTCTTGTTCTTGAAATACTTACCATTGTCTGCTACAATGGTGGAGGGGATGTCCATAATGGCAGATGAGGTGGTTCATGATGAATTTTGAAATTTGTGCACCGGTAACATATGTAAGAGGCACAACCTCTACCCATTTTTTGAAATACTCGGTGGCAGTTATGATATGTGTATGGCCATCTGAGGATGTAGGAGTGAGCTTCCCTATGAGATCTAATCCCCATTTTGAAAATGGCCATGGTGTTGTAATTGGCTGCAAAGCTTGTGCTGGTGCATGAATCAGGTTTCCATACTTCTGAAAAAGTTCACACTTCTTGACATAGTTGCAACAATTTACTTCCATGGTAGGCCAATAGTAACCTACTCTTAGTAGTTTCTTAGTGAGCACCATTCCGACTTGTGTGTGCTCCACAAAAATCCTTCATGTACCTCTTTGATTTCTTGATGACTCGGTCAAATCAAGACAACATAGTAGATTCCCATCATAGCCTCGATGATAAAGGGTGCCTCCTAGGAGGGTATAATGGGCTATACAGTGGATAAGGGATCTTTTCTCAGTGTGGGAAATATTAAAGGAAAGGTATTGTCTTGTAGGTAATTGAATATGGGCTCATACCAGGGGAGAAAGGACCAACAACTTCACATACCAGACATGATTCTGGCATGTCATATGCAGGCTCTCACAGATGTTCCACAAAGAAAGGCATTTTATTTGCTAGAGGTGGAATGTGAAGAAAAGCTCCGATTGTGGCCATGGCATCTACTTATCAATTATATGCCCTTGGCATCTATTCAAAATAAATACGTATAAAATATTCCTTGAGAGTCTCAACCATCTTCTTGTATGGGATGAGCTTGTCATCCTTGACCTTATATTCATCATTGACTTGTTTGATGATTAATTGTGAATCACCAAAGACTCTTAGTTGTCTGATATTCCATTTGATAGCAATTTTCAAACCAAAATGAGTGCTTCATACTCTGCTATGTTATTAGTACATGGAAAACTCAGTTGAAAGCATGTGGGATGAAGTCTCCTGTTGGTGTGATAAGTACCACACTAGCTCCTGAACCATGGTAATTGAAAGATCCATCAAAGTGCATCTGCCACATGACAAATTCCTCAATGTACATCATAGAGGCATCTGGCAGATCCAAACACAATGGTTCCATTCCTGGTAGGGGAGCTTCAACTAGTTGATCTACAAGCACCTATCCTTTGAGTGATTTCTGGTTTACAAATTCAATATCAAACTCACTTAGGAGGATGATCCAATTAGCCATCCATCTAGTGAGCATTGGTTTAGATAGAAGGTATTTCAAAGGGTCAACTTTGGAAATGAGCTTGGTTTTTTTATTAAGTAGATAGTGGAAAAGCTTTTGAAATACAAATACCACAACTAAGCACACTTTTTCAATTTGTGGGTAATTCAGCTCATAGGCAATCAAAGTGCTAAGGTAATAAACCACCCTCTCTTTCTGGCTAAGGTCATATTGGGAAAGTAGTGCACCAATAACTAATTGGGTAGCTGAAATGTATAATAACACGGGTTCGCCTGGGGTAGGTGGCATGAGAACAAGGAGGAAGCTAGTTAGATATTTTTTAAGCAACTTCAAAGGCCTTTTGACATTCAGGACCCCAATTGAAGGTAACATCTTTCTTGAGTAGATGTGTGAAAGGATGGCACTTATCCACAAGTTGTGAAATGAATCAGGTGGATTTCCTGAATTTTACCTTGTAAGCTTACGTAGCTGCTTAAGGTTCTTTGGTGGAGGCATCTCATTGATAGCTGCAACTTTAGCAAGGATCTACCTCAATCCCTCTTCTTGAAACAATGAAACCCAATAATTTTCCTGATTGTATGCTAAAGATGCATTTCCTAGGATTCAATATTACTTTGTAGTCTTAGAGGCATTGAAAAGATATACCTCAGCACTTTTGGGTGCTCTTCTCTAGTTCTGGACTTTCCCAAGATATCATCCACATAGTCCTCCATGATGTCATTCATCATGTCATGGAAGATGACTATCATTTCTCTTTGATAAGTGGCTCTGGCATTCTTGAGACCGAAAGGCATCACTTAGTAGCAAAATTGTTCCCCCAATGGCTTGTGAAGGTAGTTTTATGATGATCTTCCTTTACGATCTTTATCTGGTTATAGCCTGAAAATCTGTCCATGAGGGACAACATCTCATAACCCACGGTTGAATCAACAATCATGTCAATGTTAGGAAAAGGAAAATCATCTTTAGGGCATGCTTTATTAATATCCCTGAATTCTGTGCAGATTCAGATACCAACTAGTTTCTTTTGTACTGGCACTATGTTTGATATCCATTTTGAATAGTCAATAGGTCTGATAAAACCTACTGCCAATAGCTTCTCTAGTTCTTCTTTAACTAGAAGTGCAACACGTGGGTACATCTTTCTCATCTTTTATTTGATAGGTTTGGCATCTGGGTGCACAACAAGGTTATGCACAACTAAGGTTGGGTCCAAACCTGGCATATCTATGTAAGACCACACAAATATGTCTACAAATTCTCTTAGCAGCATCACAAATTTTTTCTACTCATGTGCCGAGAGTGAAGCTCTAAGCTGTACTATTTTTGGATCCTCACCGATGTTAACATCTGATAGTCTCCTCAACCAACATTTTAGATGTAATAATTCATACCCTTGTCACTGTAGGTTTTTTTGTTAGGAGACAAGGGATCAAATATGTGCAGAAAAATCCCACACATAATCGCAATAGTAGAATACTAATATGCATAATAATATCACATATTTGAAATAAAAGTGTAGAAAATAAAAGAACACAACACAACAGAGACATTATTTAATGTGGTTTAACCAATTTGGGCTACATCCACCAAGGATCACTTTCTCAAATTTTATTACAGGCCACCTCTTTCTCTTAATACAATACCCAAATATTTTTGCAACTATACTCAACCAACTCTACTTGAATTCGCACTTGAACTCACACACATCTACAATGTTTCTTCAACACTTACCATATGCACAAAAATCACATCAATAGACAATTGCTTAAGCTATTTTTACAATACCGTGGGTACCAAAACCATGGGAAAAAATCTTCCCATAAACCTATGGGTCAAAATATCACCGTGCATATGAGAAGAGCATGTATCCCGAGATATCGAGCAACATTTTTTAAGGCCAAAAAAAAATATCTTAAACCAACCAACCCAAATATCTTAGGAAACAAGGGATAAATGCACCCTGGAACAATCCTCACATAAAATCAAAATGAGTAGAAATTAATAAGCAAAAAATTGTGGAGAGTTTATAGTACTTTTAGTGTATAGTATTCAACACTTCCATACATGAAAACATGGGCTCCACAACATAAAAATCTCCCACTTGGAGAATATTTTTCATATGAGAAAGCTGTCTCAACCCTTCACTTTCGTATGTGAATACCAACAAAAGGTGAACATAGCTTCATTTTCTCCCTTGTGACCACCTTAGTCATCGTGTATGCAGGATTCTGACTAGTATGAACCTTCTCCAGCTTCAAATTCTCTTCCTCCAAAGTTGTCCTAATGAAATGGTACCTTAACTATATGTGCTTCATCCTAGAGTGAAAAGCAGAGTTCTTAGCTAGCTGTATAGCACTCTGACTATCATTATGCAGCTTCCATTCCTCATGTTTATGCCCAAACTCCTTAAGAAATTGTTATAACCAAATCATCTCTTTTTTTTCCTTTGTGGCAGCAACATACTCAACATTTTTGGTTCAACAATCCACAAGATTCTGTAGTCATGAAATCCATCTCACTGTTGTCCCACCTACAATGTAAATATAACCTGTAGTGCTCCTTTTGTTGTCTACATCTCCAGCCATATCTGAATCTACATAACTACACAAATTGATGTCTGATCCACTGTAGCACAAAACATTTCCCTTGGTTCCTCTCAAGTACTGAAGGATCCACTTTATTGTATGTCAGTGATCTTTACCTAGAACACTCATAAATATACTCACTTCTCCCACTGCATGGGAAATATCATGCCTAGTGCACACCATGACATACATCAAACTACCAACCACTAATGAGTAAGGTACCTTGGACGTCTAGTTTCTCTCCTGCTCTTCTTAGGACACAACTCCTTTGATAACTTGAAATGGCCTACCAAAGGATTCCCAACCGGTTTAGTATTCTGTATATTAAACCTCTCCAAGACCTTCTTAATGTAATCTTCATGAGATAAAGTTATCTTTTGTTCCTTCCTATCCTGAGATATTCTCATACCAAGGATTTTTTTCGTGCCCCCAAATCCTTCATAGAAAAGGATTCACTTAGTTGCTTCTTGAGTAATTTTATTTCTTGTATGTTTTTCTTACAACCAAAATGTCATCCACATACAAGCACATGATAATATAACTTCCATCCTGAAATTTTTATACATACATGCAATGGTCAGAATGACATCTAATACAATATTTCTCCATCATGAATCTATCAAATTTCTTATACCATTGATGTGGATCTTATTTCAGGCCATACAAGCTCTTCTTCATTTTGCACACCATATCCTCTTTACCTTTGACCTCGTAGCCCTCTGTAGATCCTCCTCTGAATCACCATAGGTAAATGTGGTCTTTACATCTAGCTACTCTAAGTGCAATTATTTTTCTTCCAATATTCCAAGAACAATTCTAATTGAAGTCATTTTTACTACAAGAGAAAAAATTTCCTCAAAATCTATACCTTTTTTCTATGTGTAAACCCCTTGACCACCAAACAATCCTTGTATCTTTTCTTTCCTCCTTCCTCTTTAAATATTGTACAACCAATTGTTCTTCCAATTCTCTTTTGCCTTCGAGTAGCTTTACCAAATCCCAATTTCTAGTTCTCCACGAGAGCCTAATGCCCCTCATCCATGGCTTGCTCCCACATCTTCCTAGAACCTACCTGTATTGCTTCATCAAATATCTCTATGGCTCTCCACTATCAATGAATAATAAATAATTAAGAGAAGGAGAAAAATGTTTCAGGTGATCTTCTTACCCTAGAATACCTCATCAATATAGGATTTTGGGGTTCCTGTTGAGTAGGTTCCCGAACTAATTCATGTGTCACTTTTCCATTCAGAAAGATCCTCTACCCCTGCATAATCTTTCCTAGTATTCTTCCTTATGCTTTCCTGTAACTATTTATTATACATTACTTTATCATTAAATACCACATCCCTAGATTGAATTATTTTATTGTCCTTAATACTCCAACATTTATATCCAAAGTCATCACCACCATAACTAATTAAATTTCATTTATCTGATTTAGCATCTAACGTGGTCCTATAATCCATTGTCAATATAGACAAACACCTCACATCCAAAGACTCTAAGAAATGTGATAATCAACTTTCTTACCAGACAAAGCCTCCTCATGTATGCCTTTATCTAGGGCACTTGAGGGTCCTCTATTTATCAAGTACATATTTGTGCTTACCACTTCTTCCCAAAAAGAAAGAGGCAGTCCCACATGTAACCTCATACTCCTAGCTCATTCCATTATTATTCATGTTCATCCTTATCTGACACCCCCATTCTGTTGCGGAGTTCATAGAAACAAAATTTTACTTGTGGATTCCATTATTATAGAACAATAATCATCTTACATCATTGTCTCCAATACTCCCCTTCATTATTTGACCCGAGAAATTTTACCTTAAGACCCTGTTTCATTCTCTAACAAGGCTTTCCATTTAACAAAAGTGTCAAATACATCAGATTTGTTTCTAATACAATATACCCAAAATTTCCTTGGTGGATCATCAATAAAACTAACATAAGTAACTATGAACCCCCAAAAGATGATAACCTGAGTCGGCCCCCCACACATGAGAATGTACTAGCTCCAACTTAATCTCTTTCTTCGTAGATCTAACCTTGAGAAAATTTACTCACTTATGTTTCCCATACATAAAGTTCTTAAAGATACTCCAAACCTATTTATGTATATCCAAGAAAATTATTATTTATGATCTGTATGCCCTTATGGCACATATGACTAAGCCTATAGTGCCACAATGTTCTATCTGCATCTGAAGCCACAAGATTATAAGCATTAGTGCTATAAGTGGTTAAATACAAGGTTCCAACCTTCTTAACTCTTTCCACCACAAGAGCACCCTTGGTAACCTTCCAATAGTCCACTGTAAATATCATAGTATAACCATCACTTCCGAACTGGCCCGCCGATATCAAATTTCATCTTAAAGCATTCACATGTCTGACATCCTTCAATAATCATGTATTCCCATTCTACATCTTAACCGAACAGAACCTTTTCTAACTATGTTGCAAGGATCATCATCACCAAGAAAAACATGCCCAAAATCCCCTTGAATATAATCAACAAAATAATGCCTATGTGGAGTAGCATGGAAAGAAGCCTCTGAATCTAAAACCCAAGATTCAACAATATTGTGTAAAGAAAGAATCAAAACATCCTGACATACATTACCCGTTGCCATATTTGGCTCCTTGTTTTCTTCCTGTTGTTTTTTCTTTTCCCAAAGCTCCCAACAATCCTTCTTTGTATGCCCAGACTTTCCACGATGCTAGCATACTATCTTGCTTTTCGATTTTGACCTTACCTGATCTTTCGATTTTCCACGGCTTCCTCTATTCTTCTATCTCCCTCTAGTTTTCACTGTCAAAACATTCCCTGCAGTAGAAGATTCCCCAAATCTTTTTCTTTGCATTTCCTCGCTTAGAATCACCCCTACAACATCCTCAAACTTCAACTTTGAGTTTTCTGGAACCGAGTTACTTACCACCATTACCATGCTATTCCCATTCTCAGGTAAAGAGCACAAAATTAATAAAGCCCTAACTTTCTCATCAAATTCTATTGTAACCGAAGCTAGCATATTTACAACCGTAATAAAATCATTTAAATGATTTGTTGTTGAACCATTCTCAAACATCTTCATATTAAACAAATTTTTTATTAAAATATCTTATTAGAGGCAGAGGGTTTTTTATACAACTTCCCTAATGCATCCATAAGTTATTTTGTAGTCTTTTCCTTTGAAACATTAAATAAGACTGAAGATGTAAGACATAGCCAGATCATTCCAAGTGCCTTCCTATCCAGAAAATCCCATTCCACATTTTTCATACTCAAGGGTTTGTTCCCTTTCTCAGACATTGGAATATAAAGATCCTTTTGATAAAGGTAATCTTCCATCTGCATGTTGAATTTATCAACCCTTGATCTTCCATTATAGCTCCCACTCAAGCTAAAACTCTCCCTGTGATTCAATAATTCAACAAACCAAACCAGACTTTGATACCAATTGTTTGGAAATAAGGGATAAAATATGTGGAACAATCCCTCACAGAATCGCGATAGTAGAAACTAATATGCAGAAAATATTACAGATCTCAAATAAAAGTGCAGAATAAAAATAACACAACATAAAGAGACAATATTTAGCATGGTTCACCCAATTTGGGCTATGTCCACCAATAATCACTTGCTCATAGTTTATTACAAGCCACCGCTCTCTCAATACAATACCCATATCTGTTTAGAGCTATGCTCAACAAACTCTACAGAATTCACACCTGAATTCAGACACATCTGCAATGTTATATCAACCCTACCATATGCACAAAACCACATAAATAGGCAACTGCTCAAGCAGTTTTACAATACCATGGGTACCAAAACCATGGGTCAAAACCATCCCATGTGGGTCAACTATCTTTTCCATTGATTTTTTTGTTTGTTTGTCCACAAGCGCCTCAAAGAGGTTTCACTATGGGACTTCAACTTATTCTTTTTGCAAGGCTTTTCTGTAGGAATTTTTCCCTTGCCTATTATTTTTTTCTTAAGTGACCACACAACTCTACCTCTTCCCCAAAGTATGCACATGCATTCAGATTGATGGAGAAACCCTTTTTATGGTCACTGATCAAAATGGCGTCCTGAATACCCATGAAATCTACGATTACCTCATCATTTTCAAAGAAATCAACTGGCACATGAATTTTTTGGCCCCAATCAATGAGGTTGGGATATACAAGGGTAATTTGGAAATTGGCTTGGGAATTGGACTGGGAAAGGGTAAAGATGGCGGAATCCAGGAAAAGGTTGGTAGAGGCAAGGTCCTCGTACATGTTACAATAGGAATCCATGTCATTTTCCAAATGAGGAAAATTTTCCTCACATTCCGAAGAGGTGTCATCAATTTCCAAGGGTGGAGCCTTATGAGGCTTAATGCCAAGGTTGTGTTTATTTTATTTTCGAGGGGGGATTGGGATAGGCTCTAGTCTACCTTGTGCATTTGTGCTGCACCCAAATCCCTGATAGCCCATGGTGTACATCATTTTGTGTGCTTTGGTGTATTCTAGAGCTTGGTGACATGCAACTTTTGTTCCTTCAAGGATCCAACTTGTAGGTGTATCCAACATTTTCTCATCTGACAAAAGGCCATGAGGAACAAACTTCTCAAAGGGACTAGGACAACTATCCTGAGGGCTTGTGAACAGAAAATTAGGCCTACCACGTGTTATAGGTGATCGCGAGAGGTTGGAGACCAAAAGGGCCTGTTGAAGCTTGAAATCCTTCACTTGGGCCATATGATCCAACCTTTAGCTCCCATGAGGCAAAGGGAGAGAGTGACGAGGAAGGATCTTTATTATCAGCCTACAATGTGTCAGGATCAACTCAAGCTTTTAGAGCTTCTGTTTGTAATGGTATAACAATGTCCACTGAAGGACATTCATATGCTACTCGATAAAAACTATGTAACGCTCTACAATGCGCAAATGGCTCAGGATCTCCTAGGATGGTGATCATCTATCTCCATGATACAACTTAATACATTGGTGAAAAGTGGAGGGTACAACTTGCATGGCATGGATCCATGGGTGACCCAAGAGCATATTATAAGGAAGATCCAGATCAAGGACATGGAACTTCGTGTCGTGATTTTTTGGCCCTACTTCCATAGGTAACACAATGGTACCAGTTGATTCATGCTCCTCATTATCATAAGTTGTGATTGTGATTATGTGAGAATCTAGATCTACTTCTTGTGTGCCCTAGCTGTCTGACTAGCTTCAAGGTACAAATATTTAAACCAGACCCATTATCCATAAGCACTCTTTTAATCTTTCTATGAGTGACAAATACCTCAATGTATAGGGGTAAATTGTGCATGTGATTATTAAGTGGGACTTCACTCTGGTCAAAGGAAATGCAGACATTAAGAGCAAGGTTTGTGACCATGGCTTAGAGGTGTGAAGGATCGACATCCATTGACACTCCTGACCCTTGAAGGGTTTTATAAAGGATATCCTTATGAGAGTTTGATATCTTGAGAAGGTCTAAGATTGAAATCTTAGTTGTGGTTTTCTCAAGTTGATCTAACAAATCATATTGAATTTTCTGAGGCATAGGTAAAGGAGGTTCTGGGATCACTAGATGAGTGGGTTGTGTTGCCATGGTGTAATCATTGCTAATGATTCTGATGGTATTTACTTCCTCATTGGATGAATGAATACAACCTATGAGTGAATCAAAGGGATTATCAGCTGAGGTATACACATAATTTGTAGCTCTATAGTCATCAGATGACTGACCTTGATCCAGATTTTTTGTTCCTTGTTTATTATGATTAGGAAAGGGTTGTTTAAAGATTCCCATTTTTCCATTAGGCCCTTTCCCTGATTTAGGTGAGTCCACTTCAATCTTCCCATCCTCAATGAGGTCTTGAATAAAGTGTCTCAGTTTTAAACATTTATCTGTTTTGTGTCCCTTGACACGATGAAAATCACAGTAGTCATGATCTCTATACCATCCTGGTTTGGGCGCATCATCTGCATAAGGCACCGTGGTCAGATATTGAACCATGTTCACCACCTCTAATTGTCTCAAAATCATGGATAATGAGTCTGTAAGGGGAGTGAACACCCATCGTTTGATTGGATTTTGACTAGGTCCTTTGGTAAGTTTTAAAAGAGGACCACTTTGAACTGTTTGAACTCGTTTAGAATCGGTGATGCCATCTCCTACCACGTTCTTGTTTTTTTGAAGAACTTAGGCTTGTCCGTGGGTTTTGACTCTTGTCTGTCCTTTGAAAAGGGTTTTATTGTTCCCTTTGCTATTAAAGCCTTCTCAATTTGGCTTCCTTTCTCGATAACTTCCTCGAAGTTAGTGACACAGTGCATTTGTAAGTGAAACAAAATGTCTATATTCAAATTGGGCATGAAGATACTAACCAATTATTTCTCAGGAACTACACAAGGGAAGCAGCTAGCTAGCCCTCGCCATCATTGTAAGAAACTGGTGAAAGTTTCATTTGGTCTCTATTTAGAACTACATAGATCTAACATGGTTACATCATTCTCCATATTGAATGAGAAGTGACACACAAATTTCTCTGCTAGCATGGGCCATGTGATTATTGACCCTTTGGTAAATGAAGGAACCATTCCAATGCTTGTCCTCCTAAACTACGAGGGAACAAACATATGAGGTAATTGTCACTATAGGCTACTTCTTGGCAAGCCATGTAAAAGTCTTTGATGTGATCACGAGGATCACCTTTTCCTTTATATTTATCAAATTTTGGACAATCAAACTTTTTTGGAAATGGTGTTCACAACATGTCTCTTTCAAAAGGATAAGGACATAGCTCCTCATACTGATACTTTTTGCTATGGCCTACGTTACTTTCTTGAAGGGTCGTAAGCATGTTCTTCATTGATTGTAACTCTTGCGTAAAGAGTTTCTCTTTTGTAGGAGAAGATGGTCTAAGCACTCAAATTTTCTTGAAGGCTTCATCTTCTTGAGGTTCAGTATAAAGTTCACTAACCTTAGTCCTAGGTTTCTCTTGATGTGTACCCTTGCTTGGGTTCTTACTTACAAAAGAAGCTAAGTTTGTTAGTTGTTGGCTAAGGGTTTGTATTTGATTTTGTATAGTGACTTCCTCATTTTGAGGGTCCTCTTCATCATCATTTTGAGGAGGAGGTAACTCCTCATGTTCACATTCTACCCTAACCTTGCGATGGATTTTAAGGGGTGGTGGTCGAGAACCACCTTTTTGTCTTGATGTTTCACCTTCAATGTTGGTACCGGAGGTAGAAGTGTGTCTTCCCTCAATGCTATCATCCATGTTAGTGAGGGGAGGTCTTTGTGTTTCTTCTTCTTTCCTATTAGTATCTTGGCTAGGGGCTTCTCGTTCTTGTGGCACTGTGGCACCTAGCTCTAAAACTCATGCAAGCACTCAATCTCTATTTCGGAATAGGAAGTCGTCAAAGTGAGTGACATCAATGTTGTCGATATCTTGAAATGAATCACTCTCGTCTCCACTATGATCAACCAACCCATCTGTTTCCTTTACTTTGGAGAAGAGGGGACCTAAATTGTGACCCAAAAAAGGATTTAACTCTCGTTTCTTGGATTCCATTGTCATGATATGGACCGTTGTGAGTTTTGTTTACACAAGGTTTTGTCTAGTGTAATCAAGGGTATAACAAACCTAAGTGTAATGTGTAACTATTTGTTTTACGGTCTCAAAGTATGTCAATAAATGGACCAAAGAATAATGAATCAATCAAGTCTATGAGTTTGATAACACGTAAGGAACAATCATGCAAGTTTTGACAAACCAATCAATCAACAAAAAACTACACCCTATGCTAATGTTTCCAAAGATAGTTTGGCAATATATGATCAACTCAATGTCAATACTTATGTCAAGTTCAAGATGAACAAGGCATAAGTATTACCAAGGGGTTGATGTGATCTCCAATCAAAGGATACTTATGATGAGTTTAGAGACAAGAAAGACCCAAACCCTAAAACAAATGGAGGTTACGTATGTGAGCCACATAAAAATACTACTAGGATACGTTACCCAAGCTTTGCGAGAAAGAAAGGTATTAGTATCAAAATAATATCGATACGGTGAAAAAAAAAGTAACCAACACTCTTTCAAGATTGAGGTAATGTTTGAAATAAAACAACGTCAAAGTATGCTAAGGATTTTCTAAGATGTGGGCAACGTAACGTTACAATATAGACACTTAGACCACGTTTACTAGAAACGAGATGTAAGTATCGTAATTGTGACGAGGTGATGTGAACAACGTAACACTTCTAAGGAAGATCAATGATGACTCAAGCCTAACTATGATGATAATGTGTCTCAATATGGGTTTGAGACAAAGGGCCTACTAGAACATGAAGACGTACCATTCACACTTTCAACACTTGCATTCCGACATTGCAACCTAGTCATGCAAGTAGACTACAAAAGTGGTGGACACGATTATTTCTAGTGGTATCCATGCGTGTTGTTCTCTTTTGTCCCAAAATGGACAACAAGATAGAAAAGGTGTAGATCAAGTGAGGTTGAAATATACTTGGTGTCACTTTGGCAGAGTTTCACCTCACCTTAGGGTGAGTGAGAAACTAAGACAAAGTAAGGCTTTGTAAATCTCATGATGAATGACACTTAGTGCAAACTTGAATGGACTCTCTCCTTGTTCGATAAACAAGGTTTTGACTTCAATCAAGTTCTTACTTTGTGAAATCTCTATAAAACATGATTGGCTTGATACGGTAAAGTGGGCTCCAAGATGATATAGCTTCCTATTGGTTCTCTCAACTAGGTGTCACAAAATACCTCTGCGAGCTCAGTTTTCCAAGGAAGTCACATTGACTAAACCTTGGAGTATCCCAGATTTACTTTACCCCCTTCAACACAATGAGCATAAAATGCATTCAGTTGTGTTTTCACTGGGGTCACAATGGAGATATTTTTGACTCTAAACTCACAAGTGCAAACTAGTCAAGTGGGTAAGCGGAGTGCTTCCATTTCATCCACAAGGTTCCCTCTTGCATGGACTACTTTGGGGTTCCTAGGAGCATCCCTTTTGTTTTAGCTTAAGGCTTATGCCAAAGGGATTTTCTCCTAGTTTAAAGTGGATGGGTTTACCCTTATCCAAACCTGCAAATCAAGTGTTTTGAATATGGTGTGTTTTCTTATCTTTTAGCTTAATGTGGTTTTTGTCACACACCATTTGGCAACCTACAACAAACGTGTTAGCTTTGTTTAGATCCCAATTATTTCACAAGTGATATGGTCCTTCATGCAAACATTAGTAGTTCAAGGCATCATATAAAGAGGATTAAACATTGCTTTTGATTCCTAAGATCATCCTAAGATGTGAAGGAAGAGCATACACAACGTAGAACCCAACTAGTTAGTAAACAATGAAGAAAGCCTATGAATCAAACACACAACTCATTCCCTTTTTTATCCAAATTGACATTCATTCCCTTAGAAAACTTTTAATGAAGTGTTTTTCAAAAGCATGAAAGAGGTGTTGGATCATTTATGATTCCCAAGATCACCTAGAAGGTGCAAGGGAAGAGCATACGTGATCCTAGCCTTACAAATGAAAATGCAACTATGAAAACACTTAATGTAACTCAAAAAGACCCTGTAAATGGTTAGAAAATCCAAAGAAACAACCTTTTGTTAGTTTAACACATTTTTCAACTTTATACTGCAATGCCTACCCCTTATGACGTATGTGTGCCCCCTAACAACATGTGTGCATGCCTAGCAATGTATGCACACTCTTGTCAAAAACACAGTTAGTATTTAGCATATGCACAGGCCGAGAGGCACCTGCATGTTGTTCTTGGTGTATGCGTGCCCCTGTGAGTGTATGTGCACATCTGTCAAAAATAAAGATAACACAGAGGGGGTTTTATCGTATGTGCATCCCGAGAGACATATGTGCGCCCTTCTTGGCGTATGCGCGTGTTTGGTATTTCTAGCACATAGGGTCAAAAGCATAGTGAAGCATATGCATGGGTAAGGAAGCATATGCATGCGCTTAGGAACGTATACATGCCCCAGCCAACAAGTGTGCGCGAGTTTGAATGTATGTGTGTCCCTTTTCTAACGCATGCGCTTGTACCTAGAACAACACAAAAAAGGATGGAAAACTAATTTCTAAAAAAATGCAAACATGTCAAAACTTTGTTATTTAAATCAATTTCTAACAGAATCCATTAAATTTTTCATGCAAAAGGAAGATTTAACACATATAAGGTTAGAAAAATCTATTCAATCCTCAAAATGCATGGAAATGGTTAGAAAAAATGATGTAAATCACAAAGCTTGAAATCAACTTCTATGGACTATGGAGTAAGTCCCACTGGGCATGCCAAATGTGTTCATGTGTAAATTAGGAAAGCTATAAGACTTGAAACTAAACACCTAAGAGTTTCAAAGCTTTAAACTAATCTAACAAGAACCATCAAGATAAGAGCTTAGGGAGGCTAATTTCTTTAACATGCATATAACTTTGAAAACAATCAAACTAACATGCCTAAATCAATCTCTACTCTTTGAATGCTAACTTTGAAATGAACCTAAGAAGATCCTTAGTAATCAAATTTGATTGTTAGTATGATCTCAAGGTTTGAGAATGGAGTCTCACCAATAATGGCTTCAAGGCCATATGGTTCTCTCCATATTACTCAAGCTTGAGTTAATGGATGCACTATGAAGATATTAGCTCAATATAAATGGAGAAATGCTCAAGATCCTAAATGCCTATAGTTTATGCTAGAGGAGGAAAAGTGTTCTAAGAAATGATGAGGAGGAGGGTTCTATTTATAGGTTTCCCATTCCAAGAATGGTATGATTTTGGTGCATGTGGGACAAAAGGTAAGTCCAAAAAGCACTTTTAGCAAGTCAAAGCACTTTTTGACTAGGATTAGAAGCTAATTAATCTTTTAAGATTAATTAGGAACCCCATGTAGGCTTAGGAATATTTTCTGGGAGCATCTGGAGGAGGTTTTGATAGATTTTGAATGTTTTGGAAGTGGGAGTTAGCCAATAAGAAGGTTTATTGGTCAAATGCATGGTAGGAGGCTTAATCAATGTATAGTAGTTAATTAAGAGGAGTTTGAGGGGAAAATGAGCCTAATTGACAAAGTGTCATCAATTTGCGGGGAATAGAATAGTTAGTGCAATGTTAGTAATAAAATTGCTTTGATCAAATTATAGGTGTCACTTGACATTTCTGCTAAGCTCGGTGGAAAGAAGGAAATTGTTTTTGTCATTTTTTGGAATTGAGGGTAAATTGAGGGTGTTGAAAGGACCCACATCCTTGTACAATTGAGTATTTTTTGAGAGGATCCACAACCTAGTTACAATGAAGGGGACCACTATTAGGAACCTAATTGAAGCAACCATGAAACCATAGTGAAGATGCAGTGACCAATGATGACCGCAGCGAGTGGGACCACTATCAGTGATTGAAGTGAGAGGAACAACCACTAGCATTAGCAGCGAGAGGAGCAGCCACCAATGCCAGCAGCAAGCGGAGAAGCCACCAGTGCAAGTAGCGAGAGGAGCATCAACAGTGAGCGGAGCAACCACCAGCATCAACAGCGAGAGGAGTAGCCTCCAATGTCAGTAGCGAGAGGAAGAGCCACTAGTGTCAGTAGTGAGGAGGAGTCACCAGCGTCAATAGCGGGGAGTAACCACTAGTGTTAGCATGAGCAAAGATACCGTCTCTAGTGGTGAAACCACCTTCGAGGAGGATCGTGCCTCGGGGGGATTTGAACATGGGTGGGCAAGCACACAACCATGTGACTTGACTGCACCATTCCCACCCTATCGGTAAATTGTTTTCGTCATTACTCCATCTGATCTTGTGGATATCTATGATGATTAACAACCTTATGGTTCCTTTTTTGCTCATGTTTCTATTTCTATCTTAAGGAAAAATGTTTATCTCGCCACTGTATTTTGTCGATGTATATGTTGGCTTTGTAGGGTAACATTCCCTTCTTTTTATATTCATTATATCATGTAAGGGATAGTGTTACCATCATATGTTTTAATTTTCCTTTAAGGGTGGCACCCCAATTCAACACCCGGTTCAAATCTCCAGTCAAAAACATTTATCAATTTAAAAAAACATCACAATGACAACAATTAACTTTAGTATCCTTTTTAGAAATGGAACTATAATTATTCTTACCTTTCCCTTTCCCTTTTTTCTTTTTCTTGGTTTCACTTTGATTGTTTGAAGCACTTTGAGAGGCAAACAAACTATTCTTCTTGTCCATCTCTAGGTAGTGATCTTGCCTAGTCACAAAATCACGCACTTACTATTACATTTATACCGCCAAGTATGTTGTTTTATATATGGATCTTGCGTAAGAAAATTATTCACTGATGACCTATCCCCTAGTCCTGTTATCAATTAGTTGGTTATCGTCGTCGTTTGTCTTGCACAGTCATCAGTTGTTTGCATAGTTCTGGTCATCTCCCAGGGAGTCTTAGGTGTCGTTATTTGGTCATTTTTCATCTCTAGTCTTTGACTAGGGCACCTAGGGTAGAACTGGGGCGCCTAGTCCTTATTTTAGGTGCCTTGGTCCCGACAACACTTGCATCTAATTTAGATATTTCGAGGTCGGTCTTTGTAATTTTCCCTCTCATTCCCCTAGGTACTATTCGGCATGTCGGGTCATTAGTGTCAAAATTTGAGCAAGAGATCCCTATATAAACACAACATACACACTATTCTAAGGGTGGACTATCTACTATCAAGGGATAGTTATCTACTAAGGCAAGGGACTGCATTTGGGCATCATTGTTGCATCACACACTGCATAGGAAGGGAAGTCTATTATTTTCCATCCACCATTTTATATTTTATCTAGCTATTGCCCCATATCTCTGTGTCATTGGCGCTAGGGAACCCTAGGCACACTATTGCACACACAAGCACACATAACTACATTGGTTCTGGAATGTAGTGCAACACTTAGTTGTAAGTCCACCATTATGGCTGCAAAGGATCAGTCTGACCCCTTCATATGCAGCTTCCTTTTTATGGGTTTGATGCTTTGTGTGGGGTTTTGTAGGTAAATCTTCATTACATAGTTTATGGAGTCGTCAGCAAAGTTACTGTGACAATCACGTGATAAAGATCGAGACATTAAGAAGATCTAGCGACACTTCCAGATCCAAGACCCAAGCTTTTCTGTAGACTAGAGCACCCATAGTGTAAACTATGGCACCCACATGCGCCCTAATCCTCTTCCAGGCACCCCAGTCTTGTCGAATCTTCATTTATTACAATTTCCTGGGTTGTACCATCATACTCTGCTTCATTTGCACATCATACTGTTCAGTCCCAATCACTCAGCGAGGTAAGTCATTTTCAGGTTAATAACTTTTCCTTCTATTTCAATTATTTCATTTCATTTAAATATAAAATAAAATTATTTAGAATTTATATTTCAATCTATAGCAGTTATTTCATTACTATTCCTAGCTTATATTAATATAGAATATTCATATTTTAGATAATCATTTTGGTGAACCACACTTTCAAATATTTTGCCCTAAGATCTACTCCAAACCCTAATGGCTAAGGATAGTTCATCTTCTTTGCCCATCATGTCTCATTTTAGTGTTAATCCTATCTATGATGAGGCTGTCATTGGTGAGCTCATGACTCTCTATGGCAATCCTACAAATCCTACTCCTATGCCAGATTATATCAAATAGTAACTTCTAGATGGTCAATAATATGTGCCTACTCGTTTTGAAGATTCTCCCATTGGCATTAATATTGTTGAGGATCCGATAGCCTTTAATCATTATACACCATGTTAAACGACTACTTGTGATCCTCCTTCCGATATTTCTAAGGAAATTTTAGATGATTCTCTTATTGATTACTTGTTTGGTTTGACAATCGCTCACATCTGCATATTGATTCTTCTTCTAGTCAAGTTAATGTTATAGTTCCTTCTCATGATTCTGTTAGTTCTGATATTTCTTCTCATGATACATCTTATCCTACCTTGCATACTCCTTCATATTATGTTGATGATCCTATTGATAGCATCCTTAGCCACATTCTCATCTTTAAGTCTATATCTGATACTAATGAGGTGGTTTATAGCATGGTTATCCTTATTTTCATATTGCTGAGTGTGAATATCATATTCCATCATTGCCTTCTCTTGAGATTGCATCTAGCACTATGTATGAGTCACCTCCATCTATCACTTCTTCTTCTCTTACTATTTCATCTCCTCTTATTACATTATCTACACCCATTCGTTCATCTTCTCATATAAATGTATCTCCAGCGGTTACCTCACCTATTAGGGATGTTTTTGATGTTAATCCTACCACTGCTATGAATATTCCATCTACATCATCTACTATAGTTTCTTTGAAACCTACTACTAGCATGTTCCTTTAGCATCAGAATCTCCTTTGTCATCTCTAGATATTCCTATGATCACTCACAATGGAAAATTACAACCTCTTCATACATTGTTGCCATCTTCTCTTATTCCTTCACAAGATCTCATCTCTCTCATGCATGTCGTAGGTCAATTACAATCTCATGTTCAACCTCTTACTCTAGAAATTCAAGCTTACTATATTTCTATTGATAACAACTCATTACATGGTAATCCTATTCCCAAGAAGATTCATAATTCGACATTCCCTAAGGAATTTATCATGCCTACATTCACTTACTTTGATGGTATTGGTTATCCTCATGCTCATCTCCTACATTACCACATGGATATAACTTGTTATTCTAATGAGAGGCTATTACTTAAGGCTTTTCGATACAATCTTACTGATGCGACGTTGCAATGGTACACTTATCTTCCCTTTGGATCCATTAGTATTTACTATGACATGGAGGATGCTTTAATTTTTCGTTTCATCCTCAAAAATGGCCCCATGGTTACCTATGACTGCATACCTGCTTTACATAAGGGCTCCTCAAAATCTATTAAGGATTATATCTTACAATTTAATGCTTGTATGCATCAACTAGTATTCCAACCCATAGACCTTGAGAAGCAATTCATTTTTGTTGTGGTTTGATTCCTGCACTCAAATGAGGTTACAGTATGATACATGTGAGTCCTTCATTCTTCTATGCTACAAATTCCTAGATCTAGAGCAAGATCTTCTTTCAGCAAATGTCATTGACCCTC
Organism: Taxus chinensis; assembly: GCA_019776745.2. Lineage (NCBI taxonomy): Eukaryota > Viridiplantae > Streptophyta > Pinopsida > Cupressales > Taxaceae > Taxus > Taxus chinensis. The sequence continues at coordinate 128,561,180 of CM034157.1, read as the reverse complement.
CACATACATCTATTTCTTTTATCTCATCTAGTCCTTGTTGGGAATTCAGGATTGCGGAATAGTGTTATGATTGAATAACAAACCCAATCATGCACACATGATCTAAACAATTCCCTAAAAATCTACAGCAGTGGAAGTATAAACTAGAATAATCCAAATCAAAACAAAATACACACACATAACACAACATGTACCGTGGTTCACCCAATGTGGGCTACGTCCACCAAAGATAGAGATCTCATATATATAATATAACAAGAGTATAAACCAACTCTTCAATACAAGAGTACAATGCATCTCTCCAAGAGTATCTCCTCTCCTCTAGATATCTAAACAGATCTCCATGAGTGCACTACAATTGTGCCTCAAACACCACCAGATCTCACATACCAGGAACTACTGCATCTCCCACTGTGCAACCAAGCTCTCCTGTGAATATGCAAACAAGACCTCTCACATGGGTCTACCAATGTGCAACCATATATGTGCATCAAGAAGTAAGTCTCTCCTCTCCTCATTGCATCTGCCACTAAATAAGAAGACAACCTCCTCTACAATATCTAGATTTACATGGATCATCAATACAACATGATCTCATGGATATATGAATACTAGGATCTCATAACAACCTGTGATCAACTACAATGATCTCATGGATCTCAATACAAGATCTCACACAACTGTGGATCTACAAGATGAAAGACTATGTGCTTTGCATACTATGTAAGCCATTACATTTAGACAAGAAAATACAGAAGAAGACATAACCACCTTCTCACCATTCAGATGTACCTGTTATTTCCTTCTGTCCAACTTCTCTCCATTGAAGCTCTGTCTTCATGCAGCCTTTTTCTTCTTTTTATTCTTCTTCATCTTCAACCAAGGATAATTAACATTCTTCTTCTATCCTTATGTTCTAACCCTAGTTTTCTAGCTTATATAAGCTTAGACAAACTTAGGGCACCTTAGCTATGCATTTACAACCTTTAGATCAACTTTATAAAAAAGTTAGATCTAATTCTCATGAGTTAAATATAAAATTTCATGCACAAGTAACTGACGATGGTTAACCTGACCGGTGACGATTACCCTAATACTGACAGACACCGATTACCCTGACCGGTACGGGTTACCCTCTGACTAGTGCCGGTTACCCTATGACCGGGGCCAATTACTAAGTAAACCAACAAGGTGTAAATCATGCTAACTATGAAGCAATTCAGCTCCACAATCCTAACAATCTCCCACTTGGAGATAAATTGTTGAACCTGTACCTATACCTGTACATCACCGTCCTCTACATACTGTGAAGACCATCTATTCTTTATATCAAAAATTCTCTCAAATGAAATCAGGAAGATTAAACCATCTTCTAAAACCAAGAAGATAACAAACTCATGACTTACCATATACCTGCATGAAGCTACTACTGATTCGTGATACATGAGCTATCCATACATCAAGCTCCCACTGAATCATAACAACAAACCTCTCATGCAACCAAGCCACCATGACTAACACACCTACAAGAGCTCCCACTCAAACTGAAGTATTGAGCTTCTAACGCATCCATAGCATACATGTAAAACCAACCATGTTCTCCAACCATCTATCCATGTCTCCATGTAACCACCAATGCAACTGACCAAAGACAAGTCAAACTGGAATATGCATAAGCAAAACAAGATCCTGGGTAAAGACAACCCAAATGAGTTCTACATGTAACCCATGGTTAATTACTCCACAACACCTGTATAACTCAAATAATTGAAATACTGCATTCTAGAAATCAACCCTGTATAAACAATCAACATGTCCAAGACAACCATCCATAGATAACATATCTATCAAGGAGTAACATAATAACAAGAGGAAATACAAACATCCCCTACTCATGCTCAAGGCATCTAAACTATACTCATAGGCATCCATGTGCAAAATAAATATTTGCATCATCATAGACTCACAAAACAAAATCTATCCACATGTATAAACTTACCATATACATCCATCCATATCATCACACTCTCCAGAAGCTCCAAGTCTCTCACCAACTAACTCCAAAGTTATATATTAATCTTGTGCTCATTAATGTCAAAAACAACAACCCTGATAACCATGCTACTAATAATTAGTGCAAATACCAAAAAATAATGTCATCAACATATTGCACAACCATCTAAGATGAAAGCAAACAAGGGCAACATCAATAAGATTTAAATATACATTGTTGTCACATTATAACTTTTGTAACAAACATATTTTCCTTCTTTACCCTTCAATGTCAGTAACATTGCTATCTCTTCTTAACCCAAATGAACAACCATCAACTGTAATCCCATAGGGATATCAAGGCACTATAAATAAAAATAGAAGTGGCGTCATCATTCAATAAACTCAAAATACCTGCAAAACCGTGACTCTCCTCCAAAACAACTTGTGCCTCATGCCACACAAATAATGAAGCATACTCCTCTCACTCTGCATGTGCATATATGTCCAACCTGCAATGCCAATAACCGTGGCTTGCTCCCACTTAACTTGAACTCCCCTGCCTTGCTTCTAATCATGAAGCTCAAAAGCTATATATGTCAGTGAGAAATAAAACAGATGAAAGAAAATATAAAATGATTCCCTTCTTATCAAAGAATACTTCTACATCACAAAAGTTTGGACTTCTTGTGAAGTAGGTGAATCAACTTCTTTTCATCCTGTGTACTCAACATCTTTCGTTACTGGAACTGTGTCTAAACATGACTTTTCATTGAGGATCCCATCCTTAGACTAGATATCCTTGTCCTCAAGATTCCAACATATCCCGAAAATAAAATTCAAGCTCACCAAATATCCATGGTGCAAATTTTACTTGTGCACACAATCCAAACATAATACCAGTTGCTTCAAATGAAAGAAATAAAACATGAACCATATAGAGATACCTGAATTTGAACCAAGTCTCACTGGACTCACCAAGCCAACTATGTCCTCTTTCCGATTCAAACAATGGAGTTATCTTCTCTGTTTGTACCTGTATACATTGTGCTAGAAACCTAATCCTCCAAAATAGGACACTGAACCATTCATGCCCTCTTTTACTGTAAGAAACCCTATGAAAACTTGTTATCATAGAAACTGACCACGGTTCGTTGACTGTTACCAATTACCATCTATGAACAATGTTGGTTCCCTGACCTACGTTGGTGCTGTTGGAATGAACACAATGCCACAAATTGACATAGGTCACCAAACATGGTGCCTACTCCGACCAAAAGTGATAGTTATGTTGAGCCAGTCATTCCAAGAAGCACCCAAATCTTGCACAAAAACTTAACAACAATAATACATGCAATAAAACTGCACAAAGATGAAATACATCACCTTACCAGCACAAAGATACTCAACTGCATCTTCAACTGAAGAACATGATTCTCTGATGGAAACCTCGTCTTCATTCTGTGCTACTATATTCTACTTCTCTAATGAATCCCATGCATCTAACTACACCAAAGGATGCATAACCACTCCTCTATCTCATACTCAGATATGCAATCCCAAACATGCATGTGCAACCAAAATAATACAAGCACTGCAATACCAAGGTAACAAAACCATACCTCTATAAACCGGATCTACTATATGACAATCATGCATGTGCCTCCAAGAACCAGGGACACCTCAACAAATAAGATACATTCACTGCATCTTATAAAAATCTTCAGATATGTGATTTTCTGTTTAAAACCAGGTTGCTCAATAACTGACCACGGTCACCCTGTAACCAACCACAGTCACCCTACCGACACCGGTTTCCACCTAACTGACGTCGGTTACTATATTCTCTAGCAACCTCACATTTCTTGTTTCCACTTGAGATTTAAATATCTTCTTGAGATTTTCACATCAGGAAAAATAAACCCTGCTCTCATACACATGTCAGTAAACCACTAATAATAAACTAAAGCAAAACCTTGCTCTGAAATAACCAAGATCTGATACCAGTTGTTGGTATCAGATAAGATAACAAACCAGGCTCTGATACCAGTTATTGGTATCAGATAAGATAACAAACCAGGCTCTGATACCAGTTGTTGGTATTAGATAAGATAACAAACCAGGCTCTGATACCAGTTGTTGGGAATTTGGGACTATGGAATAGTGTTATGATTCAATAACAAACCCAATCATGCACACAAGATCTAAACAATTTCCCAAAATCTACAGCAGTGGAAGTATAAACTAGAATAATCCAAATCAAAATAAAGTACACACACATAACATAGCATGTACCGTGGTTCACTAACTAGATGCCTCGTCACTAACTATGCATCGTTGTTCACGACCTCGATACCTCTCCACTTTCCTACATAATAAGGTGTTCTCCGTAGACTGCTCTAAAAACTGACGTTACAAATCCATGTATCATGTAAATACATCCTACGCTAAGGGACCACCACCAAACGCCTCTCTGGCTCATTGTACCTCCTTGAATATATCTTTGGCCTAACCCACTCTCCTCATGGACCTCCAACTGGCCTCAACACTGCTATGTTCTCATATGCCCATACATATAATAGCATAGTGGATCATATCCCACCACCATGTTCATCGTGAGTAAATCGATTTAGATCTTTGTATAGGTGGGCCAACACACACAGTGCCCACACATATCTAGTACCCTCGTCCTCTATACACCGACATATATCGTGCATCTTATACAATATGCCTACACCTCCTCCCTCAACTACAATAGATGAAGCAATCACAACAATGATGAACTTCTGCAAGCACGAAACCCTAAACCTCACAATAACATCTAAACTTATATGGGCCTCGGTAGGTACTTGAGTCCCCATAAATTATCATCTTACAACTCACATTTGTCTCTCTATATTCTCCAATGACATAACCTGTACTCACTCCCCCACAACTGACAACTACAATATATGATACACATCCTATAAAGTAATAGTCATATCCCCCTTAGGCAACAAAAACATACACGTATTTGTGCACCACCTCTCACATAATGCAGTCAACATGGGCATATTGCGGGGCACATCCCCCATCCATGTTATATGGCACATGCCAGCACATTCCAGTACATCACAATCATCATCTAACAGGCCCGATCTAAGCAATGTACTCATGTGACACCCACCGTGGAACTCCCTCGAGTGAATATCCCTTTGCACACCACAAATTTACATCAAACACAACGTTTGAACACATTACAAGTAAAAATACACTCACTTATCACATTCATTTACATTATAAATACAATTTTTCAACATTCTAGACCAAATGCACACATTCGGGACCATGACACCCAGATGTAGGATTGGGGTGCTCAGGAGCAGGACACTAGTGCCCAGTTCTAGGCATTCTGTCCCAGGGGTCACTAGAGCCCTCACTACTATTATCTAGGTCAAAAATGTCAAGAAAATTAAAATTCTTAAATTTGTAAAAATTCAACAGAACCGACTACTATAACATACAATTTTCAAAAAAACACCACACTTACCAACTCCGTTGTCATATGTGATGTTATGGTAGTTGCCACCATCTTAAACTGGCTAGGAAATACTGGTCTCACTTGTGAAATTTTCACTCACTTAGCGCTCAATCTCACAATCGCGTAACTAACAAATGAAGTGACTAAACACTTTTTCACTTCACTACTTATAGGTACTTTTCGTCACCTACTTTACTATAGTCATTATTTCACGCTTATTTTCACAACTAATACACACCACATCTATTTTTGTCATATCTTCAACATTTCTACTCCGATTTACACCCCATTTGTGGAATTCTTTTTTAGAAAATTTCCTACCATTATACCATACAAATTACACATGAATTATCTCTCCTTTAATTTTTCTTCCATCCAATTCATACACATTTTTGTGATTTCTATCACTTTCTATCTATCTTGTGCTTACTTTTGGCTTAGTGTTCATTCTTATCATCCTATAATTCCACTTACATTACCATGCGATTGATCAACATTACAAATCTATCATTTTCAAATATTTACTAATTCATTGTGTGACATCTCACTATTAATTCCCCCCAATGACCTAATATGGGGGCAAAAAATATACAATTTTTCTATGCGACACTTCATCACTTCCCCCTAATGACCTAACCTTGGGGTTAACAAGTGATTAAATATTTCTATGCGATCATTCACTAGTTTCTATCGATTCCCCCTAATGACCTAACATGGGGGCAACTTGCATAAATATTTCTACAAATAATAAATTAAATGAATGAATGAATCAATCAATCTATTAATGCGTTCAAACATTTAATAATCAAAATCATATCATGTAATTAATACGAGTTTAACACAATTGGCCTCCTAGATGACCTTACTTGGGAGTTACATGAGGCCTCACAAATGACCTATCTTGGGGGATTATATCTAGTGCTTTCCTAGATGACCTAACTTGGGAAGCTATTCTACATTTCACGTTTGCTTCCAGATGACCTAACTTGGAAGCCATCATATTGTGGTGACACCCATGGAGTGGGGGAAAGAGTGCCTTTCCTATACCACTCCTATATGGGTCAAATGTTTGATCAAAATTATCTGGATCCAAAAACCACAAACATTTTGATATGAGTCTGTCTGCAGTGGCTAGATCTTGAGGATGTAGTTAGAGATTGGAGAATAACACACTTTTCTCCCTACACTCTTCCTCTGGTGGCAGGATGCCTAAATCCTCTGGTCAATTATTCGTATACACATGTTCGGGTCAGGAACTGATCACTCCCTACCCCATCTCATCGTCATCATATAACTTTCAAAATCATCAATCATCTAACATTTCTATCATCACTCTCATTTAGTACATTTCATCATGATATTACAATTTTCACTACTTTGCATGGATCAACAGTTAATTCATGATTCAACACGCTATATGGTTCTTTCAACATGATTTTACTATCACATCTACACGTTCTACTACAACATGGGCTCCTTAGGAGTTCTCTTAGGTACACATCTCTATCTACTTTATGTTACCAAGATTTCCACTGACCAACATAAAGTGGGGGAAAATGTAGTTATAAAATCATGCACTTACTATTATATTTCTATCACCAAGTATGTTGTTTTATATATGGATCTTGCGTAAGAAAAGTATTCTCTGATGACCTATCCCTTAGTCTTGTCTTTAGTTAGTTGGTTGTCATTGTCATTTGTCTTACGTAGTCGTCAGTTGTTTGCACAGTTTTGGTCATCTCCCATGGAGTCTTAGGTGTCATTATTTGGTCGTTTTTCATCTCTAGTCCTTGACTAGGGCGCTTAGGGTGGAACTAGGGTGCCCATGGGCACCCTAGTCCTTATTTTAGGCAACTTGGTCTCGGCAACACTTGCGTCTAATTTAGGGTCTCGAGGTCAATTTTTGTAATTTCCCTCTCATTCCCCTAGGTACTATTCGCCATGTCGAGTCATTAGTGTCAAAATTTTAGCAAGAGATCCCTATGTAAGCACAATATACACACTATTCTAAGAGTGGACTATCTACTACTAAGGGCTAGTTATATACTAAGGCAAGGGACTGCATTTGGGCATCATTGCATCATACAAACTGCATAGGAAATTGAATTTTATTATGTTCCATCTGCCATTTTGCATTTTATCTAGCTATTTCCCCTATCTCCGTGCCATTGGTGATAGGGTACCTTAAGCACACTATTACACACACAAGCACACAAAAATACATTGGGTCTGCAATATAGTGCAACGCTTAGTTGTAAGTCCACCACTGTGGCTGCTAAGGTCAACCCGACCCCTTCATACGCATCTTTCTTTTTTTAGGGCTTTTATGCTTTGTGAGGGGTATTGCAGGTGAATCTTCATTACAGGTTTATGGCATCATCAACGAAGTTACTGCGACAAAGATTGAGACATTGTGAATATCTAGTGACACTTCCAGATCTAGTTCCTAAGCTGTCTATAGACTAGGGTGCCCACAGTTGCCTTGATCCTCTTCCAAGCACCCCCATCTAGTCAAATCTTCATTTGCAGCAATTTCGTGGGTTGTAGCATCATACTCTACTTTGTCCACACATCATCTTGTTTAGTCCCGAAACTCAGTAAGGTAAGTCATTTTCAGGTTCGTACCTTATCCCTCCTATTTCAATTATTTCATTTCAATTAAATATGAAATAAAATTACTTAGCATTCATATTTCAATTTATACCAATTATTTCATTATTGTTCCTAGTTTAGATTAATATAGAATATTCATATTTTAGATAATCATCTTGAGAACAAGCCTCATCTATGTTCACCAGCTTGGGCAAGAGAATTGATCTTCTCAAGTGGCTCTAGATTCCACCAATGTATTTCATTAAGATATCTCATTCTATTGCATCTTTTCCCATTTGGACAACCTTCTTCTGGAACTCGCTGGTGTACTCTTCTACATTTTGGTCTTGCCTTTTCCTGAGATACTTCTAATACATGGACCTCTCTTCCTCATAAAAATTAGGATATGCATTTTAATTTCATCCCACTTAGAAATAGGAGGAAACTTCTTAACAACAAAGGTGTGAACATAACTTTCAAACCAAGTTAGAGCATGATTGGTTAATTTTAACTTTGCAAAAGAAATATCTTGACACTCATTAATTTGATGCATACTAAAATTTACCTCTAATTGGGCTAGCCAACGTTGTAATTTCTTATCATTTACATCTATGTCATATTTCTAAATCTATATCTTTTCAACTTTGAATGGATGAGGGGTAGGGTTGGCACATGGTTGTTCTTCCTCATATGTAGGAGTGTCCTCCCTTTGATCTCTCAATGCCTTTTTGGGGACACAAATATTTACCATGAGAAATCCCGTGTTAGACTCCAAATTTCCCATAGATAAATAAATGTTTCACATATTCTTTGGCGGATTTGTCACAAATCACCTCTAGCTTGTAGAAACGTTCTTCTTTTGTTCCACATGCATATTCATCACCACTACGAGTCATACTTTGAATTTTATGCTTCCACTTTCTTATGGAAATATTTGCTTCAAAAGGTGTAATGATACCTTCATCGCTTTCACTACCTCTCTAGGTAAGGGGCGTATAACTAAAATATCAACACAAGCTAACCACATAATGACAATTTCATTCTAACTACTTTGCTCCATAAATTGATTATAAAAAACTTTAACATATCCTATAAACAATGATAATTAATTTTATTTCTCAAGTTTTAATATGAAAATGCAACTTTAACACACAACTAGTTGTAAATCAGCAAACATGAGACAAGGAGACAAGGAATTATCTTGGAGAAACCCAATTGGGAATAATTCCAATTAGAGAGCAATTTCCCCCTTCCACTATGTGATTCTCTAAAAAAATACAAGCTTACTTCTAATTTTTGGACTTCATTAAAGGTTCAAACTTCTCTTACTTTCATTTACTTATTTACAACCCTCAGAATAGGATTCACCTAAAACCATTATGTTGGACGTGTTCTTCCACTTGTATTTAATGTTGCCCTGCTCAAGAAGGAAGAAGGAAGTGTACCAAACCATTTATAGGAGTGAAAATAATTTGAACCTTCACATTAATGTTTTTGGGTGAGTGTCACATAAATGTTGTGTAACTTCCATGAAACTGCCGCCAAAACTTCCTTCTCAGAAAAAAAACTTTCTAGATTTGTCATTCGAAGTTGTCTGGATCACCTTCAGACTGATTCAACCATTTCTACCTTACAATTTACATGAGAGATGAGATATTACAAGTTAAGCTAGAGAATTACATAAATTGGTCACTTCCAGATCCATTTTTGGATCAATTGTTGCATTTTGTTGCCATGATGGTACTAAAAAATGTTTTGACTTACTCAAGAGAACATTGAGCACTAGCTGAAAAGGATTAAAGAGGAATTTGCACAAATATATTTCAGTCACAAGAATTGTTCACTAAGAAAATGGGTAGAAATGTATATGTGTGATGATTTGTATGAGATATTTTGTAGTGAACTCTCAAAAAAAATTATGTTTGGTTGGTTGTTTATGCTACACAAAAAAATTGAATTCGGGACATAAACATCCTTGGACTAAAGACCACCTTTGGAGACATGTAGATTTATATGTTGTGTGGAGTTCAAATTTAGTAGAGAGGATTACTTTGTAGTTACATCTTAGAGTATGTGATTTCGACACATTCTTACCATGAGGACTTAGATTTCAACTTCCTCAGAGAGTCGTGTTAAATTTACTTGAAACATCTTCCCATTGAGATCAATAAGCTCATGATAGATCTTGGGATTGAGAATTTCTCTATGGTCGACCAAACCCCCACCCACATGAGTAGTGTGAAAATTTAAAGGAAGGAGGAGTTTTGTTTATTTTTAAGTTAAAAATGGATGTCTCGTATGAGTAAGTCCTTAGGAAACAACATTATAAAGAAGCTTGACAGAAGGCTCTAACCAAGAGAGTTGTTCAATGAGAGGATGAGTCAAACTATAGAATTGTTACAAATAACCAGAGTGAGTGGGAATGATACGAGGATTAACACCATGAGGAAGAAGACTTGAGAAAAGAAAATATGTGTTCCACTAAGGAAAATTAAACTCGAGAGAATGTTGAACTGCAATACAATGATGATGGCCTTCTTCCCTAACCCAATGTGTATGCTCGTGTAATTGGCTCTTTTAATATTAAAGGTAACATAAGCATCAAAATCAAAAGTGATGATGAGTTAGAAAATGGGAAGGAGAAGGAGGTTTTGGATGGCAAGTATCCCTTTGTATTATAATAAGTTTCACTCTTTAGGAAACCAAGCAGAGGAACAACTAGGACTTTTGGATATCCATATAATGCATGACATTTTGGCATTACAAGTAGTGGGATTTTTAATCAGGCCCCCACAAATACTCAATCCTATTGAATTACTACAACAACATTGTAGGTATGACATCATAGATGAGTGGAACCACAAATACTACACATTAAATCACAACAAATACCATTACTCCCATTGCACAAAGTAACATGTTATAATGGGAACATTAAGAGTTGGATGTATATCAGGGTGCTAGTATAAGGTAGATTTGTTTCTACCAAATGAACCTATAAGATCATCCTCGGTAGCACCTCATATTAAAGACACCATAAGTCACTACATGGGAGTCGCAAATGTAATAAGTCCCTTGCAGATGCATCAGATGAGCATGGTATCTTACAGTTTGATCATTGATTTGGCAGTGCAAAAAAAGGATCAATTTGAACTTCTATGAGCCTGGAGGTAATGCTAGTTGCACCACACATCTGTATAGGAAAAAGCAAACATATTTGGTACCAAAAAATGATCAACGTAACAAGTTCAATGAAGCTGATTATGACTAACTGAGGAGATGCAGTTGTGCAAGGAATTATTGCATAGCCATGAAGATAAGTACGTTGAATAGCATCTGCTTCCCTAAAGGACAGTAGAACAAGAGGCTCCTCACAAGAGTGTGAACATGTATGATGCGTGGATGTCAAGAATTGTGAAATATGCAGAATCAAATAACAATTGGGTTGACATACATCAGTGGATGGAGGAAACTCTTCCAACAAGTTTGTTGGAGAAAAAATCCATTTTGAATGTTTTTCCTAACTCTGGGCTCTCAGAAACAACTTTCATGAATCCTAGGGGAACATTGGAATTTGTGCTTTGTATAGAGGTCATTGGTAGCATCGATAATGGAGTAAGCTCGTTCAGAGAGGCATAACTCCCGACAATGGGTACCTAGCTGGAAAAATTGACTATCAACAATGCACATGCCACCTAAAAAGAGAATTTGTTAGAGATGAATATGAGGTTAAATTTACTTACTCAAAACAAATTGCCTCCCATTTTGTGGAGATTCTTCATCATGTAAGGGCATGTGAAATTCGTAATCAGGGACCATGAAGTCCATGATAACGTGTCAAAATAGACTATAAAAAAAGCACTGCACCTGCAAAAAATGAGTAGTCAATAATTAGTGCTATAAGATACCTTGGGATATGATAATATACATATATACTGAGGATTGATGGACATTATTAACTAGATCTATGTGGCACACATCCCCTTAAGTTATATGACAAATGAAGTTCACGATGGGATAAAATATTATAGATGTATCATGGGTTGATGGAGATGTCGATGTGTGGCACACGGTCCCCCTAGTTAGTTATACCTGGGCTCACATAGGAATTAATGTATATTGGGTAATGGGTCAGCCTGCCATTGGGATTACCCTACATTACCATGCATACTCATATTAAAGGATGTGAGTATCATTATGAAGGTCATGTATGTATGAGTTGAGTCTTCTACATTGGTAATGAAAGAGTATAACAATAAGAGGTGTCCCCCTCGAAGTAGGATTCCCATCTCTGGGACAATTGAATGGAAATAAACTCCTTCCTGTAAGGAGCATGTATGGTAAGTTGCCTTACCTTAAGGTGTATATATTCTGCATAATATTGATTATGTTGGGCATCTTGGCTCACACCTCTAAAACTCCCTTGGAAATAATCATACATGAGGATCCTCCTCTCGCAATTTATTGATTTACCCTATATGCAAGGTATCATAAATCACTTAGTCCACAAGACTATGAATGATAGTTAGGCCAAAACTCAAAGTACGAAGAGGAAATTGAGTATTCACTTACAGAAGCAAGAAGTACGTAGAATTCCAAACTTAAATAAACATGAGTTTGCACTAACCTTCAAAAAGTTATGTCAAGTGTGTAGGTCATGTAATTGTCATAGGTAAAGGTAAAAGTGATTGACTAGCTCTTCGGCAATGTGCTTTTTACATCCAACTCTAAGGAACTTGTGAGTGTAAAATGTCTTGGTCATACACGTAGTATACTCAAGTAAGGGTCTTGTAAAGTGTGCAGTACCATGAACTAAAATGTAAATTTAAACAATGTTGACCTAGATGGATATCTCTAGTGTCAATGCAACATATTGGTTGAAACGAGTACTAAAATCATCATCCTTACACTCAATGTATGGAACAAGATGGGGTTCTCCATGCTTTATCCATCTCCTTGCATCTTATTCATGTCAAAAATGACTCACGTGTTGCTGATAGGGGTAATGATGAATTCGATCATCAACATCATGGGGGTGAAATTATAAGGGTACTTTGAAGTGATAGAGTTGTATGATGTAAACAAATTCCTCTCTTTTGGTTAAACCCTGGTGTTATACAAATAATGCCAACTTGTAGTTTAAGAAGCACTGCATTGGTATTGAGAATGATTCCTAGCGTATGGTCATTATAATGGACGAGAATTAAGGGCCACTGTAGTTTTGTTTTTTTCCCTTAATTTATTAGGTGCTTTGGAACTTCATCTAGAAACATCTGGACACTCACCCAAAGTGTGTGAAGCTACCAAGTCCCTCTTTTATACTGTCTTGTCAAGATGTTAGCATGCATAACCATATTAACCATTAACAGATCAAGTAACTAGGTGTAAAGCATAACATGAATCAGAACACAACCATAGAGCATAATGAATCAAACCAAAATTAAGATCATATTAACCATACAACCACCATGATCAAATACCTCAATTGCCATAATCCAAACACAATAATCCATTAATAACCAAAGAGATTACATAACAGAGGATGAATACATAATAAAATTTCATGGAGTCATGCGTGTTAGAACAATAGGGAAACATAACTCTACAATACATACGGTTACTAATACATGGTCATCAAAAATATGCAAATCAACTACATATACAGGGGTGGGGACATGCCCTTCACCACCCATGTATCTCAAAATAGATTGTATGCTCAAAATAACCATGTGCCAACAACTGCATGCTCTTACAAGAAGGCTAATAATATATTATCCTATAATTAAACTCTATCTTACTCCTATTATTTCACAAATTGTGCATGAAATTTTCTCTTCCACTTTGTTTCCAAAATAGTCGTTCCTTAGCTGCAAAGTCTTCATAATCTTATCTTTGCTTGATCTGCACTCTATTTGTTTTCCCATTTTTATCCCGTGTCATGTAAAAACAATGAAATTTTGAATGTTTCCTTCCTGTGCACTCCCCTCCTCAACTAACATATGCGTGCACTTCAACGTCCCTTTTGCATGCCTCAACACTCCGCACACTCTTAAAATACTTATGCAATTTCTCCAACCCAACATTACCCAAAACTAATGATATTACCACCCTCAAAAATAGATTTTCTCAACTTATCTCTCCAAAGAATCAGAAGAATTAAAAAATGTATGAAAGAATGACCAAGGAAAATAATACTGGATGATTACTGTGCTTACTCCTCTACTAGTAAAATGAGTTCAGGGTAATCCTTCTTAATATCAGCCTCCAACTCATTCCACTCACCCAGTCCTTTCTTCGCTTACACGGGAACATCACCAAGTACCTTCTCCATTTCCTTGAGGGTCATATCTTCCCCCTTATGCTTCAACTCCCTTATTACTCCAGCTAGCCTTGAAATCATACCATCCAGGTAATCCATTCTCCTCACGACTAGTGTCCCCAACTCCTTTATCTTGTCTTCATGGGCATCCCTAACTGTTTTGAACGCATCACAATTCTTCGCTACTGAAGCCAACCTTTCCTCTCGGCCCAAAGTTTCATCCTTGTTTTCCTTAGAGCGGTGATTGTAATCACTAACCTTGCTTCTTCTGATATGTGATTCCCAATCACGCCCCATAATTACGCCTTTAGGATATTACATTTATGAGAATCTACTCTTAGGCATGTCCTCGACATCAACTTCCACTTCCTTCTACTTTTTTCCTCGAGTAACTACTCTAGGTTATCTTTTGGGTGTCATTGAGATTTTCACAGAACTTCCTTACACTCGTTCGACCTCTACAACTCTAAATTCACGTGCCCTAGTGTGCCCTAGCTTCAATTTTGTTCTTCGCAAACCCTAGCCCCATGAACCTTCCTTTCTACATGCCTACTACTCACTCAAACACCCTTCTAATGGATCTTTATAATGGCCATTCCAAATTTCAATTGGTTTGCTACTTGTATATGATCAATTTTGCACTTCACACTTAAACTAGTCTTCAAGTCGCTCTTCAACGATCAAAAACTCAAAGTACGCAAGGTAGAAATGAACTCGCAAGCATCCTTTTTATAAATTTTTAAAATTTTCTGCCTTAATTACTCCTTACCTACCACCATACCCAACATTAATTATGCCTTTTTGTTTTTTCCACACTTTTTGTTGATTTTTTTATGCCCTAGTCATAACCTTCTGGCACTCCTACTACTTCTCAGATAGATACCTCCTTACACACGCATCCATGCGCTGAAGTACCTCAACCAATATGCCTCATACTAAGTAGTTTCTCATGCTACTGCTTACCTCATGTTACATCGTGCAATCATCCTTCTACGCGTGGTCTTAAATTCGAGTAACTTTCCTCTCCTTAAAAACACCTTCAATCCAAACACCTGTGACGTCTTTCTTCTATGTGCACCAATCTTTCAGAAGACGTTCAAGGTTCAACCCGTCTATATATCTGTGTAACACTTATATTTTCTCCACCCCACATTAAAAGTATGTGCAGTCCTTTGTGTATGAAATCAAAAGATAATATTAAGCTTTTGGCGCACAAGCGTGCTTATTACAAAAAACACTGAACTAAATTAATAAAGCATAACAATGATGAAAGGAAACACATTGAAGGAAAAATGCATTAAAGGGAAATCTAATCTAAGTGGAAATACTACCTTATTACAGACACCAAGAAGCCTTATTTATAGTAGGGCTTCAGCCTACTCCCATTGAAGTAACTGGGAAATAGAGTGCCATCCAACACCTGTAACTGACAAGCACCAGAATCAAGTATCTTCATTACTACAAAGGGTCCCAACCAATGAACTTTCAATTTCCCTGGGTGGCGTGAAAACTTTGAATCATACATAAGAACCATATTTCCCACATCAAATGTTTTATTCCTGAGATGTCTATACTGTCATGCTTTTTGTCTTACTTCTTTGTCTTCTGAATCCTCCAAGCAATAACACACTGCTCATCTAACTTTATCAACTTTTCTATGCGCTCTTTAACAACTTGCTCATCATTTAATCCTCTTGCACGTGCAATGCATAAGGATGGTAACATGAATTCAACAGGAAAAAAATCCTCTATGCCAAACACTAACTGAAAGGGTGTGGCCTTATTCAACCTTTTATAGGTGGTCATGTATGCCTAAAGTACAACAAATACTTTGTCATCCCAGTATTTCCTTCCATCATCACAAATTTTTGTCAGTATTTTTCCTAAAATCTTGTTAAAATCTTCAATAGTACCATTGTCATGTGGGTGATAGGGTGTAGTCTTATGGTGTGCCTCCATAAACTTTGCTGATAAAATCCTGATTATCTCATTTAAGAAATGAGTGCCCCTCTCACTTGTTAGACTTAATGGACATCCATATCTACTAATAATGTTTTCCCATAAAAATATTGTTATTGTAGCAGTTGTGGAATCCTTAGTAGGTGTTGCTTATGCCCACCTTTTCAGATATTCTGTATAAGTTATAATATAGTGCGCGTCAGTCCTATTTGCGGGTGGGGAAATAGGACCTACAAAGTCAATAGCCCATTTCTCAAAAGGTTCAACACTTGTAATAGGCCTCAAAGGAATCTCATCTCTGATTCTAGGCTTCCTAAGGCGTTAACAATGGTCACACGCCTTAACATATTCTTTATTATCCTTGTACAAAGTTTCCCACCAAAGGCCAGCCATTAGAATCTTGTGTGTGGTGGCATCCCCTGCATAATGACCTCCTATAATTCCACCATGAGCTTCTTCCATAATAGCATCACACTCATGTTGTAGAACACATCGACACAAAAATTCATCGTGACCGAGATTGTCCAAATCTCTACCTATCAATTGGTAGGGTGACACTCGTATTGCAAGTTGATTTTTCTCTAATGTCTGAATTCACTAAGGTGCCTGCCCTGTGCACAAGAATAATGCAATATCTTCCAACTCTGTGGGCGTGTGGTTCATTCTAAAGAGCTGTGCATCCGACATGGTATCCTTAAGGCTCAACTTGGTCTCACTAGAATTAATTCTTGACAAAAGATCAGGTCCTGAGTTATTTTTTCTCAGTTTTACAACTATAAACTGAAACTCCTGAAATAGTATTATCCACCTGCAAATGCACCCTTGCAAAATTGGCTTGTTGACCAAATACTTAAGTGCCATATGATATGTAAAGAAGATAAATGGGGTTTCCAATAAGTATTTTCTAAACTTTTGCAATGCGTAGATCATGGATAAATCCTCACGCTCAGTAATGGTATAATTTTGCTCTGTTGGTGTAACCTTCCTACTTGCAAAACAAATGGGGTAGTCTAATTCATTCTCTTGGTTGTCCTAATACGACGCAAATTTTCATCCAAGAAGCATCAACATGAATATGAAAGGGCTTGTCCTAAGAAGGAAAGCTCAAAATAGGGGCAGTAGTAAGCCTTTCCTTTAACGTTTAAAATGCCTGTTGTTGCGCTTCATACCAATAAAATTTCCCTTTAGCTTTTAGAAGTTCCTCCAAGGGCATGGAAATATTTGCATAACCCTTAATGAATTTCCTGTAATACCCTGTATGTCCCAGAAATCTGCACACTTCACTCTGATTATTAGGTTCCTCCAGTCCCAAGATCACAATGACCTTGGCTAGGTCCACCAACAACCCTTCTTTACAAATTATATGTCCAAGTAAAGTTCCAAAAGGTGTTGCAAAGATGCACTTTTTAATATTAAGAGAGATGCTCAACTACCTACACCTCTCAAACATAAGCCTTAGATTCTCAAAATGATCATTGACCAAGCCATAGACAGTTCGGTCATCTAGATACACCTATATAAACTTATGAATGAAGTCTTGAAAATCCTTCACAACAATGCATGAGAACACCGCTGGCATATTCTTCATTCCAAAGGGCATTACTGTGTATGAAAAACCTCCCCAATCAGTGGTGAAAATTGTCTTTTCCCGATCTTCCTTTGCTATGTGTACTTGACACTAACCGGAAAACCCATCTGTAAATGAGTAGATCTCCCACTTAGAAACTCCTTCAAGGATGTCCTCTGTGAATGGGGTGGGAAAAGAATCAATAACACATGAAACATTTAATTCCCTATAATCCACACATATCCTTATCCTCCTATCCTTCTTAATACTAATGACCATGGGACTCAACCATTCAGATTCCTCAATGGGATCAATAATTCTAGACTTGAGCATTTTATCAATTTCTTCCTTCACCTTGACGTGCAGATGAGGATTCATCTTGTATGGCCTCTTCCTAATCAAGTGCATGCATTATTTAAGCTTGATTTCATCTCACCTAAAGAATGGTGTACTCCTTTTAACTCATGATTTCCCCTAAGGAATAAGTCCTGAAATATGCGCAGGAGTTCAATAATCTTAGGCACTTCTTGCTCCGACCAGTAATCATAAATAATGGCCTCTTTAGGCTCAGAATCCAATCCAATGTTAACCTTCTTCATTTTCATAAGCTCATGATACACACACACCTTTTCATTTGATGTGTCCATCACCTCGCATGTACCTTCAGTGTGGTTAACATCTGGGTTATTATCCTCATCATCTTCATCATTTATCATGCATACCAGTTTACCCTTTTCCTTCATTTCTTCCCAGGTGTAGACCATTTCTTCTTCTTCAGTCTCTTTAAGGTCAAGGCATGCCTCTAAATCTAACTCTCCAAACATATCTAATAAGATTTCCTTAGCCTTTGCACTATCTCCCAAAGTAAGGCACTTCATAATCTGCAGTGCTTCATTGACTGGTGGCTTAGTAGAAAAGTAATCAAAAGTATGAATCATACATGAGGTCATCTCCTGCCAATTAGTTGTTGCTCTTGTCAACTTTGCATGGACATATCATGCGTGTGCATAGCCACTTAGGGTGGCGTAGAACTTATGTACCCAGAGTGATGGTGGCAAGGCCTCCTGCCCCTCCGTCCAAAGTCTCTCACAATTCTAAATGTGATGCAAGGTAGGGGAATTCTTATGAAATTCACATATTTGAGAAGGAACAATGCTCCTTAGGAACCTATAGAAAATGTGATTCTCACTTCTCGCCATTCTAATAGGTTGTCTCTGTGTGTAGTCCACCAACACGTTATTGTCCCATGCACAATATATACTAGCATATTTCTTCTATCACCCTCATCCTTCCACTTGGATTTCATATCACATAGAAATACATCAGGGTTCCCTTCATCAGTGTACTGAGGTACCTGGTTATAACTTAAGCACCTAACCATGTGTGGCTTGATCATGCGAGTAACTGTGTTCTTGATCTCTCGCCCAACTACTTCATTCATTCCATGTGCCCAGTTATCACAAGAAATATTTATCGTATCACTAACCAAATGAACATCATCTCACTGTATCACTCCCTCCTTAGATGTCTTAGTTACCATAGGGTCCCTGATTGTGCATGCATATATCCTATTCATGTCCTCTTCACTCAAAGGCTAAAAATACGGAGCAACCTTTGCATTTGTTAAAGGTATAATGAAACACTCTTCCTTGTTCTCAAAGCTAATGTACCCCTTGTTGAAGTGCAAATCTACATTATTAGCATAACACCAGGGTCACCCAAGTAATGCTGGGAAATTATTGGCTTTAGTGAGTTCAAACACTTCAAAATCCCCAATAAAATTGGCTCCCTAAATTATAATAGTTACATCCTTGAGTACTCCAAGAGGCATGGCTCTAGTTCTATTTTCCATGTATAATATATTAGAAGAGGGCTGCAATAGTGGTCTTACCATCTAATTCAAGCCTCTAACATGAGAACATTAACTTCCACACCTGTATCTATCAGAATATTACTTATAAGCCATCCATCGATGATTGCATTTAATGTGATCTCCTTATCATACTCATGATTATGTGGGGGTAAATTTACATGAAATATCTGCCTCTCATGCTCATTACCTATGAGTGGCACATTTTCTCTAAACCATTCTCCTAATAAAGGGATTATGTTCTCCTAGCGCAACATTTGACATACTTCCTTCAAGTCGTCCACGTCCTTCTATGGGAGTTTAAATTTCTTTACTCATTCCATCATGTGCACATTCTCCTTCAAACTTCAAATCTCTCTTCACGGATCCCTGATAACATCCATAATCTCTTGATAAACCTCTTTCTGATGTGTAACGTTAGGGTACTTGGCATTAATCACTTCCTATTTTGTTATAGTTAGCTTATACTTTGGAGGTTCATGTGCGCACATAGCCTCAATACATGTAGTAACTAACACAGGTTATAATTTAGAATTAAGCCCTACCTTCGACATCCATTGATATCCAACTGTGCATTGTACCTTAATCATTCCCGCACCCTTATCTTGCTTGTGTTGCTTTTTCATGTGCTCATATAAGTCAGGCCATTATTTAAATTTTTGTTATTTTCCACACCATTAGCAAACCACATTCTGAGGGCATTTGCATTGATAATGATCAGGAGATCCAATTAGAGTGTACATTTATTGCACTAATAAAATGGTTTCCAGATTATTCCCGGTGATCTTTTATAATGGATAGTAATTTCACCATTTTGGGTATGTAGATAGTTTGATTCTATCCTTTTTACAGTTCATAATATGGGGATAGATAAATTCTTTGGTAGATTCACATGATTCAGTTTTGACTATAGCTATTTTTTGCATGTGTAGTCTAAACATTCTAGATTGTGATATTTGTAATGGTTGGCAATTTCACAGGGACATTGGACACTAGCTATTTTTGGCATGTAGTTGTCTTATATACCTATCTATTTTGAGAGGAATAATTTTTATAGTATTGGACTTATTGAAGAGTATCAATTGAACACTTGCCTCTTCAGAGGAATATGTGTCTATTTTAAAACTGATTGATTGTTTGTGATGACAATACAGTTACTGGGATTTGAGTTCACAATTGTTGTAGAGATTGGAAAAATCACAGAGTATCAGGGGATAATTTCCTATTATGGTGAACAATTTTCTAATTTTTACTGATCAAATTTTTGTGCTTAGTTAATCAATAATTTGCAGTGATTTTACCCATAATGCTATTTTTGGATCCTATATATGTTTGTGAAATGTAGGAAGATGATTAGAAACATTTTTGGGTGAAAAAATATTTTTTGTGGATAAAAGACTTCCCCGTGGGGAGGACTGATCTAGGGGACAATTTGGAACTTCGTAAGTTCCCTAAATCTCCAAAAAATCAAGACAATACGATAGAGCATTATGAGAGCTTACCGATGATATAATGAACGCTGACAATAAAGGTCATACACGAAATTTACTGTTGGTCAAAGATTTGTCAAAATTAGGACAAAGCAGGGTCAACTGGCCAATCAAGACGTGACACATGACAAAAATGAAAAGTGGGAAAAACTGTAAAAATTTAGTTTTGTGACTCTAGTCTTCGACGTTCATTTATGGATGGGTGGGCCCCACTATTTTCTAGCTGGGGGCCCTCAATTAGGGTTGACACACTCTTTTTGAGGAGAGTTGCATTTGCCACCTTTTCTTCAGATTTACATTGTCAAAATTTTATATATACGCCTAATAGTGCATTTGCAGGGTGAATGTGGGATATTACAGGGAATTGAAAAGTATATAGACCGAGTTCATTGTGTAACTCAGTCAGCTATGGGCTAGCTCAACCAACCTACCACAACTCATCTCACTATGACAGTCGCATAGTTCAAGTTTGGTGAAACCAAACTTAACACAACAACTTATCTATAAGGCCTTATCAACCTCCATGCCGGCCACATACGTGGCTTACCAAACTTAGCCACTGCCGACGTAGCCCCCAACTCGTCAAACCAACCATCAACAAATCCAATGTTAGACTGCAACCACTAACGTGGAAAATATAATGCAACACATGACCGCAGTCACAAGAGAGATGGGTGGATAAAGCCTATTTAAAGGATTTAAATAAATTTTATCCTTGATTTAACAAAAATAAAAGTAATGTTAAACCCTAAGTGCAAAGTCACATATGATAAATAAATGACAAAGCACAAATTTGATGTAAGCAATATACAAATGCAAATTGAAACCCTAAGTGCAAGAGAAGGAATAAAAGACTTAGTAGATTTCAAATTTTATCTCGAAGTGTGCTGGTCTGGAAAACTAATGAACATGAGGAGGAATCTGTCAAAAATGCACTTTGAAAAAATTATAATTTTTGGATGAGCCTGGACTAGGCCTCTTGGACTGGGGCGAGGGCTCGTAAGCACTGAAGACCTCTGTTGGGCACCTGTGATTGCGCAAGAGCTCAGAATCTAGTTTTTTCTTATGTCACAAGGTGGTCACTAACCTTCATTGTTAGTCACTTATATGTCACACAAAGATTGCAAAATTCACTTGTAACCTACAAAACAAATGATATCCTGCAAAACCCCAAAACACATCAAATATTAAAAAAGAAATATGCAAATGGGGATTTTGACTGACCCCAGTGGTCACTTGACAGAGTGAACTTACGACTGATCATTGCACTACATCTCAGACTCCATGTATTTATTGTGTGTGTGTGTAGAAATAATTCCCTAGGAATCTCTTCTGCAAGATGCACTTGATAGCGAGCAATAGCTAAATGTAGCAATGCAGATAAATGTATGGATGGAAAAATGAACTTCCCCTCCTATGTGTGTATGTAGAAAATGCAGTCCCTTATCCCTTGAATGAAGTTAGATGAATTCCTTCATACTCTTAGAATGCTTTTGGATGCAATTGTTAGTGCAAAATCACAGCACCCCCAAATGGCTTGGTACTGGTGTTAGGCATTCAGTGTGATTGCACAACATGGGACCATCTCTCAAGCTGTGGGACTTGCAAAACTTGAGATGGACCTCTGGAGAAAGCCGGTTCTTGCTTCCTAATCTACCTGCCACAAGCTACTCTAGTGCAGGTAGAACCTATTCTATCCTAATCTAACCATTCCAAGGGGACAGAGAGAGAGAGAGAGAGGGTGAAAGAGCCTACACTAAGCGGTGATACACCAGAAAAGGAAGTGGTTGAATCACAGACCCAACCGCCTGAAGTGGAGAGAGGTGAGCAGAGGAGAGGGTGGACAGAATGCACCACAGACCAGAGATAGATTTCACACAGACACCACTTCAAACCCATTAAACATAGCTCCCAGGACCTGCAACAAACATCAAAATATGCACAGTATACCTTGCAATGATGAGAGGTAAGAAAGACAACAAAATAAGCCAATGATGGACAGATGCATCACGAAATAGATTTTATTGCTCCAAAATATTACACAATACATCATCAGTGGGCAAGAGGGAAGAAAATTCCATCACAGAGCCATGAGAGGAGGCTTCGACTCTGTATTCGACCCTAAGGAAGAAAGAGAGAGGGGGGCAGAAGAGAAACATCGACCAACCTTTGAATATGCCCCTTCATTACAATATATAGGAAGAATAAGAGAGAGAAGAGGGAAAAAATTTGTATCCTGCTCAAACTACCCTGAGATACACATTCAACCCCATTTTGAAAGCTCAATTACTGAATATCAATGCCTTTGCAAATCTATTGATATGTCACTTCTAGTTCCTGTCAAAAAAATAAGAATGGGACCGAATCGAATCAGATCTGGTAGTAGAAGAGATCAAATTCTATGTTAATGGCCTGGAAGACATTTTCACATTTTTCACCTACTAGAGCCTTCCCAAAATGATATTTTATATTACCAAGGCGTAGAGGATGTCGAGACGTTTCCAAAAAGTCTTCTCCCGCCCAAATCTGATTCTCTAGTCGAAAGATATGGCCATTTGAATATTACGGTTGCGAGGCGTAATATTTAAAGAGTTTGCCCTTGTAGGGTCCATGTGGCGGCCTCACACACCTTGAGATTTGGCCCCTACCCTTCGCTCTTAAAATAGCACCAGACTGACATGTGGCGGCCTCCGCGAGCTCCATGGGGTCCCTTATATTTTGTTTGAGTCTTTTACTTGGCGGGCCAAAAATCTGACCCTGGACACGTGGAGGCTTGGCGCTTGTTTGAGAACCTACCTCCAATTTTACCTTTGAAATGGTGCCATGCTAACACTTGGCACCTTCCACCGGCTTTCCTCTACTTTGACTATCCAAACCCTGACTCTCTCCCTTTTAAAAATCTAGGACACGTGGTGAGCCCGCGCTCGTTTGAAAACCCACCTCAGATTTTACCTTTTGGAAATCGTTAAGACACGTGGAGGCTTCCGCTAGTTCTCTATACTTAACCAATTTTGGGCCCGCTCTCCTTTTGACATTTGTTGACCATTAGCCACATAGAGGGCTAGCGTAAGTTTGAGTCTCCGCCTTGGGCTCCCATCATGGAATTGCGCCAAGCCGACACTTGGCATCTTCCGCGGAGTCTTCTATACTTAGTCTCTTTTGAGGTCCGCCCTGTCCGATGACTTTTGTTGACTCTTCCCTAGGACCTGGGACACATGGGGGCATTGACACTTGTTTGAGTCTGCCTCTTAGAATTTAATCTTTGGAGGTGCGCTACATTTACAGTTGGCAGTGTCCGTTGTCTCCTCCATTCTTTGTCGTTTTGAGGCTCGTTCTAAGTCGTTTGAGAGCTCGACGGCTTTAAACCTTCGCCATTTCTTTTCTTCGAACCTCTGGCTCCTTTGACATCGCTCGGCCTCACGCTCTAACTCTAATATTTCATTTTAGAGCCTGCTTGAGTCTGTTTACTAGATTTGAAGCACGAATTCGCTCGACAGAGCCGTTTCTCGAATTTCTTTACTGCACAGGGTCGTTTGATCTTTCGCAGGCCCTGCCACTCCATTGTAGAGTCCCTCTGCAACTTGTTTGCAAGCTTTGAATGTGATTTCTCTGGTTCTTTCTGTTCGGGGTTGTGGCTGATCCAATATTTTACGCGGGGGGGGGGGCAAAATATGGATAACAACAACCTTAGGTGGTGATAATATATGCTTATAGATTGGTCTTTTATTGTGGTCACATAGCTTTGTATTTATATGATTCCCTTGGTTGAATTTCATAATTGACAACTAAAAGGCCAACCATAAGAAAATAAGATGCCCAAAATTATAAAAGAGGCCCAAAAGAGATGAGTAAGATAACGAAAAGAGGTTGGGGGCCCTAGAGAGGACGAGGGCCCAAATGCCTCCAACCTGGCTTAGGACACTGGTGTCCAAATAATAAAGATAAACAATGAAATGGATCAAACTCCTTGTGGGGTGTGCAAGACCAAAGAGGAAACTTCAAGAAATTCAGAAAAGACCATGTGTCAACTAGTGGTAGCTGTCAATTACTAGAATATGTACATTAGTGAAGTGATTTTGTGTCTACAATAGAATGTGGGATTAATGGATAGAAATGTCAATGAGGTGGAATGGTTATTGGAGAAATTGATCCCCTAATGCACCAAATCATCAAGTTGTATAGCTTTTTGACCTACCTTGGAGGCATGGAAATGTTCGATTATTAAAAAAGATGCTACTTTGGCTATTTATCATGTATGTCAAGTGCAAGGATCCTGCAGACTGCCTGTATTCCAAGAATCAGGCAGTATTTGTCCATTAATCAGACCTATTTTTGAAAGCAAATTATACCAAACCATGACTTTGGATAAAACTAAGAAGCTGTAAAAATAAAACAAAGATGATTCTTGGTGTTACCATTTTGTCCATTTTGGAGTTCATAGACTAGATTTTGTAAATGAATTAGTGGAAGTTTTGTCAGGGGATTACAAACACTAATAAACTTAGCAAATTTGCACAAGAACAGATTTGTAAGAGGCAAGAATTTTGTTTCACACTTAATGTTCTCAATTAGGACCATCATACAAATAGATCTATTCCATCTAGCAAATTAATGTATATTGAAACTTAAAGTAATTAAAGGATGCAAACGAATCTATTTATTAATTTTTGAATGTATCATACCAAAACAATCATTTGTGATCATAGTTTACTTCATGATAGAAGTTTTCTAATTGGAAATAACAAATTAGTTAAGCTTAACTCATAAATCAGTTTTAAAGTACCTTTAAAATTTTGAATAATCTCATGGGAAAAGTCACATAAATCGGGTTAAATTAATTTAAAATCCTGATGTGCAGGGATTTAAGGGAATTTAAAACCAGTTGATGAATAATCATATTCGTGTTTTTAGTTTTACCTACCAATTTTAGATTAGGCTAAAGTTTTAAAATGGCTATGAATTTAGTAAAATCCTGTAAATATTACTAAAAGTATTATTAAATCGGTGATGGATAAATGTATTATCTAATTCATTATCTCCTCAAAAAGACACATTTTAGTTTTAAGTGTCAATTCCCAGTATTCATGGCTTCAAATCCCTGTAATATTTTCCGGCACAATCAATTTGAGAAGCAATTATCCACTATGTTCAATGTTCTGAGGGTTTTTCGATTTTGGAAACATCAAACCCATTTTGTATCTACGATAATTAATGATCATTTTTCAATTACCATGATCAAATCAAATGTTGATAATCTTGTGGAAACTTGATATGTTTTCATTGACCTGCACTATCAAACAAAGGTAGTAAAATCCATTATTGTCCAGAAAGTGAAATATATTCTTATGACGCCATCATTTAAATTTGAGTAATAAATCAAATGAGATCTCTTGGCCCTTGTTTATATGCAAATCATTGTAGATACTGAATCACGCACTTGTGAGTAATTATCTAGTTTCCAATATAGATACTTCCCATTCATATGGATTCTTAAGTAAGAAAAGTAAATTAACCCATTTCTTTGGCCACCTTTCCTTTAAATGTACAACTATTTTCTTGCAAAAACCCTAATATACATTTGCTATCTTTTTACCTTTCAGTTATTTTTCATCCATGGTCACTAGAAACAAGGATTGCTTCATGGCGTTTGTCATTTCTCTGGGTGATTGTCCTCTTTGTACTTCTGAAAATTTTTGGGTCCTTTCTAGTGTTTGATCATATTCACTTTTTTGTAGGATCGGTGTTTGCATTAATACAATTATGAAATTTGGGGCAAGAGAATGCATATAAATATAAAGTTATGTGATCATAATAAGTGACTTTCCACTAAGCATCAACTATCTCCATTAAGGTTTGAGTATTCCATCAAAGTAACCTAAGTAAACATTTGCATCTATTAGCCATAAATGCTGATGAAAGTTACATAAGGATTTCATGTTGTACACTGGAGTTCGGGATTGTCCATTATAATTTCATGCACATATTTTGGCCAATTTTATTCTAGTGATGTCATAGGATTTCACTTTTCAGGATATGTCACTGGCGGTTTTTTCTCATTAAGTCTAGGTTGCATAGTTGCACATACACCATAAGATAATGGGTATTACCAAGGATGCATAGTGCATTATTTCACTTGGAAGTTTTAAGGACATATTGTATTCGAAATTTGCAGGACATTCTGACCCCTCATGTGGAATCTTTATCCTTTAGGATTGTAGATAAGTTTTTTTTCGGGTATTTTTTTGGCAATTCAAAATTAATTGACATTGTGATTTATTTAGACAATGGTGATTGTAGCAATGGACCCTGTAGGTTCCCCTTCACCATTGAAGTGGAAAATTTTAGTAACACCATGCGCTTTATTGGATGTTTTCTAAGCAGGATACCAAATTCGGAGGGCACCTTTTCAGACCAAGGTTTCACCTTTTATCTATACAGCACATGTCCCCTATTTTGTTTGTCTAGGATACCCCACATTTATCTCGTTAGACATTATTTAAATATTCCTGGTTATGTTGTGTTGAAAAAAATTCTCAAAACTTCATGGAATCATTAGAGACATCTTAACAACTTTTCACATGTTGGATTGCTTAGTTTGGCTTAGTTGAAAAGGCATTTGGATATTGCATTATTTATTTATTTACTACAAACTTGCAACCTTTTCCATTAGGGCACTTAGCTGTGCGAATGGGAGAATTAAAATTAGGTAGTAAACATCCCTCACATAAATTGTGGAAAATGGCATCTTGACATTGTATGCAGCTGGAATTGTTCATCTTTGGTAGATATGATGAAAATGTGATTGCATACATGTAGGGTCCTACGAAATATTTGACAAAATGCCTAATTTCTCAAAGAAATGTGGCCTTTGGACTACTATGATGGTCCCCAGGGTATGCACAAGAATGGGTCCAAATTGCGAAGGCCCCTGAAACTTTGAAGAAAATGAAGTTCGGAAGGTGTAAATCTACACTCTTACAAAGGTTTGCAACACACACACACACACACACAACAGTTGGATCGGATATACTATGAAGTAAGGTACAGTAGATTGTTAGACAAAATACCTCAAAACAATGTAATTTCATGTAGGGTGAAAACATGACCAAATGTCATTCAGAGAAACTTTGATGATTACAATGTGCACAAAATAGTTTTATTGACCTTGGTAACATTCACATATATAGAATTGGAAAAGTGGAGTGGATTTTTTTTGGATGTTATCTTAAATCCCTCACAACCATTTATTTCCACTTAAATATTCATAGTTGAGTTACAAAAGGAAAGACATATATGTAATTGAAAAATACACATTGGATTTCGTTCTTTCCAAATTCCTCACAACCGTGTGGCACAAATTATGGAAGATTATCTCAAAAGCAACAAATATTTAATGGATGAAAATTAATCATAAGTGGTGCTCATAATGAACAAATACAAATTTTTATATAATTCTTAAATGTAATACGTCTTCTTTGAAGAATCCCTTGCTGGAAAGTGTCAAACTCCAGCGACATTTTCCAGCTTACCTTTTCTGGCTAAGTCGTGGCCTGTCAATCTGGAAGCTGATTACTGCAGAATCCACCCACCCTCCCAATAGGTACTCCATAGTCCCATCTGCCGACTATACTACGTAGGCAACACACAATGCATAAATACTCTAAACTTTATGTGGATATTTAGTACAACAATCTACAGGGGACATATAGCTGCTATTATGCATATCCACTCACCGACTCTAGAACTATCCCTGCCATAATTGATAGTAGTTGAAACAGTAGAGGCTCTACTGTAGCTGATTTAAAATATCTGCTTTGCTGTAGCTTTTGTCCTCCTCTCACACGACTGCTGAAAATATCTCTCTGCCTATAAATACACCACTGGGTTTTTAACTTTCCATCCTGCAACACCTCCACCGGATTGGTTTTCCCAGCACCTGCTCAGAAATATAAGAGGTTTGCATGATTGTTATATGCTTTTTAAAATAAATTACATTATTGTTGTATAATGTTGCTATGCCATGGAGACCTTTTTACCCAACTCACTTTTTTTAATTAAGTTTTTGTCTGATTCTGACTGAGTCTGGCATGAAAATTGATTCACTGCCTCTAAGAACAAAGAAGGGCAGTGATTGTTTTGCGAGTACATGCATTGATGGTGTAATGCTTCTTGGGCATGCAAGATTCCTCAGCCACCACGTACATAGTCAAGTCCACAATAACATCACAACTTCTTTTCCCTTTGAGACAGATGGCACCCTGTGCAACCACCATATTTGACAGACGTTAACATTGCACACAGTCCTCTTTTCCATTGACCCTTTGTCGCCTCTCCATTTTCTGGCAATTCTGATTTTAAATTTTGAATAGGCTCCACCAAGGGGGCTTCACGTGGAATATACGTGAAATCCACCACCTATCTCGAAGCTAGAGCTGCGAGTGGCCTCATTCCTCCTATTCTGTCCACATCTGCCAGAGCCAGAGGTGCACCCTTATTGTTTACCTATCTTGTACTCTTCACCTGTCCCGTATACTACAGGAGTTGAGCATATTACAGCCGCGTCCACCACAAATAGAGGAGTGAGGGAACTAAACGAGCCTTCCCCAATAGCCAGATCTCAAGTAGAGGGAGGGGTCAAATAGTTAGGGGCTGTGGTATTGTCCATTTTTTCCTTTGCCACTGAGACAGGGTAGTCAAGAATACCGCTACCAAATCCAGGGACCCCGAATTCACCTCGACTAAGTCCTTCCTTCCATTCATATTATTGATCAAATGAGAGTGGTCTCGGTGGATCCCTCTAACAACCCTGCGACTTTGGAGGAGACCAGCGGAGATGAAGATGTTATGTCTCCCATGGATAAGCTAGAAGATTCAATGCTTATCCTTTTATCAAAAATCATTGTCTACATGCTCCACAGACTCTAATGGTTGGTTCAGTGGGTATACAACAGTAGCAGGAGCATATTTCAAGGAATGGGAATCAGAAAAGAACAACCGCGCAGTCCATTTCTGAGAGAGATGATGTGTTATACAAAGATGTTATGTTTGAGGAGGAAGTTGGGGTGTGGGCACGCATATACCTACCACACATATAGGTACTTTTATTCTTTCACGCTAGCCCACGTGTTTTATTGAGTCCCGCATCTCCCTCAGTCCACAACACGTTCAAACTAGGCGTGATTATCAAGGTTAGCACCCTAGCATCATCTTCCTGCTGCCTACCACGATTCCATTTGCAAAATTATCATCACCATCCGCTAATATTTGTTTACAGATTTGTTGATTGGTGAATCTAAAATTAGGGAAATCTGTCAAAAATTAGCCAATTAGTGAAATAAATGGTGAATAATTATTTTAGGAAATAAGGCTTTGCATCACGTTCTTGGTCCTACAACAGCCAAAGGAAAGTTACTCAGTAGCTACAAAGAAGAACCCCTGCTGTTGTTCACGTATTCCCCCGATACAGTGATGTCCCCGCCCCAGATGCGATACACTATGAGGATTTTTGTTGGATAGAGCTTCTGCTTTATAAACCCTTTCGACATATCCAAACAGACATTGGCATCTCTACATCTGAAATAACTAACCAATGGGGCAAATTGAAAAACTCCTACGTCCCTTTACATGTTCATAGAGCCACTACTCTAGATGAAACTGCAACTGGAACAAGTAGTGATGACAATAACTCGCAGGGATCTAATCCTCTGCATGCAGAACTATTTGAATGGGAGCATATAGCACGCATGCACCCAACACTCAATACAACAATTGATGATGTAGACATGATAGGCCTTCGTGACTTTGACATTAACCACAATTGGAAGGTACATTCCATCCCTACTGCCTTACAAAAAAGTGCACCTAAATTCATAGACCTTGCCCGCACTGAAAATTCACTACCATTTGTTTCTCCACCTACCCAATTAGACGCTCTCCAACTATCATCAAAACAACACCTTGCATACTCAATTGTACTTTCCCATGCAACTCAACAAGGGAAACACCCACCATTGAAGATGATCATTCAGGGAACCGTTGGTACAGGAAAATCATACCTCATACAACGCATCAGAAATGGGCTTGAAAATATGACTGGAAAATTTTAAATCTTCCCTCCTTGTACTAGCCCCAAGAGGCATTGTTGCATTCAATATAAAATCATCTACTATACATTCTTCCCTCCGAATACCCATTTTAGACATGAAACCTCTTGAAGGCCAAGCCCTAGCAATCTTCCAAGAGCGTATGAGTGCCATACAATACATACTCATAGATGAAATGAGCTTTATAGGTCCTACAATGTTACACAACATCAACAAAAGACTTCGTGAGGCATTCCCCCAACATAGTAACCATGCATTCGGCAACTGTTCAATGATTTTGGTGGGTGACTTAGGCCAGCTCCCTCCAGTCAACGATGTACCATTATATGCAGGCAACAAAATAGGCAGCTCCCTTTGGCATGCTTTTGATACAGTGATCACCTTGGACACAAACTTTAGGCAACAAGGATTAAACCCGACACAACTTGAATTCAGAGAAATGTTGACCAACATCAGAAATGCAGAAGCAACCGTTAAGGATTGGTCTCTTCTCATGTCACGACAAAGCATGTCTACCTCAGAGCAATCCATCTTCATGACTGAGAAGCACCTATTTGCAACAAAGGACCTCGCAAGCAAGCACAATAAACAAATGCTAAAATCCTTACATGTACCAATTGTAATGAGCATCGTAAAAGAAAGCAAACATAACTCTGACTCAAACATCAACGACACTCAACTGGACCCAGTAGTTTTCCTATGCACCGGACAAGAGGTCATGTTGACATCTAACTTATGGGTTAGCTCAGGATTGGTTAATGGTGCACTAGGGCAAGTGACAGATGTCGTGTACAATCCAGAAACACAACCACCAGACTTGCCATCCTTTGTTGTTGTCAACTTCAAACACTACCAAGGGCCCCCATGGGACATACTCAACCCAACCCACTTGCCCCTACCTCCTGTCACACGTGGAAATCGTTGCCAAATCCAACTAAAAATGTCTTGGGGCCTCACCATCCACAAATCACAAGGCCTAACTCTTGACAAGGCCACAATAGACATCGGAAATGTTGACCGTCAAGGACCATTCAGTGTCAAGAGTTCATCAAAGATCTACAAATGTACCAGTTTACGTTTGAACGCTACGCAAGAATGAGATATACAAAGAATGTAAAAGCACACAAGGAAGAGGAGCAAAGACTTTGTAACACACAACTGCTTCATCGCGTACAACGCATGTGCACATTCCTACCTACATCATACCCACAATAGTGTGCCCAGATCTTGGTTCCAACCTACATATATAAGTAAAGTGTTGCACATATATATACACAAAACCCACTTGTAATGCAATACAGATACAAGTCACCTTCACTTTGCATCCAAACCATATTATATACAAAAAAATTCAATCCCTATCCGGCGTAACTTGCAACTCGTTTGCAATTGCTAGTTAACCCGGACACTTATTCCAGAAACCGGGGATTTATAAACTGGGGATGTAGCTCACATGGTAGAGCGCTCGCTTTGCATGCGAGAGGTACGGGGTTCGATACCCCGCATCTCCAAGTCATTTTTACTGAAACTTGTTTGCTTTTTACATCAGCAAATGAGAAGAAACTACAAATTGCGTTTTTGTTTTTACACCGACGAATTACAAGGAAAGTAGTCAATTATTTCCTTTAATATCCGCACCAGTGATCTGTGTTAGAATAGTACTCTGCCACGGTACGTACCCGGGTTCGATTCACGGCCGATGCACCTGTCTCGCTTCCTTGCTTATTGTTCCATCCATTACAACGAAAATGACTATTTATATCTCAAGAGTGTGACAAATTTTTATTTCAGTGTTGATTATCGTCCATTATGACTTCTTATTCTTACTTCCATTTTGACTACGGAAGAGAAAATTTCAAGGCCACATAAAACAAATGATATGGTTTATGTTATATATTGATTTTATCATGATATTCCTTGATGTATTGCACTCTAGAATATTAATGTGGAATCTATTAAATCACTTCCACTGAGATGGTAATTAATCTTTTCCGATTATATGAAATATGATAAAATTATGTTTCGTCATTTGAATGTTAAGGTGGAGCGAAAACATAGTTTGATTTTTTTGTCTACCTTATATTTAAATCTTCGTTTATGTGACACATGGATAAATGGATTACAATTAAATTGCAACACAAATACCCAATTATAACTTCTTTATGCTAGATGATATGTGCAAGATACTAAATATATAACCCAATTAATCAATTCCACAACTAGAGATAGAAAATAGTAACCCCTACCCCTTAGAATAGTTAGTACGACACAAATACCCAATTGTAACTTCTTTATGCTAGATGATATGTGCAAGATACTAAATATATAACCCAATTAATCAATTCCACAACTAGAGATAGAAAATAGTAACCCCTACCCCTTAGAATAGTTAGTAGGTTGTGTATATATATATATGATTCATTTACTTGAATTTTGATATTAACACTCTAAGCCGACCCAAAGAGATCAATACAAATTTAGAAAAGCTAAACAAGTGATGGGTCATTTTAAAATATAAGAACATGAGCGAAGGAACAAGAGCACCCATAAGGGACACTAGCATCGACCATTATTATCCTCTAGTGGGCGCTTATGTCTAGAAAGCTCCAAAGATAAATAAGGAAATGTTTAGCTGAGTAAAACATTGTGTGATGTCTAAAGTAATGGGACAATTCCATAAAAGCAGCGGATAAAAGCATGGAAAGATTAAAAAATGTCAATGTACAGCAAAACAAGTGTTATCAATGTCTAGTTTTATTTCTTAGGAATCATGCACATAATGACATACTAGAGACATGATGTGATGGTAATAAGTGCATAATTTTGTGTCTACAATCAACAACATAATGAAATTTTTTGTTCTTGATGACACCCTTTTCCCTCTCTCTCGCACCACTCCAGATTAGATGTTTGGAAAATGAAACTATGATACCAAATGTTGTAAAACAAGAAATTAGATTGCAAGAAATTGAATTTAATCAATGCATTAATAAAAAAACAAGTTACAATATTTATAGATATTGAACACTTGATTTTACATTGTAAATTCCACCTAATTAGATACAAATAACTCCTAGTTATACACTACAAAATCAATTTTAACATCTGCTTTATTATTCATATAAATGCTAAATTATTACTAAAAACTAATTTGATTAAAGTTGCATTTCTGAGCTAAGTACACTATAGATGTTGTTATTGATTCTCCCATTATCCCAACACTAACCATCATATGCGACATAAAAAAATCGTAAGGCTCGTGAATGCATATTTTGTTTGTCCAAGTTCATAAGATTTAGGTGTCTCGATTCAAGTCACAATAATGAAAGATCTAATCTGCAAACATGCTAGGTTATGAATCAGATTATTGAAGTTATACATGTAGAGTCAAGTGGTTATGACAGGTCTAGGAATATAAGTTTTTGGTAAAATTGGTTTATATGGCTGAATGTTATGAAGTTAGTTGTTAGAGGTTAGATTTACCAGATACAGAAACTGGTGTCGTTTTGGTACCCTCGACCTGATGCCGATTGCGAGGAGACCGACGACGGTTTAGGCTAACTAAGTGATCATGCATAGGGTTGGGCTACATAGAGTTGACTTCAATAAGGTTGGGTTTTGATGACCTTCTCTGTGATTACACAGATGAATAGACAGAGAACCTGGTGAAGTCTGATAACAGTGATTCTAGACCTACTACAGAGGTGTCTAGAGTCTATAGTATGGAGGGCTGGGAGGTAATGTAGGTGGAGGGATTTTACATAGAAGGTTTTAGATTTTGTGATAATAGATGTCATTTTCATTTACTAGGAATCCTAAATTATGTTAGATATAAGTTATTATTCTAAGTTTATGGAAACGGATGCAGACCATAACAAGGTACTTACTTGTACTTGTAGACTTGGTGGTTGGATGGAGGTGATGGTCGATTTGTGGAACTGAGTGGTGATAGTGCCACACAATTGTTTCTTCCAAGTAACGTTACCGTTTAGATGCTTTCGAATTCAGATCAAATGCTTGGTACTGGTTCATGGATGTCTAGATGTGTAAGAGTGCTCTGGTGTGTAAGTTAATGCATGCAGATATCTTTTCTCCAAAACTCGACTAAATTCAATTCCAGTGACCTCTAAAATTGAATGGGTTTGACCAATGTGAATATATGGTAACTGACAATGGTTCCCAGGGTGACATCAATGTTGGTGATCGGGTTACACCCTAGCATTGGTCACAAGGGCGGGATATCCTAGGTCATTGCTAAAATGAGTAGACTCAAAGGAATTCTTTTTGTGTCAGTTCTAATAAACACCTTGTCTAGAGACTTCAAAATGGAATATTGCGCTTAGATAAGCGGGCATGCGGTTAGAGGAAGAATAGGCATGTGATTGGTAGTTTTGAACTAATGCTTCATCCAATTCTTTGCACACATGATAAAATTGGACAACTGAGGCCCATTTCTAGTTATCGCGGAGGATGAAAACGATAAAATAATTAATAATTTGCATAATTGAGCTAGGACCTAGCATCAAGACGGGGATCAAATTGAGTGTAACTCAGTAATAACTCGGTGTTATCTGAGCAAGGAGAGTCCAGAACATCAGTCGTTTATCACTATTTTGGCAGCGATAAACTTGAAAGAAAGATCAGCTGAGCCCAACATTGAACCAGGAGTCACTCGAGTCGAGAAAGGTTACGGGAACAGTTTCCATAACTATATTTCAGGAGGATTTTACAAAACAGGCCAATGGCCATCAAGCAAACATCGAGCTACTTGGTGAGCTGACCAGCCTGCACAAAAGCAGTTAATCGTCTCGAATATGAACACACTTCCCTCCTCATAGGAGTAGAGCTACAATAACAAGCCATCAATATTTAAAGCATTTCTAGTGGCAACTATCAGCAATGCTCGAAGGGAGTGGCATTCGAACTAGGGATCAATATCAGCATCAGGATGAGTTGTCCCATTTATGAGGCTCCACGATTTCAAGGCAAGCCATGTGAGAGGGCATAAAACATTACAAAGATCTCGGTCGGTGAGTCGCTTTCCAATGAGTCCTAAGGGTTGGAGCTCAGTCAGTGGTCGCTCGATGTGTTAAGGGTTCCAGAGCTCGAGAAGTAGTCAAATTTGACATAGAATGATGTGGCGAGCCATAAGAATATATATAGATCTTGGATTGTATCGAGCGTGTTGATTCTCAGTCGAAGGCAACCTTGTCAACTCAACGAGTTGAGTGATGCATTCGAAGCATTTAAAACATTCAAAACGATAAGCCATGTAGCTGTACGATTTTGTTTGGAAATGAATGGGGAGTGTAACTCCATTTCTAAAAACGCCCACACAACTACTCAAGAATAATTTTTCCTAGAATGTCTTCTCCAGAAAAATTATGGAATAGATAGGTATTTTTAAAAGCTATGCCCATATAGAGAGAATTTCGTAAATGACAGTTGCCACATTGCATGTTTCGAGGAAAGTCAATTATATATGTATGATGATAATAATAAAATTTTCCCCATTAACAAAACATTGAAATCCACATGGGGAACTTTAACTGATATTTAATTTGACATAAGCATGGTTAATCATCCCTCTAAGTGATTATTATTTTTATTTTATTAATGACATAAGATAATTCCTACTGATCCAGTTAAATGATTCCAGGTGATGATAAATTTTAAGAGGGTTAAAGGGGATACATGTGATAATGATAAACTTCACGAAACCATAGGTATTTAATTCCACAGAGGTTGATGAAATGAATTAATCCCAATAGGTCCCCATTTGGACATGGGGTTAGAATAAACATTCCCTTACCTACATATATAGTGGATCCCTTAAAAAGTCAACCCATGAATTATGAAATTAAAACATTTAAGTCATTTAACCAATGAGGCAATTTCCAGATCACCCACTCTCCACCTACTTTTCGTAGGGATGAATCATCAATCCCTTGGAATGGATTCATTTAGAACTCTTGATGAGGAAAATATGACAACTAACCCTAAAACATGTCTTAAGTTATCAACATTCTTTCCTCTACATCCATTTGGCTATATTGTTTCTTTTTTGTTTTAGCATGTATGTTGGAATTTATGGAATTTGAAGCCATTGAAGGCTCAATTCCAAGCTTTTGGAAAGGCTTATTGAGTTTTTATTATTTTACTCCATTTTGTTCACACCCTCTCCTAGGGTTTGGTATATATGTATTTAAATGCTCTATGATTATCACATTATTTTGAGTCATTTGCCCAAATGGGCAAAAAATGTGGTGTATGAAACTTGCCCTATTAGCATATTTAATGTTGTTAGTAAAAATAATAACATATATACATGATATGCATATATATCATATATAGAGAGTATATGTATGTCTGTATGTACATACATACATACATACAGAGTTACAAACATATAATACCTATATATAGTTATATAATATAAATATAAACATAAAAATACATATATAATAAGTATTATATATTTAATATACCTATATACATAGTTATATACTCATATATAATATTAAAAGAAAACACATATGTGACACAAATGTGGTGCAGTTTTGCTCCACATTTGAGTCACATTTGTGCCACATGGCAACCTAGAAATATAAAAATTAAAAACCCGACTGTCAAAACGCTTAACACATTTCATTTCTTTTCCCCTAGAGAGAGACATGAGAGAAACCAACATCAAGAGGAGGTAAAGTAGAACTAAGAGGATGATTGATTGACATGAGCATGGAGGTGCCTCTATATAGTAGTCTAATAGCCTTGGTTACTGTAACAAAAATTATGGGTTTTGTGTCATGTGCATTGAACCAGATTGCTTCATTGTTGTATTAGCTCATGATGGTTTGTATGACCTCTAGATGGTCACCCAAATATAGTAGCTTGGCGAGCCTCTTCTTATCAGTACCTCTCAA
This sequence comes from Taxus chinensis, assembly GCA_019776745.2. Classification (NCBI taxonomy): domain Eukaryota; kingdom Viridiplantae; phylum Streptophyta; class Pinopsida; order Cupressales; family Taxaceae; genus Taxus; species Taxus chinensis. The sequence goes on along the minus strand of CM034157.1, from coordinate 128,522,845 downwards.
TGGGTCCTTCACGATCATTTCTTCTCTTGTTACCCTTTTACTTTTGTGTAATAAAAATGGATTTTTAATGGGCCACTTCCTAAAAAATGTTTTTCCTGCTTTTCAATTTTTTCCAATATGTAATATAATGGAAAATTTGTTTTTTGATGACACTCTCTTCCCTCTTGTTTCCTCCTCCACATCCTAAAAATGTTTTTCCAATATCTAATACAATGGAAAATTTATTTTTTGATGACACTCTCTTCCCTCTTGTTTCCTCTCTCTCCTTCCCCTACAAATCATTTGCTTAGACAATGAAGAGCTGATATCAAACGTTGTGAGAAAAGAAATCTAAGTGCAAGAAACTAAATTTGATCAGTGTATTAATAAAAAAAAACCTGCAATATTTATATATATATATATTGAATAATTGCTTGTACATTGTAAATTCGACCTATTCAGAACTACAGATAACTCCTAGTTACACACTACAACATCACTTTAAATATGTTCTTCATTATTCATATAAATGCTAAATTAATACTAATATAAACTAATTTGATCAAAGTTACCTGTTTGAGATAAACACACTATAGATGTTGCTATTGATTCTCCCATTGTCACAACCCTAACCAACATTTGTGAAACAAGAAAATCACAATTCTTGTGAATGCATATTTTGGTTTTCCAAGTTCATAAAATGAATTTTCGATTGAATTCAAATAATGAAAGATCTTCAATAAACACGGAAAATTCTAAATAAGTTTGAGAAATACCACTAGAAGAACTTGATATTTCCTCCAAGGATATAAATGCATTAAAATACCTTCTAGGAATCTAATTACCATTAGGATAAGTTTGTATTAACCCACATAAGGAATTCCTTCGTAGCTCTCTGTACCTTGATCATGAGTTGGCCAATAAGTGATGATGCATATAGTTTTTCTACTAGAGTTGATTTCAACAAATAAATTTCCTTGTGAAATCATGTAGAAGTAAACCTAAAACCTTAAATGATTCTAGACATTTTGGGAACCTTAGAAAATTTTGGGCCTTTTCTAAACCTTAGAGTATTTCCCCATCAATTTTTTACTACAAAAATTCTCTCTTCCTTCACCAAGATCAATTGCAAGCCATGTCAATTCACATCTTTTGTGAAATTTGTGTCAACCTTATTTCCATGCGATTTTATTATTATAAAAAATAATTCCATACTTATTAAAAATTGAAAAACATCCATTTTTATCATGTAGGAGGCATCACTTATGGTGAGATACTTTTCCAAAAAGTGTCAAGCTTTTCCAACAAGATTTTTCTAACAACTAGAATTAGTGAATTTTTTACTTTTTAATTTACCTAGTTTTGTCATATAGCTATTTTTAAAAATATCTTAGATATTTGACTTTGAATTTTGGCTTTGAATAATTTCATGTGCCAAAATTTTATTTATGTTTAAGGGTGACAATCTTTTTACCCCTTTCCAAATTTCGGAAAATAGAGTTGCTTCTAATACCTTGATTTCATTCTCAACCACTTATTTTGAGACCTGTATGTCGTACAATTTTGTTGTGGTCACTTTGAAGAATCCTATAGATCTAGGTTGGACAGAGGTAACGAAAAAGAAGAATCTCATAAACTTCCTTGCTTAATGAATCTTAGATTAATGAAAAACCTCAGTCCTACCATGGCCTTGTAATGGTCATTTACATTGTCTATTATTTGGTGTTCAATCTTATTCCACTTCCTCTTATCTCTCTCTCTCTCTCTCTCTCTTCTTTTAACTCTCTTATATTTTTGTTCTTTTTCTATGTTTTTCCTAGAAAACTGATCTCACCCCAAATAACTAGGGCTTCAATTCAACTATATCTATTTTAATCAATTTGAGAAGCAAAGGCACTCGTTAGTGTTTGAGGGTTTTTGATGAACAACAATAAAAATAGTTCCAGACTTTATAATCGTCCGTCCTTACCCTTTCATCAAAGGTTGCAATTTGAAGGGAAACTTCAAATACCTTTTCCCCAAAAACACTGCCATCAACCCAAGGTAGTAAAATCCATCATATCAACTTCTTATGAGATTGATTATAAATGGAGTGTAATTCAAATGAAGATTAGGAGAGTTATTTAGCCAAATCATACTAGTAGTGTTTTCTTTGTCGTTAAAGCAATGTCTCTTAAGATAGTATGAAAAATTATTCCATCCATTGTTGAGATGTGACGAAAATGACATTCTTCCTCCGGCTCCTGCGACGAAGCAAGGGAGCATCCCACTGTAAAATCTTTTATTTCTTTTTTTCCTTTGAAGGTTAGTGTTCGGAAAGAAGAAGCCCAACTCTACCGTATTTACCATACAAAATGTCATAAGTGGGGCAAACGACATTGGAGCAGTTGTTAAGAGTAGGAGAGCACTTTCTTCTATTAAAACATAGGAGCTTCGTGTTATTTTTATGAAATTTATTGAAGCTAGCATAAAAATAACTTGACATGATTATGCCTTGAGATTCAATTATATATTCTTGTAAGATGTTTAGTTATCTTTGATTCGACACACATATCACATCCTCTAGAACTTCCCCTACTTCCTCATGTATCTGTAGAATCCTAGACCATAATTTTCCTTATCTTATTCTTATGCCGCCATATGTCAAAATATTTCTTATTATGTGCCACATGTATTACTCATGTGTGCAAGATACAATACTTGGATACGATGCCTTATTTGGGGGTCAACATGGATGGTTGTGGAGGTATCAAAAATCTTTAGGGGTTTCTTTGTTGGACCATGAATGATGGAAGAGGAACCATATGAGTCGTAATGATCCATGTGCGGCCTTACAACCTACCCCGTAGTAGCTTACAGTTGCACAAACCTTTTTAATCCTCTTGTAGAACTTGGGCTATATACCTTCACAACATCTCACGACAACGATACAACTTCAGGTTTTAGTTTCCTCAACTAACATCTAACCCAATAGAGACCATCGCTTCTTAATAAAGGGCAAATAATTTGGGTGTACCATTGCAGCCTGCCTCGCAATAATTTCCAACTACACAATCCTCCTCACTCCTCTTGCTAAAATTTTCTCTAGATATTCATAACATCTTGTCATAAGGCTACAACTTCATGGCGGTGTGTGGTAATGGCCCAACTCTTCACGGAATCCCACACAACTTACTCCATCTAAGCAATTTACCTTACCTTTGCAACATCTCGCAATAATGATAGAACATCGCGGGATAGAGTGTAACCCTTTGCATCATTTCATGCAACCTTATACTCTCCCACATTTATTTCAACACTTAGCATCCTTCGTTGAGTCCCACAACACATCGGCGCGTTGCCCTGGGCAATCTCTTGCAGCGTGCATACTTGCCTCATAACTCGCGTAACTCCCGCAATCTTGTGCTAGCACCTCACAACCTTGCGCATAGTGTTCTGCATTGCACTCGCAACACCTGTAATGTAGCACAAAACCTTTATGGCATTTGTAGCCGACCTTAGCATTGCACGACGTCCCACAACTATCTCGCACATCATCGTACTTGTGCCTTACCTTTTTTCATTACAAAATGTTTCTGGACTCAACGGATTTCACAAGGTCCTTTATATCACATAATGTACATCCCTTCGGGAGTTTCTTGCACCTCAAGTGCAATTGCTAGGATGATACTTTATGTAACAAATTTGTATAGATCAAATAACCAAGACTTTAAAGAAAAGCTGGAAATACAATTTTTGAACAAAATTGGTGAGAGAGAACGATGATGTGGGCGAGCTCCATCTTTAACGGCGATTTAGAAAAGGACACAAAGAAACCGCGGGGCCCAAAAAAGAATAGGATAAATATTACTAAAAGAATAGGATAAATATTACTAAAAAAAATTTGGACCATTTCTCGACCAAATATAGGATAAATTTGGACCACATGGCAACCTAGAAATTAAAAAATAATAACTCGACCGTCAAAACCCCAAACACATTTCATTTTTTTTCCCTTGGAGAGCGACATGAGAGAAACTGACATCAAGAGGAGGCAAAGTAGAATTGAGAGGATGATTGATTGACAGGAGCATGGAGGTGCCTCTAGTTAGTAGTCCAATAGCCTTGGTTACTGTAGCAAAATTTATGGGTATTGTGTCCTGTGCACTGAACCAGATGCTTTATTGTTGTATAAGCTCATGATGGTTTGTATGACCTCTAGGTGGTCACTCAAATATAATATCTTGACCATCCTCTTCTTATCAGTACCTCGCAATAGGTCCTTCGTGATCATTTCTTCTCTTGTTACCTTTTTACTTTTGTGCAATAAAAATGGATTTTTAGTGGGGAGTGCATGTTTTCCTCCACCACTGCCTAAAAATGTTTTTCCCGCTTTTCAATTTTTTCCATTATGTAATATAATGGAAACTTTGTTTTTTAATGATACTCCCTTCCCTCTTGTTTCCTCTCTCTCCTTCCCCTTTAGATCATATGCTTAGACAATGAAGATCTGATATCAAAAGTTGTGAAAAACGAAATCAGAGTGCAAGAAATTAAATTTGATCAGTGTATTAATAAAAAACAACTTGCAATATTTATAGATATTGAAAAATTGCTTGTATATTGAGAAATCACACTAGAAGAACTTGATATTTCCTCCAAGGATATAAATGCATTAAAATACCCTCCAGGAATCCAATTACCATTAGGATAAGATTGTATTAACCCACACAAGGAATTACGTGGTAGCTCTATGTACCTTGATCATAGGTTGGCCAATAAGTGATGATGCATATAGTTTTATTACCAGAGTTGATTTCAAAAAATAAATTTCCTTGTGAAATCATGTAGAAGAAACCCTAAAACCTTAAATGATTTTGGACGTTTTGGGAACCTTATAAGATTTTGAGCCTTTTCTAAACCTTATTTCCCCATCAAATTTTCACAAGAAAAATTCTCTCTTCCTTAACCAAGATTAATTGTAAGTCACGTCGATTCACATCCTTTGTGAAATTTGTGTCAACCTTATCCCTAAATTCATAACCATAAACCCTAAACCCTTAACCCTTAGACATAAACCCTAAACTGTAGACCCTAAACCCTAAAACATACAGCCTAAAACCTAAGGCCTAAACCCTAAAACCCCTAAACCCTAAACCTTAAGTTACCTTTGATTCGACACACATATCACATCCTCTAGAACTTCCCCTACTTCCTCATGTATCTGCCCTAGAACCCTAAACCATAATTTTCGCTAAACCTATTCTAATGCCGCCATAAACTGTCAAAATATTTCATATTATGTGCCACATGTATTACTCATGTGACCATAGACCCTATACCTGGATCACGGTGCCTTAAATAGGGGTAAACATCCATGGTTGTGGACCTATCAACCTAAACCTTAAGGGGTTTCTAAATAATAAACTATGAATGACCCCAGAGGACCCTAAATGTTGAACACGTAATGACCCATAAGCAGCCTAACAACCTAAACCATAGTAGCTATGACACCTAAACTATAAACCATGATACTCCTAAACCTGTAGAACTTGGGCTATATACCCTCACAGCATCTAACGATCCTAAACCATAAACACTAAAACCTAAAGTTTCCTAAATTAGCATCTAACCCTAAATACTGACCATCGCTTCTTAAGAAAGGGTAAATAACTTGTGTGTGCCATTGCAGCCTGCCTCACAATAATTTCCAACTAACCCTAATCCATAAACCCTAACTCCTCTTAGCCCTAAACCATAAACTCTAGATACCCATAGCATCGTGTGGTAAGCCCTACAACTTCGTGGTGGTAAATCTGGTAATGGCCCTAAACTCTTCACGGAATCCTTACACAACTAACTCCATCTAAGCAATTGAAAACCTAAACCCTTGCAACATCCCACAAACCCTAAACCATAGAACCATTGCGCCCTAAACCCTAAACCCTAAACCCAACACACTAAACCGTAAAACCTAATACTCTAACCCACATAAACCCTACAACACTATACCCTCCTATCGTCGAGTCCCTACAACCCATAAACGCGTTAAAACCCTTAGCACTAAACCATGCAGCTTTAAACTCTAAACCTTGGGCTTCTTAACACGCGTAACTCCCTAAACCCTTAGACCTAAAAATTCACAACCCTTGTGGCTTCCACAATCTTGCTCAAAGTGTTCCGCATTAAACTCGCTAACACCCTGTAATGCCGCTAAACCATAAACCCTTGTGGCAATCGCAGCCGACCTTAGCCGATCAAATAACCAAGAATTTAAAGAATAGCCCTGGAAATACAATTTTTGAACTAAAATTGGTGAGAGAGAACGATGATAATGGGCGAAACTCCATCTTTAACGGCGATTTACCCTAAAGGACAAAAAGAAACTCAACGGGGCCCAAAAAAGACATAAGCCCTAAATATTACTAAAAAAATCTTGGACCATTTCTCGATTTATACGAGCGATCCTTGCGCAGGGGCTAAACCCTAATCTTCTCGTGTATCGTTCCAACCCTTATCAGATGTAAACTCCGAAGAGACATTACATATTGTCTGCACTTAGCCCTATATTACTCGTTAATGATCTAAACGCGTACAGTGCATGTGGGATTAATAAATACACTAGAGCGCGTGTCTCCCTGATTCGGTTCTTTCCTGCCATCGCGAATCGCGAGTACACAAGCTACGGACCCTAAATTCTAAAGTTTAAAGCCTAAAGGACTAAAACCTAAACCGCTAAACCTTAAACACCTACACCCTAGGATAAATATTAACTAATAGCCCTAAACCCTAAACCATGTAACTCGCCTTAAACCCTGTCATCCATAAACGCATAAACCCTTATCCATAAAACCTAATCTCTGTAATCCTTCCAATCTCATACCCTTATCTCCGAAGACACTAAATCAGTATAAATTCATACACCCTAAACCCTAAAACTTAAACCGTAAATAATCACTAACGTACATCGCACCCGGGATTAACCCTAAATACACTAAAGCGCATGTGGTGACCCGCTAAACTTAAAGCTTAAACCGCTAAGCGCTTGAGTACATAAGCTACGGATTTGAATTCCCTTAAACCCTAAACTCATGAGTCCCATGAAGACCCTAATACCCTAATTTAGCAAATGCGAACAATACAAGCGTCTCTAGGTAATCCCTAAACCCATAAACCCTAGTACTCTGCACGTGCCTAAAACTTAGGACCCTAAGTACCCTAAACAGTGCCAAGGTAATGAGCCCTAGAACCCTAAAATTGTCAGAAACCTTGAGCCATAAAGCTCACATGGTAGACCGCTAAACCCTAAAAAAAAGCTAAAGGTACCCTGAGCCCTAAACCCTAAATCTCCATAAATCATAAACCCTGAAATTTGTAAACCCCATTTACTATCAAATTGCTTTTTTGTTTTTTAAACCGGCATAACCCTACAACCCTAAAGTACTAAACCCCCAATGCTAATATCCATACCGGTAAATCTAAAACCTAAAACCTAGTACCATGGCACCCTGCATACCCTGATCCCCCCCCCCCCCCCCCCCCCCCCCCCCTAAACTTTCTTGATCTCGCTTGCTAAACACTGTAAACCCTACACCTATGATTGGGCTACACCATAATAGTTCACCTAGCCTAAACCATAAACCATAAAATGGTATGGAATTTCTCATTTATTACGATAGACATATGCTTGCAATTTTCATTTAGCACCTAAACCCTCATGGATACCTGTAAATTCGTTACACATACATTTGAACCCTGAGCCCTAAACCTTTAACCCTAAATCCATAAACTAATAATGCCTAATGACCCCCCATAACCTGACTACATACCCTTAGCCCTGTGGATCCTTAAACACTAGAACCTTAAACCATTACACCCTCAATGACCCTAAACCCTAAATGCTAACACCCTAAACCTAAATTTGTAAATCCTAAACTCTAAACGACTTGAGATTCTCTATGGAATTCTAGTTCTAATGAAGGAGAGATCAAACTATAAGGAGTCGTCCAGTTATTTATTAAGGTTATGCGGTGGTCCACTATAACCCTACATTGCCTAGATTTGACCCATGAAACCCTTAGCCATGAACCTAAAGACCTTACAACCTTAAGTGCTTGATCCCTAAGTTACCACTAAAGATCCTACAAGCACCTCAGATCTATGAGACCCTAACACTAAAACACAAAATCTTAAACCATAAACAAGTAAACGGTCTTGTACCCTAAACCATAATATGTGATCCTGATACACTAATACCCCTATCACCATTTGACCTTAATTTTGTGTTGGAAACCATTTTTTTTAGCCCTTCAACCCTAAACCTTAACCCAATTTGCATCTTGGACCTGTAAACCCTAAATTGCTAAGCAACCTAATACCTAATCTCTAAACCCTTTAAATTGTGTAAACCCTAAAAACTAAACTTGTAAACCCCTTGTGTTCATAAACCCTTACCCTCAAAAACCTGTAACCGCTTATTTCGCTTGATGCCCTAAACATCTAAACCATAAACCCTAAACAAAATTTGTTCTAAACCCTAAACTAATAAAACATAATTACCCTGATATACCAAATAACCTATATTATACTCCCTTAAACCCTATATACCCGTAAACCCTAAATGGGGGGGCATATTTACCAAAATGATCCTTAAACTCTAAGAAATAATAAACCCATAAACCCTAAACACTAATTGCCCTAAATTTATTAAACCCTAAACTCCTAAGATATAAACGCTAAACCCTAAAACCTGATAGAATCTAAACCCATAAACTATAAGAGATAAACCCTAGAACGCTAAACCTTCAAATTCTAAAACATGGGCCCTAAACCCTAGTTGTATTTCAGGACTCTTCAGGACCCTAAACCGCTAAACCCTACAACCTTAAACCCTCCAAAATTCCTAAACCCTAAACCATAAACACTAAACCCTAGTTGATATGTGTGGGTGGGGGCTAGGCATCCCTTGGTCAATTTAACCTCGGTAGCCCTATTGACCCTTAAAATGGGCTAGAGGGAGCCTAAAGTCTGAGGGAGACCATAACCACCCTAAACCCTTATTCATAAACACTATGGTTTGCCCTAAACCCTGGGTGGTTCATCTGCTACCAGGGTATGTTTCCCTGATCCCTAAACTGTATCTCAATTAATCCCTGAATCTTATACCCTAATATCTAAACACTAAAATGTAAATCATACACCCTAAACCCTAAACCTTAAACCCTAATCCCTAAATCATCAACCTGTTGTATATATCTTCCCCCAGGTAGGTATAGACAAGCAGAAGATTATAGAAATCAAAGAAGCTCAAGTCCCTGACATTTATCGCTTTGGCGCACAGAAATGGTGCATGGAAATGGCGCAGGAAAGTGGTGCACAAAAATGGATGTCGACAGGGTAAAGGATGCGCCCTTGGCGCACGAAAATGGCGCATGACAATGAGTGTTGACACTAAAATGTATCGCACCAAGGCACAGGTAGAAGTGGCGCACAGTCAAATGAGATGTCGACAGGGTAACATGGATGCGCCCTTGGCACACAAAAAATGGCACATGACAATGAGCGTTGACACTAAAATGTATGCGCCAAGTTGCAAGTAGAAGTGGTGCACAGTCAAATGAGATGTCGACAGGGTAACATGGATGCGCCCTTGACGCACATGGCGCATGAAAATGAGTGTTGACACTAAAATGTATGCGCCAAGGCACAGGTAGAAGTGCGCACGTCAGAAGATGGATGTTGAAATGGTAACATGGATGCGCCCTTGGCACACGGAAATGGCGCATGACAATGAGTGTTGACACTAAAATGTATGTGCCAAGGCGCAGGAAAGTGGCGCACAGAAATGGATGTCAACAGGGTAAAGGATGCGCCCTTAGCATACGGAAATGGTGCATGACACAGAGTGTCAACAAGGAAAAATTTGCACCTTGGTGCATGTAAGAGGATGTCGACACACACACGGATGCGCCTATGGCACACCTTCAGGAGGCATAACATTTTGAGCGCTGACAGGAAGCAAACCCTGACCCAGATATTCAGACGGCCATAACTTTTCACAGGGAGCTCAGATTCACGCAAGGTTGGACTTTTCAGAAAGCTTACAAGGTCCTCTGTCCAACTATGACTAGATATCATTAATTGGGTGAGAAAAAATTCTTAAAAATGCAAAATACAGTTCGCCACTTTTGGGTTTGCTAGGGTTCTCACCTACCACCATAATGAGATGAATTAAATGCAACCTAGAGGTGGTTGGGGTAGTTTTGAATTCCTCTCTCTTTTCTCTCTCATTCTTCCTATAAATTGTAAGGAGGGGCTTCTTTCTAAAGGTTGGACATTCTTGTTTTGCCCCTCCCTTCTTCTCTTTGGCAGGTGAATTTGTGGAGTTCAAACCTCCCATTTGAAACTGTAATGCAACTCTGCCTCTTGGAATTTTGTGGTGTATTGTATCAATCTTTGGAGCAAATAATGCATGTCTGTGGATGATTCTCAACCCTCTCTGTGTTCATTTGCATCCTCCTGATCTTTCACTACAAATTTGGTTATCTGTGCATGATCTTGCATTGCATTTTAATGGTTTGTGTTTATTGGCAAGACAGGTGTTCTTCATTCCTCGGTGCATCACCTTTGTTAGTTTAGGTTTATTTTTATGCATCTTCTTACCCTGTCTCCTTGGCAAGTTCGATAAGATTTTTGAGTAAACCCTCTGCGTTTTTATGTGTGCATCTGAACAGAGGAATAGGAACCAGCCTTCATCTGGAGACTCCTTTCTCATTTCTGCAAGGTCCCACACTTGGAGAAAGGAGCTCAATGTTGTGCAATCACACTGGATGCTAGAGTGATCAACCTATTGAAATCTGATCAGACATCCAGGGGTGTTGTGATTTTGCATCAACAGGCATTATGTATTCCAGAAGGTTGGGAGAGTGGTTTAGAAGATAATATAAAGGTGGAGTACCAGAGATGATACTTTGAAAAAGATCCCTAATGTTAGGAGCTAGTAGCCACTGCGCTTGTTAAATTCATTTGATTCTTTATTTTCTTTTATCACACCTTCTTTGTGTAAGATTCATGGTGTCATATCTTCGAAGTATCCACTTCAACATATTATTTACTTCATGTTTTTGCCCATTTGCAAGTACACCATTAATCATTTTACAATGAGATTCGTTTAAGGTAATGTATTGATTGTAACAAAAAACTCACATAAGTCTGTGCAAAATTTAGGATTTCAATTTAGGGTCTGTAAATAAGGTGACAACTATACAAGCATAACATTGTCACAAGGCGTAAAGGAAGCTATATGTGTAATAGTTGTACATGAAGGTGAAGAAACGCCAAGTTTATGACTTTCCAATAAATAGCCAATTTTTTAGATCATATAGTCTATTTCATAAGGCTGGTGTACAGGAACACATAAAGCAATGCCGAGACTTGCGCACCGCACTTTATCTATATTTCGAGGATCATATTGAAGAACTCTTGCATTGGAAGTAATCCAAGAATAGCATTCATCACTCTAGTTAACTGTAAGTGATCTCATAGATAGCATACTTGCATGTATGGCTATAATATGTAAATGGCGTGTGGTTATTATTAGCGTGTAACCTATTTTTGGCATAGTCAGCGGTGAAGGGAAAGTTATTTTTCTATCACCCTATATATATTAGATGAATCACCTAGTTGATATGACCATGTTAAAGGGTTAGAGATTCATGAGTGCATGAGACTAGGGGATAATTATAACAGATTTTCATGCACACAATATAAAGACTATTATTATACTCAAGCCTTTAAGTATAATAAAATTGTCATGTTTAATATATGAAGAATATTTACCATTTATGAAGGGAATCAACTTGTATGTGTTATCATTACATTAGCTATTGATTTCTTGATAGATTTATACTTAAATGCATAGCCTTTATAGATTTGGTTTAATATAACTGTGTAATGATGGAAAATTAGTTTCTAACTATATGTTCTTATCACTTCACCATGCTACCATCCTGCTACAATAACCCTGAAAGAGTTAGACTTGGTAATACCTTGGTGCGCTTCGAGTGATATGCATCTTAGCCTATACTGAGTTGGGGAATTACACTAGGTGAAATATGAAGAATTCTAGGCTATATCTTATTGACAATCACATAATCTTATGCACATGCTTATTATTTATTTAATTTAACACGAGAACATGAATGTCATCCATGAGGGACAAACAATACCCTATGTAAAAAACTACTTCATTAAGTACTACCACACGCATTCATAGGATGATAAATAATAATCATCGACATTCAAATCCAATTCAATTCCAAGATCAAAACAGGGACAATTACCATTCTATCTCATACTCTCTTACATATCAGGTGCACACTTTCCTTTGTACATTCTTTACTTACTTATGAAGATGCATTAAATGATAATTTATAGATCATATACGAGAACTTTGACTAATTTCTCACTCTTCTTTCATAGGTATGTCCTTAATACACAACAAGAAGCAGCTCACATCAACAAAAATTGTGCACACTACTACGCAGTACATTTCACCCCTCGGGATATTTCATAATCCCTTTCCTAGTCTACATCACTTCACTAGTGATATCACTTCATGCTTCACTTGTCCACTCGGCACACTATCAATACTCTTTCTAACAAAGGATCACAAGGTACATAACTATGTCTTTTATCTACTGTTATGAACTTTCAAGATCGAGTATATCACTCAAATAAAAAATGTCAATAGGTGAGTAAAATCTAAAGACAAGAGTGAAAACGCATTTGATCGAATACATTGGGTTAACCAAGTAACTAAACATCAAGATATAATACATGTGAGAGACGGTAAACATTGAAGGAGAGGGAACCATCAAGAACCATCGACCATGCTAGAAAACTAAATGGGAATGTAGGCATAACTAAAAAAGCATATTAAATGTTTATTTCTAACTTGGCATTCCCCCCCTAATGTGAGAATTGTTTTTACAAATATCATATTTTTAGACATCTTAAGTGGTTCCCCCATTATTTTAAACACGATAAATGCATTTTACACTTTCTATGTAGCAATTGCTTGCACCTTAAAAACAATGGCATTTATGATTGTGGCTTCATGGTCTTAGTAGTGACACCTTGGTTTTTCCTTGTAGGATTACCATAAACCTAAAAGTTACATGAGTACATCTATCTGTTATTTGCATCCTATGGTTTTGCATATGGTATATTACCATGAACCTGTATGGTTTTCTCTATGTAGGTTGACCACGGAACTTGGAGGTAGACAGAAGGTATCACATTATACACTTTGAAAATTTTTGGCTTTCCAGAATCTCCAATAATTAAGTGCTACTTTCTCTAGTACTTTTTCTCCTCATAATGTTGTAATCATCAGAAGGTACCAACTTGATGGAAATTATAATGCTCAACATTTATTGAAAAACACAATGCATACAACAAAACATGAAACAACACACAACATGAACAAATACACTAACAAAATGATTCACCAAAGCAATTATGCAGACCCCATTGTAGGTGAATTAAAAGAGGACGCCAATTGTACTCCTCCAACCTTCATGTATCCTCTAGCCTCTAGTAAGTTTCTACTTAGTTAGAATATAAATTTGAGGTTCATTATCTTCCAAATCTGATTCAAAACACTTCTACCATCTCCTTCTTTTGTACTGTTCATTGGCATAATATCTTTGCAAGACCATTTTTACATATGCTCCATGGAAAGTCTTTCTACGTGGTATGCACGGCCAATTTATTTTTTGTATGTATGCAGTAAGACTTAAAACCACCACTTGGTAAGTATAATTGACTCCAAAATTATATTTAACTTTCTCATTAAAAACACAAGATTGAACCAACAACAAAACCCTAGCATCATGATGAACATGCCAGCAAGATAAAATTAATGGATGTTTTTGGTGGTAAGAATACATACGATATAACAAGATTTGATGGTAGAATAATGAGGGAAATGTAAATCCCTAATCTGAGTCTAGCAAGGAGACAAAAGAATAAGAACCACTGAATTGAACAAATAATGATGATTGTAATTGCAACAACAACTAGTGTGAATCATCTTTACGGAGAGGATGTGCATACACCTTTCCTAAAATTCCCATCATGGGTGAATTTTCTTGGTTAAGAATGCTCAGGTATAGAGGCTCATGGAGACTGCTTCCTCTGAATTTGTTTGTGATTGACTCTTAAACTGTTTTTCGTGGCCATGTAGGAGTCAAGTCACTCCTTCAATGTTGTTCCCTCCTAAAGAACCTCGTGTATATGTGATCTTAATTATGGAAATGACTTGATAAAGGATGACATAGTATTACCAAAGAGTTCAAATCACGACAATGTATTGGAGAGGAATAGGGACTTAATCTTAGAGATGAATTTAACATTGGAAGTGTTATGGTGCCTTTCACGACTGATGGAATTTGTCTATGTGTGAGTAATCAATGACATGTTGAATCCCCGTGATGATGATTGGGTTAACTAATTTCCCCTGCAAATTGACCATTATGCATCAATTGTTGTGTTGAAGACATGAGTGACTACTATCAAAATGAAATAATTTTACAACAAATAAGGAGGAACGTGGGCTAGTAAAATTTGTACACATTTGAAGTTGTTCTAAAATATTTCTGGAATTACCCAAATAAGTGCCTCACTTTAGTATCTAAAAGGACTATATGTATTTGTCGGTTGTTTGTGACACAAGATGTTGCAGAAAGGAACGTGTTAATCCAATACCTTCTTTCTTTGGTCGTTGTAGAAGAATTCATGAAACTTTTGTTATATGAATTATGCACTATTGTAAAGATAGGGACACAATAAGCACCAAACCGTGCTCTGATATAGCAATGATATTTTTTTTAGAAAAGAGTGCAAAAGTGATCGAATACATTAACCATTAACAATATGACATGTTGAAATATGATACATGTGAGAGACATCCAATTGTTTAAGGAGAGGGAACCATCAACCATCTGGAGAAACTAAATGCCATGTAGGCATAACTAAAACATAATGTATTAATTTTCTAATTGTGAGTCCCTTGACAACATAGACACAAAATCTATGCACTTGGGTACATTTCTAGGTCCTAAAATAGGGCATAGCTATTATACATGATTCCTAAGCAAGACAACTAGTAATTGACAATGTCTTTTTAGCCTTTTTATGTGTCTGTCTATACTTTTATTGGACCTTACACACCTTACATCCCACTCGACATTTGAATGTATTTGTATTTTATGACCTCAGAACTAGTAACCCATTTAAGACACTAGACATGCCTAGGTGCTCATGTTCCTTCTGGGCACTCCTGACCCTCTTTATCCTTTTCTCATCTCTTTTGGGTCTCTTTTCACTTCTTGGGCATTTTTTACACTTTTGGGTTAGCCTTCTAATTGTCAATTATGAAATTCAAAAAAGGGAATCATATATATACATAGTTATGTTTTCAAATAAAAGTCCAAGCACTAAGCATTATCTACTATCACCTAAGCTTGCATCCCAAAGGAACAAGAGCACTTAAAAGCATTCATCTAACACATTCAAGGGACAATGCTTGCATCACTTCTGTATACACAAAAAATTATGCATAGGAGGAGACGTTCATTCTATTCCATCTCACACATTCTATACATTTGTTATATTCTAGATTTATCCCACTATCATTTGTGAAACTTACACAAGGGAATCCTAGGGCATCATTACACACACATTCAACATAAACTACATGGAGTTTGAAATGTAGTACAATGCTCGGTACTTCTTTCACTCTTCGAGTGACCTTCGGGGTCAGTCTGACTCCCACATTTTGCATTTTCCTTTTTAGGTTTGATGCGGTTTGTTGGTATGTGCAGCTAGGTATCTATTTTTTAGGTTATAAGTGCATATCACAATCGACAGTGGGACATCATCCGAAGCAACAAATAGAGAACAATGAAAAATTTCCTCCTTTCTAGAAAGAGACTATAATCCTGAGACATCTGGTGGATAGTAATGCCCAAATTCATTCACTAGGGTTCAAGCACTCCCATCCACCTATGGGAACTTCTGTCCTACACAGTTTCAGGGTCTCAGAACCTCATAGTAAGCCTTAACGATGCTACTTATAGTTTTTTTTAAATCTAACAATCACCTAAGCCTAGGTCATCTCTAGATTGTGTGAAATCAACTAAAGTCATCTTCCTCTCTCTATCTTGCTTACCTGGTTTCATATTATTTCATGTTTTTTTATTTGTCCATTTACTATATTTTATCACGTGTATATCATACGCTTACAATAGTTACTCTGAAATAAATATTTAATTCAATTTATATTAATAACTATTTATGAAAATTGAAAGAAAATATTATATTGATGAATGATGAGAAGTGTGAGGAACTCATAGGATCCGTGTTGGTGAAACATAGTGTGTAATAACCACCTAGTTTATGGATCAAATTGGTATCAGAGTTGGTTCATGTTCCATAGCGTATCATTTGTTTAGTGATCGCTTTGCATATATATACCCATTACAAGATGATTTAATTTAATTTAAATTAAATCTTATTGCAGAGTAACTATTGCAACAAGTATAGTATAAATGATAAAATATATAAATGACACAAACAAGAAAGCATATACAATGATGTAAAACCCTAAGCAAGAAGGAGAGATAAGAAGATTTAGCTGATTTCTAAGCAGACACAAGAAGTGATATGGGTAGGTAAAATAATGGAACAAGTTGTGAAACAAAATTTGTTAAATGCTCTCTATAAATTCTTGGGATTTAGGAACATTGTAGGACAAGGGCGCTTGTAGAAGGGCAGGGGCGCCTGGACGCTGAAACTGAATGCCTGGTGCACTAGTGGTTTATGTAAATGCTTGGATCTGATTTCTTTTGTTTCAAGGGTTTCACTGTTGGTATTTTATATGTCACTATGGATATTCATCTCCTTGATCACTGAAGGTACCTATAACCTACAAGAAATAAGTTCACCCGCACATACCCTCAAACCACATCAAACCTAAAAAGGAAAATGTAGAATGGGGAGTTGGACTAACCCCGGTGGTCACCCGATGAGTGAAATTATAACTGAGAGCATTACACTACATCTTCAGAACTCCATGTAGTTCTTGTGTGTGTGTGTGTAGAAATGATGCCTTAAGATGCCCTTGTGTAAGTTGCACAAATGATAGCAGGACTATATCTAGAATGTAGCTCAATGTAATAGTATGTGTGGATGAATAGAATAGACTTCCCCTCCTATGTTGTGTATGAAGAAGTCGATGCAACCCTTGTTCCCTTAAATGGATGCTAGATGGATGCCTTTGAGTGCTTTTTGTTCCTTTAGAATGCAAGCTTAGGTGATGATATGTAATGATTAGTGTTTGGTCCCTTATTTTGAAAACATAACTATGTATTTATATGATTCCCTTGTTTGAATTTCATAATTGACAACTAGAAGGCTGACCCATAAGTGAAAAGATGCCCAAAACGATAAAAAAGACCCAAAAGAGCAAGTAAAGGTAAAAAGGGTCAGGGGCGCCCAGGAGGGACAAGATTACCTAGGCGCTTCTGTCCTGGCTAGGCGTTGGTGTCTAGGCCATAAAAGATAAATAAGTCAAGTTTTGACAAAGTTGTAGGATGTGTAAAACCAAATAGAAAAAAGAGACAAAGAAAAGAGGCCAAAGATAGTTGTCAATTACTAGTTTTCTTGCTTAGGAATCATATGTAAATGCTAGTATGCTTTTTAGGACCTAGAAATGTACCCAAGTGCATGATTTTGTGTCTACATTTTCCCCCACTTTATGTTGTTGAGTGAATACTCAATAACATAAAGTAGATAGAAGATGTGTACCTTATGATCCTATAGAGTGTATGGTGAAATAGCGAACATGTCGAGTGGACAAGTTGAAGTGTGGAGTGATCACAAAGTGAAACATGGAGACTAGGAAAGGGAAGTGGACCCTAGGGGTGAAGCATATGCATTGTAGCATGTTGTTGTAGCTTGTGTTGATTCTTGCTTCTTTTAAGGAAGGAATCTATAAAAAGAAGAACAAGAAATTAGTCAAAGTTCTTTGTATATGATAAATCAGAGAAAGTATGTATAAGTAAATAATATGTAAAAGTTTGTAAAAAGGAAAACTATGCACTTGATGTATGAAAGAGTTAAAAGATAGAAAAGTGTCCTGTTTCATTGTGAAGTTGCTGATTTGAAAGTTGAAGGTGAGGTTTTTAGGTATCTCATGCTAAAAGAGAGTTTTTTGGGTGATCTCATGCCAAGTACGAGTTTTTTGGGAGATCTCATGCCAAGTGTGAGTTTTTTGGGTGATCTCATGCCAAATACAAGTTTTTTGGGTGATCTCATGCCAAAGAGAAAGTGTTGGGGAGAGAGGTCTAGTTTTACTCTCCTTCCATGACTCTTCCCAATAAGCACCACTACAGATGGTACATCCTGATTTGTTCCTTTGTCTAATTGTTCTAATTGTAAACTTATAATGATTGTAGGAGATAGAATGCATTCTATTGACTGGAGGCCAGTGTTCTTGATAATTGTAGATAACTGCTTTGTATAACTTTGTAGATTGTTTATACTCATAAGAAAATGATTATTTATGACCCTAGGACATTAGCACCTAGGGGAGGACACAAGCACCCAGGTACTAGTATCTGGGTCTAGGCACTGGTGTAGTGTATGCTCTATGTGTTGAGGTCCAAGTCTAGATTCTGGACCATTCTTCTGTGACTTTTTCTTATGTTGTTTTGTACTCTGTTGATTTAAACTGTAGCTTTGAGATGATGTAGGGGTAATTTTTTCACCCAATGTATGCCCCCCTCATTTGGGGTGCATGTGATGATAATAGGAGAATGTGGCCCAAAGGAGAGGACCTGATGTTGCTATGAAGTGCATACGTATAGGGGTAGGGGATGTGCATGGTAGAAACCAAGGCACATGCAAAAAAGTAGGCTAGTAACTAAGTATTAGTAGTAAAAGTAGGTAACATGCAATAAAAGACAATGTAACAAGTAAGTGTGTAAACAAGATGGACAATGAAATGTGGGTTTCAAACATGGGACATCACTCACAATGTCACAAGATAATCAGGGCCGAAGCATCCAAAAACATACAATGATCTTACAAGACATAGGGCATATCCCAAAAACAATAACATACAATAGAAAATAATATCAAGAAAAATGTATCAGATAACCATGGTTGTATATAGTCCTGCAAGGAAAATGCTACACATGAAGCACCCATTGACATGTTAGAAAGATAAATAGTATGTTAAAGAGTGTATAAATAGTGAAATTAGTAAAGTAACTATAATGAAAAGTAGGATCAGAATAATGTAGCAATAGAACCTGTAATGTGTACTATGTGAGAGTAGTATGAAATTAGATTCCCCCAAGAGCCTCAGTGGGACTAGTAAAGGGATTTAGTGTCAAACATCATTCATTTTGTAAGGAGATTGTAAGAGATTTGCATTCACCTACCCCTAGAGACCAAGTGAATGTGCATGTGTATATAGAATAAATATAATGAAATACTGAGTATCTGACTAGCATAAAGCGACCAAAGTGTAACATGTAAGTAGTATAAGCAAACGATAGTAAAATGCAGCCAAGATATGCAAATGCAATGTATGAATGTGAGGGTGTGGTATGAAAAATGTGAAGGTGGAAGGAGCAGCATGCCCCCAAATGGATTTGTATGAAATGAGGTTCATTTATAAAACCCCCTCAATAGTCAAGAATGAACCATAGAACAAGAGTGTGTTAGCAGGTAATGGGTTGTATGAGAATAGATGCTAGAAAGATGTATCATGAAGCACAAAGTGTGAAGTGTAGTGGATGTAAGGTTCATTTCAGAATTATACCCTCAACAGTCGAGTATGAACCATGGAAATATAGTGTGTCATAGGGTAATGATGGTATAATGTGTGTACCAAACATGTGAATTCCTGATGTAAATATGTATTATATGAAAGCGGGGTGTGAAGTGTAGTAGTAGATACTAGAGACAATGGATAGTAATAAGGGGGGAGAAGTACGATGCCCCCCAAGTGTGTGCCAGTGATGGAGATCTATGTGATGAAGAGATCATGTCATTGTGGGAGAGTGCTAGTTGTGTCATGAGAAGAAATATGACTCATCACAATGGTAGGAAGAAGCAACAATAGGACCAAGGTTGGATTTGGGTTACAGGAGGAAGTTTAAAGAGGTTAGCTATGTTAGGGTGAATTTGTTGGCTTGTCTTGCTTGGTTTTTGGTTACTGATTGAATTGATAACACCGTTGAGGAATTGAGGCATGGGATGGAGGATGGATTTTGAGAGTGGTTACTTACTTGGAATTGGTAAAAGTGTTGCTAGAAGAATTGATATCTTTATGAGGGGATGGAGTACTGAAAATTTTTTATAGGAGGTTGTTAGTTGGAATGGGTTGGAACAGGAGGCTCTTGACTTACCAAGGAAGGAACATTAGTGATTATGGATTGATGCTCATTAGACATGGAAGGACTAGATTTAGGATGGATATTTAGATTTAGCAATTGGATATGTAGTGAGATGTTGTGAAGTAAATGAAATAAAAACCTGATGCTCAAGGTGCTTAATTAATTTCTTTTAAATCATAGAAAATCATTGTCATGATGTCCATTAAATTTATGATAATTGCAAAAATGGAAGACCTATGTAATCACATGGTGAGTCATCTCACCTTGCGAGAGTCATAGGTCTTAGGGAGTCAAATGACAAGTGTCAGATTCTGTCATAGAATCTGTCATTGTCATTTGCGTCAGTGCGTCATAGGAGTTACATTCCTTATTTGGAATTGTAACTCCTCCTTTAGTGGCATCATATGCGTCAGTCACATCATATGCGTCAGTGGCATCATAGGGGTTCTTTCCTTGTTTAGGCATGGGGGTTACACAACACCCCTATTTGTACTTCCTTTTTCAATCTATGAGTATGAGCAGACCTGTTTTCTTATTTGCATATTCTTTCCATTGTTTGAATCTTGCTTATTGCGTTGGAGCTACGACGTTACCATCGGAGTGCAACTTCATTGTGGTGCATTGTTTCGATATCGGTTCTCGCATATCCCTCTTTCATGGTATCAGAGCTGAGGTTTCAGTAAAACGTGCACTCTTCGTTTATCAGTTGCTTATTACTTCTGGTTTCTTCTTATTTCCTCATGTAAGTTTTTTTGATTATTACTTTGGAATCATATTGCTCACCTCATGTTGAGGTTTCAGTAGTTGTAATTTTGATGGTATTTTCGTGGCTTTATCAGTTTTTGGGTGTTCGTGTTGTTTCTTCTGGATTTCTCAGTTTTGCTTTGGCTGGATTGTGGTTCTTGTTGTCTGCATTCCATCACCTTTGCATTAGAGCTCTTTTGCATTGTTCATGGACAAGCTGGTTTTCTACATTTTCTTTGACTCTTTGTGATTCAAGTTACTCATCATTGGCACCTTGTGCTCTTTGAGTTGCCTTGACTTCCATGTGTCAACTTGGGATCTCATGTGCCTTATTTTCACCTTGATTACTTTTGTAGGACTCTTGTTGCATGGTGACTGGTTGTTTTTGGATTGTTCAACTTTAACATGGTGCTTAAGTTCTGACTTGTGGTGATCCAACTTACTCATGCTTGGCATTTGGCTTTTCCGCATTTCTTTCGACCTTCCTTGCATTGGCTTCATTGGTCTTTGCTAACTCGTGGTTTGTTTCTCATCATGTTTTGTTCAAGCTCTCTATGGCATTTGTCTTTGTGTTTCAACCTCTGCACTGTTTAGTCATCGTCACATTGTTGGTTTGCATTGTTCATTCTGGCTCTCCATCCCTGTGTTTCTGCCTCTGCATTGCCTTCAGGTTTTCTGTCAGCTCCTGGGGCTCATGCAAGTTCTGAGAACTTTCGACTTTGCCTCTCTTGTTTTCATTGTTTCATGGTGGTGGTCTGTTGTTGTTCTATGGTTGTGCCCATTGTATGAGATCCTATCTACCTGGACTGCATGTTTGTCTTGTGCTCTTACCCTTTAGCTTTCAGGTACTATGTGGCACTCAACCTCACAACCTGCACTTAAAGTCCCTATGCTTAGTGTCGTGTTACACTTTCTCCATGATCTCATGCTTGTACCTCTATGAGTTACAGTCAACACTGGCTTAGCTCGGGATAATTTTCCACCAGCACAGGCTCACTCTAGCTTGGACGTTCACTTGCTTTGACCTGTTGGATCCACTGCCAACTCTTCACACCACTCGGTAGCTTTGACTCAACTCAGCTCCCCTCAACCTCAACTCGGCCACAATCACACAGTGTTTACCATTTAACTTGGTCAACTCAGTCAACATTGCATCTAGCTCTTTGAACCTCTCATTTTTTAGAATTGATTTTGGTTAAAACAATCTCCCTTTAATGTTTTAAGGTTAAAAACATTTATTTCATGGCATTGTAATAATTTTTGGCCCTATTTTTTCTTGTTTTATTGTCCTTCCTTCGAGTGTCGAAGACGGAGGGTGAGGTCCGGGGTTGGCAGGAGGCTAATCCCCCCTCGCAATAAAAACAAACCCTATCTAAAATTTGATGCCATTTCCAACGAGCATACATATGACACCCTTTGCATGCATTTAGGGCACTTTTTAATCCATTTGCAGGGCTTATTGGCATTTTCCATCAGTTGCGGGAATCATTTTTTTGCTATAACTTTTGACTCGTTGCTCGGTTTTGAGCACTTCTTTAGTCAAAGTTGCATGTTTTTTCACACACTACATGATGGGATTATCAATTTTGTAAATGCACTATTTTATAAAGTGCCACATTCTGGGGGGTGTCATTGTATTGCTTGTGTCAGCTCATTTCAAATCATCTTGAGCATTGTACTATCCCTTTTATTTCTTGTGGACTTGTGAGCACATCTGCCACAATATTATGGCAAAGGGGTTTTTTCATGTGACGTGAGATTCCATTTCTCACAAGGCCTTCTCTTCCCCTTCTTGTTTTCACTCATTCTTGTGCTTGCTTATGGTGTCGAACTATTGTGCCCAACAAACCTTGATTGTGGTCTCCACTCTTGTGCATTATTACACTGATTGCAAGGTGAGTGACAGACTAGTTCTCGATGCACAGTTGCATCTGATTGTAATCAACGCACTAAACTATAAAGTGCCACAAAAAGGGGGGTTAAACTAGTATTCTTTGGAGGCTCCTCTCGTCATGGACATTGAATTTCATCACTCCATTGTTCAACTAGGACTAGGAAACTACCTACAATGGAAGAATGGAATACTCGATCATTGCATTATGTACAACTTGTTACCACATCTTCTTGGGATGGCACCTGAACCTATTGACTGCATTCATCACCAAAATTGGTTGAACGAGAATGACATGGCATACAGGCTTCTTTGTCTTACTATACCGGAGGACCTTCAATGTCGAATAGAGTTCACAGAGTCTGCACACCAAGCTTGGACTTTCATTCAAAATTTTCATGGAGACTTTGATCCTCCTTCATCTGGTTATGGATCTTATGATGATCTTGCATCCATGGAGGAAAGTGAGTTCACCGATACTTTTTCTTACGAAGGGCCACCCACACATATTTCTTCATGTGATGACAGTTCCACTGACACAGACTCACTTGGTTCTACTTCTGATGATGAGGATTGTGCACCCAGTTCTGATGTCGAGAGTACTACAGAGGACTCTTCTCCTCCTTCTCTCACTATTCCAGAGAGTGTTGACACATCCCACATCTCATCAGATATTGAGCAGTCTCCTATACAACCTCATACAGTCATCACACCCGCCTCTTTTTCACCTTCATTTTTTGAGGCCCCTTTCACTCCTCCACCTTTATTGGATGACTCATACCTATCTGACATCGCTCTTCTGTTTGTTGAGCCCCCTCATTGGGATGAGTATCTACCTGACCTTAGTCATCTTTTTGCAGAGTACACTTGTGATGTACTACAGGTTCCTCATCCATCTACAGGTATTTCAGAGGAGTTCATCATCTCCGTTGTTGGGAGTGCCCCTTCTGGGACTCTTACCACTTCCACTTTTTCGGAGACCTTCATTGATCCACCCTTGCTTGTGGATCCATTTTCTATTGTGGGGGATGTTTTGTTGCCTTCACATCAGTTGGACATCCTTTCTATAGGTGTTCACCCTTCATACTCTGACAGTTCTACACTTGTGACATTACCTTCGGTTCCTTTCGCACTCACTTGCTAGACCTATGTCACACTTTCATGGACCAGACTCAGAGTTCTTCGTGTTGCTGCCTTCGGTTTCCTTCGTGGAGTGGGAAGACTTCCAACACGTCATTTTTTCCTTCCTAAGGGTAGGCACATAGTTCGGTGTGGGTTGCTCTTCTTCAGTCCAGAGGTAGAGGATCTCGTGATCGACATTCTTCTAGGAGACTTCTTAGAGTTGCAGAGTTCAGATCCGTCCATGGCATCTTCTGCATCCCTCTCGTCTCCCTCTTCTCCTCCTCTTCTTCCTTCTAGAAAGATGTTGTTTGTATATGGGCACCTTATCAGGCCTTTAGTTGTCAGGCCCCATTGGCACATCTTTCTTAGTTGTCTAGGGGAGTCTTCTTTTCTGTTCTATCTTACCATGACCTCTACCTCAGCTTCGATGAAGGGGGGTGTTGGTGTGTGTGACCTGCCTAGTCATCATCCACATCACATGGTGAGTCATCTCACCTTGCGAGAGTCATAGGTCTTAGGGAGTCAAATGACAAGTGTCAGATTCTGTCATAGAATCTATCATTGTCATTTGCGTCAGTGCGTCATAGGAGTTACATTCCTTATTTGGAATTGTAACTCCTCCTTTAGTGGCGTCATATGCGTCAGTCACGTCATATGCGTTAGTGGCGTCATCGGATTACTTTCCTTGTTTAGGCATGGGGGTTACACAACACCCCTATTTGTACTTCCTTTTTTCGATCTATGAGTATGAGCAGACCTATTTTCTTATTTGCATATTCTTTCCATTGTTTGAATCTTGCTTATTGCATTGGAGCTACGACGTTACCATCGGAGTGCAACTTCGTCATGGTGCATTGTTTCGATGGGTGGATGAAAGTGTTGAACAAGCTGGTGATTTAACAAATATAGGTATTTGTAAAACCCTAATTTTAGAGCCACGTATGATAAATAAATGCTAAACAAACTATTGGAATGTAGATGACATAAGTAATAAGCTAGATAAATATGAAACCCTAAGTGCAAGAGAGAGAGATGTTATTGGTTTGAAGTGCACCTTTGATTTAGATAGGCTATCTGACTCTGACTTCGGCTGGTACAATGGGATCTCCTCCAAGTTGTGGGTGCCTCAGACTGAGGAGAACCTCCAGAGCAGGCTAGTTCCCTTGATGAATGACCTAAACCTACTAAACTTGATTGGGTTGAAATTTAGAAATGAACTGGAAAAACTGAAAGCTTAAAAGGGGGTGATACACCAAATTTTGTGGGACTTAAGCTTGCACAAAACACACTTAATGATTGATAAAAGACTAATAATTCACTTCAATGCTTATTTGATCTTATTCTTCACTCAATAGAAGGTGTTAAAACACACTTATGTGATTGTAAAATAGTCAAAACAACTTAATGGAGGTGCTACAAGACTATTGTTAGCATGCAAAGGAATAAAGCATATTCACTAAAACACGCTACAACTTTCTTATGACACACTGCAAAAACTCTTGAAAATGGAGGAAAATTCAATCTTTATTATTCAAAAGGTGCAATTGTATGCAAATTTTTGTAGCATCAAGTTTCTAGCAAAAATAAGCCCCCCTACATGCTTGTGAAAAACTAGCATATATAGGAAAAATTAACACACCCTTATTCCCAAAAATTACATCCAAAAGACTCAACTTTATTTTGAAACTCCAAATAATCAAGCATGTGCCACTTTTATCCCATTAGGAATCAATACAATTATTTTAAGACAAAAGCTAAAAATAGCCTGTTTCAACATTCAAAAATCTCCTCTATTCAAACTAGTTGACCCTCCCATTTGCAAATTTTAAGTGCATGTGTACGGGTTTTTGCAAAAATTAAGGTAAATTTGCAAAATTAAGGTAAAGGCAATTTGTCTTATCTATAAAAGGCTATATTTTTGTGCATGATATGAAAGAATTTTTTCTTTTATCTTATTTCAAAGAATGAATATATTTTGGCTTACAGAGGGCACCCCATTAATCACAAAAATGGCTAATAGTGGCATTTTTATTAATTGGCATAAGGCTGACTCATTCGCACATAATTTAATCCTTTGATCCTAAGCATGTTATCGCAATGTTTGGTCTCCTTCCATTGACTTGGGATGGTCATAATACCTCCCTAATCCCCTTGAATTTAATTTTTATTTGGTTTTATTACCAAGGTAAAGAATCCCTTAAATGGAAATTATTTTGGCATGCAATTCTAATTGCAATCTTTTATGAAACCTAATCCTAACATCATGGCCATAAGCAATTAAGTCACAAGTTTGACTCTTGGTCAAATCACTTAGGGATTGAACCCTAAAGGGATTCATTTAACACTTTGTAAAGATTTTCAACTTTGTCGAGAAGCTTCTGTTTGAAGATGTCATTTTTCTCATTTTGGAAACTTCTGAAAAAACTATGTCATTTCCCTATAGCTTGTTGGCTACTATTTTGAGCTATGAAGCTCTTCTCACTGCATTTTTTTGTAGTTTTCTGCTTATTTTTTTCCAATGATTTCTGGGGTTTGGTTTTCGTAACTTGCATATACGTGGCCGCCATTATCTTCTCTTTACATTTCTAATTCTGGAGTTTTTGCAAATCCAACTCGGCAATCTGTATGAGTCTTGATGCTCAACTTATCTTGGCTTTTGTTTTCATTGAAATGTTGTTTCTCATATTTTACCTGACTCGAGGGTGCTCATTGCGATTTTGGAACTTGCGTTCTATCCAAGTTTACTCTCATTATTGTATTCTGGGCTCCTAGATCGATATTATGCTCTTATGGTCAATGTTAGCTTGGGTATGAGGTCTGTGAACTCTGTGAGTCGGCCATGCCATTTTGATTGTAACCCCCTCTGAAGGTAAGCTCTGGTATTATTTTAGTTTGCACGGGCCAGTTTGTTGGCTTTAAATTCATTTTATCCTGGTGCTGCGTTCTCATATCTTTACACTTTTTGTGTTGAATAAATCTACATGCATTTTTTCATTGTTAACCATAGTTCGTAGCTTTCTTTATTCATACAACTCCTTTTTGTGTTCTGATCGGTTGTGTATAGATAATTGCCTAGATGGCTCATTTTCTATTATGGTTATTAAATGCTGTCGTGATTGCTTTGGACTTTTTATTGGAGATAGCTCGGCCTTTGCTTTCAATTCTATCCAACTCATAATTTGTGTTCGAGATGCTATAATGATGCTCATTCTGTCTGCGTTACAAAATTACCTTTTGTATTATTCACTTTGATGGGTTTTTACCTATCATTTTAGAGAATTTGTTCAGTTGATTCTTGAGGCTCATTTCTATTACTCTGATTACCCGTAATCTGCTTCTTTTCTATATGCTCTTTTCCGTGCTTGTTTTATTCCTCAATGGAGCCATTGTTCCCATGGGCCTTAGTTGTATTGCTAAATAACCCTATGCACTATTTTCATTGTTTTTGACTCGTGCTTATCAATGAATATGGGTTTCTGAACTTTTGAAACTTTATTTACTCATTGATAGCTCACCATATTCTTCAAGTAACTGAGCGTTATGAGCCTTGCAATTTGACTCGGCTAACTCGGTTGAAGCTCATTGTATTTTAAGCTTGATAACGCCTGTACATTAAAATACCATGTTCAAACTTGGGACATTTTGCTCAAGATGTCCTTGCTTTGTTTGACTTCTCGGTTTCAGGATTTGTACTTACATTTTTTCTGTCATATCCTTGCATACTGTGGTTGAACTTTTTTTTATTTGTCACTACTGAAAATGAATTCATTACTTCACTTCCTGTTAAAGCAATGTATGGAATCTAAACTGGTTATTCATTTGACTGCATAGCTTTTGTTCTCATTTTTTGTCATTGAAGTATGATGGAAAGGAAAATGCAGAAATCTATCATGATGTGTAACTACTTTTGATAACTCGAATTTGCACATCTTCTTTGATATGAATAACGTGACTTGATTTTAAGCACTGCATCACTTGTAAACATGCATGTTTGGTATTGCATTAAGCTTTTGCTTTTATTATACAACTCGGAAATGTATTTGATTTTGAAATGCACTCTGTAGTTGTCACTTGCGATTTGAAAATATGTGAAGCTCTTCCTTTTGGAAGTATGATATCTTGTTAGATTTGAACTCTGTGGTCCTTTGATGACTTTGCAAGATGCAATTCAATATTGGCTTCCTTTAATGGATAATTTGCATAACTGTGAACTCCCTTTTTCAACATTGATCTTTCTTCCAAAATTCATGCATTTAATAGAATATTTCTTTATACTTCCATGTTTGTTGCAAGATACATATGAAAATTATTTATTAACATCTTGGTGATAGTTTAAATTTGTATTTTCATGTTTTATGTTCTTCATGGATGATCATGTTTAGGCCTTTGACCAATGTCACTTTTGAATTGCCTTTTAACCTGTGAGCTGAATTATTTGTGACTTGTGTATATTACTGGATCTTTGAAACCTTACTTTGATCTTGTTATTGCTTAATGCTTCCTCTTGACAGATCCTAAAGATGTTGTAAACTCTATGATTGATTAATGCATCAACTTTTGTATTCCTCTTCATGGTGATTTTGAAACCTATATTCCGTATTTTTCTCCACGACTTATGGCTGAAAACTAGAAAGCTTTAAATCATATTGTAAGAATGTTTCTGAAAGATCGTTTTAATTTTAGCCCATCCTTTGTTAAAGAGTTACTAACTTGAAGCTATGAAATCATTTCCAACTGTATGACTTTGAAACTGCTTATATCACTCTTGGAAAGAACACTTTGACAAATTGTATAATTGCAATTATATTCCCTGAATATGTGTTACCATATTATGAGTTGTTGAATGATCTTTTTGGATCTCCACATGAACTCCTTTGAGGGTCTCAATTAAGAATGTATTGATGAAACATAATCATTGTTCCATTATTGTGACTGAATGCTTGCCTATTTTATCATCTATTTTATTACTTGTACTGCACATTAAAGGAAAACAACTATTTAGAAAATAGGGGGTGAAGGCCATATAGTTCTTTTTCTTCATTATTTTCTTGATTCCTTTGATGATATGATTTGAATTTATTTCCTGAATGCTTCTTAATGATTGTAAAATCTGGAAATATTCTGTTTCATGTTTCCGAAAAAAACTTCATGCATTCTTTCAGTTTATCTATACATGTGAAAGCCTAATACATATGCCTGAAGCCTTATATTGTATGAGCAGCAAGAAAACCCGAAGCTCTAACAAATAATTGTCTTATGTTCATAGGTGTTCTAACTCTGGAAGAGAAGACGATGAGGATGAAGAAGTTGCAACCAAAGAAACTAAAGGAAATCCACCTCATTCCAGGAAATGATGGGTTTCCTCCCTTCTCATTCATTTATAGTTTCATGTATATGCATTTTATTTTGTATGTACTTGTGCTTGAAAAGTCATTTCCCATGGCTTGTGTGGGAACATACTATTTCTTTATGAATAAATGAAATTACTTTTGTTATGAGTTGTCTATTTCCTTTACATTTCTCTTTTGTAATAATAATGTGGAATGAACTTAAACAACTAAACACATAATGTAATTTCACTTAAGCATAAGGAAATAATCTGAATTAAATGTACTTGTATTTGACTTAATTTCCAAAACACAAGCAACAACATTGATTGTAAACTATTTTTTCTGAATCCTACAAATCTGCAATTGTGTTTGTTGTTACAAGGTACAATTTCTGATGTATGCTCCCCTTCTTGCCTTCATCAAGGCCCTGCACGAGTTTTCCA
This sequence comes from Taxus chinensis, assembly GCA_019776745.2. NCBI lineage: Eukaryota > Viridiplantae > Streptophyta > Pinopsida > Cupressales > Taxaceae > Taxus > Taxus chinensis. The sequence continues at coordinate 128,492,886 of CM034157.1, read as the reverse complement.
AGGTTGCTGCATGACTTTGCTAAAGATGACACTTATAATGGAAACATATGTGAGGTATTACATCCTAGAACAACACCTACATCTGTGATTTTTCTTGCAATTCTTCCCAAATCTGCCTAGAACTCCGCAGCTGAAATTTTTTGTGTACCTCCTCTGATGATTGACCAAAAATGGTCAACATCTTTGGCGACTTTACTAACTTGGTTTCCTGCTAACCAGTTAGAATCCCTGAAAATGACCTTTTCCAGCTATGAATGCAATCTTGAAAATTATACCAAGCCTGAACATGCATTCCAAAGGTGGCATAGTGCTGATAAAGACTGAAAATTATCCTTGAAAGATAGAAAAAAACAACAGAACCTGTGCACAATTGCACCAGGAGGAAGATAAATTCCTATGAGGCATGCCATTAAAGATGACAACCATTATTGAAAGAAAGAAATGCAGAAAGATGTGTATAAAACACTTAGAGGAAAGCATGGGAAACTATAATACAATGTCAACTTATCTTATTTAGAAACAATGCTTCAGATGAATCCCGTTGATTGGAATCAAAAGATCTTCTCCATCTTTCCTTACAAGCTAGAATGCATTATGTGGCTTGCATCCAATGACGATGTATGGTCAAATCCATAATGAATTGAATTTTGTGTGAGCACCTAGTTTTTCTCTATCTTCATCCCACTTCAGTACTAAGTCCCCTTCATTGAAGACTCTTGCCTAGGCCTTCTTGTCAAATGTCCTCTTAATCTAAGCTTGATTCAGCTCCACATACAACATAGCTTGATTTCTGATCTCTTCAAGCTCTATAAGTTGTGCATACCGCACCTCCATGGATTCATTATCCATTATTTCAACTTGATACATCTGATCCAAAGTTGGAAGCTCAAGAGAAATGGGTAGTTTTTGTTCAAGAACATATACCAGCTTGAAAGGTGAATTTGAAGGTGGTAGGTGATGGATGTCATGGTATCCTCGAAGACAAAAATGTCATGAGAAGATGTGATTATGGATAGATGTGATGATGCCTCCTTGAGAGGGTTAACAAGGATGGAATATATGACAAAGCTCTCCAAAAAAGGAGAGGTTAATTCTACAGAGAGGAGGATGAGAATGGGGTATAGGATAAGAGATTAACTGCATGACGCAAATGGAGAAAGGATTCAATCAACCTTGAATGCTAGATGTGAGGATGCAATGAGAAAGATAAAAGCGAATAGACATGAGTAGTGGTTGATTATGAGAAGAGAAAGAAAAGTCAAGGGTATGGAGACAGAGGAGGGAACAAAGGAAATGAAAGAGTTAGAAGAGAATAGGAGAGAGGTATGATGGGGGAAGAAGGGAATGATGAAGGACAAACAAGAAGAAGATAAGAAAATGATAGAGAAGAGGGTGAAATTATGAAATAAAACGAGAGAGAGAGAGTCAAAATAAAGGGAAGATAAAAATGAATAAGAGTGAAGGAAATGAAGGGAGAGAAACGATGGAAAAATTAAAGAGATGATAATGCTGAGAAAAGTAATAAACTGTAGAAGTAAGAGGTTAATAAGACAAGGGTATGGTGAATGGGAAAAGATAAACAAGAAGGAGAAGATGAGATGTGAGTAGGGGGAAAAATCAGGAAAAAGGGAGATAAGGATGGAAAAATGAAGGGGATAAGGATGATGAAAAATTTAAAGAAGACGAAAGAGGGGGTAGAATGGAGAAAAGAAAGAAACTATGAGGGACCAGGAAAGTGTTGAAAATATCAAAGGAAAGAAGAGAAATGGGTACATAATAAGTGAAAAGGTAGGGGTGGTAGAGAAAAGGAGGGGAGGTTAGAAGGAAAGTGAAAATGATGGGGGAGGAAGGGAGGATAGAGTGAACATGGGGAGAATATCGAAGGAACTTGGTCCTTGTGAGGAAGACCAAGGTAAAGAATATGGAACAGACCAGATGGAGATGCATGTGGAGGGTAGGATAATAAAAAATATGGGACAACACTAAAGAGCCAGGTTATCAATGGGGATGTAAGAAGGAAATGTAAGGTAAAAAGGGGAAGAATTCATGAAATGAGGATACAAGGATTACGAGACAATAGATAGAGGGTGTATGATGAAGACAATAAAGATATTGAAGGGGGAGAAGGGAATATGGAGAGGTGGGTAAGAAGTGACTAGAAAGGGTGGGAGTGGAGTAAAGGGATGTGAGGGAAGAGTTAATGGGGGATAGAAGAGGTAATTCCAGTGAGGGGATGTTAGGGAAAGTCCACACATAATGAGCAGTGGGGAAGGATGAGAGGAAAAATGAAGAAATGGAAAGAGAAACGCCAATGAAGGGACGTTAGGGAAAGTCCACCCATAATGATTTGTAGGCCCAGAGGAAGGAAGGAATGAATAAAAAATGGAGAAGGTCAAAGGGAGTGATCAAGGTCGTACAAAATGAGTATGAGTGAATTTTCGGGAAAGTCCATCGATAATTATTAGTGTGGAAATAGACGACGACAATGAAATAATGTTAGGGGAATGTAAACAACAATGAAGAGTAAGCATGGGGGTATATATGTGGGATAACTCGAGAAGATGAAGTGGAAAGAGTAAAGAAAAGGTGAGTGATGAGTTGTGAAAAGGTGAAGGTGAGGAGAGGATGCGGAGGATGAGGACGAACGAGGTGAGGATGAAGAAATAAGACATGAAAAGAATGGGAAGAAACAATATGAATGATGATGGATCAAGAAGGGGAAAATGGGGGAAATGAACATGATTATAGGTGGAATGTAGTAGATGTACGTTGTGAGATGATAGGTTGAGAAAGGATAATGGTAGGAGGAAAATGTGGTTGGTAGGAGAGACCAGGTGGAAGAAGCGATCAACAGAGTGAACTAAGAATGAGGTGAGGGAGAAGTTCAAAATGATGAGTTCAACTTAGGGAGGACCCTGAAGTAAGAATGTCATGCAATGGAAGTGGTTAAGTAAGATTACCAAGCAAGGGATGATGGAGATGAAAAGTGGGAAAGTAAGAAGTGGTGTTTGCGAGAATGGAAGAGGAGGTGAGAGGATGTGATAATGGGGAATGCCGAGAAAAAGTGAAGGGTGAGGATGTGTAGTGATGGGGAAAGGCAAGAAGATAGATCATCCTTAAGAGAAACTCTTAAGTAAGTTTTCCATGTCATGCGAGTGGTTAAGTAAGATCGCCAAACCAACAGTGATGGGATGCGAGGAGAAAGACACCATTGTATTGGGTACAAGGGTGGAATGGTTTATTGAAGAAGATGATTACGATGAGAGGCGGGAGAAATAAGATGGGATGAGGGAAGGCCATAGGGAAGATCAACCTTAAGAGGGACTCTTAATTAAGATTGCCATTCGGCAGGGATGGTTAAGTAGGATCGCCAAGCTGAAGAAGAAGAAGAATGATGAGAAGAAGTAAATGAGTGATACCAAAATGGACTGAAAGGGAACCCTCAAGTGAATTTTCCATATTGTGAGAGTGTGTAAGTAGGATTACCAAGCAGAAGATGGATCTGGGGAAGGAAGAGAAAAGAGTGAGTGATGTATACTAGACTGGAAGAGGAGGTGATAACAAGAAAGAAAGGAAACAAAGGAGTGTAACATGAATGGATGGAGGAATATATGTGGTGGAGGGTGGAGAGTGTGAGGGGAATCCTTAATTGGGATGCCCATGTGATGAGAGTGATGATGTAAGAATGATAAGCAGAAGAGGCGGAGCAGAAAGATGTGTGTGGTGGTGATTGTTGTTTGATGAGAGAGGGAGATGGTGGAGAAGCTTCTACAGCAGAAGATCTTAGGAAGAGGGTATACCTCCACTGAGAGTCCCACATAGAAGGGGTGATTAAGTAAGATTGTCAAGTAGGAAGCAAAAGAGTGAAAGGAAAGAACACAAAGTGGTGAGAGGGGACATGAATGGTGAGAAGGGTAATGTGGGGATAAGTGGCGGATGAGTAGAAATGAGAGAATGAGGATGAATGGATCAAATACATGGTGACCATGGTGGGGGAGGAGGAGTTGCTGGATAGTGAATGCTACTTGAGAAAGATCTTCAAGTATGATTCACAAACTACAACAACGGTCAAGTAGGATTCCCAAACTAGGGAATGTATTAGTACGGGTGAATGGATGGGGTGCAAAGTAAGATTTTGATCATGCAGGAAGATACTCACGTGATGAAAGCATCTTAATTTTAATATAGCACATAACAAGATGCATCATGATATAAAAGATCAGGATGACTAGACTGTAATATGTGTGAGAGTATAGACAGGGGCCATCAAAAATGTTTGATGCCCCAGTACGATATGAAAGTAGAAGAGAGCATAGACAGAGGCCATCAAGAAGGTATGATGCCCCAATACGATATGCAATCAGATAACATAAGTATATTAGAGAGAACACCAGGATACATAAAATCAAGATGCCCCCTGTAATATATCAAGATACAAGAAAGTAATTAATAACTTGTAACTAATAATGCAACACAAGAACCAGTAAACATGTCCCTAACGTGTTCCATAGTGATGATTGATTGGATGTGCCCCCAAGTAGGGGTACAAGGACATAAAAGGGATTGGGTCATTGTCCTCAAACAAGGAAACAATGAGAGTCAGATTTTCCCCAAGCGAGGATTCACATGAGGAGAAGTGGTTTGAATTTGATAGTCATAAGGTGGTTGGATCATTCGTTGGGGATAATAGTTCAAAGGATGAATTGTGTTGATTATTAAGTTTTTGGGGTTTTTTTTTACAATTTTTTAGAATTTTTGATTTTGTGGATGTTTTTGGAATTTTGAAGAGTTTTCAAATGTTTTTGTATTTTGGATATTTTCTTAATTTTTGGAGATTTTTAAATGGATTTGGATTTTTGGAGATTTTCTAATGTTTTTGTATTTTGGAGATTTTCTAATGTTTTTTGGATTTTTGGAGATTTTCTAATGTTTTTTTGGGGATTTTTTTTCTACTATTTTTGGGATTTTCTGATGTTTTTTGGATTTTGGAGATTTTGATTTGGCAATTTATGGACCAGAATGCAAACTTCTTTTGAGAGGTGATAAACCAAGATATCATCCATATGTACTGTGTTCCTCGTGGTAACTCATGCTTTGAATAATACAAAAATTCTCACTCCATTGGCAGGATATGTTGGTGATGATATGATGGAAAGAAGTCCAGCTCCATTCTTGACTCCACACAACTAGTAAGATGCGAGGGCTCATCACCGAGAATCAAGAAGGACGCATGATGTAGATAATGAATATAGAGACAAGTGCTAATAACAATCCCTTTGGGAAATTGTGACTCAATTCTTCTTAAGGTTACTGAACCAGTTTCAAAAATGACTTTCACTTTATAGGTCACATGCTAGACTTAGACAGTTATGTGGCCTACTGATTGGTAAAATATGAGGTGAAGGGATAGTTCTCTCTTCACTTAGGCATCTAAATTACTTCTTTGGGGATTTTATAATTGTAAGCACTTTCAGATTGATAAGATGTTGTATTTATTGTAATGACTCCCTATGCCTTGCCCCATGCTACTAGTAAGAAGCAAGGGCTCATCACCAAAGGAAAAACATAGGCGAGTAAATTCCCTTTGGGAAATTGTGATTCAATTCTTCTTAACGTCATTGAACGAAATTTCAAAAATGAATTTCACTCTATGGGTTACGTGCTAGAATTAGACAGTTACGTGGTGTCAATTTATTTTTTTTGTTTTCAGATTTTTTTGAATTTTTGAATGTTTGCAATATTTTTATGTTTTTTGAATGACCCTCTATGCTTTTCCCCATGCCACTAGTAAGAGGCAAGGGTTTATCACCAAAGACAAGACGTAGATGAGTAAGGGCACCTTCCTCCATTCCCAGTCTCACACTACCAGTAAGAAGTGTGGGCTCAACACCAAATACTGTGAAGGACAAAAGGTGTGACAATGAATTATTCACAATTTATTTAATTTATTGAATTTTACAATAGTGCTTTTTATTTGGGAAGGAACATTGATCCCTAATCTCATCCCCACATGACTAGTAGGACGCGAGGGTTCAACACCGAAGACTAAGATGGACGATCAAACAAACCGGGTAAAGAAGTTTAGAGCTTTGTTATGAAAGAGAGAATTTCTTTGAAGGGAATATATTACCATCAGTAAGCTTCTAGGTATGACCATAGGTGAAAGCGGCTGAAAATGGGAGATATTATAAGAAGTATGATACTCACAAGACTTAATAGGATCTATATTAGCACCTATCTCATGATGATGAATATGAAGATATGATTGTGATAATGAGAATATCTACCAATGGAATGAATAATTTTAAATTATTCAGAGATAAGTAAGACAGAAGGAACAATGTATAAGTGATTGTCTCCTGGAATAGAGAGTGCCTCAAGAATAGAATTTCTTTAAATGTACTACATTCATTGGTTCATCAAGTTCCTGACCATCTTCAGTGGCCAATTTATAGGCTCCAGAGCCAAATTTAGTTGTAATTACATAGGGTCCTAACCAATTAGGCTCAAATTTTCCTTGTTTTTCTCACTCTTTAGTGGTATTCTTTTGATTTTCTTTAGAACGAGGTCACCAACCTCGAACTCTCTGGGTCTTACCTTTTTATGATAATTACGTTGCAGTCGGTTTTGATAGACTTGAAGATGATTGAGGGCATTAAGTCATTTTTCATCGAGAAGCTCAAGCTCATGAAGCCGTGATTGTCGATATTCATCCTCATTAATTATATCTTTAAGGGATATTCTCAAGGATGGGAGTTCAACCTCAATAGGTAAAATGGCTTCACAACCATAAACGAGGGAAAATGGGGTGGCTCCTGTAGGTGTGCAGTAAGATGTACGGTAAGCCCAAAGAGCGGGGTAAATTTGAGTATGCCAATTACGTCCATGGGTGTTGACAATTTTTTCCATGATGGATTTTAAAGTCTTATTGGTTTCTTCCACTTGGCCATTACCCTGGGGGTAGTATGGAGTGGACCACTTAAGTTTGATGCGGAAACATTTGGCAAGGTCTTTTACATCCTGGTTTTTAAATGATTTTCCATTATCTGCGATATGTGTGAATGGAATACGAAATCGACATATGAGATTATTAAAAATGAACTTTGATATTTAGCTACCGGTAACATAGGTGAGAGGCATAGCTTCCACCCATTTAGTGAAGTAATCGGTAGCGGTAATGATGAACTTATGTCCGTCGGATGATGTTGGTTTGATTTTACCAATGAGATCAAGTCCCCATTGAGAGAAGGGCCATGGTGTGGTGATCGATTGCAATGCTTGGGAAGGTGCATGGATAAGATTTCCATGTTTTTGACAAGCTTGACATTGTTTGACAAAATGGCATGCGTCACTTTCCATGGTGGGCCAATAATACCCAACACGTAGTATTTTCTTGGCTAAAGCTATACCGTTCGTGTGCGCTCCACAGATACCAGAGTGGACTTCAGTTAGTACACTAGAGGCTTCCTCCTGATTAAGACATCAGAGTAGGGTGCCATCGTAACCTCATTTATAAAGATTTTATGCTAAAATGGTGTAACGAGAGGCACACTATGCTAAAGCACATTTATGCATTGGTTTCATGTTGGTAGGAAATGTGTTATCGCAGATGAAGGTGTAAATATCATGGTACCAAGGGTTATTTGGACCCACGATTTCACATACCATAGTGTTTTTAGGAAGATCATAAGCAGGCATTAAGAGATGTTCTATGAGAAAATGTGCCTAGGGTTGATTAGATGTGATTTCTAACAGAGATCCAATAGTTTCCATAGCATCGGCAGATTTGTTACGAATTCTAGGGATTTGATCAAAATAATCAATTGAAAATAGCTTCGAAGGCTATCTACCATGCACTTATATGGAATAAGTTTTTCATCCTTGACCTGGTATTCATCAGTAACTTGTTTAATGATAAGTAAAGAATCACCAAATACAACCAACTCTTTAAGGTTCCAAGATATAGCTAGTTTCAATCCTGCTATGAGAGCTTCATATTCTGCGATATTATTGGTACATGGGAATGCTAATCGAAATGATTTGGGGATGACATGTCCGCTAGGTGTGATAAGAAAAATACCAGCTCCTGATCCATGGAGATTACAAGATCCATCAAAAAATAGAGTCCAGGTTGGCGCAATGTCTATGTACAAGAAGATCTTCATCAGGAAATGTAAAATGAAGTGGTTCTGTTCTAGGAAGAGGTGCCTCAGCAAGTTGGTCTGCAAGGGCTTTCCTTTAATTTCTCTTTGAGGAATGAAACTCAACATCAAATTCACTAAGTAGGACGACCCAACTAGACATTCTTCCTGTGAGAATAGGTCGAGACAAGAGATACTTGAGGGGATCAATCTTAGCGATCAACTTAGTTGTGTGATTAAGCAAGTAATGACGTAACTTATGGAATGCAAAGGTGACCACCAAGCATACTTTTTCAATTTGGGAATATCGTACTTCATGCTCAATAAGTGTTCGACTAAGGTAATAAACAACATGTTCTTTTTCTTGATCGTTGTGTTGTGCTAACAAAGCTCCTATGCCATGTTCAGTGGCAGATGTATAAAGCAACATGGGTTTATCTGTGACTGGTGACATAAGAATAGGTGGGCTAGAGAGGTATTCTTTTAACTTAGAAAAAGAGTCTTGAAAATCATGGTTCCAAGTGGAAACTGTGCATCTTTCTTAAGTAATTGATTAAAATGATGAAACTTATTAGCTAACTGTGATATGAAGCATCGAATGGATTGGATTTTTCCCTGAAGACTGCGTAATTGTTTTAGGTTTTGAGGAGGAGGCATTTCCATGATGGCTTTGACTTTTACAGGATCAACTTCTATACCTCTCCGTGAGACAATAAACCCTAACAATTTACCAGAGGTCACCCCGAATACACATTTTTTACATAAAGATGGACCTTATACTCACATAATCTGTCAAAAATGTGCCTCAACATACCTCAATGTCCTATTCATGTTTTTGATTTTGCTAATATATCATCAACATAGTTTTCCATGATATCATGTAACATATCATGAAAGATGATTGTCATGGCTCGTTGATAGGTAACACCGACATTTTTCAAGCTGAAAGGCACGACCTTATAACAGAAGGTGCCCCATGGTGTAGTAAATGTCATTTTATGTTGATCCTCTTCAGCAATACGTATTTGATTGTAGCCAGAAAATCCATCCATTAAGGAGAGCATTTCATGGCCTGTCGTAGAATCGCAATCATGTCTATGTTTGGCAAGGGAAAGTCATCCTTTGGACAAGCCTTGTTAATATCTCAGAATTCTGTGCATATCCTAATGCCGGGGGTTTTCTTGGCTATGGGAACTATGTTGGATATCCATTCAGAATAATCAATAGGTCAGATAAAGTCAGCTTCTAAGAGTTTCTTGAGTTCGGCTTTGACAAGCAATGCTACTTGGGGATGCATTTTGCGTAGTTTTGTTTTACAGGATTTGCATCCAGATGCACCACAAGGTGATGTACTACAAGAGATGGATCTAAACCTGGCATGTCCTTATAGGTCCATGTGAAAATATCTTGGAATTCAATAAGGAGTGTTGTGAATTCTATGCATTCTTGGTCAGACAGATTAATGCCAAGTTGTAAAAATTTTTGTTGTTCAACTGTACCAATGTTTATATCTTTAGTTTCTTCAACAAGCATTTTAGATGTATCCTTTTCAGAAAATGATGCTAATGGTTGATGTAAGTCATCAATGTTGGGTGATTCAGGGGAGTTGGCACGAGTTTTGTTTGTGATCTTGAGACTTTTTATCGACATGTTTTTTTGATAAGGTGGCGATGAGATTTTGACTATGGGAAATTTTCTGTTTGTGCTTCTTGATCCAAGGTTTCCAAAGGTAAAGGATCTGAATATTCTATTTCTTCACCAAAATAGGTTGATTCATCTAGGTTGATTTCAAATCCTTTTTTGTCGTCAGAAATGGGGATTTGATCACGAGTTCCAAGGAATTATTCAATGGCTTCATCATTTTGGAACATGTCCATGACCACATGATGTGATTGGCCATGGTCTATGAGAGTTGGATGCATAAGCTCAAATCGATGACGTTAACAGATAAATGTTCAAAGTAAAGATTTGTTTCAGCAAGGTCTTCGAAAAGGTTGTGTGTAGACCTGGTGTCACTATCAGAGTGGTGTCATCGTTGTCACTTAAAATTAATACAGGAGTGGCATTGAATACCTTGAAACCCAGATTATGTTGACCGTGATGTTTTGTGCAATATTCTGGGTCTAAATGACCTTTTCCATTTGGACCGAGTCCTTTACCCTTCCATCGCATGTTTTTCATTATTCGATGAGCTTTGGTAAATTGAGGGGACTCATAACAGGGAGAAAATTCATCATTATATAACCAAGATCCTGAAGAACTTGGAATATGTTCATTGTCTAGATAACTAATTTTTTCCAAACTGACTATCCCAATTTGTAAGTGGGATGGATTCTCAGATGTGGAGCGTTGGGTTTTCCATAGTTGTGTGGGGATTTGTTGATGTAAAAAGAGTCTGCAACCTTTTGGAATTGATATTCACCACATCCTTTGTCAATAATTTTGAATGTGTGGGACGGGGGACCAGTAGGTACCTCACGTGGCGGGGAAGTTAGTTTGGTAGTTCTGAAAGATGGAGAAAATGGGTTATAAGAAGAGGGGGTGGATTAGAGGATGAAGCTTGGTTAATCGAAGGAGAAGGTATCTTAATAGAAGAGGTATGGTTAGATGAAGAAGGTTGACTAGGTGAGGAAGAAGATTGTGTAAGTGGAAGAGGGATTGTTGTTAAAAGAAGAAGCTTGATTAGTGGAAAAAGATGATTGATTAGTGTGGTGAAGACTGGTTGAATATTGTTGATTAGTAGAAGAGAATGGATTGGAAAACGTTGTTTGGTTAGAAGGTGATGGTTTCAGAGTATATTTGGGGAGTGTATCTGGATCGACACGTGTTTCATTAGGGATTACACGAGGTGGAGCGTACTTATCTATTGATGGACAATAGTGATCATGTCTATACCTCCCTTCGAGGAATCTACAATACTCGAAGGGTTGGGAATCCACACGCAACGTAAATTCTTTGTCCAAATAAGGAAATTTAATACATTGGTGGAACGTTGATGGGACGAATTTCATGGCATGAATCCATGGTCGGCCAATGAGAATGTTATATGCAACTTCTACATCCACCACATGACATATCATTTCTAAAGTAATGGGTCCAACCTTGAGAGGTAATGTGATTGTGCCTTCAGACTTTCTTTCACTATTATCATACCCACGAATGGTTATGATGTTGTTTTGTAAATCATTTTCGGTGTAACCTAGGCAACGTAAGAGTTTCATGGAACAAATATTCAATGTGGATCCATTGTCGATTAATACACACTTGATCTTACGATGAGTTATATAACCCTCGACGTATAAAGAATGATTGTTAGCAATGTTGGGGTTAAGAAGGTCATCGGGACCAAATGATAAAATAGGATTGGGTACCGAAAGATGTGTGATTAAAGCCTGGAATTGTTGTGAATTGATGTCCTCTGGGACATGAGCGTTATTCAATGTTTGCATAAGGATGTGTTGTAGTGCGGGAGAAGAATTAAGTAATTCCATGATGGAAATCTGTGTTGTAGTCTTCTCCAATTGTTTGACAATATTGAATGATGGCGCAGGTTGTGGAGTGGAAGTGGTGGTGGAGTTAGATGGTGGATTAGGAGGTGGTGTAGGAGACGAAGTGGCATATTTTTTGTGGTAGGGACCCACACTTTTTTCTGTCTGGTGGTGATCGCATAGTCAGTTCTGATATTTATGGTAGCCACTAAGTCTTGGTCATAGTCTATGGTTGAGATGACTGAGTCATACTCAACGTTGCTTGATGATTGGCCCTTGTCCTTTGAATTATCATCGTGGTTAGGGAAGGGGTTTTTGAACATGTTAAGTTTTTCGTTGGGTGTTTTTGTCTCAGAAGTATTTTCAACTTCTATGTCTCCACGTTCAATCAAGTCTTGGACGTAATGGCAGAGTTGCATGCATCGATCTGTAGAGTGCCCTTTTATGTGATGGTAATCACAATATTCATTATCCTTATACCAATTTGGTTTGGGTTTTCCTTCTTCAAAGGGTTTGACGATGGGGTACGTGATCATGTTGGCATTTGCTAAGTGATGAAAGATGCTAGATAGGATTTCTCTGAGTGGAGTGAACTGTCTTCGCCTGTCACGAGAAGGAGCTTCCTTTCTAGGGATTATGATCGGTTGTTTGTTGGATTTAATTGTGTTGAGCAGATTGTTTTGAATGTTTCAGACATAAAAGAATCAGTAATGTCATCATTGACTATATTTCAGTTTTGATTAAAGAATTTGGATTTGTCCTAGTTTTGAGGGGCATCTCTATGAGGTTGGTCCCTAAAGGGTGTTTTAAGTAAGCCCTTAGAAATGAGGGATTTTTCAATCTGTGTTCCCTTTTCAATGACTTCTTCAAAATTACTTAGACAGTGCATTTGCATGTGGAATGATAATTCAGCAATGAGATTTGGAACAAAAATGCTAACCAATTGTCTTTCTGGTATTGAGCAGGGAAATCTGCTTGCAATTCCTCGCCATCATTGTAAAAAGGAGGAGAAGTTTCCATTGGGCCTTTGTCTAGTGTTACAAAGATCGAGCATGGTTATTTCTGAGTCTAAGTTGAAGGAAAAATGTTTGACGATTTTTTCTAATAAATCTGTGAATGTCGTGATTGACCCTTTGGGAAGATGGAGGAACCAGTCTAAGGCCTGTCCTCCTAAAATTTTAGGGAATAATCACAAAAGATATATGTCACGATAAGAAACTTCCTGACATTGCATGTAAAATTCCTTGACATGTTCATGGGGGTCACCCTTGCCTTTGTATTTATCAAATTTTGGGGTTTCGAAGGATGTTGGAAATAGTAAGCGTAATATTTCCGTATCAAATGGGTAGGGGCATAGTTCTTCAAAGTTGAACTATTTTGATTGTTTTTGTAGTCCGTGGATTGTGTCTTTAATATGTTTCCATTCTTGTGTGAATGGAGAGGTAGGAGATGGGTTATCAAGGATTTCATGAGTATTGGGGTCTGGATTGGAGTCTTTTAACCTTTTGGCTCTAGTAGTTGGTTCCTCAAGTTTCCTTGTTAAGTATTAGATTTTGGTGAATAAATCATTGGTCAAAGAGTTATTTGGGTTGTTTGGTATTTCATTGTGGTGACTCGATTCACCATTGTCGATAAGTTTGTTTAAATTTTCAGTCCCGAAGTCAGGGGGTAGTTTTTCCCCCATGGCTAGGATGCGTAGTAGATATTCGTTCTTGTTTTTCTCTATCACCCTATCTACTTGTTCTTGTTCTTCATTGGTGAGTTCTGGTTGCGTGACTTCTTCATCATCATTTTCATGATTGTGACTACGTGTGACTACCATGATGAGATAGGTGTGTGCCTAATTAAGGTGTAAAGGAGGTTATGAATTTTGAGCAAACACGATTAAGCGTAAGTGAGAACTTAGTTTTTTTTGGATTTGGCTTGAATAAGCTCGTGATTACTGATAAGGAGAGTAATTCAAACAGGTTAACTCAATATGATTGTGATATAACAAAAAATGAGCTATTAGGGGATTTGTGTCACATTGTGTAGATTTGGCTTGAACAAGATTTAGATTGTTGATGGGGAGAGTAACTCAAACAAGTTAATCTCAATATGATTGTGATATAACTCGAAACAAGCTATGAAGGGATTTGTGTCAGATTAGTGTTGAACAAGTTTTGATAAAAACAAGTCGATAGTTGAGCTAAAAATAAGGAGTGAACTCAAATAAGTCTCCTAATGTTAGTTTGATATAGTTTGAAACAAGCTATGAAGGATGTTTTGGAAATTGATGAGATAAGTAATGAATGCAAGTCATTCAATATCTATTTGAAACAAGCTATGAAGGATTTGTTTTCACAATTGATGAGATAAGAAGTGGACACAAGTCACTTAATATCAGTTTGATATAGCTTGAAAACACGCTATAGAGGATTTGTTGCTATATGAAGCAAGAAAATGAAATCAGTGTGATGTTTTGATCTTCGTTGTTGGATTGTTTCAACGTTTTGTTTGGTATTGAATCTGTTGAGAAATGGTTTTGTGGAACACGACTAGGATTTGAACTTTACAATGAACACATTGATATCAACCAAGTTTTATGATAAGAACAATGCTAAACTATTTTGTTTACAAACAACAAGCAGTCATGTGTATCAAATTGTTTTGGCTCAAGAGGTAGATTCTTCAGGAATGATCATTGTTTCATGCAATCATACAAGTATGTTGTGGAATGATGGATGCAGGCTCTTATCACTCCAAAAATATGTGTCCTCTGATATACCCTAGTCCTGATATACCTAATTCTGTACGGGGACAAAATTGGTACGGGGAACCCTTAGAGCACTAGAGGAGACTCACCAATTCTTACTTACCTGCTTCGGAGTGAATCACCACGTCCAAGACAGGTTTTGTGAAAAGGTGGAAGGTGATGGGGGGATGAATGTGTATGGTGTCCTTATAACTCCCTGAATATTTACAGGGATGATGCCCAGGCTTCGTTGTTACAGCTATTTAGGCACGACTCGCATGCTCCACATGACAACATCACCTGTAAGTGGAGAGCAGGGCGAGGTAGATACCAAATGTTGTGATGAGACTATGTCTCAAAGTGCAATGCAGATGTGAATGTTGTTGGTGCATGGTAGTCAAGTCCACGTCACCGGTGTAGCTTTGGTGGTGATGAAATCCACCTCTACTACGTGCAAAAACAAAATGATGATGTGATTATACAGCAGGGTTCTTTCCAACTTGAAATAAATCACTGGCGGAAAATGACAGCATACCTGAGCGTGCTAATTTTTTTGGTTTCAGCAATTTTCTTTGAATGGTGGTACTTTTGCGGGAAGGTTAAAATTTATTTGTTTTCTTTTGTGTTTTTGACAATATTCCAGTGATGCGGTCCTGCAGAAAACAAATTAGTAGTTATCCTACAAATGAAGTGTTAGAAAAGATGATCGTGGTTGTTTTTTATTTTCTAGATCACTCAAAGGCACATGAAAAGAGCATACACAACCAGTGACCAACAAAAATATTAATAATGTGACGAAATAAATAACGATTGAAACGATAGTTAGAAACTAATAAGGAAATGGATCTTGCAGAAAATTGTTAGAACAAAATAATCATGGTTGTTTTTGATTTTCCAGATCACTCGAAGGCACAAGAAAAGAGCATATACAGATAAATGACCGGAAAAATATTAATAATGCGACAAAATAAAATAATGATTAAAACAATATTAGAAAATAATATGGAAAATGATCCTGCAGAATTAGATTAGTAGTTTCTAATTTTCAAATTAAACAAAAAGAGAATGATAAAAGACCAACCACCATGTTTTGAAAAGGTCACTTTGACAAGGATTGAGAGAAGAGCATATGCGTGGGAGGATCATTACGATTAAACTAAATTCACAAAAATGGAAAATTGGATTCACCCAAAAGTGTTAGATACAGTGTAAGGTGTTTAGAAAATGACAAAATTATCAAAAATTGACTTCAAGGGGTTTCAAAACATCTGGTGACCCTAAATTTGCACAATAGAGTGGTGAAAGGTCAGAAAATTTAAATGAAAAATGTGTATATCGTGTATGAGTTTCAAAATTTAGTCTTTGACAACAATGAATACGTCGTAGAGTCCACCTCTGCAGACACCGTAAGACTATGAATACTTCCATTGTGATCCACCCAGATTTGGTGATGGATGTTCTTCTTCCAAACATCGAGTGCCAAAGAGATCAAAGACATGATGAGCATCGTAGGTTCGTTATTACTATAACCTGCATATGCACCACAAGATACCTTACAACAAAATCACTTCCCATAGCGTGAAGGTTAATCAAATAAGGCCATAAGGCACAGAAAAGGAAATAATAATAGGAAATAATAATAAACAAAGAATGGATAAAACCACTAATTGGGAAATCAATGGTAACATATCAAAGGTAACCGGGTGTGCCAGAATGTGAGCTAGGAAAATACGCTGATAAACAAGAAAGTAAAACAACTAGCCAGATACCTCCTCCTTCGTGATTCCGTAGCAAACCTCAGAATGGGCAAGGAAACATGGATGAGCCTTGATTGTGTGAAATGTAGGTGCTTTCCTCGAACTAGAGCAAGGCCTTCTCTATAACAAGATCAACTTACTTTGCACCAATGGACAAAGGGATTATGGATTTGGGATGCTTCAAGATGAGGCTATTTGGGCATTAGGACAAGGTGGGAAGGATGCTCTTTGCTCAAAGGATGCAAGAGTTCAGACAGGATATCCAAGCTTATTCTCTATGTCTTTTAGAGGGGAGGTAAGGTTGTATTCATAGCCTGGGAATCAGATTAACTTAGGGGATTTTAAGTAATCACAGTTTGAAAATGAGGGCATGATTAGGTGAGTGGGGACAAAAAGAGTGGGTGAGGATTAAACTTGTATTTTTAATTCTCAAATGGGGACATAGGGAATATTTGGCATGTGAGGAAGATTGGGTTTAATTTAGTTGAAATGGATTAATTAACTGATTAACATCGATTAATTCTATGGGGATTTTGTGGGAAATGGAGTGGGGAAATTAATTGATTTGGAAAAGGTGTGAAATAGATACCTCTTGTCATGTCCAAAATCCAATTCTGTACGCTGTTTTTCTGTATTTTCAGGTTCATTCTGCAACAAACAAATAGGTTCCTTGCTCTCATGCAAGTCTTGAGCCAAGTTCTCGCTTAATCCCTTGCCCCTAATCAACTTGGTCACTTTAATGATGATGTCATACTCCATTACTTTAGTGATCCAACATGCTCTTTTCTCAGATATATCCTTGTTCAACAAAAAAAATGATACTTGAATGGGCAACCATTAGATTTATTTTGTTGTTAGAGAGAAAATGCTTGAATTTCTTAAGTGATATAATAATCGAAAGTACAAGTTTTTCAACAAATGAGTACCTTGTTTCGTACTCCATCAAACTTTGACTGAAGAAAGCAATTGGATACTCCAAACCTTCTCTATTCAACTGTGTTAACATTGCTGAAATGGTATCCAAGTTAGCATAAGCATACAACATAAAATATTTCAAAAAATTAAAATTTATGAGTGTTGGGGCTGAAGCTATGGCATGTTTGATGGCTTCAAAACTAATCACTCCTTTTTTTGACCAAGTAAAATTTTGATCCTTCTTAAGCATATTAGTCAATGGCTTCAAAAGTGAAGCAAAATCAGCAACGTACCTTCTTATAAAATTGATTTTAAAAAGGAAACTCTGAAGTGCCTTTTTATGTTTTGGCAATGCTAAAGCAAAAATAACACTTACTCTTTCCGAATCAATCATCATACCATGTTTTTGAGATGATATGGCTAAGAAGCTTACCCTCATAAAATGAAAACACACTTTGTGGGATTAAGTGACACACCATATTCTCTGCACCTTTCAAAAACTGCTTTGAGCTGTGGTAAATGGTCACTTGCAAGCTTTGAAAATACTGTGATATCATCCAAATAAACTAAGAAAAACTTGTTAATGATACCTTGAAATGCCATGTCCATGGCTCTCTAAAAGGTTGCACCTGCATTGGACAAATCAAAAGGCATCTTCTATATGCATAAGTGCCCCATTTAGTTGTAAATGTTGTTTTAAATTGGTCTTCTTCCTTGAAAAGTATTTAGTTGTAACTATTATACCCATCAAGCAAATAATGCCTTTCTGAACCTGCAACTAACTGAAGTATCTGCTCCATGGAAGGAAAAGGATAATGATCCTTAAGAGAAGCCTTATTTAAATCATGAAAATCAACACATAATCTGATTTCACCATTTTTCTTTCTTACCGGTACAAGGTTAGCTACCCAAGTTGAGTGCTTAATGGGGAAGATAATGGAAGACTCAATGAGTTTTTCAAGCTCTTTCCGCATCAAGGGTTCCAACTTGGGGTTAATTGGCCTTTGTTTTTGTCTAACCGGTTTTGAATCAACCTCTAATTCAATAATAGATTGAGCTAAAGAGGGATCAAAACCTCTTAAATAATTGTATTGCTAAGAAAAAACATCTGCATACTCTCTACAAAGCTTAATAAATGAATCTTTTTTAGCTTGTGAGCATATTTTACTAAGATTGAGACTCTTACCATTAAGAATGGTGACACTTTCATGTTGATCTGTTCCTTGCAGCAAGGACAACCTCTCATGCTTCATTTCATCATTTTCACCAAAAATGGCTTCAAAAGTAACAAGGCTTTTGGAATTTTGTTTGTTTTGAGCTGCATAATTAGATCTTCATATCTATCTTCTTACAATTTTCCTTGATTTTGAGCAGAAAATTCATCCTCTTCCTGTAAAAATCTGATTATGTGTGCATCATCATCAAAAACCTGCCAATGTATGTTATTATTTGGAATGGATGGCCTTACTATAACCTTGATATGA
Source organism: Taxus chinensis (assembly GCA_019776745.2). Lineage (NCBI taxonomy): Eukaryota > Viridiplantae > Streptophyta > Pinopsida > Cupressales > Taxaceae > Taxus > Taxus chinensis. The sequence continues at coordinate 128,474,367 of CM034157.1, read as the reverse complement.
GGCTGTACTTTATCACTTCTGATATCAACAGGTATATCAAATTGAGATCCAATGGCTGCAAGCCTATCAACATGTTCATTTCTATCTCTAGGAACAATTTGAATATTAAAAGCAAGAAAATACTCAAGGATATCCCATACTCTATGTTTATATGTTCTCATTAACGGATTTTTGCAAGTACTAGAACCTCTCACCTGATGAACAACAAGCTCGTTGTCACCAAAAACCTACAAATTCTTGATTCCCTCTTTCTTGCCCACTCCAAAGCGTGAGTAAGTGCTTCATACTCTGAAATGTAATTAGAACAAGCAAACTAAAAATTAATAGATGAGAAATATTGTTATTTTGAAGGTGAAATCAACATCAAACCAGCTCCTAAACCATGCTGGTTTTTAGAGCCATCAAAATAAAGTTTCCATAAACCATCATCTTGCTTATTTTCTTTCTCCATAGCTGGTATTTGAGCATTGTCTTCATGAATGCAATAAATTCCAAGGCCCTACTCTTCAATGATTTTCCACATGTCATACACATGATCTTCATTAGTTCTTTGATCCTTAAATAAATCTGGGACGCCTTCTAATGCATACCCAGTTTCAGCCTCAAAATCACTTAGTTTCTCTTCACTTATAGTATAATTTGCATTTATGGCACTATATGTGTAAGGCTCAATGTGAAAATTTGACAAGGGCTTTGAATTAATAGTCACTTTGGCTCCATACCTGGTTCTAAAGACAAGATATGTCCAATGAACTGAAAGATAACCACCAATCTTAGATGTAAAGTCTCTAGATAGGCACATAACAAAATAAGGTTATAAACCCATCAACATCACATCATGTAAGATTGTAACACTTGGACAAACATGAAATGTTAGATTCAAATATTTGACCATTCAAATGGTCTTAGTTGATGATCCATCAAGTTGGAGTACTCGTTTAGTACGTGGTTCATACTCAAGACCTAACTTTTCAACAACTAACTTGGGCATAACAGTGCTGGTAGCTCCACTTCAACCATGAAATTATGAACTAAAAAATCCTCAATAATTAGTGAAAGATAAAAAGGAGGTGGCTTAACCAATTTTAGCTCTTTAACTATTTTTTTTACCTTAATACTTGTTGTTTTGTGCCTTTAGTTTGATGGTCTGCAATTTCCATCACCACGTTGGCTGTGTTTTCTACACGGTCAACCTATTTTGATGTTAATTTTAGACCTGCAAGCTCTTAGACCAACAAGTCCTTTGTCCCAAAATAGATAATGTGTCCCACATGCTCATAGTGACATGAGATGTCTTTATATGATCCACTATGTTAAACAGAACAACTCCTACCTTAGTGTGATTTTTCAAAACAACAGCCTATTCTTGAGCATTGAGTGAGAAAAAACTCTTACCAACAACAATATTATGATTTTCACGAGCTGGTACAATAGTTTGATCACTTAAATTTACTTCCATGGCCCTCTTTCTTGATTAGTAACAAATGCAAAAAATTAGGCCTAATCCTTACTCCGATTTCATGATTTATAGCCACCTGATCAGCTATTTCAAAGTTAACCATTGTTGTACTTTGTGCCTGTAAGCCAAATGGTTTGCATGTGCTAAAAACACTTTCCTATGGTTAAATGCCTCCTCTTAAGTCATATGTGGCATAAAAAACTCTTGTGGTACCATCTCTAAGGTTGCATTTGGCTCACTAGGCTGTATGTTAGGATCTTACATATTTGTTTGCACTAGAACCACAGTCTTGAAGTTGTAGGGGCATTAGGATCAAAAATGCAAAAATTTAGCCTTTATAATTATTGCTCCACCATTTGATATGGCATAATATTGAGTAAAGGCCTATAGTTATTGGTAATTTGGAAAAGTTGCTGATATGGACTACTTTGGAGCATGATAGGCTAGCTCCACTACCTCATGACAAGGTTTTAACTAATGAGTCTTTCAAGTCATCTATGTGAAGGTTGAATTGTAGGTCTGCAATGGTGGCTTTTCAGCTGGTGGAATAGGAGTTTTATCTCAGGAATAAATGGGAATAGTTGGTCTAAGTGCCAAGTTTTCCAGCTTTTATAAGGTTGGTTTTATCACTCTTGTTGGCAATGTTTTTAGACTGCCGGTAAGAGTATTACCACCCATGGACTAAATCATAACAACTGTAGACACCTATATTCCACTTTCGCAATCTTATAGCCATACACAACACACAAATCACTCTCATTCTTACCAACTCTATTATAATTAGTGATTTCCACTACTTAACTAATGTTTCTTGCCACTTTGGCTAATTAACAACACATTGTTGTTTTCCTAATCCCTTTCGCATTTAAGATGCCACTTTATGATGAATCATAAGCCAAAATCCTCTTCAAAATAGACAATTTGTTTATTAGAATTAAGCCTATTTTGCTCTTGTTTTGGTCTTATACCCTACTATTGGCTCAAACCCTCTTCCAACCACTCAAAATCACCCCATTTATCCACAACGTCTCAACAAGCTTCAAAAGCTTATCATAGCCTCCTAGTTGACCCTAAGCGGTAATTGTTCTTAATCACTTTGGTACTTCAATAATTATGATTAGTTCTTAATCATGATTAGCATTCTAATGTCATTTGGGGCTTTTAGTCCCACATGCACCAAAATACAAGTTTTCTCCAAATGGAAAACTATATAAAGAGTTCACCTCATACCTTAATACTTTACACTATGCTTTGATTTGCATCTCATATAATAAATATGATTTATAGCCAAAATCAATCCTTGCTTAAAGTCCTTCAATGGGGTTAGTAGATGGATATCCAAAATGACCATAAGTCATTTGGAGAGGCCATTTCACCTTGTTTGGAGTAGCAACCATAACAATTTGATTTCCCTCTTAGGTCTATTTAGGCCCATTTAGGTAATTAAACATATTAGTAGGCATGTTTAGTTAGATTTTGATTGTTTTCAAGCATTCCTTTAAGATTCTATCTTAATGTTACATTCCTAGACTTAGAAACGTGACTAGATGTGGTAATGGTGTTAGCCTTCCTCATTTAGTCATGCAATTTTCTTTGTAAAGTTTAGGGTGCTTTCAACAACAATATCACTATTTAATGCACATAGATAATACAAAAAAACATATTCAGGTGTAGGCTTAACTGTTCTTGGAATCTTTTCCGAAGTCCTAGTAAATCTCAAATTGAAATTTGTCATGAACTCTTGTGGTGCGCGTTTAATGGTAGTAAGGTGCTCAATAAGGGATAAATGATCAGATTTGTCCTCAACTTGTTTGCACAAGGCTTCACTCAGTAAATCCCAAGAAATGATTGATCCTAATGTCAAACTCTTATACCATTGAAGAGTTTGGCCTTTAAAGGAAACAACTAATAGCCTTAAAGAAATATCTTCATGAGTGATACTATGCACAAAACACATGGCTAAACATCTCTAATATGTTTGGTAAGATGTAACTTGGTTTTCACCTATAAAATATGGAAGGATTTTTAAGTAACAACCATGGGTATGTCATGATAGACAAAAAAATGCAAAGGGATGCCATTAGTAAAGGGCACAAAAGGCTGAATTCTAGCTGTCCATTGGAAAAATAGGAATCTAAATCACAAGATTCAAGTTTATGGGATGGAGGATGGAAATATTAGGCCTATTATAGGGTATAGTATTTCTAACTCTTCTTCTCCTAACTGAATTAAGAGGTGATTGAATAAAATCAGGGGGAATACCTCTTGTTGTCGATCTGGTTCTCACCTTAGGCATGAAACATAGTAAGATTTGTAATTATACCCTTATGGAAGTAGCCAATCTTCTCAATAAAAGTGCAAATATGTCAAAATCCTCATCCAAAAAAGTGATGGCGACAAGTAGTTAGAATTGGCCGAAAAATAATTTAACTCGTAAGTCCTCGTTTATGTCATGTTGAGTGCTGATTTCTGCTACAAATAATAGATCTGGTTATTGATCCTGATTAATTGAATATTTAGAAATATCCATGTTAAAACATCATCTTCATTTGCATATTGGAAATAACTCCAAAATTTGGTTCTCGCCCCACCAAGCCTGCCAAAAAATTGTTATCGGTTTGAAGTGCACCTTTGATTTGGATAGGCTATCTGACTTTGGCTTCAGATGGTACAATGGGATCTCCTCCGAGTTGTGGGTGCCTCACTTGAGGATAACCTCCAGAGTGAGTTGGTTCCCTTGATGAATTACCTAAAACGAATGATATTAATGAGGTTCAAAGGTATGAATAAACTAGAAATTAACTATGAAAGTAAAAAAGGGTGATACACCAAATATTTTGGTCTTACTTAAGTGTTGCACAAAAATCTTAATGACCTAATGAAGATGATGGATTCACTGTGCAATTTCTTAATTCCTAGAAAATATTTACACTCACAAAGGTATTGAAACATACACTTCTATGGCTTGAAAAATAAAATCACTTAATGGAGGTTTGTGAATATATTAACATGCAAAGGAATGCAGGTATTACTCATGAATAATGCTTCTAATCTACTTATGACACACTTCAAAAAGCCTTGAAATGTAGGAATTAACTAGCCCTTTACATAGAAAAAGGTCCAATCAAATCCATACAATTCTATATCTATGTTGTGAAAAATAATAATCCATGCTCAAATATATTTGAACAAATGACTCATTGTGCATTGACTAGTTGCTATGATTGCTTAATGGGAAAAAATCATAAAATGACTAAGTTCAAACTCTGGATAATGAGAGCCAAAATGTGACAAGGGACTCTTTGGCGTCACTACAAATTCAATAAATTCAGTTAAAGGTGCAAAAATGTGGATGTGCCCAGAAAATCCCTTCCTTTTTTATCAAACTGCCATTACAATCATCAAAACAAATGTCCTAATATACCTGTAATTTCAAGTGAATTAACGAAAGATAAGATTATCCCCATGAATGAGTAGAACTTTGTGTAAGACACATAACAATATTGACCAACTTGTTCTTGATGTCAAGACCAATTTAATAATTACTGAATACTTTTCATAACTCAAGGATCAAAATATAAAATGGCTAACATTATAACTCACCTTTTGGACAAATCCATGTAAATTGAAATTAGTAAATGTGTGATTTTGTCTACCATTACAATTGAACTTTGTGTTAAAAATAAACTTTCACCCACTTGACTTGACAAACCAACAAACTAATTTTATTTCAAGGTGACAAGGTGGTAAAATAAAAATGGTCTTCAAATGCAACAATGGGTCATTCATTAACATTGAGCGGGTGGAAGGCATGTAGTGAGAGAAATCACAAGTCAAGGAAAACTTCCCAAATGGCATAATCATAGTGCTTTCTAGGTTAGGAATATGAGTGGTTCAGTTAAGTAAGCTTATAATGAGAACAATAGTTTTTTGAGTGGGTTGGATCTAGATCACAAAGATAATCAATGGAATCCATTCAATGGCTATTTCCCAGTACAGGTTGAACTAGAGGACACAGGGAGCCATAAATCACAATAATTGTTGAATATCAAAAACACCAAAAAATGAACTCCAACAACGATCATTTAGCACATTAATGATTAGAGTGCAGATAAGCCTAAGCACATTGTGAACATAAAGCCAATTCAAAAAAATGAACAATTATCCTACATAGGAGATATCTAAAGATTTGTCAACTCACACATTCTACTCCATCAACATTAAACCTAAAACAAATGCTTACAAAAGAATTTTGAGCCTAAAGCAGAAGAATAAATTACAGAAAAAGTGTTCCTTTAGTTATGAAGAAGACACTTCCTTTGCAATCCTCATTTTCCAGCAAGAAGATTGTATGATAAAACAAATTGATCACCTTACTACGTTCCAAATTTGAGATTCCACAGGATAAAAACATAATTCCTTCTCATAAAATCTAATCTCTATCTCTCTCTAAATTTGAGTCTTACTAAACTTGGAAAGAGTTATTAATGCTTATTTTCAATCTGATAAGGAGAAATTCGCATGGCCCTTATAGCTCGAGTTTCTCCTTCATTGACATATAGATTATATATTCTATGTACTTTTCGCATCACATGGCCTTCTATTGAAATTTGACAAACAAGGAACATGACAATAAAAGAAGGTGCTTCTTGTGGCATAGTCTCAAGATCACGTTGGGTGATGACATGACAAATGTCGAGTTATCGGTAGTTGATCGATACTTACTCTAGATGGAATGGGGGAACACACGCATCATTAACCAAGTGTTGAGTCATCATTCCCAATCTCTCCACCTCTCTTATGTCCTTATATCGGACATTTCCAGAATCACTCACTTTGCATGATGTATATTTGCAAGCTACCAATTTATTCTAACTCGTATGATTATCCATGACCTTCGCAATTTTTTCACTACATTATTGTATGCTCCTAATGACCCTGAATAATCTATGGTGAATCATAGCCATCAACGCCCAACTAAACCAAGGGGTGCGGTGTAGTCACAAATTAGACATTATTTAGCCCGGTCTCATACTACTATTTAGAAGGTTCTTGAGTGAAGAAAGTACTAATTAATCCCACCTTTTGGCCATCTTGTTTTACTTTTATTTCGTCATTCCCACACATTTTTATATACATGCCCAGTCTATTTCGGCACTTTCCCATCATTTTAGCCTAAACTGGGGCACCCAGGCCTGTACTTGGATGCCCTAGGGCACCTGATCCTTTTTCTACTTTCCCACCACTTTTTGGGCTCTTTCTAGCCATTTTTCATCCTTACCTTTTCCTAGTCAGCCATGTCGGGATTAATTATGAAATTAGAACAAGAGAACCCTATAAATATAAAGTTATGAGACCATAATGAGGGTCCTAGCATCACTTACTACTATCACTCCATCTAGAGTTGCATCCATTGCATCACTTGCATCCACATAGTTCCATGCATCAAGGCTAGGAGATCTGCATCAACACACACTTCATAGGGGGAGGGATTCTATTCTATTCCATGCACACATACTATTACATTTTCTACATTTAGTTATTGCTCGCTACTTCACAAAGTGTGACTGACACAAGAGCACCTAGGGCACCACACACATGCACACACACACACACACACCAGAACTACATTTGGGTCTGAAATGTAGTGCAACACTCAGTTTAGTAAGCCCACTGTTGTGGCAGCTGAGGTCAGTCTGACCCATTCATTTGCATATTTTATTTTTTAGGGTTTTGATACTTCTTTTGTCTTTTGCAGGTATTCAACATCATCTTCTATTATTTGATACATTTGGCATAGTTCAACAAATCCAGTGTGACAGAAAAAAGGTTACAGGAGCATCTTCCGACCCAGAAAGAATCAACTTTGAGCTTTTTCAGAGACTAGGGTGCCTATTTTTGCAGACCAGGGCACCCCAGGGCACCCCAGTACCCTCTGGGCACTCCAGTCTACTCAAATCCTCCAGATCCATGCTTTTCGGGACCTCTATGCAGTCATTCCTACTTCTGGAATTTCCTATCAGACCTGCGACACCCTACAACAATCATCTACAATCAGCTGAGTTCTTTCCTTACCTTCCTCCTTGCATATTAGGGTTTTATTTCTATCTATTTAATTATTTAATTACTTTATACTACTTTAGTGCATTTATTTACAATGTTTATGTCCTCCTAGATTAGATTAACTATCATTATATTTTCTCCTAGTTTAGTTAATTTTAGTTAATCATTTTGGTGAACACCACCTCTTATCATGGCTAAACATAATCCTTCTGAATCTCCACTCATTCTCTAATTTGATAGCTTTGGTCATGCCTTTGTTGATACTCCTATTGATCCCTCTGGTTATAAACCTTTTCCTTCATTTATTCAGTTACCATCTTCTGATATGGATCCTAACGCTATAGATGATGTTTTGTTTCATTATCTGTGTACTATTGACCCTGTTATTTTAGCACAAATCATTGAAGAGGCTCAAGCTCCTCTACCTTGATCCCATCATTGCAACTTCTACCATAACTGAACCACATTATGATTCACTTCACCTAATACTTATCCATATAGATTGATTCTCCTAATAATATTTGTCCCTACTTCTCCATCTTCTGCTTTTGAATCCCACAATCTCTTGAATTTTCCACATGACTTGGTCCCTACTATTTGTATGGTTGATATGGTCCCCCATGATTCATCATTAACTCCTTGATGTTACAAATATGATACTTTATACAGATCTACTCCACAATACTCTCTTGCTTTACCTATTCCTCCACCACCATCCTCCCCTTATCAATGAGCTACCATTTGAGGATGAAATTCACATGATAGACATAGTTCCTTCCCCACTGCCTATTACTACCACCTCTATCATTCCATATCAGGGGCCTCTCCAGTCCATGAACGTCGTTCTATAATCTCCACCTTCCCCAACATCATCCCCTTCAGTATGCCCACCATTCACTTGTACTCTCTTCATGAATAATTCTTATTGGGAGCATATACCACTTGATATTTCATGTAAACCACTGTATGTTCACATGATGGTCTCCTTCGACTTGGTTTTGATTTAAAAGACCTCCATTCTTCCTTTATATGATCCACATTTTATATCATGGCTCTGTTATTCTCACTGTTGCATATGGGCTTCGTGTTTTCCATCTTGTTGTTCACCTTGCACATTACCCTACTCTCCCTCCACTTACTCTTGGCCACTATTGGTTAGATTATATTAGAGGCACACTCGATCCTGCTCACATTGATATAGCATTTCCTATGCCCTTTGGCACTGTGCACATTTGTAACAACTCCTTTCTTTGCTATTCACCCAACTTCACTATTTGGTATGCTCATGGATGTCCATTACCTCCCTTTACTGATGAACAATATGCCATGGCCATGTATATATTACACATTCATGGTTATTTGGATGACCAACCTCACACCTTTACTTATCAAGTTTCCCAGGTTGTTCAATATGACTTTGAAAATGATAATAATGATCCTTTAGATGATTTGAATTATCCATTGTCCTTCTCTTTGTTGATGAAAAATCCTATCACCACACCAAATATTTCCCATATTCACCCATTTAGTTGATGGCACTCTGGACCTCATGATCACCCAACTAATACATCTCTATTGGACTCATTCACTTTACATACCTTAATCCAAGAATAGTTTCACGTTATGGAATCCATAATTTCCTCTCTTACTACTAGAATTCAACAACTTAAGGATGATTTCCAATCACATATTTTTGCTAATTATACATCTCATATGCACTCTCCATGTCTACCATTCCACTTAACCTAACCTCAAGGTATACCATTACCTCCACCTCTCATATTTGAACATAATGCTACAAGCCATGACATTTTATTCAGCTTCTTAAGCATCAAATTGATCACTCTACCACCTACTCATTCACTATCCTTTTCTCGACTAGCACAATACTGTGATCATCCATATTTCCACTATCATCAAATTCATGGACCATGATAATGCTTTCCATGCACTTTGTCATGTATAATTAAAGATCTTGAACATTTAGTCTTCTTTCATTTGATACACAACCTTCTAATAATACAATAACACTCTCTATCTCATGCATATCAGCCTGTTACTCAACCACCTCATAAGTAATACTATTTTACAAATAGTTCACCATCTCTTTCTCTGCACCCTACTCTGACATCGTAAGTCTCCTCTACCAAATTTAGTTCACTATTTCTTCTTAATAAACTCAATCATATCACCACACTTACTCCCACTAGCCTCATCACCACCACATGTTGATACACCACAATCCTCATCCTAAATTCATCCTTCAAATGCATATAGATTTCATTCACTCAGCTTTGGCCGCATTTATCTACCATACTGCCACTATTAGATTATGGCCCTCCACTTTCATCCTCCCAGACATCGATGGAGGACCTTCATCCTTCACCTCATTGGTTAGTTTACCTACTTGGGGGGCATAGAATCTCACACATCTCCCCCCCACTCATAACATAGTTACATAGTCATGTTATCACACCTTTCATTTATCATTTATTTTCCTTTCCTATAGGCATACCATATCACATGTCATAGCACCATCATTACCCGATGATGCACTCTTGTGCTTCGGTTCACACTTGACTGTTGAGGGATTACCATTACACTGAACCCCACACACCACACTTAGGCATTACACATTGCATTTCATCACACATTAGCATCATACACCATTCATTTAGTCTACATTTACCATTTTCTACATTCATTATTACTACTAGTCCTCATCTATGCATTACATCACATTATACATATCTATTATACATTAGGTACATAGTCACATCATACACTGCGCATTTATACATCATATTCTACATATTACTCTAGGTTACATTACATATGAGTCTAGCTTTACATTTTATCATTACATATTACATTTCTATCTACTCCCTATTACATCACATTTTACACATTACATATATACATCCTACACACCCTACACATCCTACATTACATTACCCATACCACACATTTACAAATCTACTCATCACATGGTCATCTTTAGTTTCATCATACATACTACATTGTCTTCTACGTGCTACACTCACCACCCTATGATGCACTTTAGTTCCTTGGTCCATACTCGACTGCCGAGGGTTTACAAATCAAACGGACCTTACATTTATCATAATGCGACATTTCATCATGTGACATTCCTAGGCTAGTGACATACGCTTTAGGCTAAATTGTCACTCATACTCCATCATTTCATCTAGTAGTGGTATACACTTTAGGCTAAATCATCACCTCCTTATTTCTTGTAGTGATACGCTTTAGGTTAAATCGTCACCATCCATTTCATCTAGTAGTGGTATACACTTTAGGCTAAATCACCACCTCCATTATTTCATCTTGTAGTGGTATACACCTTAGGTTACATCACCACTCATCCATTCATCATATAGTGATATACACTTAGGGATAAATCATCACTCATCCTTTCATCTTATAGTGATATACGCTTAGGGCTAAATCATCACTCATCCTAATTTCATCTTATAGTGATATACGCTTAGGGCTAAATCATCACTCATCTTAATCCTTTCATCATATAGTGATATACGCTTAGGCTAAATCATCACTCATCCATTCATCCAGTCATGATATATGCTTCAGCTATAGGGTTCACACACATCCTTTCTATATGTCACATCTCATCACTCCTACATACACACTCATCACAGCGCGCTAGACACAACAAACACTACTCGACCATTTCCTGATGACGCACTCTCATTTACGGTTCATTCTTGACTACTGAGGGGGAAAAAAAATGAACCTCATTACATACACTTCCATCCACTCAGGGGGCACATGTGGCTCCTATCATTCCATCTTGCATTCCATTCCATCCATCCACAACATATTGCATTGTCTTGGGGGCATTTACTCTTGTTTACTAGTGTTTTACATGATCACTTTACTACACATGTTAGATTGATTTCTTATATGTCATTATCTATATCATCCACACATGCACATTCATGCCTTTGTTTAGTGTGATCACAGATACATGACTCTTACACGCGACATGGATGCTCACCTTCTACCCTTCCTATACTGGTCACTGGGGGCATCCACATTCATCTCATCTAGGTGTTATTGTTTCATTTTGTACTTAGCATCTTACATTACTTGATCATACATGCTTTGACATATTGGTTATTTCTCTAACATGCTAATGGGTGTTCCATGTGCAACACTTGTTTTGCAGGATTACATGTTTCCATGACTACTTGTTTGTTTGTTTCTACTTGTTTGCCTTGTTTTCCATTGTATGTGGGCTTTTCCCTATGTTTGTGTGCACACTTGTTTGTTGTTTGTGGCCATGATGGCCTTGTGTGTCTTGTGACATCATGAGTGATGTCCCATGTTTGCAACCCACTTTGTGTGGCTTACTTCTTTTCTTGCGTGTTTACACTACTACATTGTTTGGTAGTTTACATTGTCATGTATTTTACACTATCTTATGCATGCATTGTTTTCTTTAACACTTGTCTTTGGCTAGCCTTCTTGTTTGTGTGTGCCTTGGTTTCTACCAAGCACTTTCCCCCTAGGGTTACACAGTTCAGAGTGTGGTTGGTCCTCTTTTGGGGCCACATTCTCCTATCAGCGACGTCACATGCCCCCAAAGAGGGGGGCATCATTTGAGGGTTTACATACTAACACAACACAACTACACCAGTTCAGTACAGTGCACTTTCCACCCTTGGCATTGTGGGTTTACATACAATGAGTGGGTTCAGACCAGTCTACAAACCCCATACACAACAGATTTTATAGGACATGGTGTCCTTAGCATTTCTGGGAAGCAGTTACAGGCTTGGAGGTTACAGTGGGTGTGCCTCTCTACACTACTTCGGCCAGTGGCATCAGATCACCCAAAAAACTAGGACACTACAGAGATCTCTTCACACACATTTCAGCAGAAGTGGTTAAAGTTTGGAGGACACAGAGCATTTCCTCCCTACACTTCTTCAGCCAGGGTGGCGTGAGATTGCCCAAAAAACTCGCAGCAGTACAGGATATCCTTCTACACCCTTTCTCTCGACATGGATCAGGTGCACATGTTCCATTTACACTTTTCATTTCACATATTTTACATTTGTTATTTTACACATTTCTATACACATGTATATTTACATAGCATTTTTATATACATACATATTTGACTACTTGAGCATTTTCTCCTTGCAGGTCCGCCATATGAGAAACAAGTAGTCAAATTGGGGGCAATAACAACAACAAATCGAATGACAACAACAACATTCCTGAACAGGACACATGCCTTACTAACCATGCAGGTACACTACACACCACAATAGCTACACACGTGTTCTGCCCTAGGTTCACTCTCATCACTTTTTCTATGCACATTTTTCATCTATAGTTTCCATGCTCCTCCATATTTTTATCATTCCATGCTTTTGTCTAGTCCTTCAACACATTTTCTACTACACTCTACATGGACATCAGGTACACATCTCTATCTACTTTATGTTACCAAGCTTTCCGCTCACCAACATAAAGTGGGGGGAAAATGTAGTCACAAAATCATGCACTTTAGACATTATTTAGCTCGGTCTCATACTACTATTTAGAAGGTTCTTGAGTGAAGAAAGTACTAATTAATCCCACCTTTTGGCCATCTTGTTTTACTTTTATTTCTTCATTCCCACACATTTTTATATACATGCCCAGTCTGTTTCGGCACTTTCCCATCATTTTAGCCTAAACTGGGGCACCCAATCCTATACTGGGGCGTCCTGGGGTGCCCTGGTCCCACCTGGGGCACCCCGATCCTTTTTCTACTTTCCCACCTCTTTTTGGGCCTCTTCTAGCCATTTTTCATCTTTATCTTTCCTAGTCATGGTCAGCCATTGGGGTTAATTATTTAGAAATTAGATTTTTATTACAAGAGAACCCTATAAATATAAATCGATATTATGAAGACCATAACAAGGGTCCTACATCACTCATCTACTCTATAGATTATCACATCCATTTAGGTTGCATCCAGTATTGCATTGACATCCACATAGCTAATCACATCAAGGTCACCTAGGTGTCATCTGCATCACACTTCATAGGGGGAGGGATTCTATTTTATTCCATGCACATTCTATTATACATTTTCTACATTTATTTGTTTGGTATTTATACTCACAAAGTGTGACTAGACAAGAGAGCACCTATCGGCATGACATGCACACACAACACGAAGAACTACAAAACATTGGGTTTATACTAGAAATGTAGTGTAGACTCAGTTTAGTAAGTTCCACTAGTTGTAAATCCAGTTGAATCCTCAAAGTCTGACCCATTCATTTGGTCTTTTTTTATTTTTTTGATCACTTCCTTTTGAGTCATTTACATGCAGGTAGTTGATTTATGATCCATATCTTGGAATTTTGGAGCATTTCGGCATTTAGCCTTCTGAATAAATTTTTATGTGACAAGCACCCAATTTAGGATGGGGCGCATATCATATGGTACCTAGACCTTTGAAGATTCCCAACATCTTCCCTTTAATAGGGTTCAGGTTTTTCTACTAGAGTCTTTTTGCCTAGTCAGCCATGTCCAGGATTAATTACAAATTAGATCAAGAGAACCTTATAAATATAAAGTTATGAGACCATAATGAGGGACCTAGCATCACTACTACTATCACTCCATCTAGAGTTGCATCCATTATTGTCATTGACATCCACTAGTTCCATCATCAAGGCTAGGGATTTGACATTGCACACACTTCATAGGGGGAGGGATTCTATTTACATATTCCATGCACACATTTATTACATTTTCTACATCCTAGATTATTTAAATCACTACTTCACAAAGTGTGACTGACACAAGAGCACCTAGGGCACAACATGCACACACACACACACCAGAACTACATTTGGGTTTGAAATGTAGTGTTGCACCTAGTTTAGTAAGGCCATTGTTGTGGCAGTTGAGGTTCGTTTGACCCATTCATTTGCATCTTTTTTTTAGGGTTTTGATACTTCATTTTGGGTCTTTTGTAAGTCATTCTTTCTCTTGGATTATTTTGTCATTCTTCGCAGTCTCAAGAAACTCCATGCGACAGATTCAAAGGTTACTAAGATCATCTTCCAACCCTACAAAGATCTCAAGTTTCTATACCTTTTTCAGAGACAAGGGCACCTATTTGCATACAAGTATTAGCACCCACAGGGCTGCCCCAGTACCCTTAAAGGGAATCCAGTCTTCTAGATCTCCAGATCCATCCTTTTTAGGACCTCTTCAACACCATTCGTTCCTGCTTTTGGAATTTCTTACTCACCTGTGATACTCTACAATAACTCCAAAAATCAGCTGAGTTCTTTCCTCACCTTACTTTGCACATAGGGTTTTATTTCAATTAGTTTAATTATTTGATTACTACATATTACTTTAGTGATTTATTTGTCCTCACCTATTCAATAGATTAGATTAACTATCATTTGCTTTCCTCATATTTAGTTAATTTTAGAAAACAAAAGTGTACTTAGGAGATATCATGAAACCTTTTTCAAAACACAATAATATTCCTTATGTTTCATCAATACAACAAGATCCCAAAACCATATTTGAGGAAAATAAAGGATGAGTTTCAAAAATACTCAACTATCTGTTTCAAAAAATATCATTAAATCAGTCCCAACACCAATATTTTGAGCCCTTGAAGGATGGTTTTTAACAACTTTAATAGAAGGCTATTCCAAATAAATCTCCCGTGATGTGGTAGTTGAAACCGTATTTCTTATTCAATAGTTTCAAAAATTCGTGCAAGGTTTATTTTCCAACTTCACATCAAAAAGTTTATCCAGACATTAATTCAATGTGAAATTATATAATGGATACATGCTTTCTTTTATCAAACATTTGACTGAATATTATTACCTAGAAACTGAGATATACAATGTAGAAAAGGTGTAAAAAATAAAAATTTTCAAACAATTTCATTTAGTGACTTACTCCTCAATGCTTTAGAACATTTTCCCTTTGATCTAAAATAACTGATAACTTTTGTAACGAATTTTGGGTATTGAGTGAACATTTTGAAACAATGTCCACCCTTGAATGAAATTGTATCTCCATCACTTTTAAAATGGATGGTAATTTTCACTTCTCCTATTCAAAGTTAGACATTTGGCATAAACACAATACATATTACTTACCTTTAGAGGACAAGTTTACTAACTATGATTTAAAAAAATGCATTATCACCAATGCTGAAGCTGAGAGATTTCATTTCCAATCACCCTGCAAAAATAGAATACTTTCTTTATCATCCATTTGTGCCTCAAATCTCATCACAATGATGGTTTCATTTTTTACTCTACAAACAACCTCCTAACCTCCCAAATTACACATTGCCATATGAAGATCTACAAGCCTATTTACACAAAATGAATTAAAACCAAGCTTTGGAGGCATATTTCAAAGAATGCAATGTAATTATTTGGGGCATTCTCAACGTAGACCAGCTCTGATACCAAAACCTTATGGATAAACTGTAAAGGTATTTCAAGCTTCTATTTCACCTTTGATTACAAATGATACTTAGAAATGGTTGTAAAAATTTATGATCAAACTGAAATTTGTTTAAGATGGAGATTCTATCACAAACTGTAATACTCAGTATGAAAATTTTTAACATACTAAGCTTGATTTTTCCTCAAATGATCAATGGAAACTGCTCATTTTATATGAATTTTATGGAAATTTGCATAATGCTTTCTTAACATTGTTCAAACATTAATCTAACTGATTAAAATCTGTTCATTTGTTTGATGCAAAATGAATCAACCGACATGATTTTTTTTTTATGGATTTGACTGAACTTCAAATTGTTGCATCCATTGGGAAAGAATTGATTGTTGCACAATCAAAATTTACAATGCATAAAGAAGTCTTAAACCTTAAAAATACTTTTCATAGACATCTAAGATATTCAATTAATTAAAGGGGGTTCTGATGTCATCCAACCTTCTTTTATAGTTCATTTTTATTTGATTTCCTTTGATGATAGTTCTCTTAAAATCATGACTTCAAATGAAACGCTTCTAATAATGGTTTTAAATTTCAACACCACCATAGGAAAATAATTATCCAACATCTCTTTTATCTCCATGAGTTATGAACAACCTATGCATGAGCATTATCTTAGAAGCTGAAAATTGAAGACCTATAATGGCATTAACAATGTAATTGTACAAACTGCCCTTTGAAAAATTTTATACACTCTGTTTGCATTCGACCCAAGGATAAAACCAAATCAACTGATTTATACAAATTACCAAATTTGTATGGCACATTGATGGGCTTAATTCCCTTTGTAATCGAGAGTCATAGGGGTTCAATATCCATTCTCTTTTTAGTACTTGTCCTCACAAGTCATTTGTTTCACAAATGGGATCATTCCCAATCCATCAAATTAATGCTTCTTTCATAGGCTTAAAATGCCTATATTTCAGGTGAGTTACCTTCGTGTAATCATACCACATCCACATGACCTTAAAAACCTCAACAAGTAAGTAGTTAGTCACCCTCCCTAGTTTGCTCCAAGATCATAAGGAATTATACATGACCTGTATTTGACTTTGTTTCCAGACACCGATAACACCACTAGATGTTAAACTAACGGAGTTCCTTGTACACTTGTCGGTTTATTACTTAGGTAATGTTCTAATGTGTTGGCAAACCCATGAGTGGTTGAAATGACTCGACATTAATATGTTCCAAGTGTAACTCATGAATTTTTTGGTAAATAACACTTGGAATGACAACATATGTAAAGAGTTGGTACATCCACAATGTACAAAGGATACCATACCACAGTCCCCAGACCTTGGAGCAAAATTTCCAAATATTGAGCTCATGTTAGGTTGTGGAGCTACAAATTAGCTTCACCATGGAGCATGCATTACAAAGTGAATGGTTTACACAGTAGACCGACATTTGTCAGACAGTAAATGCAACATCAGTCAAGCTTATAACTTCCAATCGTTAGGGTTAGGAAGTGATTGACATCGTCAGGTCAGTGAAATCAACACCATTGCCGGTCAGGTAGTAACGACATCAGTTACCTGTGCGTGAAAGTTTATATTTAACTCACGAGGAATTTAATCTAGCTTTTGTTTTAAAGCAAATCTAAAGGTTGTAAATGCATGGCTAATGTGCCCTAAGTTTTTCTAAGCTTATATAAGCTAGAAAACTAGGGTTAGAAATGTTTGATGAAGAAAAGAGAAGAATTGAGTTATCCTTGGTTGAAAGGATGAAGAAGATGAAGAAAAAAAATTAGATTGCATGAAGACAAGAGATTTCATAGAGAAAAGCTGAATAGAAGGAAAGTGTAGGTACACTATTGGTGAGAATATGGTATTATCTTCTATTGTATTTCCTTTGTATTATTTAGTCTCATGTAATGGCTTGCATAGTATGTAAAGAACTTAGTGTTTCTCTTGTTAGATCCACACGTTATTGTGAGATCTTTTTATTACTCATTCTTGTAGATCCATAGGTTGTTGTGAGATCTTGTATTATAGATCCATGAGATCATGATGTATTGTTGATCCATAGGAATCTAGTATTGTAGAGGAAGTTGTCTTCATGTTTGCATAGGTTGATGCAGTGATGGAGGAGAGACTTATTTCTTGGTGCACGGTTACGGTTGCACATTGGTAGACCCTTCTAGAGGTATTGTTTGCAGATTTACAATACAGTGAGAGCTTGGTTACACAGTGGTAGATGTAGGATAGCTTCAGTTATGTGATATCTGGTGGTGTTTTAGAGGCATGGTTATAGTGCACTCAGGTAAATCCTGTTAGAGATTTGGAGGAGACACAAGTGGTGGTATGTAGGCATGGTTTAGTGTACTCAGGAAGATCTAGTTGGAGATCTGGAGGAGGAGATACTCTTGTAGAGATACATGTACTCTTGTGCAGAAGAGTTGGTTTGTAATATCTTGTTAAATTATATATATGAGATCTCTATCTTTGGTGGACATAGCCCACATTGGGTGAACCACGGTACATGTTGTGTTATGTGTGTGTAATTTTTTGTGATTTGGATTATTCTTGTTTATACTTCCATTGTTGTAGATTTTATGGGGATTGTTAGATCCGTATTTGCATGTTTTGGATTTGATATTCTATAGTTGCAAATGTTTCCTCATAGACCCATCCCCAACATCCACAACTCCGCAACTGAATTTTTTTTGTGTACCCCCTCCGATGATTGACCAAAAATGGTTAACAATAGAGAGGACTTACCTGGTTTACACCTAATGTTGAGACTATTCGGACTGGAGAAACTAATCAACAGAAAAAAAAGACTGTCACAAATGTGCTCAATACATTCTGGAGTTGTCGGAAGGGCTTAGAATAGGGTGCTTAGGATGGGGCAAGGGCGCCTAGGCGTTAGAGACATTTGTTGGGTGCCTGTGATCGTGCATGAGCTCAGAACCTGGTTTTTCTGGTGTCGTAATATGGTCACTGAAATTTTTTGGTCACTTGTGTGTCTCACTATGATAAAAAAATTCACTTGTAACCTACAAAGAGAAAATGACCTGCAAAACCCTCAAACCACATCAAATCCCAAAAATAAAAGATGCAATATGAGGAGTTGGATTGACCCCAACGGTCACCTGAGTGAGTGAACTTACGACTGAGTGCTGCACTACATCTCATACTCTATGTAGTTCTTTTGCGTGTGTGATAGAATCATGCCCTAGGAAGCCCTTGTGTAAGTGCATGTGATAGCGGGTGATAACTAGATGTACCAATGTAAATAGATGTGTGGATGGAAAAATGAACTTCCCCTCCTATGCATGTATGTAGAAAATGTAGTCCCTTGTCCCTTGTATGAGTGCTAGATGAATGCCTTTGATGCTCTTAGATGCCTTTGGATGCAACCTTAGGTGATGATAATAAATGCTTAGAGCTTGGTCCTTTATTTTGGTCACATAGCTTTGTATTTATATGATTCCCTTGTTTGAATTTTGTAATTGACAACTAAAAGGCCAACCCATAAGAAAATAAGATGCCCAAAAGATAAAAGAGGCCCAAAAGAGTGAGTAAGATAGAAAGAGGTCAGGGGTGCCCAGAGGGGACAGAGGACACCTGGCATTGATGTCTTGGCTGGGCGTTGTGTGTCCCAGAATCATAAAAGATAAGCAAGTGAAGTATCGACTAGGTTGTAGGGTGTGTAAGACCAAAAAGAAGACAAGAAACAAAGCAAAGAGGCCAAAGATAACTGTCAATTACTAGTTTTCTCGCTTAGGAATCATATGAATGCAAGTATGTGTTAGGACCTAGAAATGTACCCAAGTGCATGATTTTGTGTCTACATTTTCCCCCACTTTATGTTGTTGAGTGAATACTCGATAACATAAAGTAGATAAGAGATGCATATTTGATAACCATTGTAGAATGTGATGGTGATAGCATGCCGAGAGACAAGTGAAAGTGTGAAGTGATAAAAATGAAGCATGGAAGTTAAGAAAGAGGAAGTGACCCTAGGGGTGAAGCGTATGAGGTGTACACTATTATACCTATTGTTGTTTTAACTTGATGTAGGGTTGCTTCTTGTTGCGTATTAAGGATGAACCTGTAAAAGAAGAGTGAAAGAGTAGTCAAAGTCATGTATTATGAAAACTCTGTAAAAGCATGTAAAAGTATGTAAAAATGTGAAAAAGTAGTAAAAGGAAAGTGTGCACCTGATCCGTGAAGAGTGAAAAGGATAGAAAATGTCCTGAACTATTGTAGAAGAGTGAGTTTTTTGGGCAATCTCATGCCAAAGTGAGTTTTTTGGGTGATATCACACCAAGAATGAGTTTTTTGGGTGATCTCACGCCAAGTGTGAGTTTTTTGGGTGATCTCACGCCACGACATAAGAGTATTGGGGAGAGAGGTCTAGTGTTACTCTCATTCCATGAATACTTCCCAAATTATACACCACTGCAGATGGTGTGATCCATGTTTTAGTTCTGATATTATTATGTATTGTTCCAAGTAGAAAAAGGAGATAGAATGCATTCTTGATTGCTGAGGACTGTGCCTGTACTGTGAAAACTACTCTGTGAAAATGTTGTCAACTATGCTGATATGAGATAATAAATGTAACTTCCCCTAGTCATAGGTGCCTAGGAAAGGTCAGGAGCACTTAGGTGCTAGTGTCTATATATGGGTGTTGGTGTTCGTGCTGAACTGAGGACCCAAGTCAGATTTTGAGCCATTTCTGTAACTATAGACTATTTTGTTCTTGTGTTGAACTGTACTATGTTGTAGCTCTAAGCTGTTGTATGGGGTGACTGATTCACCCAATGTATGCCCCCTCTCATTTGGGGTGCATGTGACATTGCTAGGAGAATGCGGCCCAAAGGAGAGGACCTGAAATTGATCTGAAATGGATCCCTGTAGGGGGAGGGAATGTGCATGGTAGAAACCAAGGCACATGCAAACAAAGTGGCTAGATACATGTGTTAGTAGAAACAATAGCAAACATGCCATAGAAAAGCAATGTAACAAGAAAATGTGCATACAAGATGGACCGTGAAAAGTGGGTTTCAAACATGGGACATCACTCACAATGTCACAAGACAATCAGGGCTGAAGCAACCAAAAGCATACAAGTGCATACAAGACAAAGGGCATAGCCCACAAAAATGGCATAGCATATAATGGAAAACAATGTCAAACAAGATGTAACAGACAACCATGGTGGCAAATAGTTCCTGTAAGGAAAATGTTGCACATGAAGCACCCGTTAGCATGTTAGAAAGATAAAAAGTATGTCAAAGCATGTATGTATCAATTGAACAAGTAGTGTGCTAGTAAGAATAGAAGTAGTATAAAATGAAACAATAACACCTGTGTGTGTAAGAAATGTAGATGCCCCCAGGAGCCTCAGTGGGACTGGTAAGAGGTACAATGCCAAGCATCATTGCTACATGTAAGGATCTATAGAAAGTTTGCATTCAAAACTAGAGAACAAGTGAACATGTATGTGTATATAGAAAATATAATGACATACTAGATATCCGTATAACATAGTAAACAAAGTGTACATGTAAGTATAAGCAAGCAAGAGTAAATGCAACCAAGATATGCAATATGTTGTGAATGAGTGAGATGGAATGATATGCAATGTGAATGTGATAGGAAGCATGCCCCCCAAGTGGATGTGGATGAGTATGAGATGAGGTTCATTTATAAAATACCCCTCAACAATCAAGAATGAACCATAGAACAAGAGTGTGTCATCGGGAAATGGTTTGAAAATGTGCACTAGAAAGATAGATCATAAAGCATAAAGCATAAAGTGTAGAATAGGTGAGGTTCATTTCAGATTTAGACCCTCAGTAGTTGAGTATGAACCGTGGAACTAGAGTGTGTCATATAGGGTAGTATGATGTGTGAGAATTGAATGCGAGACATATGTATTGTGAAGCATGAAATGTGTAATGTGTGAGGCTCATGGATGTAGTATGCCCTCAACAGTCAAGTGTGAACCTTAACACGAGAGTGTGTCATAGGGTGATGACGATACAAGTCATGTATCGAGTTGTGTAAGATGAATGAGAAATAGGAAGTATGAAGCACATAGCATAATAGTAGAAATGAGAGACACCTGATGATGCTAGGAGGGGGGGGAAGTAAGCATGATGCCCCCCAAGTGTATGATGATGAGTAAGCTATCCAATGAAAGTGAAGGGAAAGGGTCCTCCACCTGATGTTTGAGGAGATAAAGGCATGTGACCATGCTCTGAGATCGATAATGTATGAGACTGATAATGTACCATGTGAATGAAGACCTATGTGCACCTATGTGAAGGAGACCGAGTGATGACACCTATGTGAAGGAGACCTAGGAGGTGATGAGAACCCATGTGAAGGAGACCTAGGAGGTGATGAGCACCTATGTGAAGTATGTGAGGAGGAGACCTATGTGAAGGAGACCTAGGAGGTGATGAGACCTATGTGAAGGGGCTTCCTAAGTAGGGGACTTAGGCCGATGAGATGGACTAGTTGACCGATGAGAATGAGTAGGTCTGATGTGTGAATAGGAGAGCTAGGATAATGTGGAATGTGCCTTAGATTTGAGAGGCCCAGGGGGCCTAGATGCTCTAGCTAGTGCAATGGAAACCTCAAGAGGAGGTTGAGGCCATGGTGTGCATGGTGGAACACCTTTGATAATGATAACTTGCTTGTTGTGAATGAATTTTAGACACAAGTGATTCATGGAAATGATAGCTTGAGAAGAACAGAGCCAAGGAAGACCTAAGAGCATGTCACAACCTTTGATTGAAGGTGCCACAATGAATGACACAAGCATGGTGAGAGGCCCAACTGTAACTAGAAGCTTGATGTAGCCATAAGATTTGGGAACTAGATATGAAATATGAGATAGTGGATAGTTGATAGCGATGAGGAGTGCAATAGAGCACACCCCCATATGAACCGATGGATCAATCATTGTATTATTGATAGTATGAGGTCCAATAGAAGCATTGATATGTAATGTATTAGAAGAGAATGTAGCATGATAATCATGATCAGAGAATGTAATGAATGGTGGAGATGCATCAACATTAGCAACTAGAAAATCAAGAGGCCCCGATGAAGGAGGAGGCACAATGTGATATGTATGATTAGTTGAAGAATCTTGTCATGCTTAGGGAGAGGATCATTAAATATTTTGAGCTTTTTGTTTTTATTGACCGACGTAGATGTCGAAGGCTCAGGGAGCTCAATTGCATTGTTGTCAATAAGATCTTGAATGAGATGTCAGAGTTTGAAACATCGATCAGTAGGATGCCCAATGCATTGATGATAGTCACATCTAGTATTTTTGTTATAATTGTGTCCTTTAGGGTGAGATGGATCTAGATTAAGTGGAGGAGGAAGCATAATAAGATTGCTCTCAATAAGTTGTGGCAATAGAATATGTGTGGAGCACAAGGAATTTTTTGAATGTACACTTTGGAGGTTTCCATTGAATCTTTTCAGGAGTAGAGACAATGTTAACAATAGTTTTTGCTTCAGTGGGCTTAGGAGATGGCTTGAAAGTTGATTTTCTTTGAAACTGATTAGAAGATGATGAAGCTTGATCATGATACTTGATTTTTCCCATAGAGATAAGTTTTCCTTCATGTAATTTAAGAGTATGACATAGTTGATCAAATGAAGGAGATGTCTTAAAGATGACACTCTCTTGTAATGGAGATAATAGAATTTGGAAAAAAAGATCTTGAAGTTCCAAGTCAACGAGCACATTGGTCATCCTAGCTAGGTTGTTCTTATATCATAAAACATAGTCCGCTAGATGCTCATTAGATCCTTGTTTGATTTGTGCAAGTTGAGCATAGGATATCTTAGAACCGATATTGATTGAAAAATGAGCGAGAAAAGCATCAGCTAAATGCATAAATGATGTTACCAAATGAACAGGTAGATCATAGAACCAACACATAACATAATCTTGGAGACTTCTAGGAAAGAGCTTTGCTAGTAAAGTATGATCATCCACATAATCTAGACATGCCACATGAAAAGCTCAGAGATGCTCTTGAGGGTCACCATGGCCATTGAAGGTGGGTAGCTTAGGGGTGACGAAATTTGGAGGAAGTGGATAAGTGGAAATGGTGGTTGTGAAAGGAGTGTGAAGGAGTAAGGTGGAATCAAGAGATGGAGATGCACGAGAAGTAGCCTGCTGAAGTTGACAGATTTGAACTTGGAGATCTTGATAGAGAGAGGCTAGGTCTTGAGTGCCAGTGGAAGAGACTTTCTGTGTGAGAAATAAGAGGCAGAGTGAAGTGGTTGGTGGGAGTAGGAACAAATACAAGAACCATAGAAGTAGGTGGAAGGGTGGAATTAGGAGGTTGAGTAGCAATAGGCATAGAAGTGGAAGTGGATGTAGGAATATTAAGCTCAACGAGATTGGTGGCCTCCTCACGAGCAGTGAATAAGAGAAAATCTAGATCTTGTGGATGTTCAACAAGATGAGCATTGAGATCATGAAGGTCCTCATCAGTAAAGGGTGCATGATTTTCAGCCATAATAAAAAGAACACAAAATACCTAGAAGCAAGGTTGGGTTCGAGCGATGGGTTCACCAAATGATTTAACAAAATATAGATATTTTGTATGAACCCTAATATTACAGAGTCACATATGTAAATAATAAACAAATTGTTAGAATATAGATGACACAAGTCAATAAGCTAGATAAATATGAAACCCTAAGTGTAAAAGAGAGAGAGGACTTAATAGATTTATGCCTGATGTCAGGATTGTGTAGATTGGAGAAACTGATAAATAGAAAAAGTAGGCTATTGCAAATGTGCTCAGTAAATTCTGGAGCTTCAGATGGGCCTGGACTAGGGTGCCTAGGCTGGGGTGAGGGCGCCTAGGTGTCCGAGACCTCTATTGGGCACCTGTGACCGTGCAGTAGCTTGGAACCTAGTTTTTATGGTGTCACAAGATGGTCACTGATAATCATTGTTAGTCATTTGTGTGTCGCCCTATGATAATATAATTCACTTGTAACATGTAAATAGAAGACGACATGCAAAACCCTCAAACTACATCAAATCCAAAAAAGAAAAGATGTAATATGAGGAGTTGAACTGACCCTGGTGGTCACCTGAAGAGTGAACTTACTGACCGAGTGCTGTACTACATCTCAGACTCCATGTAGTTCTTGTGATGTGTGTGAAAAATCAGTGCCCTAGGATGCCCTTGTGCAAGTGCACAAATGATAACAAGCTAGATAGCTAGATGTAGCCAATGTAAATAGTATGCGTGGATGGAATAATGAAGACTTCCCCTCATATGCAATGTATGTAGAAAATGTGCAACCCTTGTTCCTTGAATGAGTTGATAGATGGATGCCTTTGAAGTGCTCTTAGATGCCTTTGGATGCAATCTTAGGTGATGATAGTAATGCTTAGAGCTTGGTCCTTTATTTTGTCACATAATTTGTATTTATATGATTCCATTGTTTGAATTTCGTAATTGACAACTAGAAGACTGACCCAAAGTAGTAAAAAGTAATCAAGAAGCGAAAGGGGTCCAAAAAGGATAAGAAAAAGGTAAAGAAGGACATGAACGCCCATGAGGACATGAGTGTCTGGTGCTAGTGTCCCAATTGGGTGCTAGTGTCCAAGGCCATAGAAAAATAAAATAGTCAAATGCCGACAAGAGTGCAAGATGTATAAAGCTAATAAAAGTGCAGAAGATGAAACAAAAAGGCTAAAGGGAGTTGTCAATTAATAGTTTTCTTGCTTAGCAATCATGTAAATGTTAGCATGCTTTTCAAGCTAGAAATGTACCCAAGTGCGTGATTTTGTGTGTACACTAGCATACACATCTTTTCCCTCATGTGGAGAAACACAAATTTATGTTGATAAGAATTCTTTCCATATTGTCCTTTCATACTTCTCTTCCTCCATTGTTCCTGATGTAACAAGGCAATATATGTACACATGTTTCTTTTTCCCCAACTTAAATGCATGACTGAGAGTTTACTTGATTATGGTTGGGTTCCAAATTAGTTCAAGGAAAGCTACCCTTGAAGTCCCAATCAAAGTAATGCCTTCACAACACGTCTTAATAGATGCACACAAAACACATCAAAACTTACATTTTTTTGGTGTCTATACACATACTGTTACGCAAAAGTTATTTTTGGATTTATTTTTCTAAAACCTACTCTCCTTTTCTATCAACTAAATGATCATCACAATTCTTGTAAAGTTTTTAAAATATTGTGAATTATTCAAAACATTCATCCTAGGGTTAACTGGAGAGATCTTAGTGTTTGTACATTTCGTCAAACACTTGAAAAGTATCCTTATTTCTACAATTTGGCTTATGAAATTCCATGGAAATGATAAAAAAATAATTTTTTGGTATGTACATGAATTAAGGATGACTACACTCATTTAAGAACCAAACTTTCACAATTTTTTCCTTTAAAATAAAAGATCTACTAAACCCATATGAAAAAAATCTAGGTTTTCCGTGGGAGGGAAAATGACATGGAACATATAAGAACCCTATTTTCTTACTAATAATTCTTTTTTCAACCCTATAACCCTATTAAAGGATTGTTTTGTGGTTTTCCATTAATGAATGGTTCTAAATCTGATTTCCCCTCCGCCTCCCCTCCCCCCTCCAAATTTAGCTCCATTTATCTACAAATCATAGGCATGAAAATATTACTTTTGATAGTTCTAAATACCATCTAATAATGTAATAAATAAATAAGTTTCAGACGTAAAAAATAATAAGAGAAAGAATTTACTCATTTGGTTAAACCCTAGATGAATTCTTTTTAGAAATTTGTTTCCCACCTCCTCCAATCAATTTCCCAAATTTGTAGAGAGGTTTCATGCATTCCATATTTTTCCAACCCTTCCCACAGTCACCCACTGACATTGCAATAATTTTTTACATAGCCACGTGCCCTTTCGTGCCACTTGATCTATTCTTCTCCTCCAGTTCACCCCTATCTCCTTCCATCCACCTTTCATTTTTCTGTCTTTTGTGAATGCATAATAGGGTAAAATAAAAAACGGATGCAAATGGGCCCATCCGTTTTTATTTTGCAAGTTAGGGATGATTATGGTGCAAAAGTGATGTTATTTGCGTCGCTTTTGCGCTACCATAATTGTGTCAAAATTTCCATTGATAATAAAAAAATAAAAAATGGGGATCATACACGAATCAATGTAAATTCGACCCCATTTTCTACGTTTTTAACATTATATGTAGTAGTGGCAAGACTAAATGTTGTGTTGTGTATTCGAACCAAATATGATATGAAAGCTCGAGTTGAAGTGCTTTGTACAAGGAAATTTGTAGGCAAGGTGAGAGGTAATAAAAGTTTCAAACTCTCAAACTATGAAAACAATATCATTGCAGATCATGAGTTGTACCTGACCAGCTCATATGCGAAGGAGATAAACCCTAAGCTAGAGGGCCAAAGATAGATGAGTGTGAAGCTAACCTCTAGAGTTGAGCACCGGCGAAACGTCAAATTGTAAAAGCTTAATTAGTTGGATATGGTATGAACAAAGCCGAGCTACAACCAAACCCTGAACTCAAAGCAAAGCTATCTATCGACAGTATAAATAAGTGTGCGGTTCATGTTTAACTGAAGTATCTTCTCCAAAATATCGCACCTTTAAATATCTTCTCCTAAAATATCTTCTTCCTCCCAAAAAAATCATATCTAGTAAATATCTTATTCTTTATCTCTTTTATCTCCCAGTAAAATGTAAAAACTTATTAAAATTGAATAAATAATAATACATCCACAAAAAAAAAGTCCAAAAAAAAAGAAGAAGAAAAGAAGCCAAAAGATGCCCCCCAAAAAAAGGTATCCGTGGAAAGGCTTAACACTTTCTAACAAAGTCAGTTAGGCCTGGAATTTCAAATTGTGTGTACATGTCAGATCAAAATTCGCTGACGGTTTAGCGCTTTCATGTGACTGTAAATTCCAGTAATTTTTATAGATATTTCTATAACCAATTCATAAATAGACATTAAATTTTTATATAAACCACTTTAAAAACTTACGGTTTTTAAATTTTTCAGTCCGTCATTATCTACAGTTTCTAAAATTTTTCACCTAGTTAAAATCACAAAAAAAGAGGCCAAGTAGAAGTCAAAATAATGACGTGTCAGATATAGTATAAAACCGACTTGACCCTGTTTAGGAAAACCTCAACGACCGTGGCACGTTGAAAATGGTCCACGTGACACATTGATTTTTTTTTATGGTTTCATCGACCCTTCCCTCTGATTTAATTCTCTCGTAATCCGAGCGTTGGAATTTGAACTAAAACTCATCCGCTCCGAATAATCTTTTCGATCCAGCGGGGCACGAGGACGAATCCTTCGCCCCATGAAAATGGTAGATTTAAACCCGACGAGTCTTCTGTGCTCACCTCTGACAAAAATTTATGCGACGAAGACATAACTGTGGTTCAGAAACAGCGTAAACGAGAAGTTGCTCTGAAACTTTGGGGTTAAGAAAATGGCAAGGAAGATTGTGGTGGCACAGGATGGAAGCGGTCATTACAGCAGGGTTCAGGACGCCATAGATGCCGTGCCTCTGTCTAACAGGGACAGAGTTATTATCGAGGTCCTGCCAGGGGTTTACAGGCAGCCAATTTACGTGCCCAAGACGAAGAATATGATCGCGCTGTGCGGACTTTGCGCAGAGGATACGATTTTGACATGGAATAACACAGCCACTCGCATCGAGCATCATCAGGTACTAAACATTCTCTACTTTAATCACATCTTCATCTTGATGATGGATCACATAGTGTGATCTGAAACCTCCTTGAATCAAAATATGAGGACATGTTTTTTCTTTTTTATTTATTTTTACTCCGATTCACCCAATTAAACTTGGATCACACTCTGATGTACCCATTCATATTTGGATCACACTCGAGTGTACTCAATTGGGTCATGCTCCCATGTAAACCATACCCATACCTTTACAATCAAGCAACATTAACGTTGATCGTAGTCTGATGCACCCATTATGCACCCAGTTAAACTTGGATTACACTTGAATGTTCTCAATTGGGTTACGCTCGATCATTCTCAACTGGGTCACACTCCAATGTATACCATATCCATTCCTCTACACACGAGCCATGTTAAATGTCGGTCACACTCTGATGCACCCATTAAATTTGGATGACAGTCTATGCACCCAATTAAACGTGGGATCGCACTTGAATGCATTCAATTGGGTCCCACTCGAATGTATTACGTATTCATACCTCGACAAGCTTGCCACAGTAATCGTTGATCATACTCTGATGCACCCATTAAACTTGGATGACAGTCTGATGCATCCAATTAAACTTGGATCACACCGTTCAATTGGGTCTCTCTCCAATGTCTATATGTTCATCCCTCCATACTCTCGTGAAGCCGTTAAACTTGGATCATGCTCTGATACTCAATTAAACTTGGATCACACTCAAATGTACACACGAATGTATCCAGTTAAAGTTGGGTCACACTCGAATATTTCGTTTATCGTTACACAACAACTTAGCCCTTAAGTCTGTTAGTGTTATGGACCGGCATTCTTGTGGTGAGGGTAATTTGAACCTGGGTCACCATCTTAGTGATGTGCCTAGTTACCATTACACCACAATCCCTTTAAGTTTGGATAAGGTTTTTCAGTTGGCTTTGCGTAGATTGAATTTTGCGCTACAAATCCACATTTTTTGTTAGGATTCAAACGTTATTCGTTTTGATTGGAATATTCTTAATTTCGTAGATTGATGTAATGAGTTTGATTTAGTATTCCTGGAGCCAGTTTTTTACATAAGCTTTGCAGTTTCACAATGACAGTTCTTAGACTGGATCGAGAAAATTTATGTTGTTGGTCCCATGTGGATCAGTCTTGGATAATTTGTTCTTACACTGCAAGTTCACAAGTTCGAACTTGTGCCTTTCAAACAATAATTTTTTTCTAGGTAGACGGTACGTACCCTGCAGGCCATGGGTACGGGTATGGTACATACCTGGTACATGGTACGGGTTGGGTACGCCCTGGGTACGGCCAGCAGTAGCCGGGTACGTCAGGAAGTACCCAGACGTACCCGGCTACTGCTGGACGTACCCTGGACATACCCAGGGCTTACCCAGCCGTACCCAGGGCGTACCCACCAGTAAAAACAACAATTTTTTAATTTTTTTTTTTGTTTTTTTTTATTTTTTTATTTTTGACTTTTTTGTAAAAAAAAAAAAAAAAAAAACTATTTTTTGGGGATCAATAAAGGTCAATAGATGTGATTACGTAAATGATTCAACTGTTGTAAAACTTCACAGAAGTACCTAAAACAATGGCTGAAACTGCAACAGTTGAGATGCGTTTGGGTAATGTAGGATCAAAAAACACAGTGGCAGCATCTCCACTAGCAAGTAAGACTAATGCAGGAATAATAAGAGAAACCCCAAAGGAATCTGAACTGCCAGATTTGAAGGGAGCTGGTAATAGCCAGAATTCCAGTCCAGTTATGTGATTTGTTATTATTTATGTTAATAATTGGACATTGTAACATTTGGAGTTTGAACAATGTACTTGTTCGAAGTTCAATCAATGAATATCATGACAAAATGCATTGAATTATTAATACATTATTTGGCTATTTCACTTAATTATTAATTTGTTTACTCTATTCATGTATACGGCTGAATTTTTGCTTATTTGGCTATATTTTTAATATTTTATATGTATATTGTACTGCCGTACCCGGGCCCCCAAAAAAATTGCCGTGCCAGCGTACTGAATCCCCATACCCATACCCACACCGTACCCCCGTATCGGCTACCTAGATTTTTTTCAGTGTATCGTTGGGTAACTGTGTTTGATTTTGTGGGTAACTGTGTTTGATTACAGTATTCCAACTTGTGTCTTAAATTTCCTACAATTTTGTGGTTAGTTGTTAAATTTAATTTTTTGGGTGTGCTTTTTCCTTTGAACCTGTGAATTGTCCTGTTCTGGTGAGATCAAATCTTGCTTCACGCCTTCCAATTCTAATGGCAGTGTATTCTGATCAAATTGATGATCCTATCTTCGGTGGGCTGGCACGTTTGAATATTGTTTCCTCGTATACTTTGTATTAATTTTTCTGAATGCATTCCATATTTTCTACCTGCAAATATTGAATTCATGCCTTACATGCAGTCACATGAAACTTAATCACTAGGACAGAGGAGCACAACAAATTTATTGTATTTTACTGCGCATGTAACATGCATTTTATGCAGGCATCACGTGTAATAGGTACAGGAACTTTTGGATCTGGTACTATGATTGTAGAAGGAGAAGATTTTATAGCTGAAGGGATTACATTTGAAAATGCTGCCCCTGAGGTATGATCATCCACTTTTGATTGATATGCTCTGTTAAGTTCAGGTTACAGTTTCTTCTGATGCTAAACCTTCCTGATGGCAGTGATGGCTCAGCATCCTTGTCTTCTAAATTATGTTTAACAGGTAATCAAGTGAATTTGGGTTGTGCTGTGTGTATGATAAACTTCCGGAAAGTTTTACGGACAGGCCATCTTAATAACAAGGAAGCTCAAGAAGCTCCACTAATATACACAATGTTAATCAGAAAAAATAGTGAAGGAGACTAATTACTAACATTGAAGTCCATCTTCTGTTAGAATCTGCATTACTTTGACTATAGACATCCAGTATAAAAGTTCTGAGCTGTTTCTGTGATCTTTTAAAATGCTACTGTTGGAACTTGGAAAGGGTGGCAAAGACCAATTTAATGGGAGTTGTTAGAAGCTTCCCCATTCTATGCGATCATCATCAAATGAGTTGGTTTGGCAGAGCTTTGATTCCTATGAGCTTGTGTTATCTTCCATCTACAGTAAACTATGTACATCTCAGGAAACTTCATGGAGCTAGTGTCCAATTGTCTTGACCGCTTTACTTCCAAACTCACATCCTTTCTTCTCAACGGAATTTCATACATGTCTGAAGTCAATCTTGTAAGCCGCCATTGCTTTGCACTGTGGCATTTTCGGCTATATATGACAGTATTAGTGTTCACTGTCATGCCTCGGAAGTTGAACACTGGATAGGGAATGAAATTTAGATCAAGTGCTCTCTTTTGGATTAAATTATGTGTGCTTCTTGAAGTGATCAATACCACAATGTTCTGCTTCTATTTTTTAGTGTTTGACAGGCATTGGTGCCATGTAGTGCATGCACTGAAATAGAACCCACTTCTTCTTTGGGCTGCTGCTGATTGGGGACCACTTTATCTTCTTTAGCATCCACATCCTCCACAACATAATTCTGTATGAGCATCTGCCATCAACCATTTTTTTGAGCATATGCCTTGGTCCAAACTTTTGATCACAATGGTAGCATAATCTTTTTGCCCTCTTTTCCGGTTCTTGTTGAGCTGCGAGCAGTGCTATTGGCTGAGAATTGATTTGCTAAGAGAGCTCCTCTCCTTTCTACTGAAGCCTGAACTTGGCATTGATCCCTGAGGTATTAATTCTTTTTCTCTAGCTTTAATGCCATTTTCATTGCTTCCCGGATGGTAGGATGTTTGTGAACCTTAAATTCATGTTAAATTCTCACTCAAGCCTCCAATGTAAAGTTTCAATCTCTTTAATGGGTCCAAATTCATAGTTTAGTAGACAACTTGAGGTGCTGTGAATTGTACTCTGCTACTGAACCTATTTGCCTTAATTTGGTGAGTTGCAAGAAGAAATACCCTGTCTAAGCATTCTTAGTAAGGAGTAAGTTCCTTCTGGGAATCCTCCCAAGTTAGTGGTATATCAGCTGTCACCCAAGAACCATTTGTAGCATTGACAGGATTCTGCTTCCATGAAGAATGTAGCAAATATCCACCTTTAGCTCCTCTGATGTGTTATTGAGCTTGAAATATCTCGTAGAGAGGCTGAGTCATGAAGGCATGTCTTTGACAATCAAACTTGGTTGGTTCTATCTTGGGCAAGTAAGGCCTTGGTCCAAACTGTGCGCCAGATCCTTGGGTGGTCATCCCAAATGTGAACCTATTGTTGGAATAACCTCCCTTAGATGTATAAGTTAATGTGGAAGTCCAAGTACCCAACGTTCTGCCATTGTCACAGAGTGGCATGTTCCCAAATTCTTGAGTGAAATTTGATCTCATGCCCACAGGGCATAGTATTGGGTACTCCACTGAAGGCGTTGAAACTCCAATTAGGCATAACCATTGTGCCCCTTTGTGCTCCAAAACCTATGTTATACTGTTATGTGTCATGGCTATAGTAGCTGACACATGCCTATTATAAATAGGGGCGTGCTGCGTAACATTTTCTTGAACATCGATGCTTATTATAAGAATGATTTCTTTACCAGTTAAAATTTACAGAAAAATTGACAATGCTGCCCTGTTTTGTTTATGTTTTATTGAGCATTTCCAGTTCATGCATTTGCTCTAGAAATCATCACAATACAATTTATTTTTGAATTAGTTGCCTTTCAAGTTTCAACCTTCCCTTAGCTTGTTCCTTGTTTGGAGGCTTTTGGGAGGCTTAGGTGGCTCTTGCATCAAATGCATGTCAGGCTAGGGTATTTCAGTTCATCTACAAGTTTTCTCCAAACATCTGATTGGATTCATGATATGGGATGTATTGCATGTAATTCCGGAATCTTTCTACCAGTAGAACTGTTTGCAATTGGATAAAAAATATTTAAGCAAATAATCTAGGGGACAAATATTGCAATTCTGATCACTTTGGTTGGGCTCTTGCATCAAATGCATGTCAGGCTTGGTTATTTCAGTTCATCTACAAGTTTTCTTTAAACGTCTGATTGGAATCATGATATGGGATGTATTGCATGTAACTCCGGAATCTTTCTACCAGTAGAACTCTTTGCAATTGGATAAAAAATATTTAAGCAAATAATCTAGGAGACAAATATTGCAACTCTGATCACTTTGCTTGGGCTATTGCATCAAATGCATGTCAGGCTTGGTTATTTCAGTTCATCTACAATTTTTCTTTAAACTTCTGATTGGAATCATGATATGGGATGCATTGCATGTAATTCCAGAATCTTTCTACCAGTAGAACTGTTTGCAATTGGATAAAAAATATTTAAGCAAATAATCTAGGAGATAAATATTGCAACTCTGATCACTTTGGTTGGTATTATAGGGTTCAGGTCAAGCTGTGGCCATTCGTGTAACAGCTGACAGGTGTGCTTTCTACAATTGCAGATTTCTCGGGTGGCAGGTATGTATTTGTGTTGAGTTTTATAGGAAAAATGCTTCAATTTATGTTTGTTAAATCATAGCATATGATCATTCTCATGAAGTGCTATTAATCCTTCTGGTTTGTAGGACACCGCTTATCTACATTATGGGAAGCACTATTTGAGAGATTGTTACATTGAAGGCAGTGTAGACTTTATCTTTGGCAATGCCACAGCACTGCTAGAGCATTGTCACATTCACTGCAAGTCACAAGGGTTCATCACTGCGCATAGTCGTAAGTCTGCAGAAGAATCGACAGGCTATGTATTCCTCAGGTAAGTTTTCCAATCATTAGTTGACCTTAGAATCAGGCCCCATCTCCTGATTGCATCTATGAGATTTCCACCAAAGTTGAATAATCAATAAGATTGCTCCAATGTTACGAACCATGTGGAAATTAACTTCTTGGTTTGTTTACCAATTCTCAACTGTCAATCATGATTTTGCCAAGGGTAATGTTTCTCAAGGTCCACTTAACTAAAACCCTGTTGACACATGAAAACTATATACCATAGATTCGATTGTATAACTAGACTTTAGATGGTATCAAGTAGACTGTAGGATCACAAGTTAGTTACACTAGGCCATGTTGCTTATTTTTAATGAAGACAGAAATCTCTTTGCAAAATAATATAGCATTAACACAAAAATTGTCAATGATAAACTCTTGGAAAGAAGAAGGGTTTAAGATATATCTCATTAATTTAATCAATTATTATATATAAATCATATAATTTGAGCATAGAGAAACAATTTTCTGTTTCCAAGGACTTAGGAACTTGAGAAATAAATTGCAGGGTGGCAATTGGACTGGGTATCTTCATGACAGTCAAGAATATGTAGTAGAGAAATATTGATGTTCGAATTCTCTTTATAGAAACCTTGAAACTGCCATTGGCACCAAGAATGCCATTCCAATGAATCTACTAGACTTTTAAGCTATTATTTTGATAGGCATCTGAGCATCTAAATCCCATTAATGTAGATTGTGTTTGAAGTTGGACCATGTGACCTAGATCTCACAGTAGGCATCTCCTATGTGTCTATTGTTGCCATTGATGTTGGCTAGCTTTCATGTTAATACAAGTATATCTTTAGTATTCCATCTTTCAGGGAAGATCTTTTTACGCTGTAGAATCCATGTAGTTTTTATTTTCTGTTAAAACAATGATAGACAAAAGCATAAGTATGAAAGTATTTTGAAAAATTTAAGTACTGACCACAGTATTTTTGAGAGCTACTAATCTCACACATGTCAATATTTTTAATGTCACAATATAAACATGAAGTCAACTCACCCTTTCCTTCATAGTAAATGAAATAGCTCCACTTTATATGTTTCGTAGAGTTTTCTTAAGTTTAAACTTTAAATGCTAAGACTGGCTGCTATATGGCATGTGTCCAAACTTTGAGGAATTCAAATTTTATAAGATTTTGCAGTAATTTGATTTTTTTTAATTTAACAGGGGTTAGACAACTTGTATATATTCTGTCATCCATGAGAGACGCTTAATTTTTGATCAAGGGCCATGCAGTCTTCATCCATCAGCCCTCCATCCTCAAGGCTTTCGAATGAAAACTAAGAGATTTGTCCTGTGTTAGGGTACACAGTTTGGAGACTTGGAGACCTGTAAGAGACACCTCTCTACTGCCCGAGATGACTCTTGCCAGTAGGGAAGGTTCCTGTGCGTCAGAGGAATTTTCCTGTTACAAAAAAACAAAGAAAAGCCAAAAAAATAAGTAAAGGAATTTTCCTTGAGCCATGAAACGAAAAGATACCACCCATCCTATTTCTCCCTCACTTGAAAGAAATTAACAGAAATTTTGGAGAGCTTGTGAAACACACCGGCAGTATTTTGCAAAAGGCAGCAAAACAGAAGACCAAGTTAAAAAAATGTTTCAGTCGTGGGCAGCACAGTTCTCTGAGGAATATAACTACAGACAGACGGCGGAGAGAAACACCCTCATTACTATATATGATTCAAAATTTTGAGAGGAATTTAACTATGCATGCGATTGCTGTTGTCATTTTTATGTCTTTTAAAGTAACCGTTCAAAGTCATTGTGGATCAATGTCTGCTCACCACCATTTGATCGTTGTTAAGAATTCCAGGTTGACTTTGGATAACTGGGGACTCTGGGAGGTGAGAATTCAGGATGTTTTGCAGTCTTGTTGGACCCTCGAGTGTCAGAAATTCCTTGCTGGATTTGGACTAATAAAAAATGTGAAAACCTGTTCTTATTATTGTACTTGGGATAGGCTTAGCAGGACTGCTGATATGTTCTTATTTGGTCAGGTGGGTTTATTTGGTGGCTTATTTTTAAGGTCTTTTGTCCAGTTAGCTTCTTGTGCCACATCTTTCGTTTTTGTTCCTCACCATATTTTGGCCTTAACTTTAGGGGAAATAAACATTTTTTAAGATTGCAGTGTCTGCCTTGACAATACATATATTTGGCATACTCAACTTTATTGCTGGTTTCAGTGTTAATTGCTTTGACTAGCTCTTTGGATGGGTTCACAGCAATGCAAAAACACCAATTTGGCTACGAACGGAAGTCCTTGTGGTTCCTGGTATAGAAAAGTGCCCAAAAGCTTGGAAAGAGTCTCCATTCAACCATGCAGAGGGAAAAAGAAGGTTGGAAAATCCATTTTGCCGAAGGTACAAAAGTATGCTAGGAATGTTAAAAGGAAGATCAGTAAACCATAGGAAAGTTTAAAAAAACAATGAGATTGCTTATTTACTGTAGGGGTCTGGTTTAAAATTGAAACTGACCTTTGGTGAGGTTCCCGGTTTCCATCGACCTAGATGCCTCCTACTTTTCCCATATCCGTGGGCCTACTATGCTGTCAGCTGTACAGTATTGTGTGGTGTGTGTGTCAAGGCATTACATGTTCAATTCATAATTGTCCATTTTATTGCAAGCATCTGCCTAAAATCTTTGGACAGTTAGAACTTCTAGTTCAATGGGATACCTAGTCATAAACTATTAGGACAAACTTTTGATTGATTAGATGTGATTCACCCCCTTGAATCATGGACAACATATAAATGGGATTTAGGTTGCTCTTTGCTGCCATTATTCCATTGGAAATTTCTTCTCAAAAGGGTAGCAAGTAGAACAGACTCTAGTCTGTTAATTGGAGTCAAAGCTAGCTATGGGTATAGGTTTGAGAAATGAACCTGCAAACCTTTGAACACACATTTGAAAATTTTTATTATCTAGAAATCCTAGTATAGCTTCATTTAGCAACATGCTTTTTCAGTTTTTTATATATCTGGTGAAAATATGCTTACAAATTATATATGTTTTGCCGTTGGATTTCACATATTGCGTAATAATTTATTCATTTTCTATTGTAGCCGGATGGTTGAACCTTATGATTGATTCTCTGAATAGTAAGTTTCACTTGTCCTCAAAATTCACTGTCCAATTAATTGGAGTCAAAGCTTGCAATTAGTATAGGTTTGAGAAATGATTCTGCAGAATTTTGAGCTCACATTATCCTTATCCATCAGAGTATGATTGCATGAATCCTAGCAGAGCTTCTTTCAGTGACATGTTTTACAGTTGATTAATTTATCTGAAGAAAATATGCTTTCAAAGTTTATGTATTACTGTTGGTTTTCTCATATTGTGAATAATTTATGCATTTTCTATAGTGGCCATGTGGATGAACCTTATGATCAATACTCTGAATAGTATCATTTTATTTGTCCTCTAAATTCATTGTCCAATTTAGTTTGAGTTAAAGCTTGCAATGAGTATAGGTTTGAGAAACGAGTCTGTGAATTTCTGAACTAACATTTTCCTTATCTATTTGAAGGATGGCATTATTCTAGCACAGCTGCTTTCAGCGACATGTTTTACAGTTTAGTATGTATCTGGAGAAAATATGCTTTCAAAGTATATGTTTTACTGTTGGTTTTCATGTATAAACTATGCATTTTCTATATTAGCCTGGCAGACGAACCTTATGATTTGCACTTTGAATGTTTTAGTTTCATTTGTCCTGTAAATTCTGTCCCACAAAAGGAAGTACGTGACCCCAATCAGGAGAAGAAATGTATGCAAGTTGATGTAATATTGGTTTTTTTGTCCTGTAAATTCTATGTCCCACTGAAGGAGTGTATGACCCTAACCAGGAGAAGAAGTGTATACTAGTTGATGTGGTTGACTGACAATGATGCTTTGGTAACAACTGGATGTTGGTTGATTCTTGTGTTGTAAAAATTCTAAGACTCTTGATAGATTATGCTATTAGATGCTACACAAGACAGGCTGTTGGGGGATACCATATTTTTCTGTCCAATAATATTTTTCCTGCTTGCATCCAAATTTGCACAATTATCCTATACTTCTTGTACTAGAATAAACATTTTTGTTGTCTGGGAGTGAACTAGCTGGCCTGCTTGTCATCTCCTTTCTTAGATGCCTCTATTCTGCAGAGACATTCTCTTTCATAAATATTTTGTTTTTCCTTAGGACGACTTGCCTTCATCTTATGTAAAAATAGATGAATATTGATTGCACACCACTTCATTTCAAACATATCCATCTTGTTCTATGAATTCTGTCCTATGTGCAAATACAAAAGTGGGTCCCACATAGTATTAATGCTAAAGGTTTTCTGCAGTGTTTAGCCCATTGAATCATGAAAAGAAGACTGAATGGTTTCCAGATATTTGCAATATGTAGGTGTGTCATCACTGGCAACGGAGGAAACTCTTACATGCATCTAGGACGCCCCTGGGCACCATTTGGCAGAGTGGTATTTGCATACACATGGATGGATGCGTGCATCAAACCAGAGGGTTGGAATAACTGGAGTAAGCCTGAAAACGAAAGAAGTGCATGCTTTTACGAATACAGGTTTGCCGAAGTTATTTCCTGTAGGGCTCCTTACTGATAATATGGAAAACAATTTACTTGCAACTTGTTCATATTGATGTTCTGTGGCAGGTGCTCAGGCCCAGGAAGCAATCCATCAACAAGAGCTGATTGGGCAAGGCAGCTGATGGATGACGAGGCAGCACACTTTGTTACTCATTATTTTGTTGATCCAGATCAACAAAGGCCTTGGTTGCAGAGCAAATTGTCTTTGAAAATGCCACTTTCAGCATAGGCGTAACTACGACCTAAGGACAATTGCTTAAGCTTGATTTGGTTCGAAAGCATGTGATCAGAGTAGGACTATTTGTTCCCTACGAATATTCAAGATTGATATCAATGCAGTTTTGGCTTAAGGTTAATTAATGCTTTTGTAAGGGTCCCAGACAACCATCTTTGGCTGTGATAATAGTGGCCAACTTAAAATCACATTAGTAGTTATGATTGCACTTTTTCAAAATATTCATTGATGATACCATCTAATGGACACTCTGAAATACATGCTTTAAAAGAAAAAGTAAACAAAATCTAAATGGCTTAATTCTAAGATATATTGATTTTACATGCCACTAAAAAACATTGTACATCTATATTTATTGCCCTTGCTGACAAAAGTCTTAGAGACATTGTGAGTTTTTGAATGTTTTCAGCTCCCAATTTTTAGTTCCAATAATGCCGCTGCCTGTCAGGCATTTGTGGCCGCACCTTTGTGATATGAAAGCCAATATTGCCTGTGATATTGGTTGATTATAAAAACTCAAAAAACACCGTTCTGTGTGCAAGCATTTGGTCTCAACACCATTCTTTGTGTGCAAGCATTTGGTTCTTTCATCTCCATGCTCTCTCTGGTACTAGAAGAGAGAACACAATTATATTTTAGCACCCAAGTTGCCCTCGAGTACTAGTAGAGAGAACACAATTAGATTTTAGCAGCCAAGCTTTTAAAATTATTTTAAAGCTTTTACTTTCTAATTATTTTGTCGAAGGCAAGGATATAGATTTCACCAGAACCATTAGTTTTTTTGTCTTGCAAATCACGCTGCACCATGTGGCAAATTTCACCATCTCTCTCTAGTTTGTGAAAGTAAATGTTTTTTGGAATTTTAAAATAGACATTTATCTTTGAAACTATTGGTCTAAATATTTTCATACACCGACCGCTAATATTCTAAAGGAAAAGGTGCCACGTTGCCAAATTTTCCTCGGGGACTATAGTTTGGGGATGATTTTCTTTTTAGTAATTGGACAAGGCACCTAATGCTTGCCGTCGCTTTTCTTCTCATGCTTGGGTGTTTAATGCCCTTCTTGCTGCATGGGAGAGGCCTGGTTCTATTTAATGGCGGCGTGTTTTGTTTGTCGACAACATTTGTTTATCAGAGAATGATTTTGCTATTTTCAGCAATTGTCTTCGTTTTTCTCTTTGTGGGTGTAGTTTGTAGATTGTTGTTGGTAATCTATGCAGTTTTCTATCCTTTAATTTTTTATTAAATTTTAGTGCGGTTGGGTGAAGAGGCTTGCGTTTTATTTTTTGTTGTTTGTAGGTAGCTTGGGAGCGAATTCTTCTTGTGTTCTTATGATTTTTTGTGTCTAAAGGATACACTGTGATTTTTGCAATGAGTGTGTTCTTTCTTTTGATTTCATCATATAATAAGAGTATATTCATAA
This sequence comes from Taxus chinensis, assembly GCA_019776745.2. NCBI lineage: Eukaryota > Viridiplantae > Streptophyta > Pinopsida > Cupressales > Taxaceae > Taxus > Taxus chinensis. Next base: position 128,433,471 of record CM034157.1, on the reverse strand, counting down.
CATGTATGTATTGTTTATGTTGAAGTTCATTTAGGTTGTATGCATAGTTTTTGTCTTCATTTTTTATTAAGTTTTTTATTTTGTGTTCATAGACGGTGCATATATGCAATGGTTATATGCCTTTTACATTATGTTTCCAATGAGAAATTTAGATTTACTCCTGCATAAGATACACACAATGAGCATGTTTATTCTAAAGTACGCGTAAATTAGCAAGTCTGACCCGGAATTGGTTTTTTTTTTTTAATAAATTGAGATAAAAGTGCAAACAAAAAGCACAACACTTTTCTTCTTTGTTGCTTGCAAACAACAACCCTACCTTGTTGTCTGTGAACAATGTCATATAGGTATGGGGAAATGTGTGTTGATTCCTACTTGTAACATGCACATAAGGATTTTTATATGTTTTAATTTGAACAATTTGAATAAAAAACCAAGAATATGACGTCCACTAGATATAAAGTGATTAGATGTGTTGCGTGTGGAAAGAGGTTTAGGGTTTGCAATTTTTATTTTGTGCGCATGTGAAGACAAAGGTAAAGTTATGCAGTTTTCTTATTGTCAATGGTTTATGTTGAATACCACTTCTCTCTTAATTGGATTTGTGATGAGATCAAATATAAGTGGAACATATTCATTTTGTGTATGTAGTGTTTGTGGACAATCTTGCATCAAGGACATATATTTCTCGTTTTAGGATACCTTAAAACATTCTTTGAAAATTATTATTAGTTTTAAAAAGGAAGAAAATTGTTGATTGGAGAAGTGAGAAAATTGGTTCGAGGCTATTAAATTTTTTCTCTATGGATCTACTTATTTTGTCTAATGTAGACAAATTTTGCACGTGTTTTCCCTCCTCTTTGGGGCAATGATGTGCTCACGAGATTTGTAGTTTGTATTTACAATTTCTTGTTTGGATTTTTTGCCTTATTTTGTTCTTACATAAGATTGTCTATGGATTGCAATTGTGTTTTTTTAACTCTCTAGGTGTAGTCGAGTCATTCGTGTTCCATGTAGTAGTTGTTTCCCAGTTTTGGGAGAAATCTCCCAAAATCAGGTATGACAAACTGCAGAATTTAGTGTTTTTGTATTTGCAAAAGAAAAAAAAACAAGAGTCCAAATGAAAAAAACGTGACTAATTATATATTATATCATCTCAACATTGGTTTTTACAACTACAATATATTACTTTGTTTTCGAATTTGCTTAAAAATGCAACATTGTTTAGTTTTGTTTGTGCTTGTTGCCACAATTTTATTTTGTGTATATAATATACAAATGCAATTGTATGGCATAGTTTCCTTTTGTGTTCTACCTCTTGTGCTAGTGTTTTGTTTTCATGATTCTAAGTCCACCCCTTCGGACTCAAAGATGGAAAATCAATCAAATGCGCATTGTAACCACATGTTCGTCTATCCATTTATTTGTTTGTTTACATTCCAATCCTTTGTTATTGTATATAGGCTTCATAAAGCATACAATTGTGTATTTGAATCTCTATGTGTATGTTCATATGTATGTTTATTTACACTTTTTAAGAGAAAATATCATTTAAGCTTTTTTCTTGTCCTCTAGATAAAACATGTCTCATCTCATGCTATGAACATGAAGCACCATAGACTAAAAAAACTTGGGGTGACATTGAAGTTTTAGAAAAGCATCATATTTTTAGAGGACATTCATTCTGAGTAGTGTTAGTGATTGTCTATTTGATAGCTTTGTTGTTTTATTGCACTTTTGTTATATTTATATGGTGCTGCAAAGCAAGACTATAATATTTTTAAAATTATGTGTATAGAGGTGATCCACATGCATTGAGATAATTGCAACTAGATTTGGATGCAAACACTCTTGACATGTTGCATATTTTTTTTGATATTAAAACATATTTTTTCCACGAAAATCTTTGTTGCCTCTAGATTAAATAAGTACACAATTGGATTGTGAGTGGCTATTTTTGGTAAGAGTGGTTGGCTAGATGGCTTGACATACCAATATGGGGTTGATTAGTTACAAAAGGTACTTTCATACCTTGTCTTGTTCCATGATACAATATCCTCTTTATGCCTACTGCGAAACATTGTATTAGAAATAGCATTTGTAATGGTGTAACAAAATATTTGCAGTTCTCATCTTTTTGTATGGATCTTCAATCTCACTGAGGCTATATTTTCCATGCGCTACAAGCAATAGTCTTTTATGAAATTGAACTTAGGAACGAAGAATGTGGTGAAAGCTTGTTTGATTCTATTAATTGTCTATGCAATGAAGCTTTTGATGTTAATTGTTTAAGTGGTATACAACACAATTCTTTTGCAGTGCATATTTTTAAGAGAGCAATGAAACACTTTTTGGTTCAAAAACCTTTCTTGGCAATGAAGCTTGATAAAGAGTGTATCACACATTTCATCTTGACAATATATATTATCAACATGGGCACGATATATCAAAAAGTTGGGATTAAAGGAAATGAATATTGCTTGCAATGACTATCCATTTTGCTTGATGTAAAAAATCAAGTATGGGAATCTTAAACGATGAGTATTACTAGGGTATATTCTACATGCCCAAAGCCATTATTAACTTATAACCTCATATCTTTTGCATCATACTTTGGGCATATATACTATAAAGCGTTAGCAAATTGAACCTTGAAACAACACACCAGGAGAACTACATTCAGTTTGAAATGTACTGCAACACTCGATGACTCACAAATGGGATGACCAGGTCAAGGTCAGTATGAATCAAGAATTTGCATCTTTTATTTTTAGATCCAATGATTTCTTGAGTTTCTTACAAGAAGCTAGAACATAAAAAAGTGTGATATATGTAATAACGAAGGACCTTACAAAAAATTAAGACTCCAAAGAGCTAATGATCCAAGATATTAGGAAAGGTGTGGTTTGTGGGATCCGGTTGTAAAGTTTGTGAAGAACAATTGATTTGGGATCGTTTAGAATCCTTCATGTTTCTCATTTCTAGCACTGAAAACTGTCATGAGATGAACTAAGTCATTCTTTTGACCCATCTTGAGATTTCAATTGATATATCATTTTGGCATGCTTGCAAAAGGCCTATTTTCCATTGCAAATTTGTAAATAATAATATTATTATCTATCTTGTAACATATAGTAATCGTTCCTAGTTAAATAAGATGAATTAATCATCTGAACATAATTTGGGGATGATACACACATAGGTGGGAAGATCAAATGAACACAAATTTGAAACACTTAACATAAACTAGACTTCAATTTATATACTCATAAGAATAGCACTCTCAGACCAATCATCAAAGATATTGTCAATACATTATATAATCATTCTTGTGTTGTGTCAAATCACTTAATGTTACCTCATACCCGTCTTTGAGCTTTACACTCACATACACACTCTATTCTTACAAGCTAACACCGAGCTACCATAATATAATAAGACCCTCCTAAAGCATTTGGGATTCATTTATATAGGCATACAAAACACTTGATGTAACACACTAAGACTACTAAACTTAGTGAATTCAAATGTAAAGATCTATAATACCCATCAAAAGACCCAATACACAACCGGTCAGATTTTTTGGAACTTGCAACCTCAAACTTTCAATTATCAGTGTTTCACGTTTTAAAACATCATTATAGTGTTCTACAACTTTAAACAATATTTTGCGGCTTCAAAGCATAAACTTACTATTCTACCACTAGACTACTAGTGTTTACGTTAAAGAGAAACATGTGAATGGGATTAACTTTAGTCATCGTAAAAATAGAAACAAAAAACAAGATAATATCTCAAGATGTGGGTTATCAAACATCGTTCCTATCACATGCAAAGTGAGCGCTATATACAATATTAACCATGTATCATTTATATGACACAACCTTGAACTTTTCTTTCTCATATCAATCCAAAATTATTTTAAAGCACGAGTCGCTCTTAAGTTGTAATACATTATAAAATAGAAGTACAAGCTTTAAATGTCACATTAAATGGTAATCAAAACTCAAGTAGAAATCCAATCTCTTAGATTTCAAAACCATGTAAATCACAAATGAAGCAATAATCCGTTGCATATACCAAAATCGTAGTACTCACCAACCATATTTTATACTATGTATAAGCTTTATATCTGGGAAATATTTGAGTCATGTCATCGTCTTTAGATCATGGTTAATAATGATATATCTTACATTAGACCAAGGAGTTTGGAAGGGAGATGTTTCAAACCATGTAATCCAAAACTTGCGGCTCCAAACATTCAATTATCAATGCTTCGCGTCTTGAAACATCCTTGTAGTGTTCTGTAGCTTCAGACAATATTTTGTGGATTCAAAGGATAAACTTACTATTCTACCACCAGGCTACTAGTGTTTACATCAAAGAGAAAAGTGTGAACGAGATTAATTTTAGTCATCGTAAAAAAAGAAATCGAAAACAAAATAATATCTCAAGATGTGGGGTATTGAACCTTGTTCCTCTCACATGCAAAGTGATTTTTATATACAATATTAACCATGTATCATTTATTTGACACAACCTTGAACTTTTCTTTTTCATATTAATCCAAAATTGTTTTCAAACACAAGCCACTCTCAAGTTGCAATACATTATAAAATAGAAATACAAGCTTTAAATGTCACATTAAATGGTAATCAAAACTCATGTAGAAATTCATTCTCTTAGATTTCAAAACCATGTAAATCACAAAAAGGAAGCAATAATTTGTTGCACATACCAAAATCATAATACTCACCAACCACACTTCATACTATATATAAGGTTTATATGTAGGCAACATTTTAGTTATATCAATGTCTTTAGATCATGGTTAATAATGATATATATCCCACATTAAACCAAGGAGTTTGGAAGGGAGAGGTTTAAAATTAAACCCTCAAAATAGAAATCCATTCTCTTAGATTTCAAAATTATGTAAATCACAAAAAATAAAATAAAAAATGAATCCATAATCCATTGCATATATCAAAATGATAATACTCACCAACCACACTTCAAATGCTCATTGAATCATCTTATAATTGTACAACTAATAATCATATGAAAATGTGATGAATACAAAAGTTCTAAATCGAGAGTATCATAAAAATTGAGTTAAGCCTTAAAAAGTAGAGGGGGTAAAAAGTCCCCTCCCCCCTCCACAAGTATAGATTAAGATAGCAATCTAATGCAATTGGAAGCTTTGATAGAAATGAAGGGGATTACATTTTTCATGTGAACAAACTCTTCAAACTATAAGCTTTATATCTAGGCAAGATTTGAACCATATCAACGTCTTTAGTTTGTGGTTAACAATGATATATTTTAATGGAATTGGTTTATTAATTAATTGCACCAATAATGTTGTTAAACATTTTATGATTTGCGATTGAGTAGTGTTCTTAAAAATGCAAATAATTTGAAATAGAATCATATTTTCTATTATAATTGAAATGAAAGATATGCAAATATAATTGAATGGCACTCTTCCATCTCAATATCAAAAGAAACACTAGAAGCAAATAGTAAATGAAAAAAAAAAATCAGTTACAACATACAAGTTCAATGCATCTTTAAGTTTAAAGGTTTGCAAGTACGTATATTAGTGAATGAAAAACAGCTATAGGAAATCTTGTTAGTTTAAGGAGATTGTTGAGAGTAATTGGGTTGTGAGTTGTTGTAACTAATTAGAAACATTCATGTTATATTTTAGAGATAAGGAGTTTAGTATTAACAATAAGGGATATGCAATGGACACAAAATAGAAGGTTGTAATGAGTGGACAAGACTTTGTAGTGGTAAAAGATTCACTATATCTATGGTGGAGTTTAGAAGAGAGAGGTTTTAAATTGATCCCAATTTTTAGTTTAAAGGATGAACAATGAAAAACAACTCCGAGTTGAAGATTTGATATATTGTGTTGATATACATAACTAGATCTATAGAAAGTGAGACAAAATGTCTTAATAGAATGCATTGTTTGAAAATAACATTAAAAATAATGTTGGTGGGGGGGCGCGGGGGGAAGCAAGGAGTTAAGGTGATCCCCGAAACACTAAGAAATTATATTAAAACCAAAAGGAACAAAGAAAACAAGAGTGCCAAAAAGCAACAATAACACCAAGAGGCTACAAAGAAGTCAAAATGATACAACGAGCTCATAATTTATTTGAAGTATTCAAGGTCCAAATAACTTTTCTCAACTTGGATGTGTAATTGTAGCTTAATAGTAGCAAGGATACCCAATTGTAACGAGTGAATAAGAGATGCATCAAATGATTGTTGCTGAAAATGGAAATTCATTTGAACTTTCCAAATTTCAAATAGAATGTGGAGTCTGAGAACATGCCAAAGTAAATTGGATCTAGCATTAGCAATATCATCTCTCAGAAGAATATGATGCATAGAGATAGTAGCATGTGCCAGGCTTGGGGCAAGAGCCACTTAGGTCCAAAGTTGTTGAGCAATGAAACAAAACATAAAAACATGCCGAAAAGAGTCAGGGTCACCGCAAACTGGGCACCTAGGATCATCCAACCCCAAATGTTGCAATCTGCGACCAATGGGAAAACCTTGATGCAAGAGAGGCCAAGAAAAAAATTGAACTTTGGGTTGAGCAATATGCTTCCAGAGTGCACGAAAACATATGCCCCAAACATCTTCAGAATCATAAGTACCCCAATGTTGATTAAGATTAGTAAGAGGCAGAGAATTAAACTTGATCCAACGAGAAGTCTATTTAAGGGAAAACTTGGATAACGTACCCTGATTAGGCCAACGCCAAACATCCCACCATTGCTGACTGGAGTGAAAGCAACACTGGAGATATTGAATGCCTACAATATTTCCTTGACAATGTTGTATGTTCTTTTTTCTTTAAAAGCAAGTTAAAATTTAACATGGAATGAAGGGCAATCAAGGAGAGTGCCATTGTCGTGATTAAAGAAATTCCCAACATGTAAAATACCTTTGTGAAGATATCAAATGCTTTGAAAATTCTTATCCCACACAAGTGGCCCCTCAGGATTAGAGAGAAGTGGAGACCACCAAATGGAATGGAGAGAAAGGTGCTGAAATCACACTTTGACATGTCCAAGTGAGCAAATAATTAATTCTAACCCAACCTTTCCAAATTTCTTGCATCATGATAGAGCCTTTGATTTTGACAGAGGAAGGATTAAATAACCCGTTCATCCAATGAGTATGACTTCAAATTTTGCTCCTAATAGGATGTGCATTAGAATATCTATAGTGAAAGATAATATTCCAAGCCGCATACCCTTTAAGCGAGCAAATAATCCACTTGATAGCTAAAAGAACACCTTACGGGTATGAATCATGGAAACCAAGATCCCCAACCTCATGATCCATCATGCAAGTATACCAGGCCACTCTCAAAAAGTATCTCTAACTACGATAATTTCCCCAAAAGAATGTTCTATAACTCTATCTAGAATCTTATATGCGCTCTGGGAGGGAGCCATACAAGAGGAATTGTAAATATGTACGCTCTGTAAAATTTTAGTGCAAACCATGAATTTACCAACTAACGACAAGGGCCTGCTAATCCATTTTAGAAATTTCTTGTTGACCTTGTCAAGCACATAATGCCAAGACTACGATGGCATAGTATGAAGGGAAAAGGTATGCCAAGAAGAGTAAAATATGAATTAGGTTTAAGCCAATTCCATTAATACTTAAGAGCCCCAAGAGGGGGATTAACATAAGACATGCAAATACCTTGAGTTTTTTTCCAGTTTAACAAAAAACCCTGAACTCTGCAATAGGCAGCTAAGCAATTAAGAGCATTATCAATGCACCTTTCACACTCCTCCAGAAGAAGGAGAGTATCATCTGCTGTAATAACATTATCCAAGATGTATCTTCATGGCATAAAACCAGTTTGATTAGTAGAAATAATTTTTTGGAGATGAGGTTTAAGTACCAAAGCCTTAGTTATGATTTTATAAGAAAAAAAGAGTAAAGTAACCAGCCTCCAGCTAGTAATCAAAGAGGGATCCCCAACTTTGGGAAGAAGTTTAATATATCCTTGATTAATGATGAATTCTAGAGAACTTGTAGCAAGAGCTTCTGATAAACCTTGTGGAGATCACGATCGAGGATTGGCCACTTCTTTTTGTAAAACTCACCGATAGATCATCTAGCCCAGGAGCTTTATGGTCAGCTATAGAAATCAATGCGTTGTATAAATCTTCAACTAAAAGTTGTTCCGTATCAGACATAATTTGGATCCCGAATTTAGGAGTAACCTCACGGCAGGACTGAAGATCAACTTCATCCAATCCCGCCAGTGTTGGATTTTGACGTTCAACTTTATACGTCACAATAAAATTATTTGATGATCTAGAAAATTACATGGATGTCCTTTGACGTTCAAAATTTAATGTGCATGGCATATTTGTTTGTTTTATAATAACTGTTACAAAATACATAAATTGAGTTAAAATTTATATATGGATGTTGGTATTCTTTGTAGTATTCTCATAGTTTTGTGACTTCTATTAATTCCGAAAAATAGATTGGAGTAATCAATTTCATAGTTTTTCAAATATTCAATTTTTTCAAAAAAAATTGATGTTGCACTAATTAATTTGAAGATCCATGAACATCATAAATTTTTATGAGAATAATAAAATATAATTTCAAATCACAATTTTTTTTTGAAGAAAAGAGATCTTATATTATATTAATGCAATAAGATACAAGATAGCTTTCAGCAAAAAAGTGGGCGGTATGAGAGCACACCCCAAAACCACAAACAAACAAACAACAAACAAACTAGGCCAAACCTAGGAGAATAATAGACAAACTAGGAAACGCCCAGAGCACAAAATTAAGCAACAACTACAAACATTCTCAGAAGGGGGAGGATTATGATCATCCAACCAACCCAAACCTGGGAGGTCCTTGGCAACATCCAGAATGTCTCAACCAATGGTATTTTCTTCTTCATTTTCCACCTCCTCCCGAGTGGGGATGGCGAGAGAGAGACAAGGGAATTTGTCTGAGGGTGGCAATGGTGAAGGGGGTAGATTTCAACCATCCAGTGTGCATGTCTCGGGGGCAATAGGTGAGCCCCACCCGAGTTGATGAGCAGGGGACCCCTAGCCTTGTTGGCGAGCTGGTGGCGAGTGGCTCCTTCGATGTTGAGGATGGGGCGAGTGACAAGCCCGATTGAAAGAATGCTGTTGGGAACGGTTGTGATGACCACCACGATCATGCGGGGAGGAGCGCCGAGATGGCAAGGCTATCTCCCAGGTGACATTGCATGGGGCATCCCCCTAGTGTCGTAATAGAGTCTGTAGGTGGTCCACCTCCAAGGCAACTTTGTTAGCCTGGACTTGAATCTGCAGTAGCACATTAGAGATAACCATAGACTTGTTATACACAAAAAATTGCTGATCAACTTCAAAATTAGCAAAGAAAAAAGCATTTCTTTCTTTCCATATCCAAAACAAAATTTCCCCTCTGAAAACATGCCAAATTTGGGTGAACATAGGCAGAAGCTTGGGGTTATCTCCTAAAAGGACATTCTGCCAAGTAAAGCATTAGGGTTTGAGAGGAAAGAAAAATGAATGTATCCAATTCCAAGTAAGTTGCGCTTTAAGACAAAACTAGAAGAGATGCATTAAAGTTTCCAAGTGGCCACATAAATGGGCACTTGGGAATCAGGACCCCAATTTGAATAAGTCGAGACCCATAAGAAGACCTTGGTGTAGAATACACCACAGAAAGTGGGAAATTTTAGGCTCCACATAGATAGACACAACAGTGTTAAATCACCTACTCTAGGAAGACAAAGTGGAATGAATCCCCCATTGAGTGTTGAGTTTTTCAACCATAGGTAGATGAGGCGACAAGCCAGCGGTAGCCTTTACTAGCTGAATAATTATGAAATGGGGTATCAATATACCATTTCTAGTCCATTTACCAGGGGCGAGAGGAGTGCACAAAAATCTTGTGCAGCATTTGGTCAAGGACCGAATTAAGCACTTCAGTGATACTGACCTGATCCTAGTTGGTTAGCCAAAACCGAGCTTTAATCTCAGGCCAATAATACCAGGATTGAGATTGTTTACAGAATAAATCCTGAATGGTGCAAATACCGTGCTTGAAAAGTTTGAGAGGATTGATAGGATTGACTCACTCAAAATCACTGGTGCAAACTTGGAATTTTTGTAGAAAATGAGTTATAGCCTCCAACATCCAAGCTTGTAAGTTCAATCTTCAAATTTCTCCTTTCTTGTAAAATTCCAAATCCAATGCATCGAGTCCACTATCCAAAATTTATTTGTAAGAAATCAAACAAATAAAACTAAAAAACCTAATTACCAATAAAAAACAATAAAATAAAGTTAAACAAAAATTCAAATAAAACTAAAAAAAAATCAAACAAAATCAATTAAAAATTAAAATTAATAGATATTTCTATTTTATCAATGAAGATGTTTATATTTCATTAATAAGATATTAAGATAATTGTATTTATTTACATTCCAAAGTTTCCACTTTCATTTATTATGCCAATAGGCATTCCCCCTATGGTAAAGAGTCTCCAGTTGTTCACGTTATAGTCTTAAATTTGACAGGTGTTTAAACGCTTTTTCTGCGAGTTTATATTTGACGGACATTTAATTTTTTTTTTCTGTTTTTAGCCAGTTGCATGCAGAATGGTTGGCAAGATTCGAGGGAAGGAGACTAAACTCCCGTAGTTGCATGCTTTGGCCGAGAAAATCCTTAATGCAGTCGTTGGTGATGTTTCATGCAACCTTATGTAGAATTGGGCTTAGCTGTGGTGGTACATGTTAGAGAGATTGATTTCAATGCTTGGGCTTTCATGTGTCCATTTACCGTACAAATTTGTTGTATGACTAGTGCCTTTTTTCTTGTCATTGGAGCTGATGTGTGAATTCTGGAGAGAATCATGGCAGTTGCAGGGGATGCCTTGGTTACTTGTACTGTCAAAAAACAATTGTAGGAAATACTAGTGTGCTTACAATCCTGTTGCTGACGTGTGGATTTTTACGCCGCTGAATTTTCTACCCACTTCATTGTGCATTCCAGTGGCAATAGTCAGGGGTCTTCTTCTTCGCCAGGGAACCAATTGCCAAGATTTGGCAATCTACAATCCAATCACAAAAAAATGGAGAAACCTTTCCCTTGTGCCTCATCCCCAAAAAATGGAGAAGGCTTTTGTGGACTCAACTATAAATTTATATATTGCGTCTTCTCGAGACTATGATTTTCCTTTCATAATGAATAGATTCCCAAACCATCAATATTTTCACCAATGGTAGGCATCGCCTCTCTTTTCAGTGGATTCAAGAAAGACAATCAAAGAATTCAAAGTGATAGGAAAGATAATAATCTAGAGTGCTTTTCGACCATACTTGAAATATTATAGGCTTGCCTTCTGATGAAATTACTTTTAGTGCAATGGTGAAACCTCCACTAGGTGGGCTTGTATCCATTGTTTCTTCTGAATTAAAGAGAGGACCTAGCTTCAACTTCAGGCGAGGTTCGCATTATTAGACAACTCAACAGACTAGGAATTCGAAAATCATCTGCAAACCAGTTGCAGCGGCTCATCATGTGAGAACATCTCATGATTTTAATCCTCTAGTCAAGATAATTTCTGATGTTTTAGTGTGCATTGATCTTTATTTACACCCTTGTATCCACACAAATAAAATATTGTTGATTGTTGTTTGAATGTGTAGCTTTAAAATCGATTAAAAAGATCTTACATGGTATGTCTTCCTTTCTTTTATTGAAGTATTTGGAAGTCTACGTAATTGAGCTGGTTTGCAAGAAGGCCCGGATTGAAAATGCATTTTTCCTTGCAAACATTTTTTTTGTAAAGAACGAGGTTTCAGCTCACAGACTGTGTGATTTTTTTTTAATCTCAGAAGCCTGTTTCTAAAGCAGGGCCTGTCACATTTAGTAACTTTTGTAAATCTTCCTAGTTGTAACATGCCTTTACTGAATTACATCATCTGTATCCCTTTTGTTTATTTTCGAAAATTTGGTAGTCATACAATCTGAAATTCTTTTTTAATTCTAATTTCGAAGCATGGTAACATGACTGGTCAAAAATTAATAGGGTGCGAGTCTTGTAGACTACAGGGCAGGTTCTCATCCTGCCATAAAGAGATAAGCTGGGATTCTAAAAGCATGGGATTTTACCAGCTATGTATTCCATAATCCACATGCTTTGAAAACATTGAAATCATCTCCCTTGTCAGCCCTTGGATAATAGGGGCTGTGAAATCCTCGTACAGCTTTGGCATTGTATTTGTCATTTGTTAGATTGTATGTGTTAGTAGAAAGCAAATTATGTTTTCTTGATTTTAGTTTATAGCTTTACTTTTCTCTTCCCAACATACATTACCCCTGCTTCCTTTCCTTTAAGGAAGAACACGGGACTACATTGCGTGATAAGTTCTGAAAATTTCTAAGCAACAGTATGAGAAAATTCATAACTTCCCTCTTTTACCAGCAATTGATAGGATCATGATGGAAAATGTAAATAAGATTTTATTTTTATAATATTTACAATTGTGAGGATTCTACAGTCTTGAGAAACATGAATATAGCATTATCCAAGATGCAAATTTGGTGTACGTAGCACTGTAAGAGAAATACCCATGAGAACAAAAACTGGTGAGAGACCGTTTATTTCAAAGGGGAAATACAATTATGGCATAATACGCATTCTGCCTGACAAATAGTCTATTATTTTAAGATTAATAGAACAACACTTAAGCTGTAAACATTAACAATATGAGAACAAGAAATTATATCTCCCATAGATAGACCCTTTTGCCCTAATTGGCTTCTATTTCAAGCACTAATTCAAAGTTCAAATTGTCTCATTATCCATCCTTACTATGTCAGGCACTTTGGTCTCAAGATCAGTTTTGCAGGTGTTCATCAACTCAAAGTTGAGATCAACCTCTATCTTTCCATGTAGGAACAAATTTACAAGTTCTACTCATTTTTAAGTAGTGCCTCCTTGAAAAGTTAAATGCACCCCTCCAACATTTTCCTTGGCCGAATTTTTCCTCGGGGCTACGAATTTATCCCTAGGTGCTCTGAGCTGGTTTTAATATCTGTGATTTGGTTTGCCTATGCTAAAATATCTATAATTTGGGTTGATGCAATGACTGTGCTATGACTTCCTATTTCTCTTCCTTGCTTGCAACCCTGAAAAAGAGTTAGTAATGATTTGAGCTACATTGACCTCACCACACCCCCACTAATGCTGTGAGACTGCACTACGTGCTAATATTCTCGATTAGGGATCAAACCACAAGTAGTTTTCCCAACTCTATGATGAGATGGAGAGTGTGTTGACACCAAAAATTGGTTTCACTTCATTTTGGGGCCTTGTGGTTAAAATTTTGGAGTTCAAAGCTTTTTATAGTGATATATATGGATTTTTTGGGTGCCCTTATAATTGAAATTCATCAAAAACACTTGGCCCCTTTTGATATGCATGTGTGCAGGCTAGATCCAAAGACTTAGAAGATTGTGAGGGATTTTTGTCATTGATATGTTCACTGTTCAAAGTCTTTTCACGCCGAAGGTGTTTGTCCCTATGAGAATTACCGTGTCATTGTTCATCATGCCAATCTTCACCGTTGATTCATGCAAACATCTCCATCGGTGATTCATGCAAGCGTCTTCCACCGTTGATTCATGCAAGCCTTTTTAATTACCCACGTGGCTGTCTTTCATCGGTTACAACCATCCACATGTTTCCAAAGGTCCCAAATATTTCATCCTTTACTGCTAAATTTACAATGTTAACTTGAGTTTTAGCATGGTTAACGCCTCCAGATCTCAAATAAAGTGTTTGTATTATTATGCAATGAAAATGACAAGTCAAGTTCGTTACTTGGAAGACATTCTAGAGAGTCATCAACAAACATGTTTTCTTGGTCATTAAAGCTTGGTTCTAGGAAGGTGTAGCCTCATGATGGACGCCATGGGAAAGGGAAGGGGTGGAATCAGTGCAGTGCCATAGAAGAGGAGGGGGAGTTTGATGAGTCCGACAAGAAGTGACCAAAGCGTTGTTATGTTCTTCTTTTCAACCTGTGTTTTGCATTCTTTTTCACCCTATTTTCTCTCATCCTATGGGGTGCCAATAGGCCCTTCAAGCTAGAGATCAGTGTGACGGTATGTTGAATGATTTTTTTCCCCTAAGGACATCAAAGGAATTGTTGCAAATATCAGGTCTTGATTTTAATAGTCAGGGTTATGTAGAATTCATATATATTTTTTTGCTTTTCAGATCAATGTAAAAATCAGGTTTTGGCTTGTATGTAGTTTGTTTTTTAGTCTTTGACAAGGATCCAATCAAACGTATGGACACATGAATACATAGTCTTTTGGCATAATTTTAGGGTTATGGTTGTTAATTCATAGTTTTTGATTTTAACTTTTATGTAGAATCCATAGATATTTATTTATTTGCATTTCGGATGCACGCAAAGAAAAAAAAGTGCTTTTACTTATTGACAAAGAAAGATAATGTCTCAACTAGTGAATATGTGGTCTTTTGGGATCAAGATTTATGCAAAATATATGGATTTATGGGATAGTTTGAATTGGTTTGATTAATGTAAGTCATGTCTTACCCTTCGAAGGATAGAAATTCCACAAAGATGAAATAGGACCACATTAACATTATCATTGAATTTTCGTATATGTACCTGAAAATGTCCACGAATGGTTTTAGAAAATGCATTCGAACAAAACATGGATCAAGGACCTCAGGAAAAGTTACTTAAATTTCGTTTAAAATATAAAATATATTATATCTTGGTAATGGTTTGCTTAGTTGTATTGATAATTGGTTTCTATAAATATATTATATCCTGGTAATGGTTTGCTTAGTTGTATCGATAACTGGTTTCTATTTTGATGTCTCGTGTTACTCATTACTTCTTTCATCATGTCTCACAACTGATCTGTGGCTCAATACAAAAGCTTATGACTGGGGACCTTAATCGCGTTCTTCAAATCTAAAGAGAAACTATTATTGTACATGGACATGAAAACGACAACATTACGAACCCTCAATGCAAAATTGCAGTTTCCTTAACAATTGTTGACTTACACATTGAACCAAAAAAAACAAGTTTTCCTTTAAATTATTCATGCATAACACCTTGCTTTCTAAGATATCTCTAGACCGTGTTTCCACCACGCCCTACACGCTGTATCTCACTTCTTTGTCAAACAATTGACAAAAAATACACATGACACATATCTTCCTCCTCTAAAAAAAGATAGCTTCCACAAAATGCCCCCCGTACCCGCACCCCCCTCCCTTAACAGTATCCTCTCCCAATTCCGTCACCTCCCTCTTACCCCCTCTTCTACAACCCTTTTCGTCCCTCGAAATCAACTTCATCATAAACTTCCCCTTCGGCATTCACATCTCACATTTCACGTACTATTGTTAGTATTATATCTGTCATGAATCTCACAAATTTATAATGTGTAGTGTTTGTGTAATATTTAAATTATCAACTATCTTCACACATACACACATATGACGGCCAAATTTTAAATGTACATGTCATTTTGACATTTAAATTATATATTTACCTGTCAATCATGACGATCATATTTCAAAAATGACTATATTTTGACATCTAAAATGACTAAAAACGTCTAAACGCCTTTGCAAATTCAAACACTGCATCCCGCAAACATAAACACCTCTATATCGTGATGAAAAAGGCATCCAGAAAGAAAAAACTAGAGATCTTGACTTCTTGAAGACAAGGCAAGTCAGCAAAACCCTGCTTCCGCAAATAATCTCGGACATTAAATTGTCTGGGGTTGTCAGAGAGACCCTTAACATTCCAGGAGATAAAATTCATGATGCGGAAGGAGTTTATCCATCCTTTCCACAGAACTAAATGGATTAGCATCTTCATGATCAGAAAAACTGACAAAGCCTCCAAAATCTGATTGAGGCTCCTTCTTGGAACTAGGGAGAGCATGAGTAGTTTTCGTTGTTGGGGTAATACGATGAGCATTACCAACACCTCGATTGACATTCTCTGAGCTCTTGGTTGGGCCTTTTAAATTGACAACCTGAGAAAATGTTCTCTTTTATGGGAAAATGTCTACCGGGACTTATCTTGTCACCCCTGAGCTCCAATTTTATCAGTCTTGGGATGAAATTTCATCAACTCTGCAAGGTTTAGCAGCCATAGGCAATGTGTTTTTTCCAGCTAGGAGCTTCGGGCAGTTAAAAGCGCGATGATTCAAATTGTGACAGCAGTAACAAGAATTTGATAATGTCAAATAAACAAATTTCTGCTCTGAAAACCCTCCTACATTAAGTGAAATAGAGTAAGGAAGATCTAGCTCAACACCCTCCTAGTAGGTCTGGCAATAAAACCCTGCAAGAGCTCTAAATTCAGAACCGTTCCAAGAGATCTTGCAGTTTTGTCCAACTGTGGGTGAAAAATCGTAGGAAGTCCTGGAAACTTCACCCAAACCGGCAACAGACTTCTAGTGGCCTTTTCAGGGTTAAAATCTGCCGTCCATTTACGAAGAACTAGAGATGAACTATGGACATTCCATGGGGTTTTCTGTAAGACTGTGTTGGTTTCCTTTTGTTAAGTTCACCACCAGTTGGTTCCCATAATTGTTTCATCGAAACAGACAGAACCCACCACGGGTTAAAAAGCTATATATGATGGAGATGCGGGGTGTCGAACCCCGTACCTCTCGCATGCAAAGCGAACATTCTACAGTGTGAGCTACATCCCCCAGATATCTAATAATTTTGTATGATTCAAATTTGAAAAAATGTTTTTGGCGTATGGAGAAGTACCATAGAAAAGGTTAACCAGTCCTCCAGTATGAGCGGATCCAAGTTTGAAAGGCTTATCTTCGGTATTAACACGGTTCATATAAAATATAAAACCTTTATTTTCATGTCTGCCTCTATAGCTCAGTGGTAGAGCGTCAGTCTTGTAAACTGAAGGTCCGTAGTTCGATCCTGCGTGGAGGCACACCCCCACTGAAAGCATCAGTAACTTGTCATGCAAAGCTGGTTTGAATATTCTCGTTTGCAGTTACGACATCATTTGTACTATTTTCCCCACCAACAGGGGGTTTAATAATCTCATTTTGATATATACTTTTTTCCCCCACTAATGCAATTAAGATTGCTCCAGATTTATTTGATGAAATCAAATTGGATTTTATACATATATAGAGATATGTATCAATGTTTTGAACTTCTTATAACATGATTAAGAACATTTAAACCATATTTTTTGTATTAATGGAATTTTTATGTTTATGATATCCACAACCACATTTAACATGAAAATTTACATACAAAAACTACATTTACAAATGTTATATTGCATTTTTTTTGCCTTCCATTCTCCCCCACATTTAAAACCTGTGTTATGAAAACATATTACACATATTACACTTTTTTCCGTAGCATTGTCATTCAAATAAATAATTTTCCTAAATGCCAAATGATAAATGAGATATATTTCACACGTGATTTCCCAACATCACCTTTCGCCTCTACAATTTTTTTATAAAAATGTGGTATTTAAGGAAGAAAATTAATCAATAGTCATTATTCAATTACTCATACTTGTCCAACAATTAGTATTAATTTCCTATTGTTAATATTTTTTGGGTTTTCTAGTTTGATCAAATATGTTTGTGTCATATGTCAAACTACCAAATCCTAAATTTTATAATCTCCTACAAAAGAAAATCGTGAAGGGTTTGTGTAAATTTAACTTTTTGTGTATCATCTTGAATCTTGATTATTTTCCATAAAACAAAGTGTGGTATGCTCTCATTTTAATATCATGTATCACAAATTCTAAAATTTTATATGGAGATAAAAAATTAAAATAAGATAGATACTTGCAAAAATTTAAATATGAAAACTTGTGTGAATGGAAATTTAAAATAAACGCAATAAATATGGAGAAAATAAAGTTTCACCAATACATGATAAACATATAATACATGCAATCCGACATAAATTAGGCGGATATCGATCGATCTTTATTAAAACTATGGACCACATATGGGCTTTACACAAGGGTATAATGACACAACTTAAAACATGAATAAATGAGTTAACTACATAGAGAATGACTATGGAAAAGAGAAAGAAAAAATGAACTTTATCTTCCTAATAAATAGGTTGTCAAAATAATGTGCTAGGCTTGATACCAAAGGATTACTAAAAGTATAAGTTGTGTAAAAGTATATGTAGGAATTTGATCCTTATGTACATGTTCCTCACACATCTACACTAATTTTGGCATTTTTTTTTTTGGCTATTTTGTGGTGTCAATAAAGATCCAACAATTTATAGGAGTTGACTAATTGAATTGGAAGGTGGTTCAAACTATTTTCATAGGTTATTTCAAATGGTTACATAGGTTTTACAATATATTAAGATATCTTGTAAGGGATTTATAATTACATGTGTCATGCCATAATTTTGGACATACTTTAGATTCAGAGAAATGAAAAATAGAACATTTTGTCAGAAGTGATGAGGTTGTCTCATTGTTTTTCTATTAGGAAAGATTGTAAAATAGGTGTAGACCATGTTGTCATGGTTATTTAATTCATGCAAATGTTAGAGTATCATATAAAATTGGATGTTTTTTTCTATATTTTAAAGCATGATTGATTTAAATTCTTATGTACAAAAAAAATCATCTACTCACTCACTGGGGTGAAGTGAAAAATAAATTAGTATTGTGTCTTGCATAAGTAATGTTTCATTTCTATTTACTTAAAGCTTCCATATAAGTTATCCATATTTGTCTTAATTTTATGGTTTTCAAATTGATAACTAGTTTCCTGCCATGATTTTAAAATTGAAGAAATTGGTAGTTTTGTACATCAGGCAATACATAGTATATTGAAATATTATATTTTTTATTGGTAAATGCTTTTGGTCGGAGTTATGAACCAAGATATATTAGTAGATAAAAAACAAAATAAGTATCATTGTAGAATATACATATCATTTCTTCTCACTCTTCTTGTAATCTTGATCTATCCGCAACCACACAATTCACTTTGAAACATCCAATCCATCTGCAACAACCCACTTCTTCACCAAAAATCTTCCTTCCATAAATACCCCAACCTCTTCCACAACATCCCAATGTCCCTCATCCACAACCATTGTAAGAAAGAAAAGTATTATATTATTAAAATGAGAAGAGTTGCTACAATGAAATCCAAGGTGATGATGGTGGGCTGGAATGTTGTGCATAAACTATTAATGATGACCTTAAATTTGATGTCCATTTGACCATCATATGATATATTTAAAAAACAAAGTGATATCTTGGGCATATAATAGAGTTTGGAGCCCATTTTTTTCTAGATAGTGTTTACATCCTGAACATTAATAAAGTGGGGTTTCATTATTAATTCAATACATAAATTACCTACTATAGTAATTAATAAAAGCTCTAATCATGAAATCAAAACACAAAATATAATGCTTGATTACAATGGACATAATGATTTTTCGAAATCCATTAATATGAAGCAATCAACATATAGAGGATAGAAAGAAAACTGATGAAATCACAACTTTAGTTTTCATGGTAATAATAAATAGAGGTCTTACAAAAAATTAGTTCACCTTCATTTTGAGGGAAGTTTATTAGATCTTTATTTTCTTTTTCTTGCACCTGACTCAATAAAAATAGTTTTCAACCATGATCGAGATGTCAAGTAGTAGCCAAGTTCCTATAACATGGAGAATGATGAATCATCAAAACAAGCAATATCTAGATGGATTTTGAATCCATGACCAACGAAAACTAATAAAGTAGAATGCATGCAATTTGATGTAAAAGTTCTTACGATCACAAGTCATTGTTAACTTTGATACATTTATACATTCACATACATTCAAATGCTAATATCCAATAAAGGAAATAAATTCATATTCGATGTAATCAATGATTTCCCACTGAGTGTGTTCTAAGTGTGTATATTACACAATACGTTATCGTATTCATGACCATATTGTATGCTCACTTGTAGGATCATGTTTCCTCATGATAGATTAAACATATGGTGTGATATAGACTAAGGGTGGAATAGAAAGTGAATTCTAATAGCTATGTGAAATATTATGTAGAGGCACCCAAGAATTCAAGGAATGGTAGAGACAAAGGTAGCTGACAAGCTATAGCCAATACTAAATAACAATGTAAGTAGATTATGATTCCATTATTCCATGAAAATGACAATGTCGTAGGATTTAAACAATTTGAGCCTAAATACCAATGGACAATGATTTTTTTCAAGACACAATAGTACCTTTTTAATGTTGAGAATTTTTTATGGCTAAGATTTAAGATATCTCACTTGTGATGTCAAGAAGGTGTCACATTAGTCAAAATAATTGTGTACACTTTTTTATTAATGAACATTCCCACCAAAGGGATGCCTCCAACACATAGTTCCTATATATAATTTTCACAAATGTCAATTGGGGTTCACTAAGCTTTGAAAGGTACAATCCCAACAAGCATTATTTTGGTGTCAAGCTACATAAAGCTTTGAAGGTGAAACCCAACATTAATTTAAAATTTAGTCCATGTGTAATCAAAACACGACACCTTGTAATTTACAAGTAATTCTAATTATCTGATTAAAACTCCAAATTAAAATCTAAAATATTTTAGTGAAAATATATTTATTGGTATACAACAAGCGTATCTATATTTTAAACCTATACATAAACATGAGAATAAAAAATGTGAATGTAAAAACACACATGTCATAATATCTAAGAACACATATATGAGTATGATATACTACATAGCTATCCATATATACACACATACTAAATAGTACAAATAATTTAATTGGATCTATTATACAAAACTGAAGTTACACTCATTAAAGTTCAAATATTTAATATGGAGATAACCTAAACATTACTATTAGATTCATTAAAACTTTGGACATATTATGAAGATTCATCAAACTCAATAGTTAAATGCTAACTTGTTCTTAACTAAATGAATGTATAATAAAACAATTTCACTAGGATCTTTTATCAAATTGCAGATGGTTTAAATATGATCTTATGAATTGATTGATTGAGATTTATATCTAAAATTTTAGATAATCCGTAATTTTGCTAAGGTAATCTTAATGAATGGATAGAGCAAAAACACATAATTTTTTAATTAGCATATACTTGATTGGATCATTTGACATGTGTAGTACCATTTTATTGATTCTTGGCATCAAACAGGTATGATGTGTGAATTACATATGTAAATCATTTCAAAATTGAATGCTAATAGTTTAGGGGTTGCAACTCTAGGATGATACAAACTTGCACAATAAAGTTTGGGCCCATAATCTATTCCAATTTGTTCAACCCCTTGTTTATTTTACATCTAAGTATAGGTAAATGAAATGTATACTTGACATGAAATTATTTATTGTCATAACTTGAGGGTACAACTTAGTCATAACCCTAATTTAACATGTAAACCAATATTTACTGATCCTAGGGTGAAAAAATCACTCATTAATAGTAAATTGTTCCTACTTGATTGGGAAGAAAAACATCTAATTTTATTTTTTTCAATTAGGGTTTTATCAACACCAAAATGTGCCCTATGAGGGTCCCATACCTTAAAAATCATTTTCATTTGGTATCCCAAATTTATAATTTGATGGAAAATAAGTTCTAAAATTTTGAAATAAAATAAATTTTACAATGAGGCCAATTCTCATTTTAGTGAATTTATCTTGCCTTTATGAAAAATAACCAGTTTTATTACAATTATAAATTTTTGAAAATATTGATTTTTGTCAAAGTTGAAATTTTCTCATTGGTGTCTGTCATTATAGAAGTATGTCATACTAATGTTTTCTTGTTTTAAACAATAAAACCTTGTACATAATATTTGATTTCAACAAGGTCTTTTTAACTTGATTCTCTTCACCAACAATTAATACCTACAACTTCAATTTTGTATGAAATATGTTTCTACAATACATTTAATATTTGCCATATGCTTTAGGATAGTACCCCTGTAAATTTGAAGACCTTTTAAGATTGTAATAATGTTGATAGAATATTTATATTTTTCATTTTTTATAAAGAGAGAGTTCATCCCAAAATTCAAAAGATGTGACAAAATGAAATAGACAGACAATTGGCAGAAATCCCATAATTTCTGAAACCTAAAAAACATCTTTCACCAATAAAATCTTTGAGGTATAAAACAAATTTTCTTTTCCGATTCTTCATGCGGATGACAATCAAATAATGTTTATGTGTAGAAAGATAATTGCAATATTATTCAATCAATAATATAGAATATGGATATTAAAAGGTTTCAATTCTTGAGAATAAGGATGAATCAACTTTGGCCTCAACCAAAGAAAAATGGAAAATACATTTAAATCCCTAGCCATCCTAAAATTTTAAAGGTTCTAAAAACATCTACATAGTAATAAACATCAATTGGCATAAAATTTATCAACTAAAGGGAATATCAGAAGTTTTCCTTGGATATTCTCCTCAAAGAGGTTTTTCCTCTACTCCTTCTTATTTTTTTCATGGCTATCTAATGAAGTTGTTACTATTAAAAAAATATTGAGTGGAACTGAATCACAACATATGGTTTCCTCCCTAACATCTCCAAATGCAGTTTCAATCTCATGATTAATTAAATTATGATCCTTAGAGGATACAGCTGGTGCTCTCCACAATATTCCATTATTGTTTAAAAAGTAAAGTTTCCCCTCCATTTGTGGGTCCCTAAATGAGAAATTGGAGGTTATTAAGAATGTTTTTGTCATTATTCTCAATATGCCTTCCTGATATAATTTTCCCTCCATCACAAGTAAATCCATTCCAAAGATTTAATTATTCATGTATGTGCTGATTGTAGACACAAATCACGCACTTTGGGTAATTATCTAGTCTCGATCACATACTACTATTCATATGGTTCCTAAGTAAGAAAAGTACTAATTAACCCATGTCTTTGGCCACCTTTCTTACTTTATGTTCTGCTTTCAGGATCTTGCACTTTACTTGACAGTTTGTCTTTTCACCTTCAAGTTTTGTTCATCCTAGACACTAGCACCCAGCCAGGATGCCAGTGTCAGGTGCCCCCATCCCCTCTGGGTTCCCTTAATGTCCTCTTTGTACTTTGGTCACACTTTTTGGGTCCTTTCTATCCGTTTGAGCATCTTATCTTTTTGGTAGTTGGCCTTTTTGGGGTTAATTATGAAATTCAAGTGAAGGAATCATATAAATATAAAGTTATGTGATCATAATAAGGGACCAAGCACTAAGCATCTACTATCACCACCTAAGGTTGCATCCATCAAAGGATCTATAGCTCCATTTGCATCCATCTAGTTCCATCACAAGGGACAAAGGATGGTTCATTTGCATCACACTTCATAGGAGGGGAGTCTATTATTTCCATGCACACATTATTTACATTCTACATCTAGCTACTTGCTCACTACTTCACAAAGTATGACTGACACAAGAGCAACCTAGGGCACAATTCCACACACACACACATAGAACTACATTGGGTCTGAGATGTAGTGCAATGCTCACTTGTAAGTCCACCATGTTGGAAGCTGAGGACAATCTGACCCCTTTATTTGCATCTTTATTTTTTTAGGGTTTGATGCTTTGTTTGGGGTTTTGTAGGTGCTTCTTTCATTCTAGATTTACAGTGACATCTATGAAGTTCAACGACATACACACAACAAAGGAAACAAGTGCAGAAACATCACTTAGTGACACCCATAGTCAAACTTTTTGAGAATCCATTTCATAGACCAGGGCACCAAAATCTAGCCACTAGTGCCCCAGGTGCCCCCATCCCTTCTCCAAGTGCCCAGTCCATTCAAATCACTCAGATCTACATTTTCTTAGGCTCTAGTGTGACGATTTGCCTTCCATCTTGTTCACCATTCTTCACTGCAACATAGTTCCATGACCTCTTCAAATCAACTAAGGCTCTTCTAACCCTCTTTGCACATTAGGGTTTCATATTTTCTATTACTTAGTTTGTTTGGGTATATTTTTGTATTTCATTATTCATTTATTTAGTGTTGTTATAACATTTAGATTAGGCTATTATTTATATTTTAGCATAATCATTTTGGTGAACCCCTTGCATTCCTAGGATCCTTTATTTTGTCATATTTTCTAACATAAATCATGAGTATCTCAATTAATGATTTCTTGACTTGCTAAAGACCTAAGATTAAGACATAGAGTCTAAATCTCCTAGGGGCACATTCCTGAGGGGACATATGGCATCCTGAATTGGTCTATCAATCATTTGTCGAAAACTGAAGTTCAAAGGTTATTGGGAATTTCCCGTGTAATCCTTAGATGAAAACTTAATGTTTTTGATAATGAACCAAATTTGCAATATCATTATTCACATTTCTCAATTAGGAATGTTATGAATAGTAATATGAATCAATGGTTAGAAACATGAGATCCAACATGATTTAATGTCAACATTCACTTGAAAACCCCGGTCTTTTTCCAACTCTAATGAAACAGTCCATCAAGCATATCTTTCGTCATACATACTGATGGAGTTGTTCATCGTTGTGTAGGTTCATACATTGATTCAACCTATCACCTGTAGTACAAGTAACAAGGTGGACCTTTGTCATGGATTTCCTGGTAGGAATATTCCTGCATTCTCTTCCAACTCACTAGGACCATGAATTTTTTGCTCAAGGTTTCCTCACAGAAAATTGTCCCAAATTTCACCATGAAGGATGATATATACTATTCTTTAATGTAAAGTAATGATAAAATAGTATATTTGTGCCCAATTACCACACTTTATAACTCATGAATTGGAGACGAAATGTCACAACCCTCAGCCTAGGTGAAAGGTCATTGGGAGGGAAGATTGAAGGGTTATTTATAATGTTGTTCCTTCCAATGGCCTCTCCACCTTCTAAAGTGTTGACAATGTTCTTTATTCTAAGGTCATTAGGTCTAGTCTATGGATTTATCACTACTACATAAAGCACATAAAAGCTCCATTAAAAACATCTATCTCCTTTACATGTTCCTCTTTTCTCTGAATTTAACTCGTACTAGTATATTCCATTTGTACAACTTGAAGGAACTTTATATGTCCTTGATGAATGGATTTGTAGAACTTTGTGTCTCCGATTTCATTATTGTTTTATCCTGATTACATTGTTCATGTTATTTATGGAATGTCACCTATTTGGCTTATGGTATGTGAATTTTCTCAAGTCTACCTTAGAACATTAACCCTCTCTCCCTTTTCTCCTACTCATGTTGCAGGGCAATTTACTTGCTTATCATAGGTGGAACATTAGACCCTA
Organism: Taxus chinensis; assembly: GCA_019776745.2. Classification (NCBI taxonomy): domain Eukaryota; kingdom Viridiplantae; phylum Streptophyta; class Pinopsida; order Cupressales; family Taxaceae; genus Taxus; species Taxus chinensis. The sequence goes on along the minus strand of CM034157.1, from coordinate 128,408,016 downwards.
ATGTATTCAAATTTCATTTCCACATGCCCTTTGGTGTGTATTCATATGTGAACAACTTCTTTCTTGGATATACAAAAAACATTCACTTTGGGATGCAAACTGGTGCGCCATTATCTCATTTCAGACTGATGAATACCCATATGCTATGGGAATGTATCCCCGTACGTTGGTGAATGGCTAACATGATCAACACTGACAACATTGCTTATAACTCCAACAACATGATCTTGTGCAAATCATTTGGCTTTAACTACTTATGAAACCCCTTGCATATTATCTCCTATTTTTTAGATGAAATTACATTCCAATTGTGCTCTTCATCATCAACACACTGGTTTTCAATTCACACCCCCTTCATGAATACAATTCATTTTATAGTTCACATGTGATAACTCCAAAATCAATAAATATTCATATTTATCTAACTTTGAAACATTTACCTATGAGCTATGATTTTGTGATTCGGTTCATCCTTGTTGCACAGGGCATCCTATACACATGAACCTCACTACAAAATAGAACATTACAGCTTGTAAACACATTACATGTACATTTGCTCATATCACTCAATTAGTGCACCCATCTATATCATGGGACTACAAATATTACATCATTCCTTTTGAAAACACATCTACATATATGGTCATTGACTCACTACCCGATTCATGACATGTATTCCACCATCATACTTTACTGATGAGGGTTTACATTTACCACGAACTTCACTTTTGTACAAAACACTCACACAAAATGTATAAATTTACAATTTCCCAGCAACTCAGTGAGCCAAATTTCCTAAATTTTGGTGATACGATTCCATAGGCTTAGATTCATCATAATTGAGCCATTTATCGCAGAATCCTTTAGTGATTATTTTTAGGATAAATGGAGGACTAAGTTTTCTCTCAGTATGATATTTCACTTTAGGAAGAAATCATCACATTTTCACTGGTCATCCATTGCATATCATCATTAACATTGCTGACACACAAGCAATAGTTTGAAGTTCCATTTCCCAAAAATTAGACTCTTGTTTAGCCATTCATTCTTGACTACTGAGATTTTTGGAGAATGAACCTCACTAAGTTACAATTCCATTCACCATTGGGGATGAAATGAATCTCTATCATTCACTACTAATTCCATTCTATCTCATCCAAATCATCTTGCATATCTTGGTTGCATTTAGAATCTTGCTTACATTTACTTTGTACATGTTCTCACTTTATTACACAAGACTAGATAAATATCTTGTATGTCATTATGCTTTATCATACACAAATGTAAGTGTCGTTGCAACCCATTCTCTGAGTTGCCATTATCCTCACAATCAAGAACATGTCACAAGGATTGAATTGAGACACTAAAAATAGACATGCTAGAATTGGACTTACTAAAATAATAAAGTGTTGAGATTGTGGTCAAACTTTGCACACTCAATTGTCTCTATTTTATCTCACTAGCCTTCTTCACCATGGAGCTCAAACTCTCAAGTTTGGAGCCAATTTCAACTTCAAATACTGAGTATCATAACAAAGAGTGATAATGATGTGACAAGTATGAAACCAGAAGGTTTGAAAACAAGGATGTTGATTGAACAATGAGTAGGTGCAGTAGGGAAGGTATTCTTATTGGGCTTCAGACTTGGAAAGGTCACCTTTGCAAGAGATTGGATGGTTTGATTCATCCAAGTTGAGGCAAAACAAGATCATCATTTTGCTAGATCGGGAAATCATCTCAAGTTCACAAAGAGCAAGTCACTTAGTAGTGTTTTTGAACACTTATTTCATGCCTTGGAATGTTTCCGCATATCACTGAAGGAGGAAGTTTTAATCTCGGTACTTCAAATTCAATTAGAGGTTAGAGGCAAAAAATTTCATTCATGAAGCATTTCCTCAAAGATACATTAGAAGTAGGTTCTTTGTCAACAGAGGCTCCTCGTCTCCAAATTTTCACTTCTCTCTCTTCTTCTCTTCCCTCCCTCTCTTTAACATCCTATTTATTCATTGGGAATGAAAATTTTCACTTTTTCATCTTATTACATTAAGTGGCCTTATGTTGCATTGTAAAATTTCCCTTTTTAAAATAAGAAAAGGATTTAATTATTTTCCTAGAGAATGTGAAAGGTCACAAGTGGTGGCAATATGAAAAGTCACATGGGGGGGAGAGGAAGAGACAATTTGTAATCTATAAATTGGGATGGCTTCTCCATTCCAAAGGGTGGGAAATTGTTAATTATTGTTAGTTGTTGGCTTTCACTACTACTTCAAGAAATAAAACTATATTCTTGTATCTCCTTGTCTATGTTCTGTTGGTACTCAAATTTGTCTTGCCCCATTTATCATTAAAATTATTCAGATTGTGGCCTCTGTTATGTTTTCTGTCTCCCCGGGCTCAAATGATGGTTGTCCTACATTTTATGGTTTGACAGGTGTAATTTACCGGTCAAATTTACTTCTTAGCATCAGTTGAAAAGTGGCCCTTTGTGGTTGGATGCAGCTCTGCGGGGCACTTTAAAAATTCTAAGGCTCACTTCAACACAAAACATGTCCACGTGGAGGGTTCTGGCAGGCTTTCCTGTACTTCGAATTTTCACACAACTTCCTAAAAGGACCTGGGACACGTGGAGGGACCGTGCATGTTTAGGGACCGGCCCTTGAGTTTTATTTTGAAGAAGCACCAGGAGGACACTTGGAGACTATGCCGGAATAAGACACATGTTGAGCCCGTGCTTTTTTGGGGTCTCTACTCTTTGGGACCATCTCAAAGTGCGCCATTGAGACATGTAGTAGGTGGGGAAACGGAGGTGCGGGCCCACGGGGAAAATATGGAACTTTTTGATTTTTGGAAAATAGGGATAAAATTTGTAAGTTGAAGCGCAGGTCCGCTGGGACCCACATTGGGACATGTGTCAAGCCAGTTTTTCAGGGGGCGGAGGGGCGGAGAAAAATGTTAACATTTTACTTTTTTTCAAAAAATTATAAAATGTCAAAATATGCCCCCAGATCCATTTCCAATCGCATTTTGTCATGCGGAGGGCTCAGATTAAAAGTTGAAACACATGATCAATAGTAGCTATGCATTTCATTTGATTTTGCCACCATTGAAGCTCCAGGATGTTTGGAGATTCATTCTTCATCAAATTTATGGAAAATTTGTGTCGTTTGGGTCTGCAAAGTTTAATTGAATCAATTTGGGAGCTCAATTTGTAGATCTAAAGTACTCTTGAAGTGGATTTTTTGCTTGGGCTTGCAGCATAAATGCAATATGCCAGATCCAGAAGTTGTAGAGTAAAATTTCAGAGGGAAAAGTGATGAAATGATAAAAGGTGCTACAAGCGCCAAAGATGAAGATTGTTTTCCTGACGTTTTGTTGTCCCTATCATGTTGTGTCCCAAATCAATGCGATTAGGGAGGATCACATATGCCTCTAGTTAGAACAATGATGCAAATATTTGCAATGATTCGCCTTTTTGAAAACACCTGAGGGCCCAAGAAACTTTGTGAGTTCGCTGTTGAATGTCACTTTCTAAAAATTTGATCTAATATGTGCAACAAAGGTGCCCTCGAATATTCTTCTTTTGGGGGGGGAAATTGATGTAAAGGGTGTATTATAAATGCAATGAGATTACTCTTGCAAATGGTCGGGAGTTCATTTTCACGAGAAAATTTTGAGAAAAGCTCATCCTCTGAGAAAACTTTCTGAGAAACCAGGTTAACTTCCTCTGTGTTAGATTTTCATTCATGTTGAGTTGGTTACAAGTGTATAGCCATCAACAAGCTCTGAGATTGTTTAAATAACTCTCCCTTGCTGATGAATCTGATAAATTTTGAGTTAATTTGTGTCAAATCTTTGGCCAATTTTGTGTTTATTTCACTTTTAGAATGTCTGCAAGTAGTTTTTCTTGTTCCTATTGCAATCTTGTATCAAAATCTCTTTGAATCACACAGATCTCAATCCTTGTGATAGTTTAGTGGCATCTGCAATTTCATTTTTCAGAAGAGCTTTCATCTGGGAATGAAATAAATGATTTAAAATCACTTTTCTTTCATCTGTTGACAGAGATTGTTTGTAAGCCTCTGGGTGTACCTCAGGTGTGATTGATCTTAGATTTTGATGTTTTATTGGGTCTTCTAACTCGAGCCTTCGTGCTAGAATCTCAAAGATTGTGTGAAAAAGTGCATGTCTGGGCCTCCATTGATGCACACCTTCTGGTTGAAGGAATGTTTTAACTATTTTGAAGCTTTCTGTTATTGAGTTCTCCATTTGTTGTGAAGTTTCTCAGGGATCTGGCAAAGTCCAATCTATCTTGTTGATCTCCCACCAAAAAATTATTCAAATAACCAATCCTACCCCAAACTACCCCTGTTTTGCTTTGTATATCCACAGAAGAACAAAATCCATTTGCTAAAGTATGCAGAACAGATCAGGATTCCAAATGTCTTCAGTAACCTTAGCCTTGTGTTGAAAATATCTCCATAATCTGGAAGTGACAACTCGTGAGAGTCAGATTTGGTGTGTTGATCATATTTTCCCCAAGGTCTTCTCTATAAAATTTGTGCAAAAGAAAGGTATCTGCGTCTCCTTCAATAACAAAGGTTACAAAATAGGTTCTCTTACCTTGGTTGAAAGGCACAACCTAAAATAGTTAGGATAAGATCAAATCCTTTTAAGGTGTTATCCATCTCTCCACAAACCCGAGTAACAAAGGGTCAATTAGATTTCATCCCCGGCTACAAAACGATACACATTTATAATCTATCTGCCTCTAAGCTCCCTGTCGAATCTGTGTCACTGCTCAGCTTGAAAAGGAGAACAAATTTGGATACCAACACTCATGGCACCGTTGCCAGGGACTGATTTACGTTTCTGGGAATTGATTTGCGTTGCCGAGACTGATTTGTTGATTTATTGCCGGTTCGTATCCATTTGACCCATCAACAACACTTGTGGCACCGTTGCCAGGGATGCTTTGAAGAATTTAAATTTTTCTAGACCGTGGTAATGTTTCTTGCAGTTTTGTGTGCAAATACATTTTAAAAACATCATTCTCTGATCAGTTTTGTAAGGATTGAACAAAGTTATAGGTTCTGCGTGTTGTCTGTCTATTTTTTCCAGCAGTTATTGTACTAGGTTTGCCTCATCATTGATAAATTTGGGTGAGGGAAGGTCTGATTTGTAAAGATTTTTGTGATTTTTAGTGCTGACAGATATTTGACAGATTATTTTAGTGCATTTGCACAACTAGGGTGAAAATCCTTAGTGGCGACTCTGAGTTGATTTGATTTTGATAAATGTCAGTGTCTTAACCTCTGTCAATTGAAAATTTGTTACTAATCTTTGCAAAGCTGGAAGGAAGAAGATCTTTCTTCACCACGGACCCTAGTAGAAGGTTGTTTCCAGAGTTTGGAAAGTCTAATTCAGAAGGAGGAAGAATTTGGAAGGTTGTTGGAGATCAAACCTCAAGAAAAGAGGTCTCCATTGGTGAAAATGATCGGCACGTGATTGAAGATTGCAATGCTTCCTCAACTGCTTCTGAATCAGGTAGTCTCTTTGTAAATCCAAATTCTCCATCTGGAGAGGGGCCTTCTCATTCTACCCCTGTATTTTCAAGATTTGCATCTCATTCTACCCCTGTATTTTCCAAATCTGATAGTGTCTGCCGTGAAAAAAGGCCATTAGGGGATAGTCATTCTGAAAATTGTATCCCTGTACCACACAGACCCCTCACTCCTCATCACTCTGTTTCTCCTATAAGATCACCTCCTCAGAATAATATGGCTCAGCCTCCACCCAGACCTCCATTTGTCATTAATACTTTTGGTCCCATCAGTTTTAGAGGTATGGCTGGCTATCCGAATGTTGTACCACAGGATGTAAGAAACAGATTGCCTAAGTTTCAAGGAAATAATGCAATAACTGGTGATCAGCACTTGAAACTCTGTCAACATGATGGAGGATTTCGAAATAGAGTTTGAAGATGTATACATTAAATTATTTATTCATACTCTAGAAGAGGATGCAAGGGACTGGTATAAAGCTCTGCCTAATAACTCTATTGATTCTTGGACTGAAATGAAGAATGCATTTAGATTGCAGTATGGTGACAAGACAGACCCTAGGTTTCTTTTGTCAGAATTTGAGAATATTAAAAAGAATCTTAATGAATCAGTGCATGATTTTAATACGAGATTCAATAAGACATTGAGAAGATTGCCTGTGAATTTGAGGCCATGCGATGCATTTGACAAGAAGGCTGCATACTATTTGAGGGATAAAAACCCTGGCACTTTGAGGCAGGCCTTTACCATGGCTCTGCAAATTGAGAACAACATCAAAGCAGTTGGAAAGCCTCCTAAGAGGGAGGGTGTCAAACTGATAAACCCAGAAAAACCTCAAGCAAGCAAGAGTGTGGATCTTGAGGAGGTTGTTAAAACTTTGGCAGGGGCTGTCAAAGAAATCTCTTACAAACTAGCCCGGGAAGAGAAAGGAATTGGGCAGAGTTCACAAGGTCAGCAAAAGGCACAAAATCATGACAGATTTGGCAATCATCCTAGGGGTGATCAGAGGTCAGATGACAGAGGTAAAGGACCCATGGGATCTGCAAATAGACATCCCCAAGCACGTGAAAGTAGAATGGTGCCTGATCCTCTGACTTCCTGGGTTGCTGTTGTTGATGAAGCCAATGAGATTGATTGGTGTGATAGATGCTTTCTGCCCCATCCTCCATGTGAAGTAAATCAGCAAGAAGAAGAAGCTGATAATGATGATGGTACTGATGATGATGCATGCATGGTGGATTCCTCTATGAGTTCACAGCAGGGAGCAACCTCAACTGAGCTGATGAGTGCCAGAACTGCTAAAGATTTCTGGGATTGCATTCACCAGGTATTACCTCTTCCTCCCACTCATACTTCTGAAATTGATATGGTGCAAGCTTTTGAACTTCCTAATAATGAATTTGAGTATTTAAGAGCTTTAATGATAAAGAAGTATGATGGAGGAGTCCCTTCGGAGGAGGATAGGCAAGTTGTTAATGAATGTTGTGGTTGGCCATGAAAAAGAATATAATACCAGGAGTAAGGTTGCCAAAGGGGCAGGGCCTCATGCCAAACCAAAAATTCCAGTGCTTACCGGTATCCCAAAAGAGACTCCTAAAAAAGATACATCTAGCAAATGCTTGGTCACCCCAGATAAAACTTGTGTTCCTCCCCATGCTCAGACTGTAAAAAATCCTGTGCCATCTGATGAGTTTGTCAATCTCCCTCCCAATGCTGCCTTGCCCAAGTATGTTCCATATGACATAGCCCAAATGTTGAGTCAGATCAAGATTTTTGTTCCTATTGTTGAATTGCTTAGAATCCCTGAGCATAGGAACAGAGCATTCAAATATTTGGGGTTTAGAGAAGAAAAAGTCACCCAAGGCAGAAATGTAAATAATGTTGAGACTCCTCCTACCATTTCAGAGTTGAAAAAACCCCAAGTACTAGAAGAACTAGGTGAGCCACCTGAAGTATATTTGGGAACATCCTTGGTTGAGTCTCAGCTGAAGGTGGATCCATTTTTTACTACTTTGATTATTAAGGATAAGTTGTTACACAACTGTATGTTTGATTCTGAGCATCATGCAATGTTATGCCTCTTGAGGTCATGAATGAGTTGGATCTCAAAGTAACAACAACTTATGGGAAGTGTACTGCCATGGATTCTAGGGAGGTGCCAGTGGTTGGATGTGTCAAGGGTCTGATAGTGCAACTTGCAGCTTATCCGGGTAAGAACCTGAAACTTGATGTTGTTATTGTGGATTGCCCTGCCAAATGGGGTATGTTGTTGTCCACAAAATGGGCTACAAATGTTGGTGGGAGTGTTCAAATGGATATGTCCTATGCCACCATCCCGATTGAGGGCAGCCTTGTCAAGTTACCTGGTGAAAAGAAAATGTTATATCTTATTGAGGACCCCAACAATGCTTCTTATGAAGTATTGCATGCAGATATTGATATTGATAACTCTGTGAGCTATGTTGCTTTCAAGGAATATGAAATTGATCAATGCAGGTATCATGAGCAGGATGATTTTCCTGAGACTTTGATGTTTGATGCAGTCTTGAAAGATGTTAGAAAACTTGACCCAGGCACAAAGGATAAGCCTGAAGAAATATGGTCAGATAGCAACTTGGATGGAAAAGAAAAACAACCATATGATCAGCTGTTAAAGACATATCAGAACTGCTTAGCATGGTCATATCCAGAATGGCAGGCACTTGAAGTTTTTCCTTGATGGTTTCTTTGAATCAGGATGCTCACCATTTGTACAGTGTATAGTTCGTTGGTTTCTTTCTGTCTTTTGTGTTTTTGCTCGTTCTGGTCCTTGGTGACCTAGTTTTTCTAGTTTCTCGGTTTGTTTTTAGAAGATGGTTCTGGTTTTCTGCTCTGCAAGCTGAATCCTTTTCCCAATGGATATTTTTGGCACTTGGTCTACTTTTGTTCTTATGGCACTTTGGGAGTGCCCATCCCTAAGTCAGGAGCCGATGTTGGTGCTCATTCTGATCTCGCACCATTTTCCCTTGAAATCTCAGTTTGCGGCCTTTGTCACATTTTCTATCTCCCTGATTTTATGGTGCATAAAAAGTATGTCCAGTCCTTTTTTGAGTTTGAAAAAGTCCCCATGCTTGTTTGTTGTATAATTGGTCAAAATCCCTCGATAGTCCATTTGTCCACTGTCAAGTTTAAGGATTGTGTATTATTAAAACACGTTTTTTGTAATTATCACCCACTAAGGGGCTATGTTAAGAATGATATTATATGTTTTCAGGGTGTGGAATTTGCTCAATACCGATGTCATGAGTTTTTTTATTGGAGATGAGCTCAGGATTAATGGGCGAGAAACTTGGTTTTTACCAAGGTTTTCATTCTTTTGTAGATCTCGCACCATTTTCCCTTGAAATCCCTCAGTTTGGAGACCTTGTCACGTTTTCTATTTTGATTGATGCATAAAAACATTGTCCTCCATTTGTCAAGTCTGGTGCCCCACGGTTGTTTGTTGTATAAGAAAAGATGGCAGACCAAAAATCCCAATATCCCAGTAGTGGAGGAAATCAGGATGATTCAGATCCCACAGGTATTAATGGGGAAAAAAATGGTTTTCTAGGTTTTCACCCATTAAGGTGTGTTAAGAATGATATTATATGTTTTCATGATGTGGAGGGACCGCAAATGTTTAGGGACCAAGGCCCCTGTGTTTTATTTTTGAATGAAGCCTAGTCCAGGAGGACACTTGGAGGCTTCCACTCACTTTTCCTTTTTACACCGAGACTTTTGAAAAATTGGCAAGAAAAGGTCCCTCTCAAATATTCTTCTCTTTTGGGGGGGAAAATTGAGTGAATGAAATGTATAAATGCAATGAGAATACTCTTGCAAAAGGTCGGGAGTTCATTTTCACAAGAAAATTTTGAGAAAAGCTCATCCTCTGAGAAAACTTTCTGAGAAACCAGGTTAACTTCCTCTATGTTAGATTTTCATTCATGTTGAGTTGGTTACAAGTGTATAGCCATCAACAAGCTCTGAGATTGTTTAAATAACTCTCCCCTGCTGATGAATCTGATAAATTTTGAGTTAATTTGTGTCAAATCTCTAGCCAATTTTGTGTTTACTTCACTTTCAGAATGTCTACGAGTAGTTTTTCTTGTTCCTATTGCAATCTTGTATCAAAATCTCTTTGAATCACACAGATCTCAATCCTTGTGATAGTTTAGTGGCATCTGCAATTTCATTTTTCAGAAGAGCTTTCATCTGGGAATGAAATAAATGATTTAAAATCACTTTTCTTTCATCTGTTGACAGAGATTGTTTGTAAGCCTCTGGGTGTACCTCAGGCATGATTGATCTTAGATTTTGATGTTTTATTGGGTCTTCTAACTCGAGCCTTCGTGCTAGAATCTCAAAGATTGTGTGAAAAAGTGCATGTCTGGGCCTCCATTGATGCACACCTTCTGGTTGAAGGAATGTTTTAACTATTTTGAAGCTTTCTGTTATTGAGTTCTCCATTTGTTGTGAAGTTTCTCAGGGATCTGGCAAAGTCCAATCTATCTTGTTGATCTCCCACCAAAAATTATTCAAATAACCAATCCTACCCTGAACTACCCCTGTTTTGCTCTGTATATCCACAGAAGAACAAAATCCATTTGCTAAAGTATGCAGAACAGATCAGGATTCCAAATGTCTTCAGTAACCTTAGCCTTGTGTTGAAAATATCTCCATAATCTGGAAGTGACAACTCGTGAGAGTCAGATTTGGTGTGTTGATCTTATTTTCCCAAGGTCTTCTCTATAAAATTTGTGCAAAAGAAAGGTATCTGCATCTCCTTCAATAACAAAGGTTACAAAATAGGTTCTCTTACCTTGGTTGAAAGGCACAACCTAAAATAGTTAGGATAAGATCAAATCCTTTTAAGGTGCTATCCATCTCTCCACAAACCCGAGTAACAAAGGGTCAGTTAGATTTCATCCCCAGCTACAAAACGATACACATTTATGATCTATCTGCCTCTAAGCTCCCTGTCAAATCTGTGTCACTGCTCGGCTTGAAAAGGAGAACGAATTTGGATACCAACACTCATGGCATGAAAAGGAGAAACTGAATTTGGATACCAACACTAATGTGGCGCCGTTGCCAGGGATGCTTTGAAGAATTTAAAGTTTTCTAGACCCTGGTAATGTTTCTTGTAGTTCTGTGTACAAATAAATTTTGAAAACATCATTCTCTAATCAGTTCTGTAAGGATTGAACAAAGTTATAGGTTCTGCGTGTTGTCTGTCCAATTTTTCTAGTAGTTATTGTACTAGGTTTACCTCACCATTGATAAATTTGGGTGAAGGAAGGTCTGATTTGTAAAGCTTTTCATGATTTTTAGTGCTGACAAGATATTTGACAGATTATTTTAGTGCATTTGCACAACTAGGGTGAAAATCCTTAGTGGCGACTCCGAGTTGATTTGATTTTGATAAATGCCAGTGTCTTAACCTCTGTCAATTGAAAATTTGTTACTAATCTTTGCAAAGCTGGAAGGAAGAAGATATTTCTTCACCACGGACCCTAGTAGAAGGTTGTTTCTAGAGTTTGGAAAGTCTAATTCAGAAGGAGGAAGAATTTGGAAGGTTTTTGGAGATCAAACATCAAGAAAAGAGATCTCCATTGGTGAAAATGATCGGCACGTGATTGAAGATTGCAATGCTTCCTCAACTGCTTCTGAATCAGGTAGTCTCTTTGTAAATCTGAATTCTCCATCTGGAGAAGGGCCTTCTTCTACCCATGTATTTGAAACATTTTCATTCATCTACCCCTGTATTTTCAAAATCTGATAAATGTTTGCCAAAAAAGAGCCATTAGGGGATAGTCATTCTGAAAATTGTATCCCTGTACCACACAAACCCCTCACTCCTCATCACTTTGTTTCTCCTATAAGATCACCTCCTCAGAATAATATGGCTCAGCCTCCACCCAGACCTCCATTTGTCATTAATACTTTTGGTCCCATCAGTTTTAGAGGTATGGATGGCTATCCAAATGCTGTGCCACAGGATGTAAGAAACAAATTGCCTAAGTTTCAAGGAAATAATGCAATAACTAGTGATCAACACTTGAAACTCTTTGTCAATATGATGGAGGATTTTGAAATAGAGTTTGAAGATGTATACATTAAATTATTTATTCATACATCTAGAAGAGGATGCAAGGGAATGGTATAAATCTTTTCCTAATAACTCTATTGATTCTTGGACTGAAATGAAGAATGCATTTAGATTGCAGTATGGTGACAAAACAGACCCTAGGTTTCTTTTGTCATAATTTGAGAATATTAAAAAGAATCCTAATGAATCAGTGCATGATTTTAATACGAGATTCAATAAGACATTGAGAAGACTTGAGATTTGAGGCCATGTGATGAATCTTGTCTTATAAAGTATGTTGATGCATTTGACTAGAAGGCATACTCTTTGAGGGATAAAAACCCTGACACTTTGAGGCAGGCCTTTACTACGGCTCCGCAAAATGACAACAACATCAAGGCCATTGGAAAACCTCCTAAGAGGGAGGGTGTTAAACTGATAAACCTAGAAAAACCTTAAGAAAGAGCAAGAGTGTTGATCTTGAGGAGGTTATTAAAACTCTAGCAGGGGCTGTCAAAGAAATCTCTTACAAATTAGCCTGGGAAGAGAAAGGAATTGGGCAGAGTTTGTCAAGGCCAGCAAAAGGCACAAAATCATGAAATATTTTGCAATCACCTAGGGGTGATTAGAGGTCAGATGATAAGAGGTAAAGGACCCATGGGATATGCAAATAGACATCCCCAAACATGTGAAAGTAGAATGGTGCCTAATCCTCTGACTGCCCGGGTTGCTACTGTTAATGAAGCCAATGAGATTGATTGGTGTGATAAATGCTTCTTACCCCACCTACCATGTGAAGTTAATCAACAAGAAGAAGAAGATGATAATGATGATGGTACTGATGATGATGCATGCATGGTGGATTCCTCTATGAGTTCATAGCAGGGAGAAATTTCAACTGAGATGATGAGTTCCAGAATTGCTAAAGATTTTTGGGATTGCATTCATCAGGTATTACCTCTTCCTTCCACTCATACTTCTGAAATTGATATGGTACAAGCTTTTTAACTTCCTAATAATGATTTTGAGTACTTAAGAGAACTTTAATGATTGAAAAGTATGATGGAGGAGTCCCTTCTAAGGAGGATAGGCAGTTGTTAATGAATGTTGTGGTTGCCCATGAAAAATTCCATAATACAGGAGTAAGGTTGTCCAAAGGGGTAGGGCCTCAGGCCAAACCAAAATTTCCTAGTGCTTACCAGTATCCAAGGAAACCCCTAAAGAAAGATACATCTGGCAAAGGCTTGGTCACCACGCAGATTTGGGGACTTGTGTTCCTTGAGTTTTATGCTCAAGACTGTAAAGGAACTCCCATGGAGACCTGTCTACCAAGATGAAAAACTTTTTCAATCTCCCTCCCAATGCTGCCTTGCCCAAGTATTTTCCATATGACATAACCCAAATGTTGAGTCAGATTAAGATTTATAGTTCCTGTTGTTGAATTGCTTAGGTCCCTGAGCATAGGAAAAGAGCATTCAAATATTTGGGATTTAAAGAAGAAAAGGTCATACAAGGCAGAATTGTTGATCAAGGTTGAGACTAGGACCACATTCAGACATTGAAAAAACCCCAAGTATTGGAAGAAGTGGGTGAGCCACCTGAGGCATTTGGGAACATCCTTGGTTAAGTTTTAGTGAAAGGTGGATCCATTTGTTACTACTTTGATTATCAAGGATAAGTTGTTACACAACTGTATGTTTGATTCCAAAGCATCATGCAATTTCCATGCCTCTTGAGGTCATGAATGAGTTAAAATCTCAAATGTAACAACAACTTATGGGAAGTGTACTGCCATGGATTCCAGGGAGGTGCCGGTGGTTAGATGAGTCAAGGGTCTGATAGTGTAACTTGCATCTTATCTAGGTAATAACCTAAAACTTAATGTTGTTATTATGGATTGCCTTGTCAAATGGGGTATGTTGTTGTCTAGAAAGTGGGCTGCAAATGTTGGTGGGAGTTTTCAAATGGATATGTCCTATGCCATCATCCCGATTGAGGGCAGCCTTGTCAAGTTACCTTGTGAAAAGAAAATGTTATATCTTATTGAGGACCCTAGCAATGCTTCTTATGAAGTATTTCATAGCAAATATTGATATTGAAATGAACTCTAAGAGCTATGTTACTTTCAAGGAAAAAGGAAATTGATCAATGCAGAGTATGGATGAGAAGGATCAATTTTCCTATTAGAAGCTTTGATGATTTGATGAAGTCTTGAAAGATGTTCACATTACAAAATCTTGACCCAGGCACAAAGGATAAGCCTGAAGAAATATGGTCATATAACAACTTAGAGGGAAAAGAAAAAGAACCATATGATCATCTGTTAAAGACATCAGAACTGCTTAGCATGGTCATATCCAAAATGGTAGGAATTTGAAACATTTCCTTGATTGATTCCCTAGAATCAAGGTGAGATTCATTTATCCAAGTTTTCACCCATTAAGTTGTGTTAAGAATGATATTATATGTTTTCAAGACGTGGAGGGACCACGCATGTATAGGGACCAACCCCTGTGTTTTATTTTTGAAGAAGCACCAGGAGGACACTTGGAGGCTTCCGCTCACTTTGCTTTTTTACACCGAGAATTTTCAAAAGGCCGGAAGGGACCATCAAATATTCTTATCTTTTGGGGGGAAAATTGAGTGAATGAAATGTATAAATGCAATGAGAATACTCTTGCAAATGGTCGGGAGTTCATTTTAACGAGAAAATTTGGAGAAAAGCTCATCCTCTGAGAAAAAATTCTGAGAATCTAGGTTAATTTCCTTTGTGTTAGATTTTCATTCATGTTGAGTTGGTTACAAGTGTATAGCCGTCAACAAGCTCTAAGCTTGTTTAAATAACTCTCCCATGCTAATAAATCTGATAAATTTTAAGTTAATTTGTGTTAAATCTCTAGCCAATTTTGTGTTTATTCCACTTTCAAAATTTCTACGAGTATTTTTTCTTGTCCCTATTGCATTCTTGTATCAAAATCTCTTTGAATCACACAAATATCAATCCTTGTGATATTTTAGTGGCATCTGCAATTTCATTTTTCAGAAGAGTTGTCATCTGGGAATGAACTAAATGATTTAAAATCACTTTTTTTCATCTGTTGACAGAGATTGTTTGTAAGCCTCTGGGTGTACCTCAGGCATGACTGATATTAGATTTTGATGTTTTATTGGGTCTTCTAACTTGAGCCTTCGTGCTAGAATCTCAAATATTGTGTGAAAAAGTGCATGTCTGGGCCTCCATTGATGCACACCTTCTAGTTGAAGGAATGTTTTAACTATTTTGAAGCTTTCTGTTATTGAGTTCTCCATTTGTTGTGAAGTTTCCCAGGGATCCGGCAAAGTCCAATTTATCTCATTGATCTGCCACCAAAAATTATTCAAATAACCAATTCTACGTTGAACTAACCTTGTTGTGCTCTGTATATCCACAAAAGAACAAAATCCATTTGCTAAAGTGTGTAAAACAGATCAGGATTCCAAATGTCTTTAGTAACCTTAGCCTTGTGTTGAAAATATCTCTATAATATGGAAGTGACAACTTGTGAGATTCAAATTTGGTGTGTTGATCATATTTTACCCAAGGTCTTCTCTATAAAATTTGTGCAAAAGAAAGGTACCTGCATCTCCTTCAATAACAAAGGTCACAAAATAGGTTCTCGTACCTTGGTTGAAAGGCACACCCTAAAATAGTTAGGATAAGATCAAATCCTTTTAAGGTGCTATGCATCTCTCCACAAACCCGAGTAACAAAGGGTTAGTTAGATTTCATCCTCGGCTACAAAACGATACACATTTATAATTTGTCTCCCTCTAAGATCCTTGTCAAATATGTGTCATTTCTCGGCTTGAAAAGGAAAACGAATTTAGATACCAACAGAGTCTTGTTATTGTAAAGTCTTTATGTTTTGTAAAAAAATTGCATAGTCAATGTGATAAATTTTCAAGTCTAAAATATTTTGTTGTCATTATCAAAGTAAAAGAGTAATTATGATAAACTGAAGTCAAGTCAAGAGTCAAAAATTGTAAAAATAAAAAAAATTGCCTCACTGATGCATTTTCGGTGTTACCCGACGTCCGAAAATTAATTTTTTTCACATTGCAGGAGGAAAGAATCAAATAAGCTCAATGTGGAAACAAATGTGATTTATGTTCATATTTTGTTGAGTTAGCAACACATATATTGGAGGACAGAGGCATTGGAGGTTGGAGGTTAATCAACGACCTCTCGTCAGTCATCAATGACGGGGCTGCACTTCTAGTATGATGATATTTGTTTCAGTTGTGTTGTGAGGATTTCTATTTTTCAGTGTGGCATGAAAAATAATAATAGATGATGTAAATTCTTGTCCACTTGTGAGTATTCTTCATGCAACCCCTTTTGTAGAAACATTGTAGAGTATTGATCAAAATGTATTGTAGAAATCATGATGTGAAGGCTATTAGTAAACCAAGAAAACCAATTATGTAAGGTTTTTGGTGAACCTGTAAAACCAATTGTGATAGGTTATTGGTACACCTATAAAACTAATTTGGTAAGGTTGTTGGTAGAAACTAGAGAAAACCATCAGTGGAGGAAGAGATGTGCATGGCACATGTGCGAGTTTTGTGAAAGCCAGATGTTGTACAGTTAAGGAGTTGGTCATGAGCACATAGAGGTGGCATGCTACAATCAAAGAATGAGATATGTTTTACCATGTAAACACAAAGGGGGGAATGTTAGGAAAATAGTGTTTCATGGTTTACTGTAAAATTACTGTGAGGTAATTATGCCAGTAATTAGTATTTTACTCTATAAGTTTACCATGTGGTTATGCAGTTATCATTTGGTTAGTTTTATATATTACAAATATAGTTTGTAATATATTATTTTGTACTATGGGTCTAACACCCACTTGATTCTAGGAGAGAATCGTGGGTTGTTGAATTTGTATATATAGGCTTGTCATTCCTATATATTTGGATGTGTAGCCAAATATAGTCAAGTATTTTATGTGAAGTTTACTGTGTGATTCTTGTGTAAAAATGATCCAAATTTTAGAGTCTTGTGTTTGTGACCCACTTTTCATGGTCTGCATTGTCTTCTTGCATGTTTGCTTACATCCTAGCTTACACATGTTCTGCTTAGATTAGAATTCAATCTCTATACATAATATTATAGGTTTCCATAAACTGAAAAAGGTCTCCCAGCCACTTATTGTTGAATTTGCCTTGGTTTATTAATGTCAAAGGATATCCCCTTCCCCTGGCAGGTCTTACAGTTTCAGATGGCCCGAAGCTCACTCTAGAATGTTGGCCTCGTACTCCTGGAGCTAACGAAGTATAAATGCGCCCCAAAGAGTTGAGCATCATTTGGCAGTGATTTATCATTAGGGGCTCGCAATACATTTGAGTCTAGAGATCTATAGTATAGTTTGCTCCATATAATACAGGATATACAGATGGTCTGAAGGCTCACCTAGAATGTTACTTGTTTAGAGTTAGGAGTATAAATAGCAATCCAAGCTTAGAGTGCTATTGAAGCTCACTCGGAACATTGTGTTTTGTTTAGAGTTCCATGGTAACCAAGGTCTAGAGCTAGTTATATTAATGTTGACTCTTGTCACAAAGGATCTTTGCATTAGTATTTGAGAGTCCCCTATTTTCAGTGGGTATTTGATTCACAACTATGGCTAACTCTACCCTATTTTGACGACCCTCCTTATTTTGGTATTTAACTTATAGGATTACTATATGCAGTTGATGTAAAAGAATATTATATAGGTCAGGAGAGATGGTATAAAAGAAGTTATAGGATTACACCAAATGAAGATGTGTGCTCCCTGGGGAGTAATAGTGAATTACTTTGAAATGAGATCGCCCAAGAGAGCGAGCTTCGACATAATCTACAAGATCCTTTCTACACTCTTTCCTCATCACGGTCTCAAGTGCACATGTTCCTAAGTATGGAGTCACATTTTTAGCATTTACTGAAGACATATTCAAGACATATTTTCTGATACATAGACAGAGTGTATTTGAATACTGTGATCAGCTTCTCTTTTGCAAGTCAAATGTGAATAGGAAGCAAGTGGAACATGTGTGTGGATCAACACTGTACAACAAATATCATTACAATCTTAAAGTAGAGTCTAGACAGGTGAAAAGAAGAAAAAATTCGGATTATTCAAAGACCTATTTTTGTAAACTTTTTCATCTTTAGTCTCCACACTACATCTCAATGATCACTCCCACCTGTATTTGGGGATTGACACGCTTTCTACAGTGAATCTACATGGATGCTCAGGAACACATCTAGCTATAGTTTAGTGCTTGGAATTGGGGATTGGTATCTCACCAACATGAAGTGGGGGCTCATGAATGTGGACGCAGTTGGTGCACACACTTTGGGTAATTATCTAGTCTAGATCACATGCTACTATTCATGTGGTTCCTAAGTAAGAAAAGTTATAATTAACCAATGTTTTTAGCCATCTTTCTTAATGTTTTGTCTCCCTACTTTCCCTATCTTTCACCTTTATTGGATAGTGTATGTTTTGACACTTTGGTTTTTCTCCTGTTGTCCTAGATGTCAGAGTGGAAGCTAGCATCAGGTGTTCTCATCCCCTTTGAGTGCCCCAGTCCTCTTTGTATTTTATTCACACTTTTTGGGTCCTTTCTAGTTGTTTGATCATTTTATCTTTTTAGCAGTTAGACTTTTGGGGTTAATTACAAAATTTAAGTGAGGGAATCATATAAATATGGAAAGCTTGGTGTGATCATAATAAGGGACCAAGGGTACTAAGCATGTAGCTTATCACCACCTAAGTGTACATATCATCAAGGCATCTAAGAGCTCCATTTACATCCATCTAGCTCCATCACAAGGGAAACTAGGGTTGGTTTTCTGCATCACACTTCATAGTGTAGGGGAGTTCTATTCTATTCAATGCACACATTTAGTTAGCATTCTAAGATCTAGCTACTTTTCGCTACTCCATGTGTGACATGTGCAGGGTAAGAGTAACCTAGGGAGGCAAGATTCGCACACACATACACACAAAACTACATTGGGTCTAAGTTGTAGTGCTAACGCTCAGTTGTAAGTCCACCATTGTGGCAACTAAGGACAGTCTAGACCCCTCATTTTGCATTTTCATTTTTTATGGAGCATTGATGATTTATTTGAGGTTCTTTGTGGTTTATTTCATTCTAAATTTAGTGACATTGGAAATTTCATTGCGACAGTCAGTACAATTATTACTAAAAGTGATGGTTCTTAAGCGACCAAAGGCTGAGCACCCTATGAAATTAGCTTGCGAACCTTTTAAGTCATCCTTAGGGCAATCTAGGAATTTTTCCACAGAGCACCCAAGAATGCCACCATCCCTTTCAAGACACCCTTCTCCATTGGACCAAATCACCCAGAATTTGCCATTCTTTTGAACTCCAGTGCAATGGGTCAATCTTCCATCTCTCTGTCTTAACGATAGGCTTCACTGTGACATAGTCTTTCCAGACTCAATCGAATCAGCTAAGGCATCTTCATAAAAAACTTCTTTGTACATTAGGTATTTCATCAAATTTATTGCTTAGTTTCTTGGTTAATTTCTGTATTGCATTATTGCATTATTTACTACTTGTTATAGCATGTGGGACCTTGGCTCCTTGGGAATGAAACTCTAGAGAAGGTTAACTTCCTTCTAAACTAAGTTCATCTAATATAAGATTAGACTGTGAAATCTACAGTGCTATAAAAAAACTATATTATCCAATTCTTAGGAGAAAAGGGAGAGGAATAACTGAAAATACATGAAAAAGGTGATGCACCAATAGTTTGATGAACATGTAGATTAACTTTGCAAGCAAGAATATATTTTATAATAATAATATATGACATGCACAAATTCTTATTCTTTTCTTTAGCAAGAAGCTTTATGAATATAAAACTTAGAAATAACAGAAGGGATTTTATTTATTCCACAACTGAGACAAGTAAGTTTCACCAATCACAACTTGCAATTAAACTAAAGAAATATAATTAGTGTGAAGGAAAGATAGATCATCACATACAAGGAAATAAGAACATTCACAAGTATTGAATGAGCTACTGAAATACACAACACATTAAATAGATGAAGGAAAAATATTGTTTCTGTATATAGTACTGAGGCTAAAGCATGTATGTGAGAACTCAAAAATGGAAGATCCTCCTTACACAATGATCCAAAAGTCATGTATTACATAATGCATTCCTCTATTTATAGATTAAGGAGGTTGAGAAATTATAGCTACTCCCTTAATCATTACATGCTAAAAATAGAATGCATTTACACTTGAGAAATAATCTCCCACAAAAATAGCCAAGTGGTTGTGTAGGTTTGACTGAGTCAAACATGTAACTCAAATGGTGTTGTGTCTTGGAGACTATGTGAAAATGGATGCCAATTTTAGCTAGGGCTGACACCACCCTTTTCCTAATTTGTATCAACTTATGTTCCTTCTTCTCCATCTAATTTGTGCATGTAATTAAGAAATTGTTTGATAATTTCTTGGACATCTTTATCATCAGGTCCACACGCATAGCGGTTTAGGACCTCGATAGATTTAGTTTTTCTAATTATTTTTTAGGTAACTTCTTGGTCCGACTTATGAATTTCTTGAGCTAGCTCAATAAATTCTGGTATAACACCATCTTATGAATGGAGTTGAGACCAAAATACCTTGTTGCCTCGATATATTCATTAACTAGGATTTTGA
Source organism: Taxus chinensis (assembly GCA_019776745.2). NCBI lineage: Eukaryota > Viridiplantae > Streptophyta > Pinopsida > Cupressales > Taxaceae > Taxus > Taxus chinensis. Next base: position 128,387,613 of record CM034157.1, on the reverse strand, counting down.
ATTGGGAAATAATTTTGTTGGAAGTGCATCAATATTTTCATCAAGGAACCTATAGTGGATGATGTCAAACTCATTTGTGATGTCATTGAGGCCATTAACTACCTCGATTATTTTCTCATTCAACTTAGACATAGCTTCCTACAACATTCAGACATAGAACTCAATGGCTTCATTATATTCAAACAATTTTGAGGAATCATCAATGATCCCTTCTCCCAAAAGTAGATCAGACTCAATGCTCTGAACCTCCTTCCAAGCTTCAAGTGTGAGCTCCAAATTGTCACATTCTTCCATGAGAATACCATCCATTTTGGTGACAGTGTCCTTTTCATATTCAAGCTCATTATACAATTCAACAATATCCTTTATTACTTGTTCTCCTTCCTAAATTTGGCTTTCATCCAAGCCCAACTTCCCACCTTGTTGTCTAATTTTCTCAACCATGGAGAAATAAGTGTCATCAAAACTTGTAGGCACAACAAGAGTAGTTGTATGAACAAGTTGTGTGATCTTATGTAGGATGGCAGTCAACTGTTCTACCTTTCCTTTGAGCTCATCCTTTGTGACCTTGTCCTTGTCAAATTTGTCTAGAAGGTTTCCAAGAGAAACCTGCACATCATGTTTCACACCTTCATGTGTGGCCTTACCAAGGGAAAACTTTGAAATTTGATAGTCCATTGCAGTTATGTTTTCTTTTGATTTTTCAATAGCTGGAGTTTTTATTTCAACGAATTGTTCTCCCGTTTGATTGATCGAAAGGTGAGAGATAACCCTTGGCCTTTTTTCTTGTCATTGGGGAGTTGGATCTAAGATGTTGAGATCAATGACATCTCCAATGGGAACTTTCTTCTTTTTCTTAGGATTTTTTCTATTCAACCATGCAAGAGTGGAAGAAGAAGACATTTTCTCAGCAGATGACATGGGTATTATCATCGCAGTAGTAAACTGAATGAATGATATAAGGGCACTTGTTTGTAGTAACCATGGATGGAAATGAAGAGGTGACAAGTGGGGATGGAGTGGAAAGGATATTCATGGGGTTTAATGAAATGGGAAGAATGATAGGAGGAGAAGTGGGGACAAGTTTATTGAGGAAGGGGAGTTCCTAAAGGGGAACTCGGAGCCAAAACATCCCCAAATGAGAGAGAGGGAAGAGAAGAAAAGACCTGGACCATGGTAGGGGATGAGGTGATGGGAGTGGGAGAAATGGGAGGAGAAGAAATGGAAGATATGAACAATGGGAGAGTGAGAGGTGGAGGATGGAGGATTTGAAAATGGAGAGGAAGGGAGAGGTGGTGAAGAAGGTGATTTCAACACTTGAGTTGTATGGGTTGGTGAAGCACTAATATCAATAATTTCCATAGAAGAAACCTTGGGAGGGTCAACTTCTGTTGAGGGAACCTTGGAGGAATAACCTGAACCTCTACAGATAATGGTGATCTTGCGAGGCTTTGGAGTAGGTTTGGAAGTGGACCCTTTCCTTTTGAAGGAGTGGGGTGGCCCACTGGTGGTTGTACCTGTACTATCACAACATGGAGCTTCTTTGATGCTTTTGGTATAATTCCCAACGATATCAGCCATTGGTGGGTCTGATTAATAATTTGGGTTGCGCATTATTTTGAGTTGATGCACTCCTCGAGCAACCAATGATCCATGGAAATGGTTGATCCTTCACATTATTTTGATCATAAATGGGGTCCAAAACCTATCCATCATCTTGAAGGCCCTCAGGAACATTTGTAATTTCATACTTGACCACTTCTTGGAGAGTTAACCTTTCAAATTCCCTTTCCCATACCATGGCTTCATCTCTGCAATTAAACCAGATATCCTCCAATTGTGGTACGTGAATACCAGTTCGGCCCATGTCCACCAAGCTTTCCCCAATAATCAAAACTAGACACTTGGGTGATAGGTTATCAAAGGCATTTTTTACATTTCTCCCTCAACATTATTTGCTTTATATGTGGATGCATAAGTATACCTTCCCAAAACTAAGGGGAACTGAACTCCTGTCTTATGCATGTCATGTTGGATTTTGTGAAAATGTAACAGTTGTCAAACTAATTCCATCAATACCCATTTGTCTGTGGGACACCTTGGTAACTTATAAGGAGTGCCTGAGAATCCTGCCACCCTGAGATATGTGGATGTTGGATATTGTAAGTAAATTCCTCACCACACTAACAACTTGTCAAGAACTATCTTAAATCCTTCGGTTGCAGAGTTATTTTTCAAATAAATATAGGATAGTAATGAAGAAAACATCACTAACTCTTCTAAAATGATTTTCCCCTTCCTTCATTATGAGGTGAGGATAAAATTCATAAATTTGTGATGAATTCCTTGATCCTACAGGTGACAAACCTAGATAGTTCCTCATCCCCATGGCCACATACACAAGATAGGAAGTCATGAAGAAATTTTCTAAAGTTAGAACATCCGACAGTTGAATATGGATGGCATTCATGATATGCTCTACCCATCAAATAAGGCCAAACATTATTTCAGATAGTGGCAATATATAAATACATCCACTCTTAGAAAACTTTAGAAGATGGGAGTCCCGTAACTCTTCTTAGTAATGTGATGATTTCATTTACCTCTTGAATGAAGTCAGAGCGTGGGATGGTCTTTGGGACTCTAGCTGTTGAAGGCCTAGATTTCATTAGGTAGCTCTTGTTAAGGACTCTAGTACAAGTTTTTAGATTTTTTTCCCAATGCATAAGAGCGGACTATGAAGAAATTGAGGCATATTCTTCAACATCAGGAAGCTTCAACAAATCCTCAAAATAATCAATGTCTAATTTGATCATGATTGTCCCATCATCATCTCTAACCATTCAGGAGTTCTTATCATACTATGTGGAAGCTGTAAGCACAAACTCTAGACATTTCATTGATGGTGGAAAAGCAACAGCTAAAGCAAGCCCACTATCAAAGATACCCTTCATCCAGGCATTTTTTGATGGAGCTCTAACTCTATCTCAAAATTTTGGCAGATCAATGTGTCCAAGGTTAGTATCTTTGATATTATCGACATCTGATGTGATACTAGAAGGGGGAGCTTTCCCTTGGAAACTACATTTCATTTTATCCTTTCCCTTAGATGATGATCTAGACATTTTCCACTGAAATAATCCTTAAGAAACCTTTCTAAAAATGAGAGCGGAAGTTTATCCCTGCAATCCCTGCACTTCTAACATGCACTTTCACTTATCAACCTCTGAATTCCGACGGTGGAAGTTGGAGCCTGTTTTGCATTATTGGAGGTTTGAACTTGATTGATCTGTGGTGGGATTGGAGACCTTTTTATTTTGCAGCTCGAAACCTCTAAAACAGTCTTTCCAAGGATGACTTTCCCTTTGATTCTCAATAAAATGATATTTTGAATCCTAAGCTTCAAAAACAAAACAAAAAATAGTGAAGGCAGAAGAGACATTGAAAATTTAAGTCCACAACACAAGGATGAAACCCAAAAAATTGACACAAAAAGGAAAATGTGAAGGGCACCCATAATGCTAGATAGAAGAAGGACAAGAAAACCCATGAAATGAATCCTAAAAACCTTGCAAAAAGATTAAAATGCAAAAACTTACCTAAATAATAAGTGGGTTGAGGAAAAAATGTGAAAATTACCCAAAATCCACACAAGGCATACGGTCAAAGGTAGGTGAGGCGTTAACAGGTCAGTGTACAAAGTGTCAGGTGAAAAAGACAAGTAAAAATTCACCCTTAAATAGAAAAGGAAAAATTAATTACCACGTAGGTGACACATGTGGGTAGGTGGCATTAAATGCGTTGACCTGGCATCAGGTTTTAGAATTTAGAAGTCATCATGCATATTGTATACAATCTATGATATAAAACAAAAACCTAAAGTAGTATTGGTCCTTTGTATTTCGGAATTGGAAAACCAACTTGTAGTTTGCATGCAAACTGTAATTTGGGTTCCGAAACCCGAAATGCACTTTAATGATAGGGGGTTGGGTTTCGAAATTCAAGTTGTAGTTTACATGCATACTATAATTTGGGTTATGAAAACCCTGAAATGGTCTAGGGGATCGGACTTCGGAACTTAACTTGCAGCTTGCATGCAAACTGCACTTCGGGTTCCAACTTCTAATTTGCATTATCTTCCTATATATTACGGGTTTCGGGTTTTGGAAATCATAAAACATTTTACATGCAAACAACAACTTGACTTCAAAAATATGAAAGCCAAAATAAACAAGAAAACTTCAATACTTAGGAAAAGTTTTCAAATAATTTCTCGAAAAAATAACAATTGGTATAAGATAAAAATTTGCAAAGAAATTTTTAAAAGCTCTCTAGAAAAGGGAACTTGGAAAGTTAACACAATTCAATGATTTTATCATTATTGCTTGGTTTAGATATGATGTTATGGATATTTTTGATATGATATTTACATCCAGATTATATTTTGAATATATTATGGATATTTGTCGTAATTTTTATACATATATTATTGATGGATGATTGTTGACATAACTAAATTGGATGGGTTAACATATAATTGATTAGATCATCTTGACATATGTAATATAATTTTATTGGTTTTTGGCATCGAGCAAGTATGATGTGTGAATCAAGTGTGCAGGATAAAGGTTTCACCACAGAAGAATGTGTGATTTAGGGATTACACCTCCAAGTTACACAATAGGCCGTTTGGCTGAATCTATTCCGCTTGTTCGTTTAGCCTTTTTTATTATTATGTTTATTAAGGATGGAAATATGGAATTCATCATCTTGGCATGTGTATTAAGTTATTTATTGGTCACTTTTGGGCTCATTGTCTCATGTTAAATTAAATTGAATTGTCTATCCTTAATTGCTTGTTAAGTCACTTGTTATGAGTAAATTATTTCAAACTTGTTTGAGAAGGTGTAATTTGGTTTATCCTTTATTAAGTGGGTTTTGGGCCACCTAATCATGGACTAGGTGGGCTCATTACCCCTTCTTAAAGAGCCATTTTTCCCATATCTCAAATTTGGGAAAAAAGTATAAATTTTGGGGTGTGTTTGGAAAGTTAGGAGACACTTTTGCCTTAGAATGAGCCCCATATATTATAACTATGGGTAGGGAGATCTTCCCAAGGCTCAATAAAAATTTCCTTCCTTTTTGACCCCTCTCTTGTCCCCATCCTTGGGTGATGCTTGGGATTTGGGGATGCATGATTGTGTTAATTTTTGTTCTTTGAAAATTATGTTTCATTTATTATCCTTTTCTTATTCTTGAAAGGGAATTTTGGGTGACTTGGAATTGGTAGGGATGAGTGACACATATCACCATCCCATTGGTTTGATGTTTTAGAGACCTTTATCTTATTTAAACCTCCATTTTGGAGTGTGGATGGAATTCTTGGATCTTTTTTGCCTAGATATTTTGGAGCTTTTTGGAGGAGAAGAGTTGAAGTTGGAATTACAAGTTGGCATTGGATTTTCCTTCTTGTAAGGTTGGCCTCACGCCTTTAATCTTGTTATTGATTTAGAATTGAAAGTATGATTTCTATCTTGCTCATGTTTAATTTTACAAATATTATGTTGGTCTTGTTGTTTGTATATTTTTTACCTTCTAACTTTTCTCCAAACAACCCCTTTGGGGAAGAGGGAATAATCCCTCTCGCTCTTGCAAGGTGATTTTATCAAAAATAGAATTTGTGAAATCCTAACTGTTGAGTCACATGTGATAAATAAATGATAAGGCACATATTTGACATAAGCAGTAAGCTAGATAACAATGAAACCCTAGGTGAAAGAGAGGGAATAAAAGAATGAGTTGATTTTGCAATTGATCCCAGAGTATCTTGGACTTGAAGAATGATGAGAAAGAGGAGGAAACTGTCATAATTGTGCCTAATAAATTATGTAAATGTCTTATATGCCTGGAATGGGGTGCATGTATTAGGTTAGGGGTGTTTGTGTGCTAGAGACCTCTGTTGGGCACTCATGACTGTGTAAATGGTCAGAAAATTATTCTTATTGTATCACAAGATGGTCATTCACCTTCACTTTTTGTCATCTATGTGTCATTGGATGATTGTTGTATTCACCTGTAACCTCCAAAATAAATCATATCCTACAAAACCCCAAAACACATCAAATCCTAAAAAAGAAAGATGCAAATGGGGATTCAAACTGACCCCGATGGTCATCTGACAAAGTGAACTTTCGATCAAGTGTTATGCTACATCTTAGACTCCATGTAGTTCTTGTGAAGTGTGTGTGAAATCATGCCCTAGGAAGCTCTTGTGTAAGATACACTTGATAGCAAGAAAAATCTAGATGTAGCAACGTAGATAGATGTGGGGATGGAAAAATAGACTTCCCCTCCTATGTGTGTATGCAGAAAATGTAGTCCCTTGTCCTTTGAGTGAAATATAAAAGGATTCCTTGATGCTCTTGGAATACCTTTAGATGCAACCTTGGGTGGTGGTGATATATTCTTAGAGCTTGGTCCTTTATTATGGTCATATATCTTTGTATTTATGTGATTCCCTTGTTTGAATTTTGTAATTGACAACTAAAAGGCTGACTCATCAAAAAAGAAGATGCCCAAAAGAGGTGAGTAAGATACAAAGAGGTCAAGGACGCCCAGAGGGGATGAGGGCACCTCGGCATTGGCATCCTGGTTGGACGTTGGTGTGAAAATTCAATAAATATAAAGCAATGAAGATCATGTTGGGTTGTAAAGTGTGCAAGACCAAAGAGGAAACCAAAAAAATAGAAAAGAGGCTAAAGATAGATATCAATTACTAGTTTTCTCAGTTATGACTCATATGAATATTGGTATGTGATTATGACCTAGAAATGTACCCAAGTACATGATTTAGTGTCTATATTTTCCCCCAATTTATATTGTTGAGTGAATACTCGATAACAAAAAGTAGATAAGAGATGTGTACCTGATAACCATGTAGATCAATGGTGAAAGCGTGCTGAGGAGATACGAAAAAATGTGAAGTGATAAAAATGAAGCGTGGAAGCTAAGGAAGAGGAAGTGACCCTAGGGGTGAAGTGTATGTATTATGTCATGTTTGTACTTGTTTTCTTTATCTCTTGGTGTGGGGTTACTTCTTGTTGCGTATTAAGGAAAGACTTGTAAAATAAGAGTGAAGGAGTAGTCAAAGTCATATATATGTGAAAAATATGATCCAAGTATGAAAAAAAAATGTAAAAGCGTGTAAAAATAAGTAAAAGAAAAGTATGCACCTAATCCGTGACAAGTAAAAAGGATAGAAAATATCCTAAATTTTTTCTAGAAGAATGAGTTGTTTAGGCGATCTCACGCCAAGTGCAAGTTTTTTGGGTGATATCATGCTAAGAACGATTTTTTCGGACGATCTCGAGCCAAATGTGAGTTTTTTAGGTGATATCACGCTACGAAAAAAGAGTCTTGGGGAGAAAGGTCTAGTGTTAATCTCTATCCCTGACTGCTTCCCAAAAATTATACACCACTGTAGATAGTGTGATCCTGCTTTCTTTATGTTCGATCCATTTCAATCCAAGTAGAAAAAGAAGATAGAATGCATTCTGATTGCTGGAGGATTGTGCATGTGTTGTGCAAACTACTCAGTAAATTGCTGAAAACCATGTTGATATGAGAAAATGATTGTAACTTCCCTTGGTCATAGGTGCCCATGAAGAGTCATGAGCACCTAGGTGCTCATGTCTATATGTAGGCATTGGCGTATGTTCTAAATTGATCACCCAAGTTAGAATATGGGCCCTTTACGTGTTGTAATTGTGATTTGTTCTTGTATTGTGTAGGTATGTACTGAAACTTTGAGTTGTTGTATGGGGTGATTGATTCGCCCAATGTATGCCGCCCCTCGTTTGGGGTGCATGTGCGCCGCTAGGAGGATGCAACACAAAGGAGAAGACCAGATGTTGATTTGATACTGAAACCCTATAGGGGGAGGGAATGTGCATGGTAGAAACCAAGTCACATGCAAACAAAGTGGCTAGAAACATGTGTGAGTGCAATCAAGACAAAGAAGCATCTAGAAGACAATGTGTAATCTAGCAAGAAAGAAGACAAGGTAGACCGCTAAAATTATGTTTCAATCATAGGACATCGCTCACAATGTCACAAGACAATCAGGGATGAGGAAAAGAAAATCATAAATACCATGATCAAGTAAGACATAGGGTAAATCCCGCAAATAATGGCATATAAAGGCAAACAATGAAAAATAGTAACAAGCAAAGTATGAAACAACCATGGTGGAAAATATTTCTTGCAAGACAAATGTTGCACATGAAACACCCATTAGCATGTTAGAAGGATAGAAATTATATCAATGCATGTATATATCAATAGAGTAGTGTGCTAGTAATAATGGGAAGTAGTATAAATCAAAACAATAGCACATGTGATGTGTAGAAAACTAGATACCACAAGGAGCCTCAGTGGGAATGCTAAGAGGTACAGTGCCAAGAATCAATGTTATGGGTAGAGATCTATATAAATTCTACATTCACAACTAGAAAACAAGTGAACACACACGTGTATAAGATAAAGATAATGACATAATGTATCTGTTTAGCATGTGAAAAAAATTGTACATGTAAGCATAAGTAAGTAAGAATAAATGCAACCAAGTTATGCAGTACGCTATGGCTGTGAATAGAATGGAATGCAAAGTGAATGATAGGAGCAATGTGCCCTCCATAGCAGATGTGGATGATTATGAGATGAGGTTCATTTATAAAATACCCCTCGATAGTCAAGAATGAACCATAGAACAAGAGTGTGTCATCGGGAAATGGTTGATAGTGTGCGCTAGAAATATAGATCAATGAAGCATGTAGTGTAGAAGTTGAATGTGGTGAGGTTCATTTCAGATTCATACCCTCAACATTAGAGTATGAACCATGGAACTAGAGTGTGTAATAGGGTAATGTTATGCGTGAGAATGTGATACTAGAAAGATGTGTCGTGAATGCAAAGAGTGTGAAATGTGTGGTGTGTGAGGTTCATGGATGTAGTATGTCCTCAACAGTCAAGTGTGAACCTTATCATGAGAGTCCATCATAGGGTAATGACGATACAAGTTGTGTGTATCAATATGTGTATGATGCATGATGAATACTAGATGCAATACATGGAGCATAATAGTAGAAATGCGAGACACCTGATAATGCTAGAAGGGGGGAGAGTAAGTATGATGCGTGTATGATGACGAAGATATATGTGATGACACAAGAGATACCATGCCATTGTGGGAGAGCATTTTCTATTTCATGATAAGAGAGAGAGCCAACACAATGGTAGGAAAAATTAATAGTAGGACCATACCATGGTGGCGGAGTTTGAAATGTGTCATGGTCATCAAATAGCAAAACAAGCGCACGTTAGAACACTTTGAATTCGGAACTTAGTCATTTTTGTGGGTCTAGGCTATTTCTGGAGTTAGCATGTTGGGCACACAAAGACATGAAGACTTGTGGTCCATGCAATGGTATTTTGGGAACAAACATCAGATAAGCGCCATGCATAGTTTAGGCTAATAATAGGATTTCTACTCAGAGTTAACTATACGAAGACTATTGTTAGAGCACTTGCATGTTTTGCTTCCTTTTGTAAAGGCACATGGCTATTATTATCATGTGACCTATTTTAAGAAGTGCATGAGCGGTGAAGGGAAATTCCCCACCCCTATAAATATGTATTGATTTGCACGGTTAAGTAAGTGTCAATTATTGTAGAGTTATGTTGTTGGTTTTGTTGATTCGCATGCATGACTCATGAGACTCTGGAGATACCTTTATAATGTATGAAGCTTCTGTTTTACAATATTTAATACAATGGATCATATTGGCTGGATAATGGTGTTGAACATGACTGAAACTAGGTTCTTGTATGGTAAATCTTGTTATAGTCATTGTTTAGTTCATCTTATATATATTCTAAGATCTAGATCTGGTTTATGCATTGTGGACTTGTTTATTGTTGGTTATGAATCTGAATATACATATGCACTATCATGCTAACATTTTGTACAAGCAACTCTAAAGAGGGACCTGGTGCCTTTGCACACTTCGGGTGAGCACTCAGCTCAGGCTGAGTGATGTGCCAGCGCGCCTGGGTCATTTACAGTGAATTCTAGGCTGCATCATTGGTTCCATTGTCGGGACCTCTTTCTCAGTTGTTTTTCAGGATGTTGCATGATGAAGACGTACCAGTTGACCTTAGCAAGTGTTGAGGAGTGGATAGTAGATCTGGAAGAAGAATACGCTCAGAGATTCAACACTGGATCTGAGTTTGACGCACGCACGTGGGTTGAGCAGAATTTGTATGACTGCTTATATGAGAGCTTCTTTGCTATCTTTCCCATAGAACTATACGAGTGGCTGGTTGCTTATGCATCTAAAAGGAATTGGAGGTTTCACACACTTGTCTGGATGTAAGAAGAATTTCAGGCTCTCTATGATGCTGATCTAATTTGGACGCGCGTTGTGGATACTTGGTTCCGTGGTGTTCTGAATAGCTATATTTTGGAGTACTCAATTTCCACTTACTCTTGTCTGGAGGTAGCTGAGTTTCAATTTTTACGTTATCCCAGGGGATCATATCTGCATGGAATTCCACTGGCGATCAAGATCTTGATGGTAACCTTGAATTTGGAAGAGAAGTCGATGGCTAGCTAAACCCCACCACATGCGGGGGGTAGGAGCAGGTGTGGTGAAGGATGGAAGACCTAGCGGTAGAGAGGAAAAGAGAAGAAATGTGGCTTAAGTTCAATGAGGTGCATGAGAGGGATTTAGAGAAGCAGCACGAGGTTGCAGAATGGATGGCATTGTGGAGAGAGATGGCTCATGAAGGATTTGGAGCTCACACAGAGGATGTGGAGCCAGAGCATCTGGAACTCCCCCATTTGGGAAAGCATGATAGGGAACCCTCATCAGCCTCTTATGAGAGTGTGCCAATAGAGACAACATGGGCCATGGGCATGCATCTGAATCTACCTGGTGACCTAGCCCTTGTGCTTGGTTTTCCAGTTTCTAGTACAACCAGTAGTCAACAAGCTAGTTTGGGCAGTAGAGTAGCAAGAGGTAAAGTTGACTTATCAACATGTTCAGGAGTAAATCAAATAGCAAGTACATTTATGGCCAGGCAGACATCTTCCTTGTTATTTGGAGGTCTGATTAGAGGTACCTTTTCAGGCACGTCATCAGCACAGAACACAAGCATGTAAAAATTTGGACTCACATCTGGGAGTAGTGCAACTTCACAGACTGTGGGAGTTCAGTTTAGCACCACTATTGGGACACAAGGTAGTGCATCCTCTGGTTCAATTCCTATTACAGGAGGAGGATCAGGAGGCACAGGTGGCTCAGGATCTGGCAGATCTGGAGGCAGAGGTAACACAGGAGGTTCTGGATCTGGTGGGCATGGTCCTCACCAGCCCCAGAATATTTACATGGAGATGTCACTTCATCTCCCAGAGTATAGGGGAATAGAAGATGCTGTTGAGCATGTCCATATGTGTGAGATACTATGGTGTGTGAAAGGAATTACAGCTTCAGAGCGCAAGGCCAGTCAGTTTGTAACTACGTTGTAGGGACACACACACAACTGGTACAAGAAGTTTGACCCTGATCAGACTTGTGTGGATTATACGGCGTTACGAGATGCTTTCATTAAAGAATTTTATATCCCTGAGTTCGAGAAGAAAAGTATAAGTGCGCTCAAGGATATCAAGCAGGGCACTACTGAGAGTGTCTGGGAATATGATGCTCATTTCAAAACACTCTTGTCTAAACTATCTTATGATATCCATGCAAGTCAGCATGCACAATGGTTCATCAGAGGCCTGATCACACCTTTTAGGAGGGTGCTCTCACATAAGACTTATACAGACCCACACGAGGCACTTGAAGTAGCTTTGCATGCTGAGGCAGTCGGGAGCATAGACACTGGAGTGAGCCCATTCTTGGAAGCTCAGATTGCAGCAATGGAAAAATAGTTGGAGAAACTATCAGCCAATACAACACATGAGACACACACTGGAATTTGGTGCACAGATTGTGAAGTAGAGGGGCATACTAAGGATAGTTTTCCTCACAGATCAGTGCTCCTTGTTATTGGATTGTGAGATATGTCATTTAGACCATGATGTGAGCCACTGCCCATTGTTGCAACACACGATAAGGAAGAACATGTCCTGCTACTATAAGATTTTTCTGTCCACAACTCACAATACTGAAGATTGTAGGTTGATTGATCAGATCCATGATGTCATTGATATTGGTGTACGACAGACTGGAGTTGCGAATAAATCTAAGGATAAAAGTGAGCAACATGATCATGATCACACTCAAGGGTGCTATGATCATAATGAAGGGTGCTTTGAGGGAGGCCATGGTAGAGGTCAAGGATACCATGGTGGATTCAGAGGCCGAGGCCACGGTGGTGGATGAGGTGAGTTCCCTCATGGAACATGTTATACGTGTGGATCTCCTGACCATTACAGGTGTGAGTGTCCTCAGAACATTACTTGTTATTTTTGTGGAAAGAATCATCACTATGAAGAGTGACTAGAATTGTATGAAAATTTGAGCACGAAGCAAAAATAGGAGAACAAGGGTGCAAGGATGGTTAGAATACAACGCCCATGGAAAACTAATGGATGTCGAAGTTAGCACCTTATCCTGAGGTGGTACCTGTGAAGATTACTACACGCATTGAGGTTGTGTGCACCAGAGAAACATTACAACAGAAGCCTACCATTACTAAGGAGGAGGTTTTACATGCAAAATATCCAGACCCTACACATCAGAAGGAGGTTTATCAGGAAACCATGGAGGTACTCAGAAATCTGTAGGGTGAAATACAATGTTTAAAGGAACAGTCATGAAAGTTGGAACAGAAGAAGGCAGCTGAGACTTTCCAGTCAGATGTTGATGATCTGAAGGAAGTATGCAAGATGTTGCATCAGGAGAACATTATTCCATTACTAGGGAGTTGGTTAAAAGGAAACACTCCACGCGCTGGTATTGAGAATGGATGACAATATTTTGCATGCTAATCTCCCTCCTCATAGTTTGGATTATGACAAGGAGATCACTCTGAATGTTGTTGTGGATGGATGGATTTTGAGCAATATTTTGATTGACACAGACCTAGAAGTGAATGTGCTTACTTTAGATGCATGGGTTTCGATGGGTAGACCTCCATTACAACATCTTCCAATGTATTGTATATGGAAAATCAGACTAAGGCCACACCAATTGGAGTCTTGAAGGATGCATCCATTACTATACAGGGGGCCAAGTTCACTGGGGACTTTGAGGTCTTAGCACTTGCAGAAGCAGACAACTTCCCAGCTCTACTTGGGCACCCTTGGTGCTATGCAAATAATGTTGATCTATGGTTCAATAAGGGATATATCAGTTTTGAGAACAAGGAAGAATGAGTTATTATCCCTTTGACAGATGGGAAATATGCACCTTATGTTGAGCCCTTAAGTGAAGAAGATCTTAACAGAATTTATGTGCGCACCATTCGAGATCTAGAAGTACTTGAGCCATCTAAGGAAGGAATTCTCCAGTGGGATGATGCACAGTCCATCAGTGATACTACAAGTATTTCCTATGAAAATTGGGCACATGGAACTTATGAGATGGTTGGGCATGAGGTAAGAAGCACATCTGCATGTGTAAGTAGGCCGCACTGTGTTAGGTGGTTAGGCAACAACCTGTACCTTTGTACACTGGCGAAGGAAACCTTGAGGTATTCTTGTGAGCCATGGAATTACAGTGGAAGGATCAGGTGGATAGAAGGAACATGTTAGTTTATACCCTATGTGGGCTTGTAGCAACGCACTGGTGGATGGTTCATAGGGATAATCTCATAGAATGGAGAGAGGTGAGAATTTCTCTATCAGCAAGGTTTCTCAGAAGTAATGCACCTACTCAAATATGTGAATATCATGGTAATAATCATGTTCAGCACCACATTCAGCAGTGTGAGAGACTTTGGACAGAGGGGCAGGAAGCTTTACCACCTTTGTTGTGGGTGCACAAACTTTATTTCACCTTGCGAGGCTGTGTGCACACATGGTATGTTTATGCAGAGTTGAATAGAGAGACTGGAAATTGGAAAGACTTGACTACAGGTATGATCCAGACTTTTGACTACTTCTCCACTAAACCTCCAGTGAAAGAGGCATTACAGGTTATGAAGCACTTGACTATGGGAGATAGTGCAAAAGCTGAAGAACTCATTCAGGAGTTATTTGGTGAGTCAGACCTAGAAGCACATTTTGACGAAGTAGATGAGACAGATGCAGAACTGCTTGAGCGTGCTTTCCTAGAGAAGGAAAAGGAAAGATGGTCTAAATGGTGGATGGTGAAGAAGTGGAAAATTTGAACATAGATCATTTAGAGGGTACACGCGAGGTCTTAGACAGTGTAGATGAGAAGGCGCACACCTACCATGAACCTATGAAGATGAAGAAAGTGAACATTGGAATGGATGTTGAACCTAAGGAGGCCATAATTGGAGATTATTTGTCTAACTCTAAAGTGGCTAAGATAATTGAGTTGCTACGTAATTTCCAGGACTTGTTTCCTAGAGGCTACCATGAGTTGAAAGGAGTGCATGAATCTTTGGGTGAGATGAAAATTAAGTTAAAGGAAGGTGTGTGCCCAGGTTAGGAAGAGACCTTACAGGATGAACCCTAACCTGCATGTAAAAGTTAAAGAAGAAATTGACAAGATGTTGAAAATCTGGCATTATTGAGCCCCTAGAGGAATCAGAGTGGGATAGCCCTATGGTAATCATCATAAAGAAAGATGAAAGAATAAGGATTTTTGTGGACTACAGGGAGCTGCATGTTGTATGTGTGATTGATCCTTTCCCCACACCATTCACCGAGGAAATATTGGAAGGCATTGCAGGGCACAAAATTTACTCTTTTACAGATGGATTTTCTGGGTATCATCAAGTAAGAATTGCTAAAGAAGATCAAGAGAAGACAACTTTCACCACTGAATGGGGAAGTTTTGCATACATGGTGATGCCCTTTGGATTGAAGAACACACCTACAGTATTTTCGTGCATTGTTGTTCAAGCATTCCAGGATTTTATTCACAAATTCTTGCAGGTTTACTTGGATGATTGGACCATGTATGGGCTTGTCAAGGATCATTGTGACAATTTGAGGTTAATGTTTGAGAGGTGCAGATAGTTAAGCATCTCTTTAAATATCAAGAAGTGTGTATTTGCTACACCTTTTGGAACTCTGCTAGGGCATATCATCTATAAGGAGGGTTTGTTAGTAGATCCAACTAAGGTTGTAGTCATCTTAGGCTTGGAGGAGCCTACTAGTCAGAGTGAGGTGCACGGATTCTTGGGCCACACAGGGTATTACAGAAAATTTATCAAAGGATATGCTAAGATTTTTGTGCCCTTGGAGGAGTTATTAAAGGGTAAAGGCAAGTTCTATTGGGGAGAACCACAGCAGCACGCATTCAAAGCACTGAAGGAAAGGCTTACTACGACGCCTATTCTACATTTTTCCTTCATGGAATATACCTTTTCACGTACATGTGGACACCTCTGGCATGGCCATTGGTGTAGTTCTAGCTCATCCTGGAGAAGGTATTGTAGATCATCCTATTTTCTTCACTAGTAGAAAGTTGACTCCTGTAGAATAGAATTATACAACTACGGAGCGTGAGGCTTTGTCAATGATCTACGCACTGCATAAGTTCCGATAGTACTTGCTAGAAACACCTTTTGTTTTCTATACAGATCACATGGCATTGAAATACTTGGTGAACAATCCCATTTTACAGGGGCACATATGCCAATGGGTTCTATTATTCTAGGAGTTTGACTTTACAGTGGTGGTAAAGCCAAGTAAAAGCAATTCTGGTCCAGATCATTTATCAAGGATTCAATCAAGAGAGGATGCACAAAGTATTGAAGATATAATGTTGGATGCATAGTTATACAGGTTAAACCATGTGCCCTCAGAATTAGAGGATATTGTTGTCTTTTTACGCACATGTATGGCCTGAAAGGAATGAAGGCCTTGGAAAAGAAACAACTTGCAATTCACTGTCGCACCTTTCATGTTGATCAGTGGTGACTTATACAAACTAGGCTGAGATGAAGTATTGCATCGGTGTGTACTAGAGCATGAGCACAAAAATCATGGAGGAGGCTCATGGCGGTATTGCAGGTGGACACTATGCAGGTGACGCCACCGCGCATGCAAGATTCTACTAGTTGGTTTATGGTGGGAGACCTTGTACAAGGATTGTAAAGAATATTGTAAGGTGTGTGATCACTATCAACGCCTTGGAAAACTTGGGTAGAGAGATGAAATTCCTTCGAGGCCGATTACTAGTGTAGAAATTTTTGAGAAATGGGCAATTGACTTTGTGGGTCCTATTTCCCCAGTCATGCGTAGAACTGGATCATGCTACATCATCACTTGTATATATTATCTTACAAGATGGGCAGAAGTGGCACCTACAAAGGATTTGTATAGCTGGCTACAACAAAGAGTTCTTGTGGGAAAATATTCTTACCAGGTATGGATGTCCTTTAAGTTTGACAAGTGATAGAGGATTGCACTCATTTCCTTAATGAGACCATCAAGGATATTATTGGATGAATTTATGGTCGCACACCATAAGAAAACACCTATCACCCTCAAGTAAATGGGACTGCTGAGGATTTCAATAAGATATTGAGCCAGACATTTGAATGGTAATTATTATGTGAAGGAAGGATACTTGGATGATAAATTTTTGTACAGCTTTGGGCATATAGAACATCCAAAAGTATATTTGAATAAGGAAACATGCAAGTATATCAAATTGGTTCTGCCCATGGAAAATTTGACCTGGCAATGATAATGGTATGGTCACACATTGTAAGAAAAAGAAAAAACCTGTATGAGCAAAATGTGGCGAATTTGACAGTTATATTCAAAGATGAAAAAAATTTTCCCTTCGGTGTTTTTCAAGGCTAAGGAAAAATCTCAGTTCATTTTAAGACACCCCTATAAAATTGAAGGTGGAAAATACCTGGCGAATATCCCCGTAACCAGTTTCAGCGAAAGGTGAATTTGACAGTATTCAAAAACAAAATTTTCACCTGGTTTTTCAAGGCTCCATCAGTGACGTGCGACAACAGTAGTCCGTAATGACACACGTCACTGGCGCGACAATAGCTCCTGATGACGCGCGACACTGGAGTGACACCAGATCGTAATGACGCGCGTCATTTGCTCCTACTGACGCGCGTCACTTGCTACTACTGACGCGCGACAGTTGATTCTATTGACGCGCGACACTGTTTTCTATTGACGCGCGACATTGTCCTCAAAATGACGCGCGACATTGTCCTCTATTGACGCGCGACATTGTCCTCTATTGACGCGCGACATTGTCCTCTATTGACGCGCGACATTGTCCTCTATTGACGCGCGACATTGTCCTCTATTGACGCGCGACATTGTAAACAAATGACGCGCGACACTGTCTTCTAATGACGCGCGACACTGTCTTCTATTGACGCGCGACACTGCAATCAAATGACGCGCGACACTGTAAACAAATGACGCACGACATTGTAAACAAATGACGCGCGACACAGCCTTCTATTGACGCGCGACTCTGCTTCCTATTGACGCACGTCATTTGAAGCAAATGACGCACGTCAATAGGGGACAGTGACGCCCTATTTAGGTTATAAATACCCTTGTGCCGCTCATTTTCTCGTTTTCGTTTTCCCGTTCTTGAATTTTTGCAGGTCTAAATCTTTGACAAAGACGCAATTACAGCTATAATGTCGACTTCACATGCTTCCCAATTGCAAGTTCAGCAAGAAAATGAAGAGAATCCAAGTCAATCGATTTCCAAGATAACCTACAGGAATCCCTTATGCCCTCACATCCATACGGCTTTAAAGATGTCTTCAGAATATCAAGCTATAATGGAAGAGTGTGGATTTACAGGGCTCGTTAATATGCCCCATTTCGAAACAGATCCGGATATTTTGAATTACCTTCTGTCATGCTACAATTCAGAGGACGGTATATTTTATGTGACTCTGAACGATGGCCAAATGTTCCAATTCACTATTGAACCGAATGACATACATCGGTTTACGGGCCTTCCTATCAGAAATTTACCAACTGTTACAACCAAGGCAACACTCGTGGAAGAAAACAAGAAATTTCTCGAATCAACGTACGGTTTCCATGTTGATTGTAAGTATAATTCGTTTTAATTCAAATTTTTTATTCTGTTTTTTATTCTGATACAATTTGCTGTTATAAATTTATAGTAATTTTCACTGTTTCGCATTTGCAGCCCATGTCAATAAATCAAGGCGTGGTGTAGATACACAATCAATTGCACACCACTTTCTTGCTGCACTTATTGCATTTTTTCAAGCCAGAATTGTTATGCAGGGTCGCCAAACAGATATACCAAATTGGGCCATTGCATACATTTGTGCCACTATCTCAAAACAAAAATTCGATTGGTGCACATTTCTATCCAAAAAAATAAGAGCTGACATATCAAATTCAAAAATCTCAGATAAACCTTTCATTTATTCAACAAACTATCTCCTCGGCTTCTACTATGAGGCACTTTTAAATTTAAAAGCTAAAGAAATTCCTACTTGCTCTGATGAGGTTTTGAAGAAATTCTCAATTCCATTTGCAGAACAACAGGTATAAACTATTTAGTTTGTAATTGTATTACAATTTTCTTCATTACAGTGCACAGTTATTAAAACTTAAATTTTAATGTTTTGCAGAGAAGATATCTTGAAGCCATTCCCCGAAAAAAAAAGATGTCGAGAGGAAGAGGCCAACTACACGCGGAGGCTTCGGGGGACTCCCAATCTGAAATGGAAGCTCACTCCTCTCCAAACCCTCAACAGTTTGAACTCGTTAAACGCCAGAGAAGTAATACATTCTCATATATTATTTACAAATTCCAAAGTTGCAGATTTATTTTTCAATTTAAATTTTAACAAAATGAATTGACAACATTTAATATTGATGAATAGCAGGGACTATGGAACCTTCTTCCCCAACTCACTCCGTACAGTCGCATGCATTGATATCTTCTGAACAGCCACTGAGTACAACTCCTACAAGGCCACCCGTAGCACCGAAAAAAACAACCCCTCGACAACAAGGTACAACTTTTCTATAGAACGTTTAATTTCGTAGTTTTGACTTTATGAATTGTTTTAATATTTTTCATTTTTTCTTGTACTTTTCAGCACATGTCAGTCATGATCAAACCACGGCACCGACACCCACTCAACCATTAATTTTTAAAATGCCAACCAGAGGAACAGTGAAAAAGAACATTGGTAAACGCATGCCTTTTGCTCCGGCCCCTAGTGGGACACTAAACCTTGACTCCTCGTTTCGAATTCCAACTCTCTCACTTGGTGGCTTGCCCAGCGCAACGGGCATATCTGTTTTGAACAATATAAATTTAGATGAAGATTATTTGGGCATTGATAGCAATGACCCAACTGGTTTTTTCGATACCCGCGAGATGATTCAAGGCCAGCAGGTATACTTCAAATTTCAATTTTAATATGCTTTACAATTTTTAATTACATTCTGATTTAAATTTATTTATCTAAATCTTGATTTATTTTTTCAAAAACAGGATCAGCCCACCCAAAGACAGAAACAAGGAGCAGTTGATCTTGGTCATGGTGAAAGCCCCCACACTTCTCCAGCAAGATCGTCTGCATCAGATTCAGATAGTGAAGAGTTTCCACCTTTTCCTTTGGAGAACTTAATTGGTAATGATTGTCAATCCCATGTCAGTGAGTTTATTATTCCTCAAATCCAACAGCTTATAGAATGGGAGAGAAGGGCTAAAGTTCTTATCAATGAGATTATTAGTCGTTATGAAAATTATTGGCAACGGGATAGTTTATACGCTGCAGTCCAGAATCAACCTGCGAAGATGGATTCCTTACTTACCCAAGTAAGATGTGGGACTGTCACGTTTAACAACGACTATAAAGATGGCATTTTAGATAAGGCACTAAACAAATTGGAAAATATTAGTGCCGAGGCCCAGGCATATTTTAACAAATGGTCAAAGGACAAGGATTTGGTATCAATCGCAAATGCCGAAAGAGATAGAGCGGTTGTAAGTACTATTACATTCTAACAATCATTTTTGTTAATTTGAAATTTTGAATTTACATTAATATTTTGAATTGACGTTACTCTTTTTGTGCAGTTGAAATATGAAAATTTGAAGAGTCAGGCGAAGGTTTTGCAAGTTCACTTGGAAACAGCAAAGAACAGCTTATCCGCAGCAAAAAATTTGAAGCAAAATATTGTTTTGGTTAACAAACAAAACAATACACTAAAGCGGATAATTAAAGAGCATGGTCTCGACCCTGACATCTTGTTCAAAGCCAAAGCAGCTGCTGATCCAAATTTGCTGTCGCATGGAGATGCAACAAATCAAGAAGAAAGAATTATAAAAAATCTGGACAGTGCTGCAGAAGATCTTATAAGTTCAGGGGTTATTTCTGCTGTTGGGGAAAGAGGTGCAGCCAGAGTGGAAGAAGCCGTTGGGGAAGAGAGCAGAGCAGAATTTTCTAAAGAAAAAGAGGGTTTTGAAAATTAGAAACTTTTATTATTGACTAAACTTTAAATATTGAATTTGAAAACTTCAACTATTGAGTTTGTACTATGCTATTTGAATTTAATTATATGGTGATTAGATGGTGATTATCATGAATTATATGTATGTTTCTTGTTTACTTGCATTGTCATGAATAGTATGTGGACGTAGATGATGAATGATGACAATTGATAATCAATGATAGATGATGATGAAAGACGATGATCAATTTAATGTGTATAATGTAAAATTTAGTGCCTAAATATCTTGTGGGACTTTAATTATCTTGAAAATTATGTCTTTGGGAAAAAATAGCAATTAAGATTTGAAACAGATCTTTACTATTTAGGATTTCTCCTTAATAGACTTATGGTGTAGGAAAATTCTATTTTAAAGAAAAAATACAGTGCCTTCTCCAGATAAATCATAGAAGTTAAATTTGTATAGGATTCCCATCTTGAGATATTGTAAAATGTTTTGGGGAAAAGTGCAAGTTACTCTGTCAGTCAAGCTGACTCAGTAGTTGGTGATGAAAATTATAGGATTCATGATCTACAAAGTGAAAGAATTTCATCAAGGAGATTTATAATTCTCTAAAAGTGGTATAAGACCATGTCAAGGTGTTGATTCATCAATGTCTTGTAGTTCTAAAAGGTTATTAAGAGGACCTGTTTTATAAGAAATTTTTCACATCTTTGAGATTCAAGGTCTGTCAAGACCCAAATGTCATGATATGTCATTATGTGGTCTTCATGGTGCTGAGACAAGAATGTATTGTTACAAGAAGATTATTGTGTAAAGAGGTTATACTTCTGATTCATGCTTTTGAGTATCTCAAATGTTTAAAGTTGAGAAATGATATTGATCATAGATTTCTGCAAGTAAGGAAGAGTATAACACATTGTTTCTATATGTCATATGTGGTCTATCATGGTGTTGAGATGTATTGCTACTACAAGAAGATGTATTGTGTAAATTTCTTCTTTGCTGTAAAAAATGATATCTAAAATGTTATAAAGTGAGAAATATATTGAAGTTACCTTGTCATAAGATTTTGCATTAAGGAAGAGTATAACACATTTTTCTTAAAGGATTCTTAGAGGTCAATGCATTTGACATGGCTCAATGAATGCTTGATTCAAATGCTATCTATCTGCATACAAGGTTATTGCATAAAGTTTGTGAGTTAATATGTGAAAGATGACAATGTTAAGGTAATTGGAAACAGTTCTTCAGTGAAGATTCATGGTGTATGGTTTATCTTGTTTGTATTTGTTTGATGATGAGTGCAGTGAAAAGTTTAAACAAAAAAAAGATCTGGAAAACTGATGGAACCAAGAAGGGGAAATTAATTGATGTTCCCAAACTTGATGCAATTAATGAGGGAAGAATTCTGATCAATGTATTTAATGAACGGATATGACTAAAGATATGGTGATGAAATGATATTGAATTTGGTAGTGATGACATGTTTCGACATCACTTTCCATTTAATTTTTTGTGATTTTATATTTTATCCTATCAGGTGGCAGGAATATCTATTTTTTGGGAAGCTACCACTCACCATTTAGTAAATAGTCCTTGGACTACAGTATTTTAAAAATAAATTAATATAATTCTAAGAAATCAAGAAAGAATCATCACTGGTAAGAAATTAAACATCAATTGAAATATGCTAGGGTTTATTACCTCTTGCGTATTAGATTACTGTGAAATCATCAAGGGTAACGTGCTAGATCTTTGTTTCACATGACATTGTAGATGGAGGGGTGAGTTGCTTGACATTGTCAGTCCTGAGAAGTGCCAGCAACAACTTTAAATATATAGACCAACAATATCTTTAAATAAATGTAAATATAAAGAATTAGACTTGTAACGTCTTTAATGATAACAAGAGCTGAAAAAATGTAAGGTAACAAACAATAAGATTATGTTGAAGAAGATACCTATTTAAAATTGAAATCATCACCGGTAATGTGCTAGATCTTTGTCTTAAAAAATTCAACACAAAAAATTGATTAGTAGATAGATGGGTGAGTTGCCTGACATTGTCAGTCCCGAGAAGTAACAGCTTCCTCGGACGGATGTCAACCCACGTTTTCAAAAAATAAAAATTTTGTATTTAACTAAATGTAAATACATACACCTGTAACATCTTTAATTATAACCAGAGCTGAAAAAATGAATAGTAACAAACAATAAGATTAAGGGGAAAAAGATACCTGCTTAAAGTTGAAATCATCACTGCCACTGGTAATGAGATAGATCTTTGTTTTAAAAAAATCCAACACGAGAAATGGATTAGTAGATAGATGGGTGAATTGCCTGACATTTTTAGTATATAAAACATAAAAGATAGATAAAGAAGATACCTACTTAAAGTTGAAACAATCCATTATCAATAGCTTCATCAAAGTCGATGTTGTCTTCTGTAGAATGTGACGAAGAGCCAATTACACTCTCAAGGTTGGGAATATTTGTACTTGTAGCTGTATTATTTACACCTCTTTTTTCGCAAAGGGAATTCCAGTGAGCAATTGCTCTGTCAAAAAATGAATAGTAACAAACAATAAGATTAAGGGGAAAAAGATACCTGCTTAAAGTTGAAATCATCACTGCCACTGGTAATGAGCTAGATCTGTGTTTTAAAAAAATCCAACACGAGAAATGGATTAGTAGATAGATGGGTGAATTGCCTGACATTTTTAGTATATAGACCTGTAACATCTTTAATGATAAAGATAAAAGATAGATAAAGAAGATACCTACTTAAAGTTGAAACAATCCATTATCAATAGCTTCATCAAAGTCGATGTTGTCTTCTGTAGAATGTGACGAAGAGCCAATTACACTCTCAAGGTTGGGAATATTTGTACTTGTAGCTGTATTATTTACACCTCTTCTTTCGCAAAGGGAATTCCAGTGCGCAATTGCTCTGTCAAACGGAAAGGTTTCGAGGGAGTATCGTGAAACGTAACACCTCATGCAACTTTCCAGATTTTTATCCAACCTGTTTCTCAGTTTTGATTTTATAAATGACAATGCACTGAAAACTCTTTCATCCTCCACAGACCCCAAAATCATTGTCTGGCATAACTCATATAGTCTGAAATACTCACTGATATCTTCTTGTAAGATAGAACTTTGATAGATTCCTCGCCACAGCCTTGTAATAGCACCACTTTCAGAAGGTTGATCTAAATTCTTATATTGGTTCCTCATTGTTGTTGCAAAATTGGTTGACTGAAACTTTAATAAATCGGCATTCAGTATACCTTTGATTTCCGTACCCTTGAGCTCTGACGTCTTTGTAAATTGTTCCATTATTGTACCCATTGATTTATGGAAATGCTTACTGACAAAGTCTGCACGGCCACCTTCTGTATTCCAAAAATTCGGATTCATCACACCCATGGCTTCCAGAATTTTATCTTTACAGAAACGTTCCCTAATTTCTGATGACAAGGTTTCTGAAATTTTTTTAAGCTTTATTCTTGTTTCAACTATCACAGACTCAAACAAATTACGTGTCACAGGAACATCTTCTCGTTCCGATCCTGTAATATCTTGACGTCTTTGCAAAATGTGCATTGGTATTTCCCTCCCATTAACAGAGATGCATAGGTGATCGTGGATATTAAATCTCAAAAAGGTGTTAGGATTTTTAAGATCTAATAAATCTCTCCAATTTTCAAAAACAGGTGCATCAAAACTATCCTGGGAACAGTACAATATATCAAGACTTTGACATACCATTTTCCTCATCCGTATAAAATCCACAATATAGATCAATCTGCCCTGTGCATGCTTCATCAGTGTATTGATCTCCTTTAACATTGGAAGAATACCAACCAATGTAAGCAAAGTCTCCAAATCAGTTAAGCGGAACAACAGGTCCCTTGCCCTATCAACTTCATGACGGTATTTGTGCATGAAACCAACCAATGAAGGATACTCCTCACGAACTCTGCATGCTGGTTCATACAAAGAGATCCATCTAGTCTCCACATCCTTCAGAAGTTTTTTGCCGTCTGTAATTCCAATTGCAAATTTTTGGAACTCGAGAAAACGCTTTGGGCTGCTTGACATATAGGCATGAAGTTCTCTTATGAGGTCTTCTAATTTAGCAACATTTTCGTGGTTGCTTACCATTTTATACGCTAAATTCATTCTGTGAGCCATACAGTGAATTGGTAGCATATATGGGGCCACTGTTGTTTGTAATCTAACACACAGCCCTGTTCGGTGACCCTGCATGACAGATGCACCATCTGCTCCAACGCATACCAACTTCGTAGCAATTTCATAATCAGTCATACCAGCAACATCTTTCAAATGAGAAACAACTATTTTATATAGGTTTTCAGCATTGCAGTTTTCAACCATTTTCATAACACCCAACAGATGAGGAGTCCTTATATGATTTTCTAAAGTATATATGTGGATACATACCCATGCGGTGTTGTCGACTGCTGTCACTTCATCAATTGAAAGAGAGATAAAGTTTGCTTTTTTTACATTCTCTTTCAAATCTTCCTTCTCTATCATCGAGAGGCATTTTGCCATTTCCCATCCACTACTCTCAGACCAATGAGACTGAGGTACATTCAGCATTCCGTTAAATTGATACAAAACTTTGAAATCAAGGAAATCTGACATCGCCCTTCCTTTTTTAAGTATTTGAAAAAGAGTAGAGAATTGTATGAATTTTGCATGTAGATTTGTTTCTTTCATCTTACCAATATGCGATGTGATTGTTCCTCCCTTTTCCAACAGATGTCTGTGTTTTTTCTGCTCTGCCTCATATTCCGCTGCGTATCTGACATGCATGCACTCCTTTTCAGTTTTCCACCTATGTGTTTTGATTTTCTGGCCATCCGCCCCTGTTACAGTTAAATATTGTTTTCCACAATGTTTTTCTATTGTGTCCAGCTTCAGTTGCATTTTTTGTTGCTTTCCCAATTTCCACGTACATATTGTACATGTACATTCACATGGGATTTCTTCAGAATTAGATGATTGTACAGGTTCAATAAATGGAAATTTAGCTGCCCAATCAAACTTGTATGTCCTGCCAATGGTCCACATATTCTTGTTCGTTTTCAATGCTTTACTTTTTTGAGTAGAATTTTGAGCAATATCGCAATCACCTGGTTTCCTCTTTCTTGGACCAGAGTTTGATATTGATTTCTGTCTTCCATTTTGCTGAGTGTTTGTATCTGTGATATCTAGCTGCACTTCTGGTTGCACCCCAACAGGAACAATATCTTCAAGATCTGGCATATTATCGTAGGTTTCATTTGTTTGACTGTGATACTGTGCAGAATGCATGTCCACCTCAATAATACCTTCCACACAGTCAGTATTCTGATTCTTTTTGGTGGCATCTATATGATTGGTATTTACATTATCTGTATCCGCAGAGTTTCCAAAATACTTGAAGAGTGATTTCTGAGATTTCTTACTTACTTTTAGGTTATTCGTATTCTTTGAGCTGGCACCTTCCATTATTCTGAAAAGAGTCCTGCGTCAGCAAAAGAACCAAGAAGCGACTCTGTCCAGTCTCTGAGGTCTTGTCGCGCGTGAACTGTCTGATGTCGCGCGTCAACACTGCCCAAGTCGCGCGTCAACACTTCCTCTGTCGCGCGTCAACGCTTCCTCTGTCGCGCGTCACTTCTTAGCCCAAGTCGCGCGTCAGTATACCTCTTGTCGCGCGTCAATACAGCTCTTGTCGCGCGTCAGTACAGCTCTTGTCGTGCGTCAGTACAGCTCTTGTCGCGCGTCAATATTGCCCTTGTCGCGCGTCAACACTGCATTTGTCGTGCGTCAACAATCACAGGATAACAGTAATATGAATCTCTGGTGCTCAAGGGTATGCGAGTTCAAATTTCACAGTATTGGTAATTTGGTAAGCTACTTGAGGTATACTACCCGGCGAATCACATAGGTTTTTATAGGAGATGTTTTCAAATGAAGGCGAAGCCGACCCCCCAAAAAAAATATACTTTATATTTTAGGCGAACAGGACACCGACCCACTCCGAATAATTCACCTTTTCAAATTTTCCTAAAATGAAATTTTCGCCATATTACGAATATTCGCCGCTAAAATTATCCCTGCAATCTAAAGTGTTTTAATACACAGAGGATTGCACATACCCTTAGTGTGGGGTAGTTTTCATCCAAAGTTGGGTATGCATAAGGAAATATTTGTGCAGACAGTATGGAAAGGTGCTGCTAGAAAGAAAATTTCTCCTAATGAAGACCATAGGTGAGAAAAAAATGAACACACGGTGTAACACGAGGTAAGTTACAGTCGTGGAAACTACTCAGAGGAAGGCATAGTGGTAAATTACTTTGCTGAATGGGAGCGTGTGAAAGGAGGTATGTAGCCAAGAGGTAGAAAGGCACACTAGAAGGTTATGACTGTGGCACGTAGATGTATAGTGTGGAAAAGTTGGTAAATGGTGAGTTAATGTGAGGATTGGTGGTAGGTGTAGGAGTAATAAATGCGATAAATTTTTTGAAATATATATAGGATTAATGTTCAATTTTACCTTTGTGATTATGAGTATTTGAGCGAGCTATTTGCGAACGAGCCAAGAGAGACGCATTAAAGTGTAGAGAGCTGAGAAACTATGTGAGGATAAAAAAAGTGTGCACAAAATTGGCTTGCATTCCCATTGGAGAAGGGTTTGAGTTAAGCAAAGGTGTGTGAAATGGAGAAATAAAGTGCCAGGGTTTGAGAAGAAGCTAGGGCATGAGTTTGGATCGCATAGCTTGACATAAGTAAAAAGGCACACCTTTTTCTTACTATGGCACCAAGGAGAGCACCTGGAGCATGGATAAAGGGGAAGAAGAAGGTAGAGACCAAATTTGAGATAGAGGATACCCCCGAAAGAATTTTTTTTGAGATGTAGTATCCAGAAGAAGTAATCATGGGATGGGATTGGGATTCTCATATCCACTGAAGCAAAGTGAGTGACTATAATCATCGTAACAATTGATAACAAGGAGGAGTTAGACGCGTTGTTGAACAGGAAGACCAATAAATGAATAGTTGATGATATGCATGTCTATGACGATGCTGGACAAAAGTTTCTTAAAAAAGTAAGGGCCTACCAGCTGTATGAACTCCCTTATTTTGGAAAACTTGAAAAACTCTACCAATGGCTCATGAGCAGAGTCCATGAGGACTTATTTTATTTTTTTGGGTGGCAGATGAGGATCACATTGCCCTTAATTTCTAGCCTGACAAGATTAAAGGGTACATGTACAAGAATTAGTAGTGATTTAACTGACAAGGCAACTATTTTGGCCACCAAACAAGAGTTGGGTTATTCAAAGGGTCCGTGTGGCATGGAAATATACAAATTGAAGAAGTATCGTGTTGTGCAAATGGTTGCACACTTGCTTACAAAATCAAATGATCAAAAGAGATGGTCACAAATGAACACCATGTGGCTCCACATCGCTAAGAAGATTTCACAAGGAGAGATATACACCCTGGCAGGATACATAGCTGATACAATAATTGAGGAGGCATGCAAAGGTGAGAAAATAATTTTTGACGTTATTTTATCATCTCTTGTATTTATGGAAATTATAGTGCCAGATGGGCCAAAGAATAAGATTTAGGAGTATCCTACAGAGAAGAAGTTTCTCATAGAAATTTTTGAGAAATATTTATGTGAAGGATCTATGAGTGGCCCATTCAAGAAAAGGGTAGAGATGTGGTACAATTGACTTCACGTGGCATTCAAAGAGGAATGGAGAATTCCTAAGGAGCTACCCTCAGTGGTAGGCAAGTCGGTACAGTTTGTAGTGTACCAACACTTTTGCATCACGTGCTTTGCGATGAAGGATGGGACATGGAGTCCCTGGTGCAAACTACCCTACGCCTTCACAACATGGTTCTTCCAGGCCACAGTTCACAGGTTTTCAGATATTCACCAGTTGATATACAATGTAGATAAGGTAGACTATGACTACCATACCCTGATAAATACTTACGCTTATCCAGGTAAATTTACTTACATTGAAAGGTTCATCTGAGATGATATAACCATAAGGCCAGTAATTTTGTCCATTGGCAATAGTGGGTCGCGCTAATTTACATTCAACTTAAGCCTAGGCTGGAAAATGAAAAGTATGTGGAGAATGAATTCATATTACCATGCCCGCCTAAGGGGAAGCATAAAATTGGAAATTTGGAAGCTGAGAAGCCTACCTCAACCCTAAAAGAAGAAGAGAAAGAATACCTACATGAGGACAGTGGTGGTTTAGTGCGCATGGGTTAGAGATAGCTCACAGAAAAAAGGAAAGTGAGCGTGAGGTTACTCCTCCACAGTAGCAAGAAGAGGAGGAAGTATTGGAAACAAATGCACCAAACTTGGACTTAGACCCAGTCAATGAGGAGCACCAATTCAAAAGGGTGTTCAGAAGAACTAGAACTCAGGGCACATGACCATCACAACCTTTGCAAAGGTCACCTCAGCTCTCCCCTCATAAGGAAGCACCTGAGAAGAAGAGCAGAAGGAAGCTGAAGCTCAAGGATGACGAGGAGGATGAGTCCAGGTAGAGCGCACTAGGAACCCCAGTGCAACTTAAGGATATAGAGGAGCCTCACAATGAGGATACGATGAATGATGAGGAGGGGTTAAAGGAAATAGAAGTAGAATTAGGTGAGCCATCTAGTGCGCCCCACACCGCTCAAGAAGGTGAATGAATAACTCTAGAATCTGGCGCTTGGGTTCCTAAGGGGTAGAAATTGAAGGAGGGGAAGGCGAGCGAAGAATATGTGGCTCATGATATGGGGTATGTAGAAGACCCAAGAAAAATTATATTTGCCCGATTTCAGAGCACCGTAGGGCTAAAGGACTTATATGGATGGGAGTTGATGGATCCAGAGATGGCCACTGTGTGTACTAGAAAGTAATTGTCCTGGTCCATGCAAACACATATGGACGAACCAGATTTTGATGTATGTGAGGAATCATATGTCTCACACAGAGTGAAGAAGGCACCACAAATCAGGCACATGACTTTCAAACCTCTTGTGATGTCTGATGAACAAGTGAGCAATGCCTTGGTTAAGGTATCTGTTAAGGTTGCACAGAGGAATGTGGATAAAGCGAAAACGATTAGAGCGCTATTGGAAGACAATAAGGATAAGACTACATAGATAAAGCACCTAAAAGTAGAGAAGGAATGGGAAGAAGAAAAGAATGAGGCTTTTGTTAGCATGGCTGAGGAACTTGGTGACCATATTCTTAAGGTAAGGCCTCATTTAGAATCTCAGGTTCCTCAGAAGTTTCCCTCTGTAATGCATTATTTGCACACACTGGTAAACCTAGTTTTAGATGAAGGGCCCATTCAAATGACCACACCAAAAGATCCTGTAGAAGAAGAAGCAAGAGCAAAGGCCAATATTTCCAGAAAAGTTTCAAGTTATGAGGCTTTGCTCCAAACCTTGAAAGATGAGCTGAAGAAAGTAGATCAAGCTCTGAACATGTGTGTGGCACCGGACACGATAATAAGGATCAGAACTATAGTAGAAGATAATGAAGTTCTGAAGGCAATGAAGGATGAGACACTTGGACACCTAGAAAGGTTAGCTCTGGTGAAACAAAAGCATGAGGCCCTCACAACAGCCCAAGATCCACACAAGGATCAGATCAATGAGATTGGGAAACTTATAGCGCAGAAAATGGATTTCATGGAAGGAATGGTGTCAGGTATGACCAATATTGTCCAAGTGCTACAGAATGAAAAAGAGAAGATAACTCAGGATGAATTAGATGCCATAGTGACAGACATTCCAGAGAAAATAGGGGACGCACTGAGTGACTGGAAAACATTGGAAGCCAAGCTTAAGGGTGAATATCCAGAGTTGATCCTACCTATAGAAGAGGGAACTGCAGAGTAAAAATTCATTCTTTCATTTCTTTATTCTTTGTTGTCAGAGAAATAAGAGGTAATTACCCATTTCCAAGGTGGTAATGTACTTTAGTGTGGGGTAATGTTGAGAAGATGGAATATTGCTCTAAAGTGAAGACACATAAAGGATGTGCGTGGGAGAGCAAGGCACATTTTAATGCATGGAGGAATAGCAAAACAAGCGTGCACCAGAACACTTTGAATTCAGAACTTAGCCATTTTGTGGGTCCAGGCTATTTCTGGAGTTAGTGTGCTGGGCACACAAAGACATGAAGACTTGCGGTCCATGCAATGGTATTTTGGGAACAAGCATCAACTAAGTGCCATGCATAGTTTAGGCTAATAATAGGATTTCTACTCAGAGTTAACTATAGGAAGTCTATTGTTAGAGCACTTGCATGTTTTGCATCCTTTTGTAAAGGTGCATGGCTATTATTAGCATGTGGCCTATTTTGAGATAGTGCATGGGTGGTGAAGGGAAAGTCCCCACCCCTATATATATGTATTGATTTGCATGGTTTGGTGTGTCAATTATTGTAGAGTTATGATGTTGGTTTTGTCGCGCGCATGACTCTTGGAGATACCTTTATAATGTATGAAGCTTCTATGTTTTACAATATTTAATACAATGGATCATATTGGCTGGATAATGGTGTTGAACATGACTGAAACTGGTTCTTGTATGGTAAATCTTGTTATAGTCATTGTTTAGTTCATCTTATATAAATTCTAAGATCTAGATCTAGTTTATGCATTGTGGATTGTTTACTATTGGTTATGAATCTGAATATACATATGCACTATCATGCTAACATTTTGTACAAGAAACTCTAAAGAGGGACCTGGTGCCTTTGCATGCTTCAGGTGAGCACTCAACTTAGGCTGAATGATGTGTCAACACTCCTGGGTCATTTACAGTGAATTCTAGGTTGAGAGGAGCGGGGAGTGTCAAGATTTGAGGTTCGCTGATATGAACACATGTAGAAGACATATAATGTGTTATGAGGATGTAGAAGAAGAACACTTAACATGAGTGCTTGTTTTAGAAGTATCCTTAAGATATTGGATTTCAGATTTCACCAATGATGTAATTGTGGATTCCATAAATTAAAATAAA
This sequence comes from Taxus chinensis, assembly GCA_019776745.2. Classification (NCBI taxonomy): domain Eukaryota; kingdom Viridiplantae; phylum Streptophyta; class Pinopsida; order Cupressales; family Taxaceae; genus Taxus; species Taxus chinensis. The sequence continues at coordinate 128,355,889 of CM034157.1, read as the reverse complement.
TAATGTAAAGCTTGACTTAATACATGTAAATATATTGATTAGACAACATAGAACTAATAGATTCATCAATAAATATGTCGAAGATAGCACTAAATTCGAGAAGGCGACATGTTCTCATTTAGAGGTAGATACATAGAGTATCTATGGATTTTTGGAGAGCATCTTTACAACCATGGACCGCCAATTTGAAGTAATTGATAGTAAGTGATACTTGAGGAGCCTTATCGACATATCCATGTTGAGAAGAAAACTGAGGATCCAATAGTATTCGAATGCAGATGGGTTCACAAAATGATTTTAACAAAAATAGAATTTAAGCTAAAATCCCTAATTGTAGAGTCACAATGTGATAAATAATGAATGATAACTTACTAGATATAAGAGGACATAAGCAATAAGCTACATAAATATGAAACCCTAAGTGCAAGAGAGAGAGTAGAAGACTTAGCTGATTTCATAATTGAGTCCCGAAGTATTTTGGAATGGAAACTAATGGTAAACAAGAGGAAAAAAACTGTCACAATTGTGCCTGATAAGTTCTGTAATTGCTAGATATGTCTAGAACTGGGTCACTTAGGGGCACTGTCTAGGGTGTTGGAGACCTGTTGTTGGTTTCCCATGACTTCAAAAATGGTCAGAAACTGATTCTTCTTGTGTCGCAAGATGTCACTAACCTTTTTTTTAGTTCACCTATGTGTTGCACTATTATGATCGGTAGAATTCATGCCTATAACCTGTACAAATCAAATGATATCCTACAAAAACCCCAAAACACATCAAATCCTAAAAAGAAAAAGATGCAAATGGGGAGTTGAATTGACCCTGGCAGTCACCTAACAGAGTGAACTTACAACCGAGCACTACACTACATCTCAGACTCCATGTAGTTCTTGTGAAGTGTGTGCGAAATCGTGCCCTAGAAATCTCTTGTGTAAGATGCACTTAATAACGAGCAATGACTAGATGTAGCAATGTAGATAGATTTGTATATGGAAAAATAAAATTCCCCTCCTATGCTTGTATGCATAAAATGTAGCCCCTTATCCATTGAGTGAAATCTAGATAGATGTCTTGATGCTCTTAGAATGCCTTTAGATGCAACCTTAGATGGTGATAATAGATGTTTAGAGTTTGGTCCTTTATTATGGTCACATAACTTTGTATTTATATGATTCCCTTGTTTGAATTTTGTAATTGACAACTAGAAGGCCATCCATAAGAAAATAAGATGCCCAAAAGATAAAAGAGGCGAAAAGAGAGTAAGGTAGAAATAGGTCTGGGGCACCCAGAGGGGATGAGGGTTGCGCTGGGTGCTAGGAACTGGCATCCTGACTGGGCGTTGGTGTCCAAAGTCAATAAATATAGAGAAATGAAGATCAGACTGGGATATGGGGTGTGTAAGACCAAAGTGGAAATCGGAAAAATAGAAAAGAGGCCAAAGATAGATGTCAATTACTAGTTTTATCGCTTATGAATCATATGAATAGTGGTATGTGATTAGGACCTAGAAATGTACCCAAGTGCATGATTTAGTATCTGCACAAGGCTTGATGAGCAATGATTTTTGGGATTCTTATTAAAATACCTTCATTTGGTTGAAGTTTGAGATGTATTTGCACATGGTTTGGAAACCATCTACCATCCTTGCTAAGGAAACTTCCAAGATTTGTAAAAACTAGGCAATGAGGAGGCAAGGAGAGATAAGGCATGTGGGAGGGATAAGGAGATTTTGATGGTTTTTTGGATACTTGGAAAAGTTATATATTTACTTGGATACTTGATAAATTTTGATAAACGTGACTTCCAACCCCTCTTCCCCACCTATTGAAGATTGGATATTCTGGGGCTTTAGTTGATTTTCACCCTTACTTTGATTGCTTGAGTGTTATGTTTTGGATTTTAATCCCTCATCAATCATTTTTCATCTTAGATGGATGCTTCTCCTATCTCTTATGGTATTAAAGGGAGGCTAGCATGATCTCCTTATTTGGAAGTGACATGTGATGATGTCATTTGGTTGGGTAGACAACAAAGTCATTTCTTCTTGTGATTTTAGAGGTTTGCTAATGGAGACGAAGCTTGATCCTTAGAGCTTGTTTGGAGTTTTTTTCCTTACATGGAAACTAGAATATTCATTTGAAATTTTTCCATGTTATTCCCACTTAGTGTGATGTTTATCCACTTTCATTTGAAGATGATGTAGTTTATTATTAATTTATAAGAGAAGAAAATTGTAAAGCTGTGTTGTAATGAAATGAGTTTTTTTTTAGTTTTATCCCTCTTGTAATCTTTGTGTTAGAACAAAGGAAGTTGTAAGTTAATTTATAAATATAAATATTTCTTATTATTAACATTGAAAAGTAGGAGTTGTAAAATAAAATTGTTATTATCAAACTTGAGAAATCTTGCCATATATTATTTTAAGTTGTTTTTTGAACTAAGTGAAAAAAGAAGAAATATGATTTTTTTGTTTCTTGAAATGGTTGGATTGGGAATAATTTGTGTTGCTTCATTCCAAAAGTATTATTATTATCTCCTTGAATCATGGAAAGGAATGTTTTATAGCTATATTTGATTATCATGGAAAAATATTGTCTTGTTTTGGGTCTTTCAAGTTTAAATCTCTTATTGCAGTCTTTAAAATAAAGGAGAATATAACCATATGAATCACCCTATTCATCTTTGAACTCAAATGAAAGTTGTTTAAACCAAAAGATTATTTATATCTCTTTCTTATTTTCAAATGAATATAACTAAATTCATTATGTATGCCTCCTTATCCCATTTACTTAGCTTAATAGAATAACATTTATTATAGTCTTGTTTTCATGCTAAATATCTAGCATGAAAAATTGAAATTTTTAGTCATTACAACTAAGCCCACCATTTGAAAACCTCTCGACCGGCCATTGTAAACCCTTCCTCTAGCCAACCCATCAGCTCATGCAACCCCTCTGGGTATGTTCCATCCTCACTCTAGCTAAGAGGAACATGATAACATGGTTTTAAAGTGTCTTTCATGTGCTGGGAAATTGATCTAAGTTGGTTTCATGATGATTCTAAGTCTAAATGTGGAATAGTGCTCTCTGAAGTACTAAATTGGCTATTTGTATCCATATTACAGCATATAGATATCCTTCGGAAGCTGGCAAGGAAGACTTAATCTGTTTAAAATTTGTGCAGGAGACAAATGATGTTATCTAAGGTAGTTTAGGGAATTGTTTTGGAGATAATTGATGTCTGGAACAAGTTAAACAAAACCGGATCATTTTGGGCATAGGGATGAAGGCTCTAATGGAGAAATTCAACTTGTTCAAAAGATTCTGGGAGTTCCGAGAGGATTTGGAAGCTCATAAAATACTAAATGGAAATCTCTTGGAATTATCCATATGATGGAAAACATAATTTTTTCCCTAAGTCTTAAATAGCTTTTGTGATAACTCAAGTCACTATTGTTGCTCCTTCGTGCTACAAGGTTTAATGGTGTCAAAAATAAAAGTGCAGGCTAGATAAATCTTTAAAATGGTGGTAATTAACTAAGTGGATTATTTGGATTCAAAATCATATAATATTTCACCTTTTAACTCATATTTCCACTCCTAAGGTAGAAAAGGAAAGTTGTGCGTTCTAATCTCACATTGGGATGATGATGTTAGCATCACTTAATGGTTTGAGCAAAAAATTTTTACCCTTTGTCCCCTTGATATTGTCCCTTGCAAAGGGACATGAAGGACACAAAATGCACTCCCCCTATGCATGTTATGTTTTCGTCATTTAAAACTTGTGACTTAAGCAGTTAGGTGAACACAATGTAAAAACATGCCACTTTTTCATGATGAACTCCCCCTTGGCGCATTTTTGAGGCTGCTATGTCCCCTTTGGTATTACCCCAACATGCAAAAGGGATATGGGGGACACAAAAGTGACTCCCTTAACCATTTTCAGGTTTTCATCTTAAAAACATAACTTCAAGTGTTTTAAGTGTTGCAAGGTGAACAACAAGCTTGCATCTTAAACTTGGCCCCTCCTCACGAGATGAAGACCCATGGAAAAATTTTCACCCTTTCTATCCCCTCACATTATCCCTAAGGTGAAAAGGGACATGAGGGACAAAAATGTGTCCTCCCTTCTTTCTCAGCTAGCCCCCAAATGCATGGAAAACCTCAGTTAAGCCACGTGTGCTAATTTATAGCCCCCTACATCTCACTCACATGAAGCCAAAAGATGACACTTATCCAAATATAGTGCAAATTGAACATGTATGGTCCTTCTGTGTCAGGGATTCCCTTTGTCCCCTATTTTTAGGTTGAACTCCACATCAACCCTCATTGAACCTAGTTAAGCCTTTTTGAGTCAAGATGAGTTAAGGTGTGCAAGTGAGATCAAAAGGTTGAATGTTCAAACTTAACCATTTTAATTTCAAATTATTCATTTTTCCCTCTCAAATCTCACTCCCTTGTTGTAAAAATATGGACCCTCATGGCTAAAATATGTTCCAGTTGACCTCATATACTAAACAATGGAAAGTTTCTCATATCTCCCAAAACCCTTATCTGATCCTCGTGACATTTTAACAGAAGCCCCTTCTCAAAAATGCCTTTCAAATGATTCAAACCTTGCATCCAATGGTGGTTCTTGACATTATTTTTAATATGGTTAAACAAAGTTTTTCTAAATTGAAAAACTCATTTTTCAAATCTAAGGAGTTATGGTGATTGAAATCCTCTAAAAATTGGAGCAAAACATCCTTATGAAATAATAAAAAATTTGAGACCACTCTCATTCCATTCTGACACTAGGAAGACCCACTTATAAAAATAGTAAGCTTTCCTAAGCCTCATAATATATAAATAGTAAGTGTTTTAAATAGTTCATTTTCAGAGTTGGCATTGCTTTGTATACATCAGGAAAACTCATAAATGTAGCATTGAGCAATTGGTAACTAAAAATAGACTTCTACATTAAGGCTTAAAAAATAGTAAGTTTCATGATATTAGTTAATAAATAAGGATGTTGAGCCTCTCATGCTAAAGAAAGATCACCTGGATGTGTTTGAATAGTTGTGGAACATCATAATGACTTGAAAAATTCAAATTCACAATATACACTTTCAGTTGAATGAAGGAGTAATTCTGCTATCCGGAAGCGGAAAAGAATGACCTTTTCCAATGAGTAACAAGTGAACAAGAAGGTTTTTGGGTCATCCTGAGGTTGATTCCATTCAAGAAGGAGATATATTTTTCATAAGGTGAATTAATCTTGAAGTCAAGAGGAGGAAGGTGATGATCTCCACATTCCAACTAGACCTTATGTTCAATCCTCTTTCAAGATGAGGGAAATCATGTGAATCATACCATAGCAAGGAACAAGTTACAACAAAATAGTGTGCGTAAAATATTGTCACTTGAACCACAAAGTACCAAGGTACCCAAGACCATCATGTTTTTTAAAATGGAAATAATCTTCACAAGTTCACAATAAAGTCTACAATAGTGTTTTTGAACACTCATTCAATGTCTTGGAATGTGTCCACATCTCATAGGAGAAGGAAGTTTACATCACAATGTTTTAATTAACAGGAGGTTAGAGGCAAAGAATCTCATTCATGTAGCATTTCTTCAAAGGTCAATCAGAAGCAAATTCTTCATCAACAAGATTTTTCTCGTCTCTAGATTTCCACTCCTCTCCCTTCTTCTCTTTCCCCCTCCTCTCTCTAACATTCTATTTCTTCATTGGGAATGTACTTTTTCACTCTTTCATCTTATTCACTTAAGTGACTTAATGTTGTATTGTAAAAGTCCCTTTTCAAAAATAAGAAAAGGACTTAATTTCATTCCTAAGGGAATGTGAAAAGTCACAAGTGGTGGTGAGATGAAAATTCATATGGGGGGAGATGGAGAGACATTTGTAAGCTATAAATTGGAATGGCTTCTCCATTCCAAAGGGTTGGTAATTGTTCATTGTTGTTAGTTATTGGATTTCACTACTACTTCAAGCAATAAAGATACATTCTTCTATCTCCTTTCTTATGTTCATCCATACTCTTTATCTCTCTTTTCCAACTTTGCAAGCATTGTAATCTTGTAACACAAGAATTAAATTTGTGTTTTTGATTAATGAATTCATATAACTTTATGTATCCAATTTGTAAGTATTACTAATTTCGTATATGGATGATTTATTCTATTGAATGTGGACCTACTCCAGTTATTGTTGTGAGAATTTGTAAGTACCTAATCACAACATTAAACCTTTCTTGATGGAGAAAGTGAGAATGAGGATCATGTGGGATAATACACACATAAAATGAGTTACACTCAAAAAACAGTGTGACGAATTTCCATGAGGAAGAACGAATTCAACCATGAAATTTGCATGCAAGTAAAAGGTCTACTCATCTCATTGCTCATAGATATGAAGAAAAGGGGTACAAACAGGGGTGTTGTGTAACCCCCAATGCATGGTAATAATACCTCCTCAAGTGGAGAAGAGTATTTACATTCTTGAAATGGAAAGTAACTCATGTATGATGCGTTGATGCACACTGATGTTTATGACAAAATTTTTCATACCCCCTAAGACACCTAAGACCTATGACCTCACTTAAGTGATATGACTCACCACGTGATGTGGACAAGTAAACACACCAACACCCCCCTTCATCGTAACTTGGGAAGAGGCAGTAACTCAGAAATGAGAGAAATGGGTCTTGGAAACTGAGCCTGATGAGGCACCCATTAACAATAAGGATCTCAAGTAGCGGAGGAAAACCCAATTGGAAAAACATCCACAATAAGAGATGAAGAACTCCCCTAACAATCTAATAAATATGCATCAAATGGGTCCCGAAAACTAAGGGCCTTATGAGGTACCTTTGTATGATGCGTTGATGCACACTGATGTTTATGACAAAATTTTTCATACCCCCTAAGACACCTAAGACCTATGACCTCACTTAAGTGATATGACTCACCACGTGATGTGATGACAAGGAAATACACACACCAACACCCCCCTTCATCGTAACTTAGGATGAGGTGGAAAGTTAAAAATGAGAAATGGGTCCTGGAAACTAAGCCTGATGAGGCACCCATGAACAATAAGGATCTCAAGTAGTGGAGGAAAACCCAATGGGAAAAACATCCACTTAAAAGACATGAAAACACTCCCCTAACAATCTAAGAAAGATGCCATCAAATGGGTCCCAAAACTAAGGGCCTTGATAAGGTACCCATGTACAAACTGGAATCTCTCTAGAAGAAGAAGAAGAGAGGAAGAGAGAAGGAGACAAGAGGAACTGCAAAAGATGTGAAGCCATAGTCAGATCTGAACTCTGCAACTCTAGGAAGTCTCCAAGAAGAGTGTCGATGACATGGTCCTCGGCCTATAGACTGAAGAAGATCCACCCACATCGAACAATGTTCCTTCCCTTAGGAAGGACAAAAATGGAGTACTGGAAGTCCACCCACTCCACGAAGGAAACCAAAGGCAACAATACAAAGAACTCTGAATCTAGTCCACTAAAATGTGACATAGGTCTAGCAAAATGAGTGCATGAGAACCAAAGGTAATTCCATGGACATGTAGAACTGTCAGAGTGTAAGAGGGGAAAATCCATCGAAAGGATGCCCAAGTGAAGTGAAGGAAAAGCAACAACCCCCACAATAGTAGAAAGAGGATCCACAAGCAAGGGTGGATCAATGATGGTCTCCAAAAAAGTGGAAGTGATAAGAGTCCCAGAAGGGGCACTCCCAACAAAGGAGATGAAGGAATCCTCTAAAACACCTGTAGAAGGATGAGAAACTCCCTGTACTGCATCACAAGTAGGCACTGTGAAGAGATGATGAAGGTCTGGAAGATACTCATCCCAAAAGGGTGGCTCGAAAAATAGAAGAGTGATGTCTGACATGTATGAATCATCAATGCATGAAGGAGGAGGAGTGGAAAGGGCCTCACACACTGGAAGTGGAAAGGAGGCAGATGTAATGATGGTATGAGGCTGGGAACAAGACTACCCAATGTCTGATGGGAAGGGAGGAGTGTCAACATTCTCTGGAAGGTGGCCAAGAGAAGGAGAGGAGTCCTCAGTAGTACTCTCATCATCAGAACTAGAAGAACAATCCTCATCATCAAGGATAGAAACAAGTGAGTCTATGTCAGCAGAATTGTCATCACATGAAGAAGGAAGAGGAGACAATTATATCAGTAGGAGAAGCAACAATGGTAATCTCTGAAGGGTCTCCAAATAAGGACTGAAAATGCTCCAAATAGTGTGAGGAGGACTCTGAGTGCACCACATGAAGGTGGAGAGGTCTGGAGACATGTAACATCAAGTGACAAATAACATGGTCACATATGTCAAGGTATTCTTCAATATGATAAGGATCAGTGGGTGCAGGAACTGGTCCATACAGAAAGGGACAAAGGCCCTCGTAAGTGAAGTAATGTTCCATAGAAGATGTTATGATGTATAGTTCTCTCTACCAAGAAGAAGTGGTGGAGGTTGAGAAGGTCCTATGAAGCTCAAGTCTGGAAAGAACATCCTCCATGGTGTGCATCCAAAGAAGTGTAAAATGTAAGAAAAGAAGGGTGCGAGAATACACACAAGGTTGCAAGACGTCGGACTCAGCCAAGAATGCATCTGCATGCAATACAACACCCAAGAAATAATGATAACCCCCCTTGTTTGTGGAACTTTATAAGTAGTGTGTTGATTACAATAAGGTGTGTTCATGTGACATGGGACAATTGACCACTCACCTTGCAGTAGGTGATGAATCATGCAAGAGTGGAGGCCACAATAAGTCTCAGTCGGAAGCAGAGGAACAACACGTAAACAAGCACAAAAGGGCGTAAGCAAGGAACAAGGGGAAAAAACAATGTTCAGTGTGAGAGAAGGTGTCTCACATCGCAAAAGAGGGGCTCTCTTACCACAAGGTTGTGGCAGACACACTCACTAGCCACAAGAGAAGAAGAGCACTACAATGATGATGAGCAAAAAAAATGGCCCGGAAAAGTCCAATAACCCTATAATGAAGCCAAAAAAAAGATACCCCCTTAATGATAAAATTTTTAATTAATTTTCCCTTAATTAGGATTAATCTAATTAAAAAATTAAAAGGGAAAAAAATAAAAAAATCAAAAGAGGGTGAAAAGAGTGTCACCTTGGCTCAAAGGCAAACCAGCTCAACTCTGTGAGCTAGTTAGCGAGCTGGTTGAGGGGAGCTCATGGGTGAACTAGAAGTGAGCTTATGGGCGAGCTCATGGATGAGTTGTATAGTGAGCTGTTGGAGTTGTTGGTGAGTTGTCATGAGTTGAAGGCTAGTGAGTAGATGGCTTTGGTCAAGTTCGGCAGTCTGAGCCAAGCTTGAGCTGATTGGATTTTCCGAGTGGGAGCTGAAATCAATGAGGTGGGTTTGAGTCACGTGAGTCAAGTTGGTAGGGCGAGTTAGGTTACATTGGTGAACTGTGCAAAGTTGTCCGAGGTGAGCACTGCATGGGTGAACAGGAAACAAAGTCGAGTTGAAGGTGAGGTAGAGACCTCCACGTGCTAGTTGGGAGAATAGATCCAAGTAGAAGTTGGTAAAGCAAGGTGCACGTGTCAGCGAGTCAAAAAACATGGACAAGTGTAGATGGTTGAGTGACAATGAGCACAAAGTGCAAAATGAACAACCGTGTGATTGACGTAAGAACTCAATGCTAAATGTAACAAGGCTCAAAGGGTTTACAATGAAGATATAGAGTGAAATACCGAGCACAAATGGTGGTTAGAGGGCAAGGTCAAACATGGGCCAGACAATGAACGAAACTCCCAACAGGTGAATGGACAACATAGGGCAGAAGTCCAAAGGATGAATAGACTAGGGATCGAGCACAGGAGCGGGAGTCAAAATGCATGAAGCAAGGGAGTATCAGTGAGAAAAACCAGGGTAGAAAGAGCATGAACAATGGCTAAATGAGATGGGGCCAATGGTGAGATGAGCCAAATGCAAGGAACCAGAGGAAACAAAGAGTAGGGAGTGTGAGGAGGAATGAGATCCAATGCAAAGAATGAGTAGTAGGAAGCAATGTAAAAAATGAGAAAATGAAGGAACAATCAAGATCACCAAAGGGACAATGCAAACAACAACATAGAACACAATGCAAAACAAGTTGGAGACAATGCAAGGAACTGAAATCAGTGAGCAGATGAAGATTAAATGAGACTGAACAGTAGAAGAAGATGAGTGAGAGAAATGAGCTAAGCTGTAGAGTTCCCAACTCGGTGAGTTGGGGCCGAGTTGGGCCAAAAAACAAGCTTTGACACCACTTTAAAAAACTCACAAAACCAGTACAAACTTTAAAACCTCACATATGTAACCTGAACCTACAAAGAAAACTGCATGAAGACATGCAAAACCTACAAAAAAGAAAAAACACAAACCAAGCAACCTCTGAACAAGATGTAAACTTGAATAAAACCAAATCAATGCATATAATGCACAGATGGAATAATAATTACAAAGCTTGCACATGAAACCAGTAAGATCATGAAACCGAGAGTAGTGGGCAATGGAGAACGGAGAGTAGCACGGATCCCAACAACATGCTCTGATACCATGATGGAGAAAGCAAAAATGAGGATCATGTCGGATAACGTGAACATCAATTGAGTTGAACTTGAATGACAGTGTGACGAAGTTCTATGAGGAAGCAAGCATTCAACCATGAAATGTGCATGCAAAAAAAAGGTCTTCTCATCTCATTACTCATAGATCTGAAGAAAAGGGGGTACAAATACGATGTGTAACCCCCAATGCATGTAATCATACCTCCTCAAGTGGAGAAGAGGAGTTACATTCCTGAAATGGAAAGTAACTCCTGTATGACGCACTGACGCACACTAATGTGTGTGATGAAATCTATGACGGAATCTGTCATACCCCCTATGACACCTAAGACCTATGACCTCACCTAAGTGAGATGACTCACCACGTGATCTATACAAGTACACACACCAACATTTCTCTCTATTTCTCCTACTCCCCTTTACCTCTCTCCAAACTAATTCCTCCCTTGTACGTCGTATAAGGGTTTTTCCACAGGTTCAGTGGAGTATTCTTGTGTGATCCTCGGCCTAATATACACCCCACAGTTTTAGTTAGTTTACATTAAATAATGGGAGCGTCTATATGCCCAAGAAAGAGGGACTTAGCCCCATGGCCATCGATGAAAACCAATAATTTGTCTTGCGAAAAATTATTCCACTAAAAAGTCCATAAATAGTCTCATTTATTCCTTGAAAGGATTTTCAAACTTTATATACTTAGATATGTTATTTTATTATCATGAAACTAAATTTATATACATGAGAAAGTGTATGTATGTATATATATATATATCATGTTCTGATTTATTGTTTGATTTCTTAAATCAAATATATTTTAAAAAGTAGTTTTTGTACCTTATTGTTTGGCAATGTTACTCTGCACAAGGTATTTGGACCTGTGGTAAAAATCATATATGTATCAAAACATAGCTCTTTCTAATGAATGTAAACACTCGAGCACAATGAGAGAAATAAGGACAAAATTTTGGTTATTTTTCAATTTATCATAAAGAATGTCAAAAAAATAACATGATGGATGATGCCCAAACACAATGTGATGCATCTCCAAACATCCAAAATCTCATCAAGGATATCCTCAAATCATAACACAAACTATTTGGCCAATCACATGAGTTGATGTTTTAGCTCAACCCAAAGTGCACAACCTCTTATTTCTTGCAACCTAATCATGAATAGTTTCAACATCATACCTCTTTTAAGGTCTAAGTAGATCTCAACATCCAAGTGTTAGAAGGAAATATTGATGTTGCAGCATTGGAAAATATACAACACAAAATGCAATAAGGCATACTATCCCATTTAGACATAACATGAATTTGGCATCACTTTATAAAAGGAATTATACCCCCTCAAACAAAATGAGGATGAGTACATAAATTTCTAGTAGTTTCACTAATGTAAAGAGAAGTAGGTGAAAAAAGACATTAATGAGCTCCTTAAATATGTTGCAGACTTGTGTGAGGAACTCATCGAATAATATAAACTTTTGAAGTACATTAGCGAGCTCTCACCCTATATTTATATACAAAGATGAATTTCTTAGCTTCTAAATCTATGAACTGAGCATAATGAAACACTGAAAAGATTAATTCCAAGGAAAATATGAAGCATTATTTCCCATCTTCATCTAATGTCATGCGCAAGTTCCATCCACATATATGACATTATCTTAACCCCCTTGAAATAAGAAGGACACGTATCACAAGGGAGAGTATTCTTAGAAGGTTTCCCAACACCATAAGGATTATGGGCATTCTACCTCAAAAAAAGGTAAGAGGAAATTTTCTAACAATTCATTTCATCAACAAAGATGATGTATCCATGTCAATTCTAATTTTTTTACCCAACAATCATTCATTGCACAATCTATAGGAGGTTCTGCATAATCTACTGATAGTGAGATATATATTTCTTCTCTAAGTGCTATAGCTTTTCCACTGACACTTAGAGGAACATATGTGTATCTTCTACAAGAAATATTGTCTCAAAATAAAAAAGTTCCATGTCATCATCGAAAATGGGAATCAAAAGAACATCATCTCACAAGACATCTCAATTCCTTTCACTTCCTACTTTAATACACCCCCGCCCATCCTCACTTAAGATGTAAGTGATACAATACATTTTTATAATCCATAAACAACACAATGCATTGTTTAATATTTTTTCCATTTTTTAATAGTACTTTCAAGTGTGATTTTTCTATTTAAATTATCATTCCTTTTTAGGTTGCATTTTTTATTTTTTTCTATGATGCTTTTATATGTTGGGATGCATGATATGGTGAATGGAATAACTATTGTGCATAATGTGGATGAAGAGGGAAAATGTTGCTTCATCTTTGCATTGGATTCTATCTTGGCGGTGATGTGGTATGCTTTATGTTTTTGGTAGGCCAAATTTGCACACAAAACAATATAATAATACATCTCACTGTATATTATTCATATGAAAACATACATATTTATAGGCATTGTCTTCTCCTATTTTTTAGGATGCTATAACAACTACAACAATAAACGAGAGTTGTTGAAACAAATATCATATTCTTGTGAGTTTGGTAAAACAACCCAACACTCACGTATTAATATCTCACACAATATAATATTAATGTGAGCACTAATTAAAAAATTCCTAACATTCCCCCCCTTAGTGCGAACACGAGGAAAACCTTCCTTTGTACTTGCACCTACTCATGATCTGGTGATTTTCATAGGATGATCACAAACCTCAAGGATGGTTTTGCAAACGGTTGACCAAAAACTGAGAATGGTGGTTTTGCAATTGGTTTACCACAAACCACAAAGTGATGGTTTTGCAAATGGATTACCAACAACCAAGAATGGTGGTTTTGCTATTGGTTTACCACAAACCACAAATGAAGGTTTTCAAGTGGTTTACCTACAACCACATCATGATATGCCAAGTACTATTCTCAGCCCTCATCACATCTCACTGTAGGGAATAACATAGGAAATTCTGCTGAAATTTGTTGCTCATACATACATAGAAAAAGCTGACATACTGGAAATGGAACATTGGAATCATGTTCCCCCCTCAATGTGAAATTTCCACTTATTGAACACTGCAAATAGGAACACACCACACCACTCGTAATTGGAAGAACTAAAATCAAACTGCATACACACACATGTCACCAAAGCTGATATGCGGCCCCGTCGTTGGCGACTGACGAGAGGTCGTTGAATGACCTCTAACCTCCATTTTCCTCCATCCTCTAGTGTCATAGTGCTACTAGCATAGTAAGATTTGAGCTTGAAGGATCAATGGTCATCTTAGGACATCGGGTAACACTGAAAATGTGTTCGTAAGGCAAAAAAATAAAATTTTTTTACAATTTTTGACAATTTTCGTAATAATCACCTAAATGACGATAACAAAACAATACTTGACTATTAACAACCCTAAATTTTTGAATATTGACTCACATAACATAATGTCACAACAATATTGACAATTTCATGATGAAAACTTAAGGCAATACTTTTGACGACTTAGACTATATTTGACAAGAAAATAATTTTTTTTATTTTTTCACTAAGACTACCTATTTAACAAAGGGATAACAACAGAGACCTAATAATATAATGAAATGTTTTTTAGAATGACTCCATATTCAAAACTTGATTTCCAATGAAATAAATACTGACAGACCATATAATTTACGTGGACAAAACGAGGTCTTTAATGGATGACCTAAATTTTTACTGTAGACTATGGACACAAAGACTAAACAAATTGACACTATCCAATAAACAAAAGTGGATTCGGACTAGGAAATGGACTACAATAAGAACTAAATCCATGATAAGTATTAAAAACTTTAGACTAACCTATTAATAGTTGGGGAACATGTACGTTATTGATCTCCACATTCAAATTTGCAGTGCCAGTTTTGACTTTCACCAAATTTGACGAGAGATTTGCGAGCAGCTCCTCACTGAAGGTGGGTTAGCCATAGATTCAATGCAAACATGTGAGAAAACACCACATTTGATGGGTGTAGAGTTATAGGATGCCAATGCAAAAAGACTGCACGTTTAATTGTTGAGGTACGATAGAAGTTGATTTCTGCACATGAAACGGATGTGCCATGTGCAAAGCTTGTAGCATTGGACCCATCGAGTACAACTCAGTATCAAGTTGTTCTTCCTAAAAGAAGGTGGGTCACGCAAGGCTTACACATGGGCTCTCAGCAGGATGATAAATTTCTAGCATCAACAGTTGATAAAATATAAAATAGGTTCTCATGACAAAATCTACATGAAATCGATGCCAGTAACCCTGAAAGCTTTATGCAAATCTTGGACTATCCTTCCCATGAAGAATGTTGACCAGGTCTTTGCCGTGAATAAATCAAGGTCTTCGAGCTTCAGAACAGTTGAGCATGGATTTGATTCCATAAGGCATCATATGCAATGGAATCCCATGGGCTAATGGCTCAATCTGCAATAGAAGTCATGCACAAATATGTGAGACGCTATGTGGTGATGTTCAAACTCATGGAGTAAAATACTCGTAATCACATCATCTTAGTAGATCAGAAATAAGATAATGGGTGTTTCCGTGGAATTGTACATGATAGTAATATGAAGAATTCGTCGTGCAGACCTTGCATAAAATTTTGGATTGTTCCCAGATGCATGAAATCAAAATCTAGAGTCTTATATTGAACGGGTTTAGCACAAGAACAATTTGAAGTTTTCCAGACGCTCCTCATTACTACAAACTATCCAGATCAGAAAATGATTTTTCTTTTGCAGTATTCCAACTCTTCATACTTACAATCAGAATTCTTGACACGACTCCATCTAAAACCCCCTCACTCTGATACCAAATGTTTTTTGCAAAACAGATTTGCACGGCAAAACAATATAATAATACCTCTCACTGTATATTCTTGTTATGAAAACAGACATATTGATAAAAATCTTCTCCTATTTTTTAGGATGCCTATAACAACTACAACAATAAACAAGATTTGTTGAAACAACTCTCTTAGTATAATAACTAACAAATATCATATTCTCATGAGTTTGGTAAAACAACCCAACACTAACGTATTAATATCTCACACAATATAATATTAATGTGAGCACTAATTAAATAATTCCTAACACTTTCTCTAGAGAGTTGGGAGTCAAGAACTCCATCTTCACACTAATGTAAGGTAAAATTCCACTAATGTACTTTAGCACCTTATGTTGATCCATGAGGTGATTATGCATGCACACAATGTAGTCATGGAAATTTTTGGTTTAGTCTTTAGCCAGCTACTTATGTTATCAAAATTGATGGAACTTAATATACTTTTCCTATTAATTTTTGAGGGGTTAGAAATCCTTCCATAGAGAACTAATGGATTCATCCCAAGTCTGAATGGACTCATATGATTTCATGTGGTGTGCTTTGAATGTCTCCCACTAGTGGGATATTGAAATAGACATCTTCAACAATGAGAAAGTGATCTTCTCTTCATCATCAAAGTGGTAGAGAATAGAGAGGTTGTTTGCATCAACTAAGATAAAGAGTATATGTAATTGAGGAGTAAGATAGAGAATGCGAGTATTAGATATTGTAATTATGGATAAAGAGGAGTTCGTTTAGGATATATTCTATGTTATTTGGTATATATGTGAATGCAATAATGTAGAGTACTCTGTTTAAAGAAATCAAATAATCTATTATCCCTTGCATAATATCAATTATATCCTAAAACTTACGAATTGAATAAGATGGTGCATAATACTTCATTTATGTCAACACTTACTTATTTTACTTGCTTATAACCCTCGTCTTGATTTTTCAAGTGCATAATTTCTTCTTGCTTTTGTGTCCCCTTGGCTAATGTTTAATGCATTTGTTAATATAAATCCAATTTCAATACCTACATTTTGGTGTATTATAACTAAATTAAGTACACATCATATGGTTTCCTTTTTGTGAGAAAGAGCTTATAATATCAAACATCCAAGCCTTTTTGTGGTTTCCATTTTGTTCAACTCAAACCTTGCATGTAACAAAAAGTTCTCCTTTTGGTGAACCATTGTTTATATTGAGCACCTTACTTAGTGTTTCTCTTTTGATAAACATGACTTCGTCAATACTCATCCTAGAGTGTTAACTTTTTGTAGACCCACACTTCTTCTTACATTCTAGGGAGTTCTATTACCTAATGTTGATTCTCCTTTATTTTTCTTTATTTAATTAATTTTTTAAATCCTAACTCTTTTGTGTGTGTAACATTAGTGTTGCATTGTTACTTTACATGTTATATATTTCATCCTTACATCCAAGTTGATTAGATGAATGAGACTCCAACCTGACGAAGTGTTGGGTTAAATTTCAATCTAATTAATCTTGTAGAATTTTCCTTAATTCGTCGATGGATTTGAGTGATTAGTAAAATGAATACCCTCAATGAAACCTAAGCTCCACACATTTGTATTAAAATTCAAGTTAGGAAAGGGAAATATATTTCTCTAGAGTATCAAACTAAAAGGAAATATTTACAAGGTCTAAAATGACATCTCTTGAAAAATCCTAATGACATTGTTAATATATGTACATAAACATTGACATTTAGGTTTGACCTCAAAAAACAAGATCGCAGGAAATTTTCTTGAGGTTAAATGAGATTCCATAGAATGTATTAGAGAAATTGCTTGAATTCAATGAGATAATTTTCTCCTACTCCTAAGTTGATTCATACAAGGCTTTTTCCTTAAAAATGAAAAAGACATATTAATATAATTATCATAAAGTCTCTAAACATTATTCAAACATATTCGTTATCCCGAATTGCACATTTGATTGAACCAACTACTTGATTGGTCCAAGTGGGTGTGTGGTTAAGTTTAATTGAGCTCTAATCCATGCTAATTTGTTTCAGTTGACTTTGAGGGGCTTAATTAGATCCAATTTTGTACTAATTAAAAAATTAATTAGTTGTCCAATGAAATGTATGATTAAATATAATATAGGCCAATACCAACATTTGTAATTAGTGTTTCGAGGCTTCAATTAAATCTTAATTATACTTTTAATTGAAATAATTAGTTGATTGGTTCAATAAACCATTTAATCAACTTCTACATCTACATAATATTGACACCTAAGATTTAAATCAAAAACACATTGTCCATTAAATAGTATTAAATTCATTTACACATAATTATATTGTATTGGGTAATTGTAGTGTATTAAGAATGTAACACCACTTTCTATATTTACATAATCAAAGTACCCTCTTCAAAAAAAAAAACTTAATAGATTTATCCATTACAAAACTGGAATTTAAATGAAACTATAACGAATATACAAATTTATATATACTATTTATAATTTATATTTTTTTATTAAACTAATTTAATTGATTCATCCCCTACAAAACCAATATTTTAATTTTAAAAAAAAATTGAATTCCATAAATAAACATGCAAAAAAAGTTGCATTCCATAAATAGACATGATTGTATTTCATTTTAATGTTCTAAATGTTATTTAGATAATCACTAAGGAATTCTTAGTTTAGGTTCATACTCTTTTGTTCGTAGTTGCAAAGGCCTAAATGTTTATTATCAGCTGACTTCAAAAGGACAATATGCACCCAAATCATCTTCTACTATAAGCTATAAAATCCACTGAAATTTAAAGTTATACATATTGAAAAATGGGAGAGATAAAAACAAGGGACTTGAGAAACATTTTACCACCGTAGAAGATGATTGATCAATTTACATGTAAATATGATCTAATTGAAGATCCTCGTATTAGAGAGGAGGGCGATTTTTATTCACTTATAAATTGAATTCATAAATTCAACAAAGATATTATTTTTACAAAGAACTCGAACAAAAAGCAAAAGAAAAATATATGTACCTTGTAAATAAGCGTAGATGACCAAATGATATAATCATTGCTGAAACATTAAATCACAAGTTCAACATTTGGCTTACCGTCCTCATAAAGTAAAACAAAATATTCAAGCAAGAGGAGGACGTGTAGTTGGACTGGAATGGGTATATGAAAAAGCATAAGTGTGGGAAGGATCGTTGGAAAATGGCAAGGGGTTAGAAACAGTAAAGGATAATATTTTTGTTTGATATACCTTTTTTCAAACTGCGAGCATCCAAATCTAGAAGATGTTATGCATGAGTGGATTCAAAAGATACATTTTTCCCTACAACATTTTCTTGGATTACATTTATAAGATCTCAAATACACTTAAAACTTTAGATCCATATGAAGTAGCATGCTTTTAACTTTTCTGCTCACCACCGTGTATGCTCTCCATTAGATCTCCATTGCATAGGGCAGCTATCGGAAAGCTCCTCTCTAGCCTATCATTTTCAAGCTCATTGAAAAAAGTTGTTTTGTACCTTAAAAAATTCCCTCTAAAATATTAGTAAAATAAGATTAAAGTTATGTTTAAGGGGGAATTATTAAAATGGGTGGGATATTCAAATTTTAAAATTAATGTTGACAGATTGTTGGATTTTGAGTGCTCGAAAGTGGGGGGATTGTCAAAGAGATATAACGGAGAAGAGGGAGAAGAAGACCGTTTGTGGGGTTAACATCTGTGAGGGAGTGGTGGGAGCTTTGGGTCAACGTCAAAGGCCACACTGACAGTCTCTTTGAATGCACCGACAACTTATGCTCAACATTCACAAAATGGTGCTCACCCTCTAGCATTTACTAATCAGTTGCACATTTGAAGCTTTGTATGTATGGAATTGTTAGTTGTGAAAAGATGAATAAATATAATATTTTGGGTGTTTTATTTTCTTCTTAGTGCATCATCACCTCTTTTGCTTTATTTTTATTTCTTCCTTTTTTACACCTTCCCTTTCCACGGGTAGTTTGGGTAGAGTAGCTCTAGGTTAGGAATAGAACCAAATGTCTTCAGAGGCTCTTTGTTGAGAGTAGTTTCATACTAACAAGAGATCCCCAATTATGCTTGGTGCATTGGTGCATCTGTGTAAGTAACAAAACCAAGCATTAAGTTGTCATCCCTTCTAATTACCCATGTTCTAGTCAAGATTGTTTGCACTTTCGTAGCTATAAGGATTTCGAAGGCATGGCATTTACTTAGGCCTAAGATAATTTGGAATGGTGACAGTTTCATGTGTGGCCTACCAATCAACACTAATTCTTTCTAGTGGCTCCTAATCTTTAATCGCTTTGTTGTCCCTTTCACCTGAATACCTTGGAATAAGAGTCTTTGACTTTCCAAAAAAGGGCTCAATACATCTATTACCTCTTCTTCTAAAATCTAGGAATTAAGACTCATGGCCTTCTCTCAAAGGCAAGTATGAACTCAAAAGTGAAGATTTTGAAACCCTTAACGAGATTCAAAATTCCATTCCTTGGGAGCACCTTGAAAAAATGGCATTCAATCTCCTAAGACATGTTGGAAAAATTGAAAGTGATCGATTGCAACCCCAACTGTCAGTGAAAACTATGGATTTGTTACCAACTACTTTCCCCTCAACATGTTTAGTTTGAGATTTTGAAATCTCACTCGATTTTTCATCCCCCTCAAGTTACTTGATATAGGACACTTGCTAACCTTTAGAAGGTTATAGTTGAGCCCAAAAACCTCATTTCCTTTGTTGAGTTCTGTATTAGGGCCTACCCATCGGAGACCAACTTATTTACATATGGTCACTCACCCTTTGTCTTTCCTCCTGGTCATCGTAAGACATTCAAACACCTCTATATGTGTGCTCTTTGTGTACATTTTTCTTGGATATGGATCCACGCCCTCTTCCAAGCACTTATTCAAGAAATATTTTCATGGAAAAGGTTCCTTCTAGGGGATTCTCCATGCTACTTGGACAATATATTCAAAATTGGCATATTTCCACGTAGAGATTCTATATCAACTGTGAAAAGAAAAAGTAATGCAATCATCAATAATGTTTCTCTTTATTTTCTTTTTTTAATAGCTAACAAATTATTAGTCATTTCTTACGTTATGTTTCACATATAAGTAAAAGCTAAAACAAAGTGAGATTGAAGGTGGAGCATTTGCAATCCCTTTAGGACTATTGTGAAGTGCCCAATTTGTTGTTTGTTGAGTGTCTAATTATGTCGAAGTCATATATACAGTTGAAGTGGAGCTTGTTGAATCTGACAACAGCAGAAGATCAACGGACCAGAGCTCGTTGTCGTGCAGGCGTTGAACATCCAAGGGTTCAAACAGGGGTGAAATATGATTTGCGTACTATCAGCCTGTTCCTGTCCTGTCAGAGACAATTGAACCCGTTTCAGGTATTTTATATTTTTCCTGCAATAGTACTTCGTTGAACCAGCATGTGCATGATGCATGGTGTATAGAATAGGTGGGCCCGCCGCCTTTTGCAGAGGGAAACTATTGAGAACGTCATTTTGCGTGGTGGAATGATGACAAAAATTTCCTCAGTCATGCCCAACGCCATGCACATTCTTAGCATATGGATTTGCACGCATGCAAATGACATGCAACAGTGTGGGAACGAAGTCCCTCCTCAATGAAGGTGAGGCTGCCTTTATTGAAAACCAAAACTGTATTTACATCTGTACATTCAAAATTGTATGTGGGGGGTGTTTTGGAACATCAATGGAAAGAAAAGTGAATGAGGGAGATGGAATGGAATGAAGGAAAGGAGTGGAATGGAATGAATTGAAAGAACATGCAAGAGTTAGGTAAAAACAGAGCCTAATATTGCATGAAGAGGAAAGATGAATAACTAACACAAATAAAATGGAGTTTGAGTTAGCTAAACAAGAATGTGTAAAAGGGAACACACATGAGCAAGTAGATAATCAGAGCTTGATCACTGTGAACTAGAACAACAGATTAATAACGTTGACAATAAGATCAAAGACAATATTTGCATGCAAGATTCAAACACTAACATCTAATGAACATAAGAACATCAAATGCTATAAGAGACAATGAATGGGACACAAAGTTCATATTTCATTAACTCCAAAATGTCTTCTCAAAAGAACACAAAGTTTCTTTCTTTGAAGTAAAGCTTGCACACAAAAGTATTTTCTTCTCCTCTCTCAAAGTCACCTTTACAAATGAGCCCCTCACTTCCTTTTATAACCCAAAAGTTGGTTACAAAGTAGTTAGGGTTTTACATGATCATTAAATAAGGCACTTAAGTGACCTTTGACTTTTTCAACCAACTTTATTAAAGACAACCAAAAATAGAAATCACTTAAGTTATCCATAGTTTCCCGAAAGCAAATAACAACATCCTTTTCTTAAAAATCCACTTTTTAAAATATACAATAATAACCAGTGCCTTATCCATTGAAATGGGGTCCGCCTATCTCAAGCGTATGAGAAATGGACTCTCCCACTTCGTTAGATACCAAGAAAATTATCTCCCTGAACCGCCAGTGAAATTAGGATCTACCACTTTTGCTAGTTGAAAGGATCTAAACCTTCCCAAAGTTTCAAACAACTTTTCTTCTTCTGGAGGTTCATTTGGTCGAAGAATAGCCTCACAAAATACCTGCAATTCAAGAATCCTACTTGGCATATCATTTAAATTAACAATTTTGGATTGAGCGTTCTCAAATAAGTTCTTTAATTTGATGCACCGCTCCATTGAAACTGATGAGAAATTGTTGGCGGGAGTGTACATGTCCTTAAACAATTGTGAAAATTGCTCTTCCACCTGCTCCGATGAACACCTTTGATTATGCTCATTTACGAGGTTGCAAGGAATCTCAGCTATGAATTCTTGAATCAAGGAGAGTGAAGTGAAGGCTTCATTGCACATGCTCTCATAATGGATCATAGAATCCTCGAGAAGCGTCTTCCTTGATTTGAGATGCAGACACCAAAGAAAACATGTCCCTCGATGTTCAAATTCAAGAATTCCTTCAATGGCTAAAACTGAGGATTCCATACTTGTCATCTCCTGCAAACTGGGCAATATCTCATCCAAATTTGATATATTAGAAACAAAAGTTTCTTTGAAAGAAAGAATTGGATCAAGATACGCACTGACATCTTCATGAAGCTTAACCGCGGTCTTTGATCGTCCCTTGGCCTAAAACGAGAATCTCTGAAAGCCAAGTTTTAGTGACATGGCCTAATGTGTTTATTTCTTTTGACAAATTGAGAGTTTCTTCATCTAGGGGCAGCCACTGCATCAGGTACTGGGAAAGTGGATGATATGGGATTTATCAAATGTTGAACATATTCCACCAATTGATTCTTTTCGGCCTTGAGCTGAGAGTTCTGAGACTTATATTTCTCAAGTCTCTTTAGCACGATATCAATTGAATCTCGAGCCATCGCCATGTCACTTTCTAATGTAGACCTCCCAAGTCCAAGTCTGGAAACTTCATAATCAGCAGGTGTCATGGCATCACGCTCCTTATCAACTTGTGGGATGGCAAGATCTGCAAATCTATTTCCGTCATTATCCACCATTATTCGAGAAAGCACCTTAGGCTTCTTTGGAATGATGTCATTTGAAAGTTTGAAAAGGGCATCAAAATCAATGTCAATTGCCTTGACAACCCTCTTCCTTTTCTTAACCTCAGAATCAACCCAGGAAGGAGTATCATGCACTATTTCCGCATACAAAATCCTAGAGCTCAAATCAATATTCTCATTGTTCTCAACATCATGAGATCCTGCTTGAATCCTATCTACGACCTCGATTTGAGGAGAAACAACCTCAATATCCACCTCCTGATTATTCGGGAGATTTTGGGAAATCCCTTCATGAACTACATGCTCCGAAGTGTTTGATATTTGAATTACCTGCACCTGAGTGGACGCTTGTTCAAAGCATGGCTGAGGATCGTTTGCCACGAGCTTCTGAGCACTATTAACAATGTGGGTAGAAGAATCTCTACTCGAGGTAGAAAATCCTGATACACGCTCTCTTCCTTCTTCGGGGTTAGGATCTTTAGATTTTTCTCCTCGTGACACATTACTTGGCGAAGTGGATTTTGGCAACCACTCCTTTCTTGCTTGTTGTGTATGATTGGATGGTACAGAGGTTGATCGAGAAGAGGCTTTGGTTGAATGAAGGCCTCCTCATGTTGGCAATTTTTGTGATCCTGAAGCATGATCTTGAATTGATTGTAACTTGGCAAGTTCTCTGTCGTACCAAGATATGCTTCTTTCAAGAATCGGTTGATTCTTGCTATCAAGAGAAAATTCATCTCTTTTGGTCCAGTCAATTCAAGGCAATGGGGTAAAAGCAACTGCATCATATGAGGGATCAATGACATCTTCATCATCATTTATGAATGAATCGGGAGGGTTCTTGATGTGGAAGGCCTTGATCTGAGCAAGTGTTAGGCGAGAAAAATCTCGTCTTCTTACTTCATGTTCATCCGAACAGGCAGCCCAGAAATCTTCCATGGTAGGGTTATGTTGATACTTTGCTCCAAGAATCTTCTACATATATCCATTGATATCAAATTGGGCTCTCTTCACATATGGATGGATTGTGATGAGAGAGAACTCTTTTTCCATGAGTTGTGCACTGAAAAGATTTGGACATTGGTATTCCCCGATTTGGATTGGGAAATGAATTCCTGAACGGTGCTTGTCACTGAGAAGACAGTGAACTTGGAATAGTTGTCGCACAAGTTCCATTAATGCCCATCTGTCACTGACGTACTTAGGAAGCTTCCACGGAGTACCAGCAAAGCCACTCACGCGAATGTAGGAAAAGGATGAAAATTGAATAAACCATGTTCCCCATTGGGAAATGACACTCATGGCTTCTTTAGAAAATATTTCCTCTGTATTCCGATTCAGGTTCCGAATCACGCGGAAGGTGAATGCATCGTTGACTCTTCTAAAATGGTGAGAGCTATTTTTGAAACTGAGTTGTGGGTAATAATGAAAAACACTATTTGACGGCCCCATGACTCCTCTCGTTTCAAGTCCCGAAAATAGCTTTCTTCTTGCTACTGCATAAGTCAGATACGATGTCATGTAGAAGCATCCAGTCATCTTAACTTCTATCAATTGTTTGTGAAGGGTGTTACTGATGATGGTGGCCCAATCCACAAACTCTTTCTTGGCAAGGATGATACAGATAAACTGATACATCCATGGGTGGAAAATCCTAGCAGAGGGTAAACCGAAAACTTGACTTAGGAGAGTAATCATGTCCCTGATTTCTTCCACAAACTCAATGTGGTACAGTTCTTTGGGAAGCCTATCAATTCGAGGCCTCTTGGTCACTAACCAGTTGTTATTAACCATCTTGCTCCATCTCAGGGGTTCTTCATCCCAAAATTCTTGTGCTGACTGGCGAGTGATATCCACATTCTCAGGAAAGTCAGGTATGCCGAGCAATTCCTCAATGTGCTCTGGTGTGATTAAGAGGAAAGGCTCATGATTATCTTTAAAAATTCCTCGTCTCTCAGGATCATAGTGCTCAGCACAAGTGATAACCAACTCTGGACACTGCACCGAGACAGGAAATGTTGCTGCTTGAGGTAGACCACTATGGTAAAGCCTATCCGAGAATATGGTTTTGCCTTCAATTTTCACCCGTTCACAGAATTGTTGCACATTGATGTGACCCAGATTTGTATCAGTGATATTGTCATATGCTGACTTGATAGAACTGGGAGGAATGATTCCTTGGAATTCATACTTGAGTGCAGATTTATTCGATTTCTCCACTGGCTTCCTCGATCTTCCTGCGGATTTGTTAGATTTCTCGGCCATTATGAATTTCACAGAAGAATGACTCGGGCACGCAAAACAACGCAAGCGGGGTCGGGTCTCAGTCTCTGAAACCCCCGTCAATGCAAGAAAAATATGACTCACTTTAATATTATTATTATTATTATTATTATTTTAAAAATAATAATAATAATAACTAGTCTTGGTTACAATTTTTTTGTAAACAAACAAATATAACGAGACTAAGCTCGAATTCCAAATCGGCGATACAATGATATATTTTTTATATATATATATTAAAAATCTCCCGAGTTATATTATCGATTTTATTATTTAATTTTCCAGAGCGAATTCTCTCCTGTATGCTGAAAATCACTTCAATCCTTATGATTTCTTACTTTGTGAATTATGGTGAATTCTTTCCTTACACTGTTTTCTGGTCTTGAACTTCTGCAACTGTGAATGCAAACTTACTTGACATGGTAAATGCATGGAAATCTTCTGGAAAAAATTCTTTTATTTTTATATTTCCTCACTGGGTAGCTTTTTATCTTCCAATGTTTTGCTCTTCATTTGGTGAATCTATGCTTGAATTTGGGACCAATTCTTTGAAATGCGTTTAAACCTTTCTGACCTCTTTTCTTTGGCAATCGTGGAACAAATTTTTGGATCCATTACTGAGTGAAATCCTTCTTGCGTGAAATTTTATTTGTGGGGATTTTTTTGTCTTTTCTCTTTTTTTTAAAAGCCTTTCTTTCTGTTTGGACTATGCTTTGCACCTTTTGTTGACTTCTAAATTTCTCCTGGCTACCTTGCTTTTGGGATGTTGGTTTAGGACTTTATCCGTTTTAGAAGCTTTCATGTGGCGTGGACTGTTCCTTTCTTTCTATTACCTCTCCCTCATGGCCTTCTTTTATGTTGGACTGTTCTTTTTGACTGTGTTGGAAAGTTATGCCTTTCCACCTTGGTGACTATGCATGAAATCCTCTTTGCTGTTCATTAGGTGTAATTTGGAAAACAGGCTCTTATGGGCCTTCAAACTGCGTGGATGGAACTGTTATGGCTTCTACCTTGCCCAGCACATGGAGTTCTTATGTTTTCATTACCCTGACTATTTTGGACTTCTTGGATTATTTGCATGGAATGTTGAGCTTTGATCATTTTCTGGTGCATGTGTGAAACTATATTATAGGTCCTTTTAGCTTTTAAATATTGTTCCCTATTGCTGCGTTGAAACAATGGTCTTGGAAAATGTGTTGGAAAACTTGGAGAGTATTCCTTCTTAACTCTGTGTTGAAATTTATTCCTTTTTGTGGTTGTTTTAGTTGTGCACTTTCTTGTCTTCTGTTGAAAAACATGGAACAATCTCCCCTCCCTCCATGGCCTGCCTGATTTTGGCGTGGGATTTTTTTTAATTTCATGCTATTTCTCCCTTTGGATGAAATCTGTTTAAATTTGACTTCCTGCTTGTGGTCTTTCCTTGCATGTACTGGAAAGTTGTTCTTTTTGGCCTTTTTTGGACTGTCCTCCTTGTTGTTCAATATCTTTACAATGGCGTTCAATGTGTGAACTAGTTTGTTTGAGGGATGTGATAAAAATATTATGTGTTCCTTAGAAGAAATAAGAAGCAATTTTAGAAAGCTTCGTACGACTCTTTCCAACGAGTTTGATGGAGGAATTTATGAGGATTAATCCAACTTCCCCTTCTTCCCAGGTAGTGGAATTAATTGCCAGAGGAAATGGGGGAAGCAACGACCAATTGCCAACGGAATGGAAAAGTGGGCTGGCAATCTCCATTCAATTTCCCCATGTGGGAAATCGGGAGATTTCTTGCCCGTTTGCCAATTTATTAATTTGGCAATTGGGGGAAGAAATCCCACAAGCGGGAATTTAAAACAATTTTTCCAGGAAAGGGGAAATCCGGGCCCGGGAAGCCAATTTGGCATTCCCGGCAATGGGAAGCGGAAGCTTATTTTTCCCCAGCAATTAAAATAAAACTTGTTGAATGAATTTTAATTAATATTTATTTAATTAAATACTCCAAAGTTATTAAAAATTAATTTTATCAAACAAAGAGTAATTAATTAATTTAATTAATTAATATTTAACGCAGTTTAAGACCTGGCAGGAGGAGTTCTCACCCGTAATGGATGAAGTGAAGACTAGAATGATCACAAAAACAAGACGATCATGATGAGAGTGATAAACCATGCAAAGTAAAACTTTTGAAAAATTACAAAATTTCCATTTTTATTTTATTTATTTTAATACTCGTTGACTTTTCAAGCCCTCCATATGGCTTTTAATATATGTGGTGCAACATTATTCTTAATATCATTACTATTTTTTATTAGGTTATAACTCATATCACATTTTGTAGATGTACTTGTCATCATTAGGGTGGAAAGACCCCGAATGCACTTCTTTTGATCCACAACCTACAACTGGTTGCACAATAATAAAACAAACCTGTCACTAAAGAATTCTTCATTGTGTTCAAAAAACATATACTATAAAACCAGACATCGTCACTTGTATAATTTCCTTATGACCATATTTGTGTCGTAAAACAATTTTTTAGTGTTTGTTATTTAGGACAGGAGGCCCTGCAAAAGGGTCCCTCGTTCCTCATTCCTCCTTGGAAAACATCTTTTGTTATTTGTCCTTGTTTGTTTTCCTTTGCAGAACCCTGTAAAGCGATTGCCTCGTCTCCATCTACACTTCGGTTGGGATCATGCTAGCATTTAAGCTTACACTTTCACTGGGTTCAAATACATCTGACAAATTTATTTTGTTTTAGATTTTCGTTTAGTTTTGTAATCATTATGCATCGGAGCCTCCATTGTTGGTTCTTCAACGAGCTTGATATCTTATTTCTTTATGCAACATGTATTGAGTATTGTGATCTATTCTTTCTTGCATCTAGCATCTCCTCGCACCACTAACTGGATCACTAGAGTTTGCTTCTTCCTTTGTCTCAACCATCATTACACATTACATGTGGTGTTTGAACATTGCATTGCTCAGCTTTCCAAATAGCTAGATTATGATGTTGGATTTCATGCCTTTAGATCTGTTGGCTCCTTATTAGATTTTACTCTTCCCAATGAGTTTCCAAATTATAATAATCTGACCATCCACCAAATTATAATCTTCAAATTTGAATGTTCCCTATTTGTTACCTTTAATGACCTTGATGATCAAAGGAGGAAAATGATGTCCAAACAATTTGATTCTACCTTTTGCCAATGCCCTCAACCTTTAATTACACTAAAAAGACATTTCCAATTGCAAGTCTTAGTAACTATGCCTGTCAAGCATTATGAAAATGAGAGGTCACCAGGTGTCATGTTATAGTGGTCATTGACGGGACAGCGTGTTTCATATACGTCTATTCATAGGAAAATATGATTTTAGCATAGGTCCCCCCAACATTTATCACAATCCTTGACTTTTGCCTCAATCTTCTTTTTTGACCCTCCTACTCCCTTGCTTATTTCCCTCAACTATAACTTCTTGGAATCATCCTCTTAGGCATTTCCATCGCACATTCCACGTGCGATTGCTAGTAATAGCCTTCGCCTCGTCATAGTCATGGAGGCCATAGAAGACATCCCTCCCATAATAGATATAGTTTCTCGTCGCATTCTTGATGGCCCTATCTTAACTATAATAACATGGTTGTAGGGTATGGTCTTGGAAATGACGGACCTAGTGGCTAGGTAGCACTGCGATAGAGAAATTTTCCTTGATCAACCCTTGTCACTTTTGTCCAACCAAACATAATAAGTCAGCAATAATTAATGATAGATAATTCTAATACAACAATTTTTGTGATTAACCTATCCTTGATTGCTTGGTCAATTAAATGGACTTCCTTTATTAATAATTATTTATCTAATTTTTTAATAGAAAATTTTATTTTAAAAGAGTGTTTTATTCTCTAGACCCTAATTACCATGTTTTTAATTATATCAATTAAAATGATAGTTTTTTTTTTAAATATAGCCATCTTCTCATTGATGTGATGTATTTTACATCATTTCCAATTTTGGACAGAAAACATGCATGGCTTGTTTTAATTAGGTATGGCTCTTTCTACGCATTATTGAACTTGAGTGGACAAAAGAAAAGATGCTAAATGACAAAATGTCTTTGTATTTTAGCATGATAAAGAATAGATACACCAAACAAGTGGAAGGAAAAAGCCTACATTTCACATCTTTCTTGTCATACATCAATCCTTACATACCTATCTTTCTACCTACCACCATTATGGTACACCTATCCGATCTCTCACCACTGTTTTATTATTTTTAATATTATAAAAGTATTCCATTGTTTTAATGTTTTCAAAACAATTTCTATTCTGTTTGAAAGGTTACAATAAGTCTAAAAATTGTGTGTGACCGAATATGATGATTTGATATTTTAGTGTGGGCTTATATTTACACATTACTTAATTTAAGTTTATTTGATTTTAAAATTATAATTTTTTTCAAAATATTTATTCAAATTGTAGATAGACATAATTGTTTTAAAATAATAGAAGGCATTAATTCTCAACTTTGTAAAACTTATGTTATATATATATATATATATATATATTTTTTTTTTCCTGGCAAGTAGTAGTATGGGGAAAGTTTATGAGAAGAAGAGGCAGAAGTAGTTACTTCTAATTTTTAAAGCTGTGTTTTTATGGAGGATGGCTCTTAAATTATTTGGGTGTGTGATAAGAAAATTTTAGGCCATTTATGCCTCTCATATGGTTTTATGTTATTTTTAAAAATTTGCTCAACACCACAGAGTAAGATAATTTAGGTAGGGGTCTCCTTCATGAGAACACAAAATATTATTACATCCATATTTTACTGTTAAAATATTCCCTCCAAAATTACTAAAAATTAATGGTGGGAATACAAAATACATACTGACTGACAAATAATCCTTAAAAAATTGTAGGAGGAAACTTACAACCCACCCCTCAGCCCACTTTAAATCCGACCGACAGAAAAATAAAACTTCTATTTTCCAGGACAAAATTCTTTCATTACTTCTAACCAGCTAAAAAAACATTCATGAAATATATTTACCGAATTTTCCAACAAAAATGAAAAAGCATTCTTACATCAAACACTATACAATTGTAAAACTCATACATAAGACCATTAGTCTCATTAAATTATTGAATAATATTTTCTGTACATTAAAGTTTAAAACACTGTAGAATTGTTTTTGGGGTTGTCTTTATACTGTATTCTTTTACAATACAATACAATACATTTTAATTTACTATTCAAATAGCAGATTATTATTAAAATAGTTTGTTAATTCTCACAATATTCGAATCTTTCTCAGTGCCATTATTTTTAATATACAGGAAAAAGGGGAAACCATCCAAGTGGCCTGAAGATGCTATAATAGTCATAGTTATGTCTAAAATTATACACTCATAATGTTTTGAGATAGTTTCTTGGGTTGCAATGTAACAGTTAAATATTTGCAGTGAATGGAATGAAGAGGGAGGAAAAAATTTAAATAAAACAGAAAAAACCAAGTTAATTATGGAACAATACAAGAGATCACCACTCATGGGAAAGGAAAAAAAAAAATTGGACCAGCACAATGTATCAATCATATATGTGTCATAGTTTGAGGAGCTAGAAAATAAGAATTCGTGCCGGTTTTTTGCACTCCAACATTTAAAATACAGTTTATGGACATTCAACAAAGATGGCAATGCACACAAAGCAAGGCTTGGCTTCATCCAGGGGCACAACATTAACAAGTTTCCTTGGAAGGAAAAAGCAGGAGTCATTACGAGAGCTTTTCCTAGCATGTACATCTCCCTTCCTCCAGACCATGTCATTCATTATACCCACTTCCAGGTTGTGTTCGGGGAAAAACATTGAACACCCCTTGACCCCCACAAAACTCTTATTACCAGTAACACTAGTCTTTTTCAAATAGAAATAGAAATATGGGAAGCAGATTGCAAAGTTTTCCATCTCCAAAAACATATCAGGCAGGGCCCAAGATGCAGGTATTTTACCATGTTGTAGGAAAATAGTTTGGGATTTTATAAGATCACCTCAGACTATGCTCTCTCCAGAAGTTCTGTGTGGTGCTGTGAGGCCGATCTCTCTGCCTTGTCTGCAAGACTCTTGAGGTTACATTTGACCAATGCTTCCACAAAGAAACGAGTCTCTTCGTGTGTGTTTCCTTCCGGAACATCAACCACATATGATTCTATCACCAGTGTGCCTGGCTTCCCATCAAGTATCATTGGGTGAGCTGTTACTGTTGAGGAGTAATTCTGCAGCCAAACCACAAACTTATATGGTCATTTAATAATGCTAGTAATTAAATCAAGAAGCTGTATTTTTTGAAAACAGAAAAAAGTTTTTCTGCACTTGTTTTGAAGTCTGAGAATTTTGTTGGATTCATCTTAAGCGCAACATTGTCCTCCTCCCCCAAACATTGATTTCATTCTCTATGATAAATTTATTTCCTCAAAATAAGTGTCCCCCTCCCTCAAAACAATTAATAAAGATAAGTAACACAAAACAACATATCATGCACAAGATAATGGCTGGTCCAACAAGTCAAAGTCAGATTAGCGGTAAGGAATACATTTTCTTAAGTAAACCGCAACATTTAAAACAAAATAAAATGAATTGGGTAATTTTTTAATTTTTTTTGGATTTAACTGTCATGTTTTAATTTGTATTGATCTATATTTCATTAGTGGTTCACAAGAATATGTATGGTTTACTTGGTACTTATTGCATCTAAGTTGTACACGAATTATATCTTATTAAGATAACCAATTATTTTTTCATGCATTATGTTGAACAACAATAAATTCTAGATTTCAAAAAAATAATATAAAAAAATTTCCATAGTATCCAGAAGTTGGAAAAGGCTCGCAAGGCATGATAGCCATAACTTCAACCATGTTATAGTTTTGGAGGGAGGAAGATTGCTAAAATTTGTACAAGAAAAGCTCATAAGGTATAAGAGTGAAAACTTCATCCGTGTTTGTTAGTTTTGGAGAGATGAAGAATGCTATTGCTAACACATCAAGACTAAACTCGTACCCAAAAAACATGCTTTCTGACTGGCAAAGTTTTTGGTAGAGTAACACCTCCAGTAATTAATAAACATAACATGTTAGAATGCTCGAAGTCAAATAGAATAAGAAATGAAAGTATAAGGTTAATCTTTAAAGAAAACAAAATGTTGGAATATAGACTGTCAGATTAAGGGTTATGAGCGCCCTAAACAAATCAAATATCATACTATTGGATATGTTATGTTTATATCATCAAAGCAAAACTTGATATTAAATTTGTGCTTATAGTAGCATAAAATATTAATTAATTATCTAACATAGAGTTATCATAATCCTCCTTTTTCATATATTTCTCAACTATTCTTTCCCTTGAATTTTTTACATATTCATATTTCTCATTTCTCTTCCCAAAAAAATTCCTCAAACTTCAAAACAATACAAGTACGAAAGATACAGCAAGCAATATGAATTAAGTTTAAGTACCCTGCAACAAAGGAACTTGTATAAATATTTGAGGCCTCTTAAATATCTAATCTTAATAAAATTATATAAATTTTATTTTATTTTGAATGAAATAAATTGAATTGGTATACAGGGCCAGATTAAGGATTATGAGCCCCATGAGATACTAGAGCTAAAACCTTCTATAAATTAAAAATAATAATTAATCACAACCAAATATCATATTACTCTATATATTATGCCTCTATCATTGAAAAAAAACTTGATAACTTAATTAATTCTCTAACATAGAGTTTATCTAAATCCTCTTTTTCTCATATATTTCCCAACTATTTTTCCCTCCAGTTTTTTACATATTCACCTTTTTGATTGCTCCTCCAATTTTTTTTTCAAAAACTTAAAACAATACAAAGTATGAAAGATACATGAATATGAATTAAATTTAAGTACCCTGCAATAAAACACTTGCATAAATATTTAAGGTCTCCTAAATATCATACTCTTAATATATTGTTTATAAATTGAAAAGTAAAATTAAATAAATTAGCGCCCGTAAGTGTTGATGCCCTAGGAAGTTGCCTAATTTGCCTAGGTCTTAATCCCTTCTGAATATAAAAATTATTTAATTCAACTGGATCTGTATAAACAGTGCCCAGATCAAGATTTTTTGATTGACCCATTTTAGTTTGTTTCGTAAGAAAGACACCCAACAATTTTATATAATTTATATATACTAATAAATATATTAACATTTAATATTGCATTATTAATTTTTTCATTGCGTTTTTTAAAGAATTTTTTAAGAAATTCTTAAAATTTTATAATTTTTCAACAAATCTAGATTTCTAAACTTAATGACTATGTAATGCTAGAATTATAATAAATATGAGTGTTACATCCAATTCAAGGTTAGACAATGTTCTAAGTTCAAACAACTCTAAAAAAAAACAAATTAAACCATCTAAATGAACTGCATTTATAAATTTTTATTCTATAAATGTCCAATGACAGTATACGCTCTTAGATGGAACCAGACTTCTAAACTTAATAACTATATAATGCAAGACTAATATGAAAGTTCCATCCAATTCAAAGTTAGACAATGTTCCAAGTTCAAACAACCCAAATTAAACCATCTGAATGAACCGCATTTATAAATTCTTATTCTACAAATGTCCAATAACAATATACCCTCTTAAATGAATCCAGATTTCCGAACTTGATGACTATGTAATGCAATAATAATATAAGCATTCAGGTCTGATTCAAAACTAGATTAGGTTTTGAGTTCATACAACAGCTCTAATTATAAATTTTATTACTTGTCCAATGACAGCAGAAAGAACTCACCTTAAGACGATGATCACCGCCAAGTATCTTGACACTCAAAATATGCTCGGTGTCATCCAAAATTTCCAGTCTCTCTGTGCTTGCTGTTGCTGGAAGACCAGTTTTGACGTTTACGTTCCTTATGCTTCCGACTCTAACATCACCCCTCGTTGTGCAACTATGCACAAAGGGTTTATATTTTTGGGGTTGGTCAAATGTTCTCACGATTGACCATACCTGCAATATCAATACCATCAGGATCATATCATTTGTTTATATAGCAAAATATATGTGAATATGTGAAGTAAAGAAAAGCCTGAATCATAAAAATTTAGTACAAAGGGATGGGAAAAATCCTCTCCAGTATGCAGAGGTAAGATAAATGGGTTGCCAACCGCCGTGATTCCTGATTCTTTGCCTACATTCACCAGCTCATATTATCTGATGGAGAATTTCTTAGCAGGTTGGCTTGGAACTAGAGCTTCACAAAAAGCATGGACCAGCTTTTGAGCTTTGCCTCACTAGCTCGAAATCAAAAAACCATTGCAGAAAATTCTATAAGAAACTATTTGTGAACAATCAATGGATCCACTTATCTCTTTACATCTCCCCTGTTTATAAATATATCTATTTTTTTTTATCAGATTTAATTTCTTCCCATCTTTATTAATAGACATTCAATTGTTTGGAATTCTTTGAGTTTTAATCTAGTGGAAAGGAGTGGAGGAATCTTTACTTTAATAAAGAGAAATTATTTACTAAAATCGGTACTTAAAAAGGTGTTTGTGAATGGCCAATAGACACTTGTCTTTATAGGTCTGTTGGCTGTTGTAAATAAAATTTTGAAATTTTATTTTATTAAAATTTTACGATATTAAAATTTTGTAATATATTTAACAAATAATAGAGTTTGGAGTCTCTTCTTACATGAAAAATTTAGAATAAACATCAAAAATGATATAAATCCAAAATAAACATATTCATAGTTTTTCCAGGCGGCAGCCCGAGCATCGGCGTAGCCGTGTCAACCGTGGTGGTTGGGGGTCCCCTCACCATTCTGCACAGCACAGTGGCTGGGGTTCCCACCACCACTTCCCACCTCCTGTGCAGAGGGATGGGTGGGATTCTGGCAAAGTTCCCAAGAATCCCCAGGTTGGCTCTTGCCATTTCTCCTAATCAGCAGGAAGACGAAGATGAAGAAGTTGCTTCAGGCTGGCCGCCCCTTCCAGATGGCAACGATCTTCCTGGTAGTAACTTGGAGGATAAGGGGCTTCCACCACTCCCTGCCTCTATGTTTGTGGCGTCGGTCTAGTTTTTTTCCTTTTGTTTTCTGGCATTGTTGCTATGTTTGTTCTTGCCCCTTGGGCTTGATACTTTAGTTTCCTAACCGTCACAACTAGTTTGTTCATGGGATGTGCCCTTTACCACCCATATTTTTTGTGGATAGGCTGTAATATAACTATTTCAATTAAAAAAAAAAAACATATAAACAAATAATACATCTAAATATTTTTTGATTTTATGAAGGTCGGTTTTATCACTATAGATTATGTAACTCGAGACTAGTGGGCCCACTAATTGGGCAGAGTTGGTCACCTAAAACTAATCAATAGTAATGTTAAAAGTTAATCATGTATAACTAGCATGCCATTAAAGTTCTGGGAGTTATTTTAAAATAAGATGTAGCTAAGCTTTTGCGTATAGAGGTAAGGACAATAAATCCCTTCCCAATCAGCATATTTAGGAGTAAATCAATACTATTAACTCAATATAAATTATTAATTTGTATATGTAATAACAATAATGTTAAGTGGAATAACTGGAAGTTATAAAAACTAAACAAAGGTTTAAAGTAGAGTATCCAATTTAAATTAAGTGTTAAAAAAAATAAAATGAGATTAAATATGGTAAAAATGTGTGTTGTAACTTGTAGGTAGAGTCGGGGTAAAAATTTTGTGAACTCTTAGACAATTCTTGTAATTAAGGCCCCTTAATTTTAAAACTTTCTTATATTTTAAATGTTGGCATCCTATATAACAGCCTAATTTCTCTAAAATTTAATCTAAGATTTGATTCAAGAATTTTGAAGGTATAACCGTAATTACAATTAAAAATTCATTTTTTTAAAAAATGCTGTCTTATTTCATTAATCTGACTATGACAGATCATTTTCGGTGAGTCTGATTTTAAGTTGTAGGGATAAACTCAACAAATACCAAATATGAAACTTATCTCACACAAATAAATAATAGAAATTATATAAAGGTATAATTTTCTGCAGCAACAGAATTGATTATGGAAGTCTTAATTTATAACATATTATTAATTCTCTCAAAAAGCCCACCTGCAAGCCTTCCGATCAGGGTTTAAATTTGATGGTGGTTTAGACATGTTTTGTGATTTTAGTTGTAAAATATTTGCAATAACCATCATATACAACTTGCATTTTTAAAATTTGAGTATCATTTTTTATATATTTATATGTTAATTATTAATATGTAAAAATGTATCTTTAAAATACTTAAATAAATATAAAATAATCAGTAAAAATATAACAATTTTTATATTTTTGAAAGGCAATATTAAGAAATTATCGTTAGAAAAAATGTTTCACAGGTATAAAACCCCTGCTTCCAATATACAACTTGCAATAACCATCATATACAACTTGCATTTTTAAAATTTGAGTATCATTTTTTATATATTTATATGTTAATTATTAATATGTAAAAATGTATCTTTAAAATACTTAAATAAATATAAAATAATCAATAAAAATATAACAATTTTTATATTTTCGAAAGGCAATATTAAGAAATTATCGTTAGAGAAAATGTTTCACAGGTATAAAACCCCTGCTTCCAATATTTTGTTTTTCAAACTTAATTATATAAATTACAGTACAGTGACTGTCTTTTATTTTGTACTCCCTGGCAGGGGTTAAATTTGATGGTCACCTATGCCTGTCACACATTTTTCGGGTGACGATAATTTTTTAATATTACCTTTCGAAAAATACAAAACAATGTTATTTATACCAATTATTCTCTATATATTTAATTATTTAAAAATATATGTATACATATCTATATAATTTACATATAAATGTATATAAAATAAGACAGTCAAATTTAAATATGCAAGTTACATATAACTATTATAAATATTTGCAAATATTTTACGACTAAAATCACAAAAAAGTCTAAACGGCCGTCAAATTTAACCCCTGGCACCCACCCATTAACTTTTGAATCATAATCTAATAAGTGGGTTTATATGTGTAGTGGGCTATAAATACATTCCTATTTTTATGAAACTACATTTGTCAAAAATAATTGGAATACTAACCCCCAACATAAGACTCCTACGTCAGGCTGGATCCCATAGAAAGAGTTAGGCTTGGTTTTTTTGTGTGCCACATGGTAGTCCTTAACTGGACGAGTTATTTTATATATTTTTTAAAATTATAATACAGCATTTCATCTTTATTCACCTAAAACTTTGGAAGTGAAGCAATAAAGTTTTGTATTCAAATTCCAAAAAAAAATTCTAAACAGCACTCGTTGTGAAAGATATAAATTTGTTAAAAAAATTATTCATATAATTACATAAAAGACATCCAACAATTTTAACATTTATTATGACTCAATATTAAATACCTTAATATTTTATATTAAATTATTGATTTTCTTCATTACATTTATCAATTTCCTATATTTACACAATTAGACACACATATATATAAAAGTTCAAATTTACGAACAAATTGAACTTAAAGAACTACGGATTTTTTGAAAAAAATCCACTATATAAAGCTTGTCCTTTGTAGAAGGGCGGTACTACAACAATTATAAACATGTAAAAGCATCCATTTATAGTGCTTCCTGCTGATAAAATTTCATACCCACTTTGCAGTAAATATCCATGAAAAATGAAATCAGTATTACCAGTTTCAGATATCTCCGCAAAAATCCACCATACAATCTACCGTTTGGGAAATAAATATTATAAACATGAAATAACCATTTGGGACTATTTTCGGCTACCATTACTATAGTGGATGTTGCTGAGAAAATTTCTGACCATGAAACATGAAATAACCAGTTTTATACTATATTTCAGGATTTTGCATTCAAAATTTATATTTAAGGTACTGCAAACCCCCTGCCCCCTTTGCTAGTGGTCCCTAAATTCCCAGTTGGATAAATAGCATCGGCATTTTAAGGTGAGGATTCCAATCATCTCTGTTCTCTGTTTCAAATTGTTTAGTTGGGCCAACCCCTTAGAAAAGTATGAGCCAACCATTCAAAGAAACCCAATAGCCCTGTTTTGGGTTTGTTACAAAGAAAATTAAGAATTTTTATTATTAGATTAGATTTTTTTTTGTAATTAAAAATGGCACATTATTAATAAAAAGATATAACAAATGGTTATTCATATAAAAATGGGTGGAAGAAGTCACATCCCAGAATGTAAGTCACATGAGTCAAAAAGGCCTCCAGAAAAAGTACAGCATACAGGTGGTGTACATTTGGGCATGCTAGAATAGATGTTTGAAAACCATCTTCAATTCAAATTTTACGTGATTTTGTTTTGTTGAGTAGGGTTGTGTAATCAAGGAGGTTGCAGGCTTTGCAATACGGACAAGGACTCTTAAACATTGAAAAACTCTACGATGTGCTTTCCTTACCTACACGCTCTATAGTGTCGTTCATTACAAAGGTCTTTACATGCAGATGCCAGTTAAAAAACAACTGTACAACTAAAAGCCGATATCCCCAACAGAGCATATTAGCTAGAAGGAACTGTTTTGAATTTTATTGACTCTTTTTAAATTGGAATTTGTTGTTATTTATACCTGTGGACTGGTGTATTGAGGTGCACGCATCCAATCAATCCAATCGTAGAACTTATATGCCAAGAAATAGGGGTCAGGGTTGGCCTGGAAGAGTATCTAGGAAATAGGTGTGCAGGTTTCAGCCCTGATCTTGACCGGCTAATTTTTTTTTTAAAAAAACAACTAAACCTGTAGGTAAGGTAGAAATTACTATGCAATGAAAACATCCACAAAGGATATGTCCCTGTATTTATTCTATTGTAAAGGATAACAATGCTGTACTCATCTCTGACTTGGGCCTCACTTGTAGAAGGCAACCCACAAACCAATTGTCCTCTAACAGTGGGGATCTATATAGTTTATTGAAGCTTACCAGTTTTGAAACACAAACATCTAAAATAATCACAAGGCAAGAAGATCCACAAAACACCACTAAAGAATGTCAGTACCGGGGAGAAGGATGCTAACATATCAAACGAGGCACTCTCAACCGAGGGCCGACTACAGACTGCAAATAATTTGCAACTACTAGGAAGGCATACCTTCTTTAAGGCTACGTCAATGGTAATCACAGGCCTTGCATAACTCAAAGCTCCTTCAACTAGCTACAGTAGTAGGAGCCTCTAAATTCTGCAGAGATGGGAAGATAAAAATCCCCTGAAAAAACTGACACCCATAAGGTACAAGCAGCATCCAGCAATATGGAAGGGCCTAGTACAGTAGTTGCAAGAACATCCAAAAGCTATGATGACCCAGACAAGGGACTTCATACAAGTATATCTGTCCTCTATACCATATACAGAAGATCCTATCATAAACGATCAATTGCAAACCTCTTCCAAAGGCTTGAATTCTAAAAGAGAAAGGTCTGATTAGACTCCACAAGCCTGCAAATACTCCCAGAACATAACCTGCAAATCAAGTTTCACAGTTACCCCAAAAGGGTTATTGACAAGATTCAAGATTAATCAGCATTTGCCCACAAGCAGAAGCGGTTTTCTGGGCAGAGTATTACATTAGTCCTATCCAGTAACAGCCCTGGCTTATACCTACGACTGACAACTTAAGCAGGCACATCAGAACATGTCAGCAAATTCATATATACCTATAACTTCACAGAGGCACCTAACCAGTAAAGACCAACAGTCACACAACAATATCCAACAAGTACAGATTGACTTATGAACAGAAATCCCAAATGGGTGTTGCTCTTTTTCGGTCACCAGATCTGATGATGCTGACTGAAAACAGAATGTGAATAGTAATACTCACCAGATGTACAGGGGCTTTGATTTCTTTAACAAGGAAAGAAGAGCACTGATTATCCTGCAATTCATGTCTGTGGTATCTGAACACATACTCCGACTCCATGCTGCCTCCAAGCCATAATCTTCCCTCTCTCCAGCTGCTTAACCCAGCCATTTTTTCTAGTCCCAATTTACAGAGTTATACCCAAACCCACAATTATTTTCCAATTGGGTATAAGAAATCAATCTTAGATCCAGCACCCACCTGATATAGTCTACTGCTCCTGTTTACAACACCTACAGAAGGGTAGCTTCTAACCAAATAATTCAACTGTTAAAACAGTCTTCCTCTCTCTTTTCAGTGGTTTAATTACACTTGTTGTAC
Source organism: Taxus chinensis (assembly GCA_019776745.2). NCBI lineage: Eukaryota > Viridiplantae > Streptophyta > Pinopsida > Cupressales > Taxaceae > Taxus > Taxus chinensis. The sequence goes on along the minus strand of CM034157.1, from coordinate 128,315,254 downwards.
TTGAAGGAAGGGGCAGGCAATAGCAATGGCACACAGAAGCAAGTGTTTGTCCGGGAGGCATAAGATCATCCATTCATCTCTTCCACTTTTTTCGCATTGGAAGAGACTTACGTTGTGCAGAGAAGCCTTAAGGTGCTAATCTTTGTCTCCTTTTCACAACATAACACGTGGCGCCCAATTGGAATTTTCCTCTTTTCAAAGCAATTATCTTATCTTTTTTCCCTCATATCTATTTCTTACACATTAAAAATATCTACTTAATGACCAACAAATTTACAATAAAACATAAAAGAATATAATAAGTTTCTATTTCCTTATATGTTTTGAGTGGGCAAATTAATAAGATATTATTAGTGTATTTCACATATTTTGTGATAATTAATTAGAGATAGTTTGTTTCTCATACTACATTAAATCAAAAATATTTAAGTACCAGAAAAAACATATTGCTATTGATGAAAATGATGGTGAGAATGGTATGTCTCATATGTATGACGATACAAATTTAATTAATTCTTAAAATTTAAATTAAAAAATTAATATGTAGTTACATTTGTAAGTTAATTGATGCGGGATCAAATGTAAGTGGTCTATGACACCCAAGTCAAAAATTTCGGCTTGAGAGAGGCTATCATATGTCAAGAAAATTTGTAAATGCCTTACCAAACACACATGTTTAATGTTTTGGTGTGGACTTACATTTACAAGTTGATTGACCCGAATTACTCAACATATTATAATCAACTACTCAAAAATAGAAATATTAATATCTATATACTATCAATAATTTCAAATAAAAATAAAAACAAACATCATAAGATTTTTAATTGTTGAAAGACAAAGGATGTACTTACATGGCCTTTTTTGTGTCTTACACATTATTTTTGTACATCTTTTCCATCCACTGGTACATATTTATTTTTATGCAACCTTGCTAGTGATTTTTGGGTATGATACGCCAAAACCTTGTTATTTCCCCTATTTTCAAAAAAAAAAAAAAAGGAAAGAGAGAGAAAGTTGGTTAGTTTTACCTCACATCTCTTTTAAGGACCCCTCATCCTTATCCGGTAGTTGTTGCTGTGGACTACTGAGTGGCTTGGGTGACTAAGCAAAACTTTTGTGTGCTGATACTTTAAAGAAATGAATCTAAGCTAAAATATTTATGAGTGGGTGGAGCATTGATAAAGTAGATAAGGCACAAAGGGATCAAAATAAGCAAGTGGGCAAAAAATAACATAAAAATATATTCTTGCATGGACATATATAATGGTGTGTGACAGCATCATTTTGCCACGCCCAATGTACTTGGGCATATATCTTTGCCACATTCGCTATCTAGATGACATGAGCCAAATTTGTCATGTATAGCCCTTCAAGATTCCTTTACTTTTATGGGAATGTCCACCAATAAATGGACATTTATAAACATTCAAATGCCCTCTCTCTCCGAGTTGCCTTTTAGGGTTTCTTTCATTTATGTTCCCTACAAGGATCCATTCCCATGGAGATCCTCTCTTTAGGTCATAGGTATAATGTTAGTTGGAGATTAGCTTCCTTGAGTTAGTGGTTGAACACAAAGTAGAATTTTTATTTTTTTTTGGGTTATAATTTTCTTAATAATAAAAGGTATAAGTTTGTATCGTTGCTAATTTACATTTTTATGCAACCAAAAAGTTGAGGAATGTTATATTTAATTTGGGCTTTAAAATGTTATGAAAAGAATATTGTATTATATTGCATAATTGAATACATTATATTAAAAAAATTGGTTGTAATAAATTTTATGTTAGTTTAAATGTCTTAATTTTAAAGCATTTTTCTTGATTTGTTCCATAATTTTTCCCATTAAATATTTTAATATTAAAATTAATGACATTGTCACTTCCTCTATAAAATTTTCATTGAATGGTGACACCACCATGTCAAACTTAAAAATTCTTTTCAATTAAAAATGAATTCTAAATTCCATCATGTGTTTAAGATATCGTAACTTTTGGATCACCTTCCCTAAATAATTTGAAGAAAAATCGTCAAATGGATGTCAAATTTGATATTGGTTATTTTTATGACATGCTCATGGACATTACAACACTCTAAAATCACCCATATCAATCATTATAGGCTACGCCTCTAAAAGTAATTAAACATTTTTTCTCACTTGTTATGGGGAAGTTTAATTTTATGAATGTAGATTTTATTTTTCATTAATTAAGGAAATGACCCTTACACAAAGACATTTCGTGTTGGAAATATTTTAGAGGTGAAAGTCAAATTAAAATAGTTCAAAAATGTGGGTACATGCCAAAAATGACTTTACAACACATACTCAGATGTTTATAATGTTTTGAATGAAAAAACAAACGTAAATTAAAAACCTTTATAAAAAAATTATAAAAAAAATATTAAAATAAAACTCACTTACCTTATGTGTATCAAAAACAAAATAAAAACATATTAAATAATACACAATAATTTTTCATTTAGTATTTTAGCAAGAACATCCAGTTTAAGAGTAAGTTCAATGAGTTTACATTTTAGAAATAACAACTTAAGATAGAATAGAATCTTGAAACCAAAAATAAAGTTTTCATTCTTTCTTTTTTACCATTTTCTTTTATGTTTTTCGGATATTATTATGAACACATTGTTGTTAAATGGAACTTAGAAAAAAAAAAATTATTAAAAATGTTTCAAGAATTTTTAATAGAAATGTTTTTATTAAAAAATCCTTGAAAGACCACCAAAACACATTCAAAATTTAAATACATTTCAAAACAACATAACCATTTCTAATATACTGGAATGTTTTTAATACCATTTCAAATAGTGAAACAAAATACACTTTAAAAAATTTTACAAAGAAAATTAATTTTTTTGGTTTGGAAACCAATGATTATATAGATATCGGCATCTCTGCCTACGATAAACTGGGGATTACATATAGCCGATTTACACATGTTGAGTAAGCATATATATATCGAGTAGGGGGTATTGAATTTGTCAAAGTCACCTAGGGAACGATCCTGGCCCTATCTGTTTGTTGACTCTCTGTGTTGGGTATCTCTAGGCCTTGCACTCAACAAGACTTGATCCCTAATGGGCTCATTCCAAGCCAGTCAACTTCACCAAGAGACCAAGGGCCCTTTGATTAAATTTTAAAAAATCTTAAAACTAAACTCACCTACATTAATTATGTTTAAAAACTAAACAAAACACGCGCGTGCGCGCACACACACACAATAATTTTTCATTTTATATTTCAGACTTTTAACACCCATTGCAAGGTTGTAACCTGAATAAGAACAACATGTTTATGAATAAGAACTTAACTTAGATTAGAGTTTAGAAACAACACAACTCAACAATTTTCTTTTCCTTTTTACCAAATGATCATGTCTACTTATTTGTATGGAACTTTGAAGAAACAATCTACACTTTATAAAAGTAAAACAATCTAGTCTCATCATAAATGATAATTTTAATATAATTTTAGTTTTGTATCATACTTTTAAAAAAAACTTATTTTATTTCAATTTTTCTAATGAGATTTTTTTTATTGATAATAATTAGTTGGGAACCAAGAGCCATTACAAAGGATATTCAATGAAGATCACAAAGATACAAAAAACACCATTAAAATGAAAGGATTCAACAAGATTTTGACTTTTAATATCCGATTGCATGACAAAAGTTACTAGAAAACAGGAACAGAACGGAGTAGCAAAAAAAGACAAACATCAGTCGGCAAAAATTCAGCAAAAGAGCCGCCTACATAGTTTTCTTCCGTGTTCTTGAACTCGATCCCTCTTGCATAGCTTGACTCTGCAGAGGATTCTCCTCATCTTCTGAACTGTTGAAAACTAATCTCATATTTTTCCCTTTAGCCTTTTTATTTGCCTCCCGATCCTAAAGAAGATCCATCCCTTTCCTATGAACAATCATTTCAACATTCATCCTTCTAAGAAGATTATTGTTTTTAGCCTTCAAAATAGCAACCATGCATTCCAAAGTTTCCAACCTTTACAAGAGGAAATCTTATAGATTATTGTTCAAACCATCCTCACGTCCAACCTTCTTACCCGAACCACCAGCAATACTTTGAAGAACTGAGACAACATTGAAATCATTTTTTTTCCTTTTTCTTCATTTGCAACAATTTCATTCTATCAAATAAAGAAAAATAATCCTCCCAATCTTCACTTGACCTATCGGAAGAAACCTTTGGACCCATAATAGGGGTTCCAACTTTAAAAAGAAGGAGAATGAGCCCTTGGTGAAGCGAGGAAATCAATTTCTTAGCTTGAAGCTCAGTAACAGACGCCTTTAAAGAACTAAAAAGGAAGAACGACATACTCATCTTCATATTATGGCGAAAATGATTTAATAGGGAAAATTTATGAGTATGTAATTTCCCGAACTTCCCATCAAGGGTGGTATACTTCCTTAAATGAAAGAAAACTTTTGGCCATCTTCTAGGTAAAAGCTAATCTAGCTATGCCATCCTCCATAGAATGAGTTTTTTCCTCCACATTAAAAAAAAATCAACTCTTCCATTTTTCTAGTTCTTTCTTTGAATATTTTTAAACCTGCGGTCACCATACCTATAACCTTTACAACAAAATCCTCGGTGACATGCATTTTGACTCCCCTGACTGTTACCATCCTATTGTTTTAGGTCGTCGCGAAATCAGAAGACATATCTAAATCATGTCCTTTCAACTTGATCAGATAGTTTGTGAGACCACCTTTTTTGAAATCTATGGTGGTCAGAAGGTCGGGATCCAACATGAACACTCCAATGAACCTGCGGCAAAAGCTTGCAAGAGAGGAATTTTCTTTGAAGGTAGGAAAGGGGGTGGGAAAAAGGGAAGGGGGAATTAATATCTCAGGTAGAAAATCATATTCCTGCATAAATTAATCAGCGTACTTCAACACACATATACATAGAAAGAAAAAAAATCATTACTTGCATCAAGACCAGGTGGAATTAGGAACATAAAGTTTTAATAACTCTCTCATAAAAAAATGCAATAAAATCCTTTCTTCTTCATTGATATTTTGGAAAACTTGTACATAGTGAGAAATAGAATAACATAGAGGATGAGAATTAGAGGAAATAGTTATCTCTTTTGTTTCTTCACAAGTAGTAATCTCTCATGAGCATACAAAATTGAGCACCCTTAAGAATGAGGGTGTCATCGCAATATATAAACTTGAGAATGACTCTTCGCTACCCCCCACATGACCTTTCATTTGTCACCTTACAATATGTGAATTTTGATATTCCTAGGTGTAGGATTAAGTCCCCTTTTATTAATTAAGAGTGACTTATCACATTACAAACTAAAGTCGTCTTTAAATGAATAAGAAAAAATAGGAATAGGAAAAAATGAAAAAGCACAGCGCCAAACGAAGGAAAAGAACATGAAGGAGGAGGGGGAGAGGGGGAGGAAAAGAGGAAGAAATGCAAAGGAGAGAGAACTATGTCGATAAAGATGTCGCTTTTGTTGATTCTGCCTTGCCAACTGATTGATCCTTACAAGTGTTTGTTTGAGAGGCATAAGATCATCCATTCATCTCTTCCACTTTTTTTGCAGAGAAGCCTTAAAGTGCTAATCTTTGTCTCCATTTCACAACATAACATGTGGTGCCCATTTGGAATTGTCCTCTTTTTACAGAGTAATTATCTTTTATTTTTCCTATAAACATGTTTCCCTCATATCAATTTCTTACACATTAAACATATCTACTTAATGACCAACAAATTTACAATAAAACATAAAGAATATAATAAGTCTCTATTTCCTTATATGTTTTGGTGGGAAAATTAATAAGGTATTAGTAGTGTATTTTACATATTTTGTGATAATTAATTAGAGATAATTTGTTTCTCATACTAGATTAAATGAAGAATATTTAATTATCAAAAAACATATTTCTATTGATGAAAATGATGGTGAGAATGATATGTCTTACATGTATGACAATATAAATCTAATTAACTTTTTAAATTTCAAATAAAAAACTAAATGTAGTTACATTTACAATTTAATTGACCTAAGATCAAATCACAGCATGTCTATGCCATACAAGTCTAAAACTTCCGTTTGAGAGAGGTTATCATATGTCAAGAAAATTTGTAAGTGCCTTACCAAAAACCCAAGTTTAGTGTTTTGGTGTGGACTTACATTTACAAGTTAATTGACCCAAATTATTTAACATATTATAATCAACTACTCAAAAATAGAAATACTAATATCTATATACTATTAATAATATCAAATAAAAGAAGAAATAAATGTCAAGAGATTTTTACTTGTTGAAAGGCAAAGGCAAAGGATGTATTTAGATGATCTTTTTATGTCTTACACATTATTTTTGTACATCTTTTCAATCCACCGGTACACATTTATTTTTATGCAACCTTGCTAGTGATTTTTGGGCATGATAGGCCAAAACCTTGTTGTTTCCCCTATTTTCAAAAAAAGGTAGACCTAAAGAGATGTTTGGTTAGTTGTAGCATAACAAATCATGTAAAAGGACCCCTAGAGCCTTATCTGATAGTTTTTGTTGTGGACTAGTGAGTGGCTTGGGTGACTAAGCAAAGGGATAGTTTGAGTTAAAAGGAGAAAGAAACAGTTATGATATTTTCATTCGAGAAGAGGAGAGAGTGATTCAAGAACCCTCGAGGAAGGGAAGAAGAAATATAGGAGAAACATGCAATTTTGTAAAAGAATCCATATACTTTTGATATGAAAATCATGTTTTCTCATGGAAGATTGTGTAAATTAGTTTCTTGTTCAAGTTCTTGACATTTTTGTAGGTAAGGGATTTAATTTTGTTGATGAGGTCTTTCTAGAGAGCCTTAGAAAAAAATGTTAAATCATTGAATTTATGAATGTAATGCAATTAGAGCAAGGTTACTTTGTGTTGTCCATCTATGTTTCTTGATTTTATTGTGTCATTGAATTGTGTTGACAATGGAAGGGAGATTTACCAGGACTTGAAAATATTTGGTTTACATAGTTATGTGTGGGATCTAATCATGAATTCCATGATAAAGGTTAGTATTTTGGTTTGAGAGTATTATAGAACTGTGTGTATACAAGAAACTATGAAAAAGCAACCAAACTATGTTGCTTATAGTTTGAGGATCCATTGAAGAAAGGGAATTTTTTTCCATTGTAGTTGCATGTTGTTGAATCCTTTTAAATACCTTGAGCATTGAATCTTCTTTCAAATCTAATGTATGATGGCACAAGACTGACTGTGACAAACTATGTTTGAAGTGTTGAACAAACTGTGACTTTTTTTGGACCTTGTACTAGATGTAAGAAAAAAGGAAGGCTATAAGAGATGTGAATAAGGTTTATATATAAATAAGTTGAGATTAAAAACAAAGAGGAAATGTCTATTTTCATGTGTAAGGGTGGAAACTATATTACCTTGTCTTTACACTTTCATGTAAGACTGAATTCCTACGAAGATGATCATATTAATTCCTTGTCCTGACTCAATATCTACTCAGGACTCTTGAGAAAGGTTGGATGGTACTTGTTGACAAGTTACAAGATTTGAAAGTGAATCCATTCCATTCTATAGGGAAAATGGTGTCTCTCAGGTTATCTCTACCAGTAAACTAGGGTTTAACAATTAGGATCTTGAATCCTTGAATTTATAGCCAAGATTTAACAGCCAACACTATGGTGATATCTATTTGAAAATTTCGAAGGAATTTTAAAGGTTCATCATGTGTCTTGGTCATATTCTTTACCAGTACTCTTCCCAGATAGTCACAGTAAATATCACAGTGCAAATCTTAATTATAAAGGGATAATAAAAAGGAATTTAGAAGTTAGAATTTGAAATTTCACCCTAAGACTTAGCACACAGCTAGAAAGTGTAAATTGGTTCCTAAATGGTTTTTATTTTCAAAACTATTGAAAATAATATATAACTATTTTCCCCTTGGACAGGAGTACCCATGTGGGACACTAGTGCCTAGGTAAACCTGTCTGTTCTAGGCACTTCTACCCAGTATGATTTTTATGGCCAAGTTTGTTGCCCTGTTCTGTAACTCATTTCTATTATGTTCCTATTGTTTTTTCTTTTGTAAGTGATTTCTATGACTACTGGAAGGGTGAAAGGGTTCACCTGATGTTCCCGCACTCATTTGGGGTATGCGAGATGAAAAAAATGCGAACGAATCCTAAATGATGAAGGATAAAAATGATGTGCACATATGATATAGAAATCCTATAGGGAGAATATGGATTACACATGGTAGGTATCATGGAAAAATAAAAATGAGGGGAAAATGCTAACATACAAGTGTTAAAGACAAACACGTAATACAAACTTAAATAGTAACTAGTAAAGGCATATGCGAAAAAAAAAAACAAGGACTCAATGAGTAGATGGTTACATAAATGGGAAACCACTTAGGATGTCACAAGACAATGAGAGCCATCAAGGCTTGTGTAAAAAAGGTATCAATAAAACATAGGTAATAGCCCTTAAACAATGGCAAACAAGGTATAAGAAAATAAGCCAACCATGATTGGAAGGAGTCCTGCAAGGAAAATACTACACATGAAGCACCCATTAGCATGATAAGAAATATAAATAGTATGTGAAAATATAATATATAAAGATAGGAATGAAAATCTAAAATATTATTATGATAGCATGTGATAGTAAGTGAGAAAAGATAGATGCCACTAAGAGCCTCAGTGGGATTGGTAATGGATAGGACCAAACATCATACATCATGTAACAACCTATAAGTGATTTTTATTCACCTCAAGATACCATGTGAATGTGCATGTGTGTATAAAATTTGATAAAGTATAATATGAATTGTAGTAACATGATAAACAAAGGTGCAACATGTATTATAAGGAAGTAATAATACATCCAATCAAGATCTAAGATAATATTTTTTTATTTTTGATTATAAATATATGAGATAAAGTAGTGATAAGGAAGGAATAAGGATGTCCCCTGTGTGTCTGTGTGTGTGTGTGTGTGTGTGTGTGTGTGTGTAAAGTGGAGTTGATTTAGGAATTCCCTCAACTGTCAAGTATGAACCAATAAAAAGAGTGGGTCATCGGGTGGTGTGGGGGAATTAAGATGCCCACAAGTGTGAATACCAAAATGATATATAAAATTAGAGTACTAGGAAAGGACCCATGACCAACTGATGTAAAGGAACTATGCATGCAGAAATTATCTAGTGTGTGATGGTCACAAGAGAGTGCATGAGGCAAAATAGATGAGATAAGTCTAAATCGATCATGTGGAGAAATAGAGAATAACATATGTCTGGATGAAGCATGTGAGAATATATAATGAGGTTTACTATGGGATCTATAGATACAACAAGGCCTATGAGTAGTAGTCGTATGTGAATAAATTTGAGATGTATGTGCAAAAGGTTCCGCAAGAGAACCGAGGGATATAGATATCATAGGAGATGTCAAGGCTAAGGAGCCATCATGAATAAAATAATATGCACTAGAAGTAGGAGAAATGAAATATGGGATGTTTGGAGGAGCTGAGGATAAAGGTGTCTATGGTGGAATTCCTCAAATGTGATGAGATGTTATTCATGGATAAACTTATGGAAGAAGTGAACAATAGAAGGCAGAAATTTAGCAACCAGGAGCCAAAGAAGTCCTAAGGTCATGTCACAATCTGTAACAAGAGATCTAAAAATAAATGACATAGAAATAGTAAGAGGGACAATAATAATTGGTAGAATAACATGGCCATGTGAAGTGGGAGACTTGTGTGCAATTTGAGATAGAGGGAAGCCAATTGACTGCAAGAAAGATAATGATCATGCATTATGATTGAATTTAGGATGTACCATAACATTGTTGATGGTATGGGGCATAATAAAAGCATTAATATGTAATCTATGGGAGGATAATGATACATGAACATCATCATCAATTAAAGTGATAATAGGTGATGGGAGATCTGTAGCACCAACAAGAAATCCAAGGGGATGATTTGAAGAATTAGGAGGAGGAACTACATGGTAGTTACAATTAGAAGAGGACTCAGGGGATGAATTTTCTTACTTTGGTAATGAGTTATTAAATATTTTTAACTTGTCATTATCATTAGTAGATTTGGAAGTGGAAACAATGGATTCAAGAAATTGGATATCATTATTTTCATTGAGATCTTGAATCAAATGATGAATATTGAAGCACTCTTTGGTAGAATGGCCATTACATCTATTGTAGTCACAATATGCATGCTCATCAAACTTCCTAGTCACAATATGAATCAATACTTCTCAAAACTTTGATAGCACTTCAAAATATCAACAAACCATTCAATACTGATCAAAATTTACCATGAGGTAAAAATACATTAAAAAAATAAAGTAACATGCAAGCACACATGAAGATAATGTTTAATTTGGGAAATCCTTAAAGGGAGAAAAACCCAACTAAATCAATGCACTATGGTGGAAAAATTTCCCATAATAGATTACAAGGATTTCATTTGTTAAGAACCCAATGAAATTGAAGCATCAAATCCAAAAAATTATTCAAGAACCCACTTGACCTTTTACAAGATCCTACTTGCATAGAAGCATCAACTCCCAACAATTCAATCAAGCACCTACTTGACCTTTTACAAGATCCAACTTACAAGGAAGCACTAACTCCCTACTTTGCTAAGAACCCACTTATACTTTTACAAAAAAATTATCAACTTCATCTAGTTTCTTAAACCAACAAGTTGTAATATCTTATTCAACTCATTTATATTCACTCTCCTTCTTTACTCACCTCAACTCACCTCTTTTCTCACTACTTCATACTATTGTAAATGAAGACTTCAATGGCCTCTTTCACTCACACACTTTTGTCCCTCATTCATACAAACATGAACTCATTTTTCTCCTCTCACACCTCATATTCCCATCAAATTTTTCTTCTTTTAATAGAATCTACATGTCATATACATCTGGCCTTGTATACAAAAGGATGAAACTCTCTTTTACAGCAGCTTATACTACTCCAAAGTGTAGTCATCAAAATTTATTTTACTAGCACACTTAGCTATTCTTATTCATAAGGATAAGATCTCTTACCCCTCTTGTACTTCCCCTTCCAACACTTTACATTCTTATCCTAAAAATAGGAAAAGCAGAAGTTGGAGTGCCCCCCACGCAAAGGATAAAAATTGGATGACTTGGGATGGCAAAAGCAAAGAGATATTGGTGGAAAAAGCACATGCAGGAAAAGAAAAGAACATGCATGGATTCAACTAATAATAAAATTAAATCAAGTTATATAAATAGGATAATCTATTATTAGCATGGATGTAAAAGCATGCAAGATTTATACGCATGGTTATTTTTAAGAATGTTGTGTAATGATGTATATGTATCAGCTTTTGTTATGTAATGAATTATGGTTTCTAATGGATAATTGTGGTTGGATAATGGTAGTTGATGTATCTTGAATATGGTGTTTAATAATGATGCAATTGATCTTGATTATTGTTTACATGGATTAAGTCATTTCCTTATTATATGTGTTTCCAAATTGACATGGTTATGAATGATTATTTGTGCATGAATGGTTTCTTGGTTATTAATATGATGATTATGCATGCTAACTTCCTATCAAGCATAACAAAGGAGGGACCTGGTGGCTGCAAATGCTTTGGGTGAGCATTCAGATCTGTCTGAATGAAGTGCCATGACGCATAGCTAATGAATGTGCAAATAAAAGACTACATTTTGGTTCCATTGTCGGGACCTCTTTTCAATTTTTCTACCAGGATGTTGCATGCAGATGGCATATCGACTGTCTTTGGAGAGTATTGAGAGTTGGGTAGAAGATGGCCAAGATAAGTTTGCACAGAGGTATAACACTGGACCTAATTTCAATGCATGAAAGTGGGTGGAAGATAATCTTTATGACTACCTGTATGAGACATTCTTCAAATTTTTTCTAGTAGAGTTGTACCAGTGGTTGGCAGCTTACGCATCAAACAAAATTTACTACCCAAGAATGAGAGTTTGGATGCAGGAAGACTATCAGACTCTTTTTTATTCAATTGAGACATGGACTAGAGTTGTGGATCATTGGTGGGAAGGTGTGTTGCATAGCTATACTTTGGAGTATGTAATTTCCACGTATTCTTGTCCTGAGGAAGTAGAGTTCAAGTTCTTGTGTGAGCCCAGAGGATCCTACTTACGTGTGATACCCTTAGCTATCAAGATCTTGATGATAGAATTGGGATTGGAAAGATTACCTATGGCTAGCTAAATCCCCACCATGCATAGGGGTAGGAGCAGGTGTGGAGAAGGATGACGATCCTGGAAGATGAAAGGTAGAGAGAAGAGAGATGACTCAAGTATCATGAAGTGCAAGAGACGGAAATTGAAGCAGCATTGTTGTCGAGAATAATGATGGCTTAGGAAGGTTTTGAGACCCTTATGGAAGACGAGGAGCCACAACATCATGTCCTCCCAACATTGGGAAAGCACAGTAGAGAGACCCCATCGGCTTCGGATGAGAGCACGTCAGAGAGAACAAGGACCGCGGGGCACGCATCTGACCCAACCTGGCTACCTAGCCCTTGCACAAGGTGTTCCAGATCCAGAGGTAGTTGTTGAAGGGCATTATAGTGAAGGTAAGCAAAAGTATCTCCACATGGAAAAGGAGATACATAGTAGATATAATTTTGTGTTAAATCAGGAAGTGCATCAGACTAGGAACACATCCATGGCAATGCATAGGCACCAGTGTTTGGAAGTACTCTTGGAGGATTGTTTACAGGAGTGTCATCAGGACAGTATTGGTGTGTAGACCATTGGAAATAGTTCTATAGGTGTGGCGATAACGCAGACAGTGGGTGTCTAGTTCAGTACCACAACTGGGACACAAGGAATTTCATCTACTAGGACCACAAGCCACAACAGGGGGCATGGGGAGGCTCAAGGAGGTTCAGGTCAGCCACCACATGGAGGAAATCCAAGTGGAGGTTCAAGATCTGGGTTTGGTCCTAATCCCAGGGTAGGTCCACACCCCACCACAACCACCTCTGAACAGTCTCATCAGACACCACCTCAACAACCACAACAACAGACACCTCAAGTCTTCTTTGAGATGTCTCTTCACTTACCAGAGTATAGAGGTGTGGAGGATGTTGTTGAGCATGTGCATAAGTGTGATATACTATGGAGAGAAAAGGGTATTACAACCCAGATTGAAAGGAAAGTCAATTTTCCACCACACTTCAAGGGTGCACACATAGTTGGTATAGAAAGTATGATCCACACTAGACTGCGGTGGATTATGATGCATTGTGCACCGCATTTTTGGCTGAATTTCATATTCCAGAGTTTGAACAACAGAGTATCAGCGCGCTCAAGAACATTAAGCAAGGTTTGTTTGAGAGTGTAAGGAAGTATGATGCACGTTTTAAAACATTTTTGTCCAAATTATCTTATGATATTCATCCAAGTCAACATGCACAGTGGTTCATTGGAGGATTGTTGACTTCGTTTCGATGGGCCCTATCTCATAAGACATATGTAGATCCATGTGAGGCCTTGGAAGTAGCTCTGTGCACTGAAGTGGTTGGGAGTGCTGAAACTAGAGTAAGCCCATTTATTGAGGCACAAATAACAACTATGGCTAAGCATTTGGAGAATCTTTCTGCCAATTCAACACATGAGATGTGCAGTGGTATATGGTGCACTGATTGTGAAGTTGAGGGACATACAAAGGATAGTTTCCCATGCAAAAATGTGCACACAATATTAAAATCTTGTGATATTTTCCACAATAATTATGATGTCCAAAATTTCCCTCTCTTGTAACATGAATGATGAAGAATGTATCCATGTACTATAAGATTTGTGATGCACACACTCATGATACAAAGGATTTTTAGATGATAGATAGATCAAATTCATGAGGCATGTGAGACTAGGATTATGAAAACCACTGGTGGCAAGTAGTTCTCAGGTACAGGAAGCTCAACCTACTGAAGGGCAAATAATGGAGAAGGTGGATTTCCATGAGGTGGATATAGGAGCAGAGGTCATGGTGGTAGAGGAAGATTTATGCATGGGACTTGTTACACTTGTGGATCCCCAGATCATTACCAACGTGAGTGTCCCCAGAATTTGGTATGTGCATATTGTGGAAAACAACATAAGGTTGAGGACTTCCCTCACCTTTATGAGCATATGTGAAAGAATAATAAGAAGGAAAAGGCACGTGGGATGATCAAGGTACAACATGTGAAGAGTGATCAATGGATCCAAAGAAGATGCCTGATCTAGAGTTACAACCCATGTTAGTCACTACTCATGTAGAAGCAACATGCGCACATGAGCCTCTTAAAGCTAAACCACTCATCAAGAGAGAAGATATTATGCATGCCAAGTATCCAGATGTTACTCATCAGAAGGAGGTCTATCAAGAGACTATGGGAGTCATCAGAGAGCTTGCAAGGTGAGATACAGTGCTTGAAGGAGTAGGTGTGAGAGAGAATGCACAAGAAGAACATTTGAAGCTCCCATAGAAAGATGTAGATGATCTATTGGAGGTATGTAAGATGTTGAGGCAAGAGAATATCATCCCACTACTAGGGGAATGGATGCACGAGAAGATACCATGCACATTATTTGAGCGCAAATGTTAGATACTACATGTGAATTTTCCACCACAGAACCATGAGTATGATAAAGAAATCACATTGGATGCAGTGATTGATGGTTGGTTGGTGAGTAATATTTTGATTGACATAGGTGCTGAGGTGAATGTTTTAACTTTGGATGCATGGAATCAGATGGGGAGACCACCATTGCAACCATCTTCCAATGTGTTGTATATGGTGAACAAGACAAGGGCCATGCCTATTGGGGTTTTGAAGGATGCTTCAATTACCATTCAAGGAGCCAAGTTTACTGGAGATTTTGAAGTATTGGAGCTGGCTGAGGTAGATAACTTTCCAGCATTACTTGGGCATCCTTGGTGTTATGTGAACAATGTTGACCTACACTTCAACAAGAGATATATCAGTTTTGAGAACAAGGAAGAGCATGTTTTCATACCCCTGGATGATGTGAAGGATATACCTTATACCGAGCCAATGAGTGAAGAATAGTTAATAGGATTTATGCATGCATAGTTCATGATCCTGAGAATGTGGAGCCCTCTAAGGAAGGCATACTTCAGTGGGAAGATGCACAATCAGTTAGCGACACCACCATTTTTTCTTGTGATATCTTGGCCCGTGGCATGAAATGGTCAGGCATGAGATGAAGGGGAGAGTAACCAAAATGATCAAGCCATGTATGGTCAGGTGCATGGGAAAAACTCAGTTACCTAGGTATACTGGTGAGGAAAATCTTGAATCTTTCTTGCATTCCATGGAGGAATAATGGAAGAATGAAGGTGATAGAAGGAATATGTTGGTTTATACGTTGTGTGGAACAACAATGCACTTGGTGGGAAACACACAGAGATAACTTGTTGGGTTGGCGAGAAGTGAGAATCACCTTTTCAACAAGGTTTACTCAGAACAATGTGCCTACACTTATACATGAGTATGATGGGAAGACTCCTACTTTGGTACACATGTTCATAACTATGAGAGACAATGGGCACAAGGTCAGAAGGATTTACCACCATATCTGTGGGTACATAAGTTTTATTCCACTTTGCAATGGATGTGCACACGAGCATGGTATGTGCATGTTGAGCTCAAGCAAGAAACTGCAAATTGGAAAGATATGACTGAAGGTATGGTTCACACTTTTGATTATTTTTCTAATAAACCTCCAGTACATGAGGCTTTAGATCATGAAGCACATCACATTAGGGGATAACGTGAAAATAGAGGAAATCATGCTTCATTTACTTAGAGAACCTGATCCCAAGGCGCGCGTGGATATATTGGAGACAGAAGAGATGCAATTGGGCCATGCCTAGAAAGAGAAAGAAAAAAGGGAAGCTAGTATACCTCATTGATGATGAAGAGGTGGAGAATTTGGATATTAGCCACACAGAGGGTGCGCGGGAGGTAATGGACACTGCAGATGAAAAGGCATGTGTGTACCATGCTCCCATGAAGACCAAGAAGGTTAATATTGGCACTGAGGATGCACCTAAGGAAGCCATCATTGGAGATTACTGGTCAGAACAAGAGGTAGCAAAGATCATTGAGCTTTTGCGTGACTTCCAAGACTTATTTCCAAGGGGCTATCATGAGTTGAAAGGAGTGCACCCCTCATTGGGAGAGATGAAGATTAAGCTGAAATAAGGTGTGCATCTGGTTAGGAGAGGCCTTACAGGATGAACCCAAACCTGCATGTGAAGGTGAAAGAAGAAATTGATAAGATGCTTAAGTCTGGAATCATTGAACCAATTGAGGAGTCTGAGTGGGTTAGCCCTATGGTTATTAACATCAAGAAGGATGGGTGGATCAGGATCTGTGTAGATTACAGGGAACTTAATGCTTCATGTGTCATAGATCCTTTTCCTACACCATTCACAGAAGAAATCCTTGAGGGAGTTGCAGGGCGTGAGATCTACTCCTTTACTGATGGGTTCTCAGGCTATCACCAGGTGCACATTGCACACAAGGACCAGGAAAATACTACCTTCACCACTGAATGGGGAATTTTTGCATATAATGTTATGTAATTTGGATTGAAGAATGCACCAACAGTATTCTGTGCATAGTTGTGCAAGATTTTCATGACTTCATTCACAAGTTCTTGCAGGTTTATCTAGATGATTGGAATATCTATGGGTTGGTAAAGGATCACTGTGATAATTTAAGGCTCATGTTTGAGAGATGTAGGAAGTTAAGCATCTCTCTTAACATTAAGAAGTGTATCTTTGCTACACCTTTTGGCACTTTTCTTGGGCACATCATTTGTAAGGATGGATTGTTGGTAGATCCAACTAAGATAGCAGTGATTTTGGGATTAGAAGAACCTACCAACCAAAGTGAAGTGCACAGATTTTTGGGGCATACTGGTTATTATAGAAAATTTATCAAAGGGATATGCAAAGATTGTTGTGCCCCTGGAAGAATTTCTCAAGGCCAAAGGAAAATTTTATTGGGGTGATGTGCAACAACAGGCATTTGAGACCTTGAAGGAAATATTGACTACTGCTC
Source organism: Taxus chinensis (assembly GCA_019776745.2). Lineage (NCBI taxonomy): Eukaryota > Viridiplantae > Streptophyta > Pinopsida > Cupressales > Taxaceae > Taxus > Taxus chinensis. Next base: position 128,298,076 of record CM034157.1, on the reverse strand, counting down.
CTATCTTGCACTTTCCTTCATGGAACAAACCCTTTCATGTACATGTTGATGCCTCTGGTATGGCTATTGGCATAGTCTTGGCACAACCTAGAGAGGGTAATGTGGATCATCCCATATGTTTTGCAAGTAGGAAGTTGACACCAGTAGAGCAGAATTATACTACAACAGAGCGTGAGGCATTGTCTATGATCTACGTGCTTCATAAATTTTGAAAATACTTGTTGGCCACACCATTTATTTTTTATACAGATCATATGGCATTGAAGTACTTGGTCAACAAACCTATTTTTGCAAGGGTGCATCTGTCAGTGGATACTTTTTTTTCAGGAGTTTGATTTCATAGTTGTTGTAAAGCCAGGCAAGAGAAATTTGGGCCTGATCACTTATCAAGGATCAATTCTGGAGAGGACACACAGAGTATTGAGGACACTATGCCTGATGCACAGTTGTTCAGGTTGAATCATGCACCCACTGATCTGGAAGATATAGTAGTATTTTTGTGCACTAGACTTGCACCAGAAGGGATGAAAACATTGGAAAAGAAGAAACTTGTTATTCGAGTTGCACCTTATCAGCTCATTGGAGGAGACTTGTATAAGATGGGCCACGATGAGGTCTTGCACAGGTGTGTTTTGGAACATGAGCATGAAGCTATTATGGAGGAAGCTCATGGAGGTATTGCTGGAGGACATTATGCATCAGATGCAACTACACACAAGATCCTTCTAGTTGGCTTATGGTGGGAGACATTGTACAAGGATACCAAGGCTTTTGTTAAAGCATGTGATCATTGTCAACAACTTGGAAAGCCTGGAAGTAGAGATGAAATGCCTTTATGACCCATCGTGAGTGTAAAACCTTTTGAAAAGTGGGTTGTTGATTTTGTAGGACCTATTGCACCACCCACACATAGACTGGAGCACATTACATAATTACAAGTACATATTATCTGACAAGGTGAGTATAGGCTGCACCTAAAAAGGATTGCACTGCAGCCACAACAACAAGGTTCCTTTGGGAAAATATCATTAGTAGGTATGGATTGTCCATTAAGCTTGACCAGTGATAGAGGAACTCATTTCTTGAATGAGACAATCAGAATTTTATTAGGTAGAGTTTATGGTGGCACACCATAAAACTACCCCTTATCACCCTCAAGCTAATGGTACTGCAGAAGCTTTTAACAAGATCTTGGGACAAACTTTGACAAATATTTGTGATGTTGGAAGGAAGGATTGGGATGATAAAGTATCAGTTGTACTTTGGGCTTACAGGACCACATATAAAAGGTTGAACAAGGCCACACCCTTTCAGTTGGTGTTTGGCATAGAGGTGGTACTACCTGTGGAATTTTATTACCATCCCTATGTATTGCGCGCACAAGAGGTTTGTTCAGATGAAAAGGATGTGGAAGAGAACATTGAGAAACTAATGCAACTAGATGAGTGGCACCATTGCACATTGGAGCCAGAAGACTGAGAAGGCATGACAAAAGACTTGGCATGATAGGCACATTAAGAACAAGTTATTTTCGTTGGTAATATGGTACTTCTGTATGACTCCAAGTTTGTGCACTGCCCAAGAAAGGTGAAGGTGCATTGGTTAGGACCTTTTGTAGTAACCAAGATACTTGAATCAAGCACATGTCAATTGCAGGCACTGGATGGCACCATCTTTCCTGATTACTTCAATGGGAGTAGGATGAATCCCTACTATAAATAAGCTTCTTGGTGTTTGTAATAAGGTAGTATTTCCATTTAGATCATATTTCCCTTTCATGTTTTGTTTTTTTTTTTTTGTTTTGTTGTAATAAGTGCATTGTGCAAGGAAGCTGATTACTATTTATTGAGATGATGCAGAGGACCACACATACTTTTAGTGTGGGGTGAACTAGGTGTGGTGTGCACGAGAAAGTTGGTGTAGATGTGCACATGTGATGGTAGAAAGGTGGGATGTTGTTTAAAAGGTGTGCAAGAAAAAGGAAAAAAAGGTGTCAGGTGCTAAGAATGATTGGTGTTTGAAAAAATTACTCAGATTGAAGACCACATGAGGAAGAGGCCACAATGTAACACAAGGTAGGAAACAACAGGATGGAATACTTGGTATATGGTGTAGAGGAAGATGTGTTGTGCCACAAGGAAGTGTGCATGAGGATGTCTGCATGGCCTGGAAGTAGTAAGCGTGCCAGAAGGTTATGAACTGTCATGTGGAAGAAAGTAGAGTAAAGCATGGAAAAAGAAAAAAGTGTATTTAAAGTTGTAGTATGGTGGTAGGTGAGGAGAAATAAATGTGATAAAAATTTGGAAATCTATAAAAGGGGTGCCGAAGAGAGTTCATTTTCACCTTACCTTGTGAAGAACTTGAGTGTTTGAAGAGTGAAAATTTGTGAGAACTTGTGTGAATTTACGAAGAAACGTGAAAATTCGAAGCAACCCAGATTGAGAAAGCACATGACCTAGTTGTGAAACTCCTCCATGTAAAATTTTAGAGCTTGGGAAAGGTGTGGAGGTTTTTTTCAACAGAGTTAGGGTTTGCATTCTTCGAGCTAGGGTTTGCAGATAAACAGGTACACAAATTCAAGTTAGGGCACAAATTTGGTTGAGAGAAAAAAGGTGTGAGAGCAAGGAAGGGGATAGAGTGAACTATTTGGCATGGATGGTTGAGAAAAAGGATTTTAGGCACCTAGGGCACATGAAATTATTAAGTTGAGAAGTTAAATTTTGTGCAGATTGAAAAATGACACCAAGGAAGGCATCAATGTGTCATCTCACCCAAGGGAAAAGGAAAAGGAAAGGGAAAGAAGCCCAAAGTTGAGGATGCACTAGAGGAATTGTACTAAAAAATGCACTACCAATAGGACGTGATTATGGGGCAGGCATGGGAGTCCCACATAAGGAAGAGCAAGGTTAGTGACTATAATCATCACTCAGATGAAAATAAGCACGAAATAGAAAATGAGTTAATACAAAAGGCAGACGAGAGGACTTCAAATTAAAAACGGATTTATGATGACAAGGGGTACAAGGACTTGGAGAGCATGGGAGTTCTCCAACTCTATGAGTTGCCTTACTTTGGAAATCCTAAGTGCTTCTATCAATGGCTTATGTTGTGAGTCCATGAGAACTATTTCTATTTTGTGGGAAGAAGGATGCACATTACCACACAATTGATTGGGAAGAGTCACTGGTTTGCAAAGTTCAACCACTGAAATAGAAACGGATTTGGATGATGATGTTGGAGTGGAGGTCACTGCCGCTACCTTGAAGTATCAAATAGGGGATCACACGATGGACATCATCAAACTTACTACCCCTGTTGTAAGAGTTTCCACATACGTGACTGGTCACTTGTAAGTTGGGAGAAAAAGAAATATGGACTCAAGTAAACAAGAGGTGGCTCCATATTGCATAGAAGATGGCTAACAAAATTGCATACAACATTGTTGCCTTCATTGCTGAAGGGAATCATAGAATAAGCGTGCACAGGAGAAAAAATAAGTTGGGGAGAAATTCTCCTTATAATTGTCTTTTCAGAAATTGGGGTTCTAGATGGGCTAAATGATAATATGTGAAAGTATACCCTAGAAAACAAGTCCCCTACAAAGAGATTCACTGAGTACACATGCGATGGGATTAATAATGCTTATAAGCTAAGGGTGGATAGATGGTATAGGTGAATGTGTGAGGCATTTGCACATGAGTGGTGAATTCCAAGGGAGTTTCCCTTGGTATTCGGGGAAAACACAGTTTGCAGTATATCAACACTTCTGCCTTGGGATATTTTATTTGAAGACTGGTGAAAAGATCCCTTGGTGTAAACTCCCTTTTTCTTTTATAGCAAGGTACTTCTAAGCATCAATGAACAGGTTTTCTGAAGCATGCAAAGTTAAATTTTGATGTGGATAAGTGGATTTTGATCACCATACGTTGCAAAGAAGTATGTATACCCTAGGAAAGACAACATATGTAGAAACTATGATATCATGATATCAAACATTAACTCCAATAGGAAATGAACTCCATGACTTTGGAAATAGGAAATGAAGGAGGTAGCAAATATATATATATATACTTGAAGCCCAAGTTAGTCAATGGAAAGTATGTTGATGAAGAAGACCTCACACTTCCAGGGTACCACCTAAGGGAAGTAAATGGTGGGAATAAAAAGGACGTGAAGAGACCCCTCCCCATCCGAGAAGAAGAAGAAGAAGAAGAGGAGGAAAAGAAGAAGAGCAATGCAAGGAAAAGGAAAAGAAACAACAAGAGTACACAAGTACATCTGAACAAGTGACAAGACATCCAAGTCCCAAAAAGTCACCAAAAAAGTCCCAAGAAGAAGATGCGCTAGTGAAGAAGAATCCCCAAGTAGTTTCAAGTGAGGAAACAGAGGAAGCAGAGAAGTCATGTGGAGAAGAGATACCACAAATCTCCGATAATTCACACTCTTAGAGGATACAGATGAGGAAGAGCATGCACATGACCATGAAGAAGAAGGACCAAGGAAGGATGAAGAAGAAGAAGGGCCAAGAAATAAGGATAATGATGATGAAGAAGAAGGCCATGACAAGCCCCTGATAGAAGACATAGGTGGAGAGCATGAAGAAGAAGAGTGTGATGCTAAGTGCAAGGTTGAGCATGAGGAGAGAAGAAACAAATGAAGGAAACCATTATAGGAGAAGATACATGTATGGGGAAGCAAGTGGTGCATGCTTCACTCCATTGTATACAGGAGGTACCCAAGGGATGCAGAGGAAAGGGGAGAAAATGAAGAAACATTCCCTAAGGCCCCCTAATGCAGTATAATGATGACCCTTCAAAAGTTTTGTGGGCGTGATATCAGAGTTTGGTGGCCACAGAAGATCTCTTCTATTGGTCATTATTTGACAAGAACGAGGCCCTTCTGCACACTAGAAAGATGATATCTTGGGCATATCAGTCACACATGGAGGATCCAGAGTTTGAGGTTAACACAATCGTTATGAGAGACTCAGATTAAGTTAGCCCCAGGAGAGGCATTCCCCATATTCGATGTGCACACGTACTACTTACTATGAGAAAGTGTGTAATGCACTTAATAAAATGGTCATCAGAAGTAGGAGTGGATTTTTTATAAAGGACTGTGTGATCAAGAGACTGCATGAAGAGATCCAGGAAAAATATGAAACAATCGTCCAGTTGAAATAGGAGTTGAGAGAAGAGAAAGGAAAAACATGTGCAACATACAAGAAAGTGGAGTGTATTACAGATATTGTCAACTTCGTGTATCCAAGCCTCACCATGAATGCCAAGGAAGAATATGAAACAATGCTACACTATTTAGAGGACTTGGCATGGATGCTCTCTCATGAGAAAAGAAAGATAAGGGACCAACAACCAAGGAGTTAGCCACAGAAGAAATATGATAGGGAGCAAATAAAGGAACATCTTGCACAATATGAGGCACTAGCTGTAGAGGCTAAGGAGGTTGCACATGAAAGGAAGAATTTGTTTTTGACAAAATACCAAGATTTTGACCAAGTTGTGAGTATGCATTGTGCAAATGATGAGGCAAAGTTAAAGGAGATTTTAGGCCAAAATGAAAATAATAGGGTTGAGTGGGAGAAATATGTTAGGCTGAAATAGAGTGAAAGAGGGATTTTATATCAGTTCTAAAGGCCGCACTCAAAGATAGATTGAAGGAACTCTTTCCCCAGGTCACACACAAAATGGATGCATTGGATGATGTGGCCAATAAATTAGAGAAAATAGTCGCAGAATTAAAGGGGAAGGTTGATGAGCTCACTCCTAGAAAGGTCCCTGATATTGTTGATGTTGTGCCAATTAAGGAAACTAAGGAGTTGGAAGGATGGAGGAGTTAGAGAAATTTTGGATAAGGAATTTCCAGGACTCCTTCCACCTAAAAATTCAAAGTGCTTGATTCTTTAATTATTTGGTGCAAGCCATATTCTTTCATTTATTCATTCATTAGGACATTCTTGAGTCATGCATTCTTTGGTGGGATATTCTTTGATTAATGTTGTCAAGGACAGACAACATACTTAGTGTGGGTAATGTTGGTCAGGGAAATTCTAAGTATTGAAGAGCAGAGTCAAATGCACAGTGATGCACACACATGAAGAACATAGAGTAACATGTGAGGGGTTACACGCAGACATGAGAAAAGGTAACATGGAGGACTGCACACATAGACAAAAGGAACAAGGAGTTAGCCATTTTCCAGAGCACGGGATAAAAATAGGAAAAGTAGGGTTTGAGTGTTGACCAAGCAAAAGATAAAAGTATGATGACTTGGTGGCCAAGTAAAGGCTATACTTGGAAAAAGCACATGCAAATCAAGGATAAGGCACCTGCATGAACAAGGCTAATAATAGGATTAAATTATTATTATAGGATATATTATAGCTAATGTAATTATTAGCATACATGGCTATTTTTAGGAAAGAAAGCATGCAAGCTATTTTGAGAGCATGCCTATTATTAGGAGAGGTAAATTAGAGGTGGAAAATCCCCGATGAATATACCTAGAACCACTTTCATCGAAAAGGTGAATTTTTCTAGGTTTTAGAAAGAAATTTTTGCTTGATGTTTTTTAAGTGAGAGCTAGGGTCCAAAGGAAAGTTTTATTCAAGGAGACACAAAAAATAAGGTTTTTTGATGCATAGTTGTCACATGACAACAAGGCTTGTTGACATGCGTCAGTAACATTTGTTGTCATGTGACAACAAGGTTTGTTGACGTGCGTCAACAACCCTTTGATGTCACATGACAACAAATGTTGTTGACGCATGTCAACAAGTCTTGTTGTCGACCGACAGCAATGGTTGTTGATGCATCAACAACCCTTATGTTTTCAATCAACCCTTGTTGACGTGTACAACAACAAAAATTCTTGTTGACGTGCATCAACAAGAATTGTTGACATGTCAATGAGAATTGTTGACAATAAATCCTTGTTGACACATGTCAACAAAGGTCAATGACATTGTCTTGTTGATGTGTCAAAAAAGGCTTGTTATCATGCGTCCACAAAAAACCCTAATTTTTCCCTATAAATACCCCATCGATCCTTATTTTCACGTTCACACTTATCAGACCCCAATTTTTTTCTCCATTCTCCTAGTGCTAACTACTACATGTATCATACATCAACACACCAGCCAAACACAAATCAAATGCCATGTCTCCACATTCCAATCAAGCTCAAGTACTCATGGCTACTAGTGCTCAAGCTCAAGATCCAACAAAAAATCAAACTAACCAGGCATTGACAACCCCCCAAGTCCTACCCAAGGGAAAGATTCAATACAGGAGCTTGATGTGCCCCCACATTTATACAGTTTTGCAAATGAATGAAGAATACAAGGAATCTGTAGAAGCATGTGACTTCGTAGGGCTCGTTAACATGCCCCAGTTCAAGATTGATCATGACATTCTTAACTACCTTCTCTCCTCATTCAATACAGAAGACAATCATTTTATTGTTACTTTGGAAGATGGTCATACATTCAGGTTCATATTTGATCTAGGTGATATCCATCGATTGACAGGACTTCCATTTAAAGATTCACTCATAGTAACAACCAAAGAAACCCTTACTGAAGATGATAAGATATACCTCAAATATTGTTTCGGTTTCCATGTTGATTGTACGTGTAACCTGCTTTCATTTGAAATATTTTTATTTTGATATTAATTCCAATGAATTTTTGCAGCTCATGTCAACAAATCAAGATGAGGTGTGGATACGCAAGGAATTGCACACCACTTTCTTGCTGCCATGATTTATTTTTTTCAAGCCAGAATTGTTCTGCAGGGTCAGAAAACTGATATTCCAAATTGGGCTATTGCATACATTCTTGCATCGATCAGAAAGCAAAAATTTGATTGGTGCACATTTTTATCTAATAAGATAAAATATGACATTACAAATGCAACACTTTCTGAAAAACCAGTTATTCATTCCACTAACTATCTCCTTGGTCTTTATTACGAGGCATATTTTAATTTAAAAGACAAACCAACTCCCACTTGCACGAATGACACAATGAAGAATTTGTCAATTCCATTTGAAGAACAACAGGTTAATAGTTTATATTTCGACGTTACTAAGGTTATTGTCTTGATTTTTCTGTACCGTATGCAGAGAATATTATGTACTTCTGATTGAATCTTTATGCACTAACATTATGTACTTCTGATTGAATCTTTACCATATGCAGAGAATATTTTTGGAGGCCCTTCCACAAAAAAAATAGCATCAAGAGGAAGAGGCCAACAACACGCTGAGGTGTTGGGAGATTCCCAATCTGAAATGGAAGTTCACTCATCACCTAACCCCCAAGTGTTTGCATTAGTTAAATGACAAAGACGTAATACCCTTATTCTTAACATTCAATATAGGGTTTTTTACACTTACCATTTACTATTTACCATTTACCATATTGAATTGACATGCAGTTGCTGCACTTATAGGGACTTTGGACTATACACGTGCTTCTCAACAGGCATCACCAACTCACTCAGTCCAATTGCATGTAATTATCGATTCTCAACCATAGCAATTACAACAACAACACCCTACTCCACCATACCAGCCACCCATAGCTCCAACACAATCAATTCAAACTCCAACATGGCCACCCATATAGTGACAGGTTATCCCTCAACAAGGTATAATTTTATTGCTTTTTGTGTAGTTTTTTAATAATTTTTAATATAATTTAGTAGCTTTTGTGTAGTTTTTAATAGTTTTTCATATAATTTAGTAGCTTTGTGTATTTTTTAATAGTTTTTCATATAATTTAGTAATGCTTTTGTTGATTGTTCTTGGAATTTACAGTACATAGCAGTCCTTCACCGTCTATTCAAATAGTGGCACCACCACGTCCTCCACCAACATCATTACGATTCAAAATTCCCACAAGAGGTTCAGGTAAAAATACCATTGGTAAACGCATGCCAATTCTGGCCCCTAGCGGGACACTAAACATTGCCTCTTCATTTCCAATTCTGACCCTCTCTCTCGGTGGCTGGCCCAACACAATGGGCCAATCAGTTTTAAATAATATAAATTTAGATGAAGATTATTTGGGCATTGATAGCAATGACCCAACATGTTTTTTCAACACACGTGATATGATTCAAGGCCAACAGGTATATTTCCATTTCAATGTACTTTATTTAACTTTTTTACATTTCAATTTCAATTTCAATATTTATTATTAATTTATTTTATCACAAATAGGATCAGGGCACCCAAAGGAAAAAAGAGGCAGCAGAATTTGCTCGACCTGAAAGCCCCCATACCTCTCCATCGGCATCATCCTCTTCAGATACAGATAGTGAACAATTGCCATCATTTCCTTTGGAGAACTTGATTGGTTATGATTGTCAATCCCATGTCAAAGAGTTTATTATACCTCATATCAGTCAGCTCATAGAATGGGAGTGAAGGGAAAAAGTATTAATCAACGAGATAATAAGTCGTTATGATAACCATTGGCAAAGGGAAAGTTTATATGCGGCAGTCCAAAATCAACCTGCCAAGATGGATGCCTTACTCATCCAAGAAAAAGGTGGGACTGTCACATATAACAACAATTATAACGACAATATTTTAGATAAATTATTAAACAAATTGGAAAATATTAGTGTTGAAGCCCAGGCCTATTTCAACAAATGGTCGAAGGACAAAGATTTGGTGGCAATTGCAAATGTCGAAAGAGATAGAGTTGTTGTAAGTATTATCAATTTGAAACAATATTTTTTATTAATTTGAAAATTTCTTATTTTAGTAATATGTTTAATTGAGCTCACTGTTTTTGTTGCAGTTGAAATATGAAAATTTAAAGAGTCAAGCAAAGGTGTTCCAAGTTCACTTGGAAACCGCTAAGAACAATTTATCTGCAACAATAAAGATGAAGGAAAATATTGTTTTGGTTAACAAACAAAACAATACACTTAAGCAGATAATTAAAGAGAATGGCTTCGACCCTTGAGATTTTGTTCAAAGAAAAGGCAGCTACAGATCCTTCTTTAGCATCCCATGGAGATGCTACAAAGGAAGAAGAAGCAATAATAAAGAATCTAGACATTGTTGTGGAGGATATTATTAGTTCTGGGATTATTCAAGAAAAGAATATAGGAGGGAAAGCCATTGGGGAAAGTGACACAGTGACAGAAGACGCTACAAAAACTCAAATGGAAAGTGTCAGTGGGTCTGGGGAAAAACTTAATGATTGAGAAAATAGTGACTAGTCCAGTGGACTGTGGGTGTGGGGAACTTGAAAAATTGAAACTTGAAATATTTTATATATTGAAGAATGAAACTTGAATATTTATTTAATTTAATGGTTTTACTTTTCATGCAATGGATTTTTATATGTTGTTATATTTATATATAGAAACTCTAGATTGTATATGGTGTTTATGTTTGATATTGATGTGATGGTTGCGAATATAATAGTAATAGATGATAATGATGATATAGATAATCATGATTCATGGATGATGATAATGGATTTAAACATTAGGCATTATTATTTCTCTTCCAGTTAATACAGAAAAATCTTCTCTCTACTTGCAATGATGATGACATTAGATGTGGATGATGACATTAGAATAGATATGGATGATGATGAATTGTATTTGGACATAGATGTAGCTTCAAGCATGATCATGGAATGATGATAATGGATAATTAAGAAAATTTAGAATGTGGTATGATAGAGACATCTTAATACAGTAAAATGTAAAATTTGAACTTATCAGGTTTCTTCACATTTAAACCTTCTCAAAATCTTCTTCTCTCTACTTGTAATGATGATGACATTAGAATAGATATGGATGATGATGAATTGTATGTGGACATAGATGTAGCTTCTAGCACGATCATGGATGATGATAATGGATAATTGTTTTAAGAAAATTTAGAATGTGGTATGACAGAGACATCTTAAAATACAACTTGTAAAATTTGAACTTCTTTCTTCTTTAAACTTCTCAAAATCTTCTCTCTACTTGTAATGTGAAATTAGATTGGATGATGACATTAGAATAGATATGTATCATAGATGTAGTTTAGCATGATCATTCATAATGGATTTAAACCTTCTCAAAATAAAATTCTTCTCTCTACTTGTAATGAACTCTGTATGATGACATTAGATGTGGATGATAACATTATAATAGATATGGATGATGATGACATTAGAAATCATGGATGATGATAATGGATTTAAACGATAATGTTTTAAGAAAATTTGAATGTGGTATGACAGAGACATCTTAATACAGTAAAATGGATGATGATGAATTTCTTCACATTTAAACCTTCTCATTTGTAATGATGATGACATTAGATGTGGATATTATGATATGGATGATGATGAATTGTATTTGGACATAGATGTAGCTTCTAACATGATCATGGATGGTGATAATGGATTTAAATGATAATGTTTTAAGAAAATTTGGAATGTGGTATGACAGAGACATCTTAATATAGTAAAATATTTTTCTCTCTACTTGTAAAATTCTAACTTTGTATCAGGTTTCTTCACATTTAAAACTTCTCAATATATTTTTCTCTCTACTTGTAAATGCAATGTTTTTTGGGAAGATCAATTTTTACATGTAATTTGATATTCATGCCACAAATTTCAAACACTACATCAAAGATTTTGTAAATACCAAAATAAATTAAACATGATTGTAAAAATCAAGCTATGATAGGGTTTAAGGTACCTCTTGTCTTCTAGATGGGTGTGACAAAGCATATGGAAGGAAAATGAGAAATCATCCTTCACAGTGAGCTAGATGACCTTCGATTCCAGAGAACTCAACATGAAAAATGGATTAGTATATAGATGGGTGAGTTTCCTGACAATGTCAGTCCCGAGAAGTGAGAGCTTCCTCAGATGGATGTCAACCCACATTTTTGATAAAGAAAAGATGAAATATTGATTGAGCAGATGAAGGAAGAAACAAAAAGATTATCATTAAACAAAATTAAAGAAAACTTAGGTACCTCTTGTCTTCTAGATGGGTGTGACAAAGCATATGGAAGGAAAATGAGAAATCATCCTTCGCAGCGAGCTAGACGACCTTCGATTCCAGAGAACTCAACATGAAAAATGGATTAGTATATAGATGGGTGAGTTTCCTGACAATGTCAGTCCCGAGAAGTGAGAGCTTCCTCGGATGGATGTCAACCCACATTTTCGATAAAGAAAAGATGAAATATTGATTGAGAAGATGAAGGAAGAAATAGAAATATTAAAGAAAATTAAAGCAAACGAGAACCTGTGCATGTCTGGAAAGTGGAAGTATGTAAGTCTGGAAGAGACTAAGAGTGGAAGAATATGTAGATTTGAACTTTGAAGGCCTTGCAAATTAGTATTCGAAAAATGCATGTCACAAACACAACATCAAAGCAGTTTGAAAAATCCAAAATAGAAATTAAATAAAACATATATTTTTATAAATAATTGTATTTAAATAAATGTAAATATATATACCTGTAACATCTTCAATGATAACAAGAGCTGAAACAAAATATGTTAAAAAGCCTCCTCATAATCAATATTTACATCTGTAGAATTACAATTGTGTTACGTCTAACTATAAACTTTTATATTCGAATCTATTAATATGAAATTGAATAAATAACAACAGTTAAAATGTAAGGTGACAAACAATAAAAGTGAGGTCAAGGACATACCTATTTAAAGCTGAAACAATCCATTAGCAATAGCTTCTTCAAAGTCGATATTCACTTCTGCAGAGTTTGACGACGCACCAATTCCAGTCTCATCATTGAGAACATTTGTACTTGTAGTAGTATTATTTAGACCTCTTCTTTCAGAAAGGGGAATTCCAATGTGCAATTACTCTATCGAAAGGAAAGGTTTCCAAGGAGTAGCAAGAAACATAACACCTCATGCAACTTTCCAGATTTTTATCCAACCTGTTTCTCAGTTTTGATTTTATAAAAGACAAAGCACTAAAAACCCTTTTTTACTCCATAGATCCCAAAATCATTGTTTGGCACAACTCATATAATCGGAAATATTCAATGACATCTTCTTGTAACATAGTACTTTGATAGATTCCTCGCCAGAGCCTTGTAATAACACCACTCTCAGAAGGTTCGTCTAATAATTTATATTGGTTCCTCATTGTCATTGCAAAATGTGTTGATTGAGACTTTAATAAATCAACATTCAATATACCTTTGATTTCGATACCCTTGACCTCTGACGTCTTGGTGAAATGTTCCATTATTGTACCCATGGATTTATGGAAAATATTTCTTACAAACTCTGCACGAGCACCTTCAGTATTCCAAAAATTAGGATTCATCACACCCATTGCTTCAAGAATTTTATCTTTGCTGAAACGTTCTCTAATTTCTGATGATAAGGATTCTAAATTTTTCTAAGTTTTATTCTTGTTTCAACTGTAACAGAATCAAACAGATTACATGTCACAGGAACTTCTCTTTTTGATCCTATAATTTCTTGACATTTTTACAAAATGAGCAGTGGTATGTCCTTCCCATTAACATTGATACATAGGTGATCATGGATATTTAATCTCAAATAGTTACTGGGATTCTTAAGATCTAATAAAACTTTCCAATTATCAAAAATAGGTGTATCAAAACTATCTTGGGAAGTGTACAAGACATCAAGATTTTGACATACCATTTTTCTCATCCGTATAAAATCAACAATATAGATTAATCTCCCCTGTGCATGCTTCATCAATGTATTGATCTCCTGCAACATTGGAAGAATGCCAACCAATGTAAGCAATGTCTCCAAATCAGTTAAATAGAACAACAAGTCCCTTGCTCTGTCAATTTCATGATGATATTTGTGCATGAAACCAACCAACGAAGGATACTCCTCACGAACTCTGCATGCAGGCTCATACAAAGAAATCCACCTTGTCTCAACATCCTTCAGAAGTTTTTTTGCCATCTGTAATTCCAATTGCAAATTTTTGGAACTCAAGAAATCGCTTTGGGTTGCTTTCCATATAGGCATGAAGTTCTCTTATAAGGTCTTCTACTTTAGCAACATTTTCATAGTTGCTAACCATTTTATATGCTAAATTCATTTTGTGAGCCATACAGTGAATTGCTAGCATATAAGGGGCCACTGTTGTTTGCAATCTAACACACAACCCAGTTCGGTGACCCTGCATGAATGATGCACCATCTTCTCCAACGCATACCAAATTCGTAGTAATTTCATAATCTGTCCTGCCAGCTATATCTTTAAAATGAGAAACAACTATTTTATGTAGGTTTTTGGCATTGCAATTTTCAACCATTTTCATAACACCCAACAGATGTGGTGTCCTTATATGATTTTCTAAAGTATAAATGTGGATACATACCCATGCAGTGTTGTCAACTGTTGTCACTTCATCAATTGATAGAGAGATAAACTTTGCATTTTTTACACTCTCTTTCAAATCTTCCTTCTCTATCATTGCAAGGCATTTGGCCATTTCCCATGCACTACTGTCTGACCAATGAGACTGAGGAACATTGTGCATTCCATTATATTGATACAAAACTTTGAAATCAAGGAAATCTGAAATCGGTCTTCCTTTCTTAAGTATGTGAAATAAAGTAGAGAACTGTATGAGTTTAGCATGCAAATTTGATTGATTCATCTTACCAATTTGCGATGTGATCGTTCCTCCCTTTTCCATGAGATGTCTGCATCTTTTCTGCTCTGCTTCATACTCTGCTGCATATTTAACATGCATGCATTCTTTTTCAGTTTTCCACCTGTGTGTTTTGATTTTCTGGCCATCCTCCCCCGTTACAGTCAAATATTGTTTTCCACAGTGTTTTTCAATTGTGTCCAGCTTCAGTTGCATTTTTTGTTGCTTTCCCAATTTCCACGTACATATTGTACATGTACATTCAGATGGGATATCTTCTGAATTAGCTGGTTGTATAGGTTTGATAAAAGGAAATTTGGCAGCCCAATCAAACTTGTATGTCCTCCCAAGTGTCCACATATTCTTGTTCATTTTCAATGTTTTACTTTTATGAGTAGAATTTTGAGCATTATCACAATCATCTGGTTTCCTCTTTTGTGAACCAAATTTGCATTTGATTTTTGTGTTCCATTTTACTAAGTATTTGTATCTGAGATATCTTGATGCACTCCTGGTTGCACCTCAATAGGAATATCTTCTGTATTTGGCATCTCAATAGGAATATCTTCAAGCTTTGGCATGGTATCATCATAGGTGTCATTTGGTTGATACTGTGTAGAATGCATGTCCACTTCAATAATACCTTCCACACAGTCTGTACTCTGATTGATTCCAGTGGCAGTTGTATGGGTGTTGGTGGTTGTGGTATCTATAGCAACAGAGTTTCCAAAATACTTGAACAGGGACTTCTGATATTTTTTTGTTACTTTTTGGGTCTTCTGAGCACTAGCACCTTCCATTGTTCTGAATGGCTAAGTTAAACCTTTGTCATGTGTCACTAAACACTACACTCTAGCAACACTGTGTCATGCGTCAACAAAAGAGTGTCGTGTGTCAACAATAATGATGTGTCATGCGTCAACAACCTATCCCTTGTCGTGCATCAACAAAGAACCTTGTGCATCAACAACATTGTGTCGTGCATCAAAAGTCGTGCCTTGTTCATGTGTCAACAAACAACCTTGTGTCATGCATCAACAAATTATTGTGTCATGCGTGCAACAAAAAACACTATGTGTCAACAATCTTGTGTCGTGCATCAACAACAACAGTGTCATGCGTCAACAACCAAACCCTTTTCGCATCAGTGTAACAACTCTTCTTGTCGCACGTCAACAGAAAACCTTTGTCGCTCATGTCAGAAAATAACATTAGTCGTGCGTCAACAAATAGCCCCTATCACCCGATTGCAAACTTCAAAACAATCTGCACTGTGTACTGGTGCTTAGAGTTCACAAGTTCACGGTACTTGATATGTCGATACCTCAACTAGTAGTAAGTTACTAGTATACTACCCAACGAATCACCTAGGTTTTTATAGGAGATGTTTTCAAATGTAGGTGAAGCCGACCCCTAAAAAAATATACTGTAAATTTTAGGCGAATAGGACACTGACCTGCTCCGAAAAAAAATCACCTTTTCAAATTTTCCTAAAATGCTTTCAAATAACAAAGTACTCTGACTTGGTATTATCCTCAATATCAGAGCTGATTTGAATATTAAAAATCCCCTCTATAACAGTCCTTTCTAACACTTCATGCCCCTTGACCTTGATTTGGGTGAGTCAAAATTGGATTAGATAGGCATTTGTACAAGTATATTATACTCTGAAATTGAGTGGTTTAAGAAAGTAATGTTGAAAGATCAATATTTTCCACCAAGTACATCTATCCTCTGAAAGACTGGGTGTGCATTCTAGTGATAGGTTCAAGATAGAAATGATCAAGATACGTGGTATTACAATGGAACTCATCTGAAACTCTGTACATGTTTGATTTCAAAATTGACCACCCCATGGGAAGCATGTAGTTGATGGATCAATCTAATGACCCCAATGATTGGAAACAATCCTCAGTCATACAGTGATTCATCGAATGAATATGGAAGAATCAAATGAGAAAGTCATGAAAGGACACTTAAAGGGATATCTCCTGGATGAGGGTTCTACCATTACCCTCATACATGGGTACATTGTTTGTGATTCTTCAAACTTCATATTGATACTTCACACATGGAGTTCATTTCATAAGAATCTCAAACATGAATACTCCTATGGTTCACTTGACAATAGTTCTATACTTTTTTTAAAGGAGTCAACTTGTTGATATGTGAACAGGAGTGAACATGGTAATGATGTTTTTTAATATTGGGATCTCAGTCTGAGAAACTACGATTTATGGAAAAATAGGTCCCAAGATTAATCACCTTATTGAAGAAGCATGTCGGTGTTTCATGGTTCTATCTCCATGCATTAATGGATGTCAGAGCCCTTACATGTTCTGACATATCACATGCTGCAAATGGGTATCAGATCGCATCATTTCTAACTTTTACTAAAGTTGTATTCTTTCACTTTGATCCTTCATAACTTGAGCTTCTTGACTAGATTTTGACCCGTCACTTGATGACAACTTATTCAATTTTGAAAAAATTTTATGATAAGGTCTTCTCATTGGCTATTTTGGTTTCAAACATTAGAGATGGGGACCCAGCTTAATGATTTCAGGTTGGAAGACTTAATAATAATTTAGAAGTTATGACTTGACCAGTGGTACTTCTAGTCCACATCTAAATTTTAATATAACATGGTGATTGATGAACTCATCGGACATTGGAGAGTCTTTTAAATCAGATTATAAGACCCTCTACATGCTCTGTACAAATTTTGCATTAGTAAACCATTCCTTCATGGACGCATTGAATATTCTATGAAGAAAGTAACATAGTTCCTAGGGCACAGTGAAGTTCAAAATGTGATCTGGATTTTTTAATCATTGAATAAGAGGTCTGCCATTATGAATTTTTTCCAAAGTGAATCCAGTGAATTTAGGATCAGTAAACTCTCTTCATTAGTCATGAGTAATGTCTAAGTGGTTTTTGGTAGTTGATACCATAGGGCATATGTGACAAACCTGTAGTTATGAGTGCAAATTTGCTCAACTAATTACTACTAAAATATTTCTCCATTGTCTCTCTTTTGGATGAAATATTTTACAATTGCATTGTACGTGCTTTTAGAAGTATCAAAAATGTCAGAGGTGTCACATATGAACGTGTGGTAGGAACTAATCATATGGACAAAATGTTGCACAGGACCCATCTTTCATTGTGTTCACTTCCCAAGTAAGCTTTGCTTAGGAGATGGTGGTTGTGAGTGTAATGTTGTAGAGATAACTTGGATGATTTTTAGCATACTTAGGAATAGAAAACCTCACTTGGAGTTTACACCAAGAACACTTATGGGCTATGTGTTCACTTGGTGTGAAAGTAAGATTCTCCAGTGGTTATTGGTTAATTTCACATGGCACTGAGTATTTAGGTGAAGATAAAGCATTGAGGGGGCTACATGAATAGATGCACATGGTGAATTGATGATTACAACTAGGGATTAATTGAGATTGTCATGCATTCTAGGAGGTACATGTTAAATGTATGCAATGTTCTAATGTACATTTTCTTTCATTATTCACCAAAGATTTGTATGCAGATTGAGTTGAGAAAATCAAGGAAATTTGTGTCAATATTGGTCAATTATTTCAGAATATCTTTTACTAATCCTTACAGCCTTGTAGCATAGGTTGTCGAGCTTGGAACAATTGTATGATCTCGCAAATTCACCTGTGCATTCTTCGATCAGGTGATTCCTTATATCGCTTGCACTGAAAATGACATGTTATGAACACCCATGAAATTGAGCCTTACATCATAGATTGCATTTAGATTTCTTGATCTAACCATAACTACATGGGAATTTGATTTTGATTGAGAATCGCCAAAGGCCTGTGAAAAATTTTTCCAGATACCACTTGAAAAGCACTAAGGATATTTTTAATGGAATTCAATCATTATCCAATTACACTCTTGTCATCCATGATTCTATTATCTTGTCCTATGATTATTTATTTCCTCACTTCAAAAATTCCTCTGCATTTTTGAGCTACCAGAATGATCCGTCAAAGATTAGGTACCTATTTTGACCATAAACAGTCTCACTGAAAAGCTGAGTAACCGAGAGCTTAACAGTGGGTGACTAAGGCTCTCTTAAGAGGGTGGGGCCATATTCGTCCTACACCCTCTACCTCCTATAAATTGAAGAGATCCAAATTTAATTGTTTTACACTAATATATTAATGCATCCCTCACAATCTTTGTGCATATCAAATTTCAAGGCAGAAATTTGACAAACTAGATACGGAAAATCATGTACCTTGGGGAAGTCACTTATTGAAATCATAACTTGAGCTCCCGGAGGAGTTTTTTGATCCAAGATTTTATATGATTAAACCTTAAAATGACCTTATAAATCCAATTGTACATGTCTATTATCTCTTTATTACTATCATTTTATATCCTCAAAATATTTTTTTTCTTCAAGGATCCAAGGCTATGCAATAACACAATATAACAGGTTGTAGACAAAGTGTGCCTAGGCTGTTGTGAAAAATATGAAATCACCATCTTGTAGCGGATATAAGATCTATATTATCTTGGACATGATCATATTTTTTCAGTCTCCTACATATCCTGTACGGAACTCTTGGAATCATGTTCCCGAAGTTTAGGATCTGTTTTAGCATTGTGTACTGCTATAGGCACTTTCAAGACCCAGTTTTGCTGAAATTGCTAGCAAGGTCATTACTAGAATCCTCAATAGACATCTTCCAAAACTTATTATACAAAAGTTCACTTAGATCATGTGGATTGCACCTCCCTAATTGAAATTAGTCCCTCACAATTCTACTCACGAGTGTGTGTTTACCTTAGCTTCAAGAAGTACTAGCGAATATGCCTTATCACTAAAGCTTGGGTAAAGAGCCTGTCTTACATGGATCTTCACATTGGAAGTACTTGAAATGAATAGGGATAACCCAAATTCACCTATGGATGCACTGAAATGCCACATGAGTACTACTTCAGATGGATGGGATAGGATCTTGACTCAGGGATTAAGGTGATATGAAGGAGGGCTCATTTTAAGTGACCTTTGAGTAAAATTTTTAGGTAGGGTATGTTTGTGCATGCTTGAAAATTGGGAATTTTCTATGTATGCACATTTGTATGAAAAATAAATAATGTATTACACTTTTTCCTATGACAATTAAGTATTTTTTTTCAAAATTTTAAAAAAACCATTTATATTTCAATTAAATATATGAATTTTATATTCAAATTAATATACTTTGTAACAAGTATTTTTTGATAGGCCAATTTTGGCGTGGAAGATGTACAAAAAATAGAAATACAACCCACATATTCACTTAAAAAATGATAGAGGGACTTCCTAAAAATCACTTTACGAGAACCTAGTTTTTTCTCCTCATTTCCAGCCTACATGTGGTTCATCTACTCTTGCAATCAATAATGCTTCATTTCAAGGTTCTCTTGGTTGTAGCGGTGCCTCTAAATCAAATACTAGCTCTATTGATCTGTTCTTGGAAAGGTAAATTTTAGTGGTGATCTTCGCTAATTCACGAATGTTTACATTTGGCGATTTTGAGGAGTTGTACGAAGCAACATTTTGCATAAAATTTTGGGATATAATTTACTTTTGTAGGTCGGCTTGCCTAGGGATATAACATTAAACTAAATTTCATACTTACGCATGTATATCGCCACCACCTTAAAACATCAATCAGGTACATTCACCAATATATACTAATAAAAAATCTAAACATCTTCTATATTCAAAGGCTCTTAAGACTTATATAAAAGATGCCTAAAGGGTGAGCTCAACTACATAGTCCAGATGCCTAACTATAAATGCACAACGGATAGGCTCTAGACGCATGACAATCTAGACGTCCAGACTGCATACACTAGACCACATTAATTTCAAACACGTGGCCTTATAATCCAAATGCCCAAATGCATAAACAGACGGGCATTTGTACATGCAGCGCTCGACTAATGCATAGGCAGGCGTGCTGTATGCAGACGCCCAGTAGTATATGCAACCTCGGCTACATGCTACAAACGCCCTATTTCCATGCAGTCAGGGTGTTTGTGTATGTCAACGCACCGAGTAGTGTATGCACTTAGGGAAGAATCGCATAGGGGAGAGAGAAGGGGATAAACATTTAAAAGGGGAAAAATGCACAAGTAATGCATAATTTAAATTAATTGTTCTCATTCTCTTTAGGGATCATCATATGTAATACATATGTATTTTATGTGGTGTTAACATGGCTATAAAATCAAGCTTTTGTTAACCAATAACATGAGAAAATACTGCAGTTAGGGTTAAGGTTGTTTGAAAATTGAAGGCTAGGGTTTTCTTGAGGGTTATAAAAGAGTTTATTAGGGATTGATCTGGAATATTGAAAATTCTCGTTCATTTGTTAAGTGGGAAGGCAAGGGAAGATGCTCTATTACAACACAACACATTCAAGTGAAGAAGTGCAGGGTTTGAAGGAAAATGGTTAGCATTCTTTCTTCATCCATGAAAACACTTTATCTCAATTGTGTTGTCTTCATTATAGTTTGACATTAATGCAATGCTAGATTTGTCATGCATAGTTCATATTCATGTTTATTTGCTTTGCAAAGTTTTATATCATTTGATATGGTAACTGGATGTTACCCACATTCATATTTGGGAAGTTTCAATTGCAGATTTATTTGTGATTTACCATCACCCCGGTAGTATATGCAGTTGCCCGGTAGTATATGCAGACAGGCATCTGCATGCACAGACGCCCGGTTGCATATGCAGACGGGCGTCTACATGCGTATACGCCCGCTTGCATACGGAGACAAGCGTTCTGTATGTGCAAGCGGCTGCCTTCTAGTGATTCTCTACAGACGACTCATCTGCACTTGCAAACACCTACTTACTGGACTTTTGTACATCCGACGCGTCTGTGCCTTTTTTTCGGTTGCTCCCCTGCAACCTTCCCTAGCATGCCTTTTCCTGGATAAATTATTCTCCTATATCACTATATACATTTTTCTCATATTCACCATCAACACAAAATCCATTTTTACAAATTTGGGTTAGGCTATAAGGAATAATCTGCTGACCCTCTCCCTTAGTCTTTGGCTCTCATGGACATTGATCCTCCATCTTCTCTATTCCACAAGGTGATAGACACAAATGAAAATGTTTTTATCACCTCTAGCTTTTTTTAATCTCCACCATCACCTTGGGACTGGTCATTTATCAGTGTGATGGTGAAACTAGGGCCCTCCCTCTTCAATTTCTAGATATGATAGAGGAATATTCCCCTACCATTGACATTCTTCAATGCACTGATGACGACTCCATCCTTTCTTACATGGGGGTAAAATATTCCTATCTTCATAAGACCTTACCACCAAAAACATCCACCCTTCTCAACAAATCCACTATTGACATCAACATTGGGACTTCGCAATAGCACCACATCCTAAAAGTGGATCAATCCCTTGATCCGTACGAGCTTGAATCTTTCACCACCTTCCTTTCTCGACATATTCGAGCCTTCACATGGTCGTACACCAACATGTTAGGGATTGATCCTTCCATTGTTGTCCATAACATCGTTACCTTTCCTAACACCAAGCCAGTTAAGCATAAGCTTCGACACATGTATCCTCGAGTTGCCCTCCTTGTCAAAGAGGAGGTGAAATGCCTTCTTCTAGATAATTTCATCATCCCTATCAACTATCAGCAATGGGCTTCCAACATCATACCCATTTCTAAAGCTTTCGACAAGCTCTGCTTCTACATTGACTTTTGAGATCTAAATCTTTTTTTCCCTAAAGATGATTTTACTCTTCCCTACATTGATCAACTCGTAGACCTTACCGTAGGCCACAAGATGTTTTCTCTTATGGATGGATTTTCTAGGCATAATCAGATCCTCATTGCACCAAAAGACCAACATAAGACCTCCTTCACCACTCTTTGGGGGACTTTCTGCTATCACGTTATGCCCTTCAATTTGAAAAATGTCGGGGCCACCTATTAGCAAGCCATGAATTACATCTTTCACGATCTCATCCACAAGACTGTAGAGGACTATGTTGATGACATTTTGGGTAAATCAAAACATGGATGTGACCAGATTCCCATCCTTGAGGTCATTTTTGAGAATGTTATTCTCTTCTTCCTCCATCTCAATCTAACCAAGTGTGTGTTGGAAGTGCTAACCGGTAAACTCCTTGGCTTTATCATTTTTATCAAGGCTCCTTTTAATCTAAAGCAACTTCACAATCTCAAAGGATGACTTAAATCAATTCATCATTTCATCTCGTATATCTTTGACCATTTCCAACCCTTTCACCATCTTATTCACAAAGACATTAACTTTAACTCGGACCATAATTATCAAAAATCCTTTGATGATCTCATTAGTATATTTTTCCCCGATCCTTACACCTCCACATGAGGGACATCCTTTCTATTGCTATGTCTTGTCCTCTGATCATGCTCTGGGAACTTTGGTAGAAAATCACAACAAGTAAGGTAGGAAGAAAGTTGTGTATTACATCATTCGCACCCTTCATGATTATGATACTCACTACACCAAAGCTGAAAAGTTGTGTTGCACTCTTTTCTTCGCTTCCTCCAAGCTTCATCATTATCTTCTCAATCATAAGACTTATGTCATTAATAGTTTTCATCTTCTCAAAACCATGCATTCTAAGCCTTATCATAGTGATTGTATCACTTGATGGCTCATGCTCGTGACATAGTTTGACCTAGATTTCATCTCACAAAATCAATTAAGGGCCAAGTTATCATATATCAATTAGTTGACGCCCCTTCCTGATACTCGCCTTCCTCAAGAGAAATTTCTAGATAAATATATCAACACCATTGATCAAGAGTTCTCTTCCCTTAAGATGACACTCTTCTTTAATAGTTCTAAGTTTCGAAAAGGGGGAGGGGTCCTGGCATCATTATCGTTCCTCCTTGGGATACTCCCATCCCCCTTACTTATAAGCTTGATTTCAAATGCACCAACAATATGGCTGAGTATGAAGCTCTCATCTTAGGCCTTCAAACCACTATTCTAATTGGTGTCCAAATACTTGATATCTACGGGGATTCTCAGCTCATCATTAATCAATTCAAAGGCATCTATCAATGTAAAAATGAGATCCTTCAAAAGTATAAGGACATTGTCGACTTCCTTCTATGAGCATTTGAATTCTACACCCTTTAAACCATCCCTCAGTTATCTAACTATTTTACAGACACTATGGCTTCTCTCGCATCTCTCATCCCTTGTTTTATGGAAGAATATAAGCTCTCCATTATCATTCATCACATTAAGAAATCCGCTAACCTTAGAAAATTACTTGGAGTTAATCTTATCGAATCTAATCCCCGTGATCTTTGGTATTCCTAAATATTAGACTATCTTTTTCAATGTACTAATTGTTATGTCATCCTTTGTGGCATTATTTACAAGCGTGGATTTGATGGCATCTTACTTCGTTACCTTAAATATCAGGAATCCACTCGAGCTATCCAAGAATTCCATGACGGTATATGTGGTGGCCATTTTAGCAATTTTTATATCGCCAAGTGCATCGTTCACATTGGTTATTAGTAGACCTCTCTCAAACAACACTATTGTGAGTACGTTAGGAAATGTGTCAAATGATAGCAAAATTCAAATCTAATTTGCATTCCTAGTCAGGCTTTGTAGTTGGCTCAGGATCTTTGGCCTTTTTCACAATGGGAACTCGACCTCATAGGCCTCATCAATCTGTGTTCCTCTCAATTCCATCATTCTATCATCACTACTACTAAGTAATTCACTAAATGGGTGGAATCCATTCCACTCACATTGAATAAAGCTAATCAGATCATTAATTTCATCTATTTGCACATCATTTTTCGTTTTGGAGTTCCAAATAAGATAATCACAAACAATGGAAATTCCTTCAAAAATAAATACCTCAAGAAGATTTTTGACTCATTCAATATTAATATTAGCTTCTTGATGAGTACATTATTTAGCTTATTTATATCATTCATATGATTGATAATTTGTCATTTAAACATGATTTGCTAATGCATGGGGATGCTTTGTATAGGTATATCTTAGTGAGTTTAATGCATTTTCCTTGCTTTTTCTCATGCAACCTGATTAACCGTATAACTTCCTACTAACTGCCTTTGTGAGAGAAATGTGGTGATGTGTGTAGGAAAATAATGAACGTTTATTGCCAATGCAATTAAGGATCCCCAGTTTGGAGTTGGAGAGCAAAAGTGGAAGTCTTTTTCCATCTATCAGGCCTATAAGTATGGGTCTTGTTTCTAGCAGTCCTATAGGAATTTATGAGTCTTAATCAATATTGTTAGTGGAAGACATTAGTGTTGGTAATTTTGGCATATTCTGTAACCACCTGTGTCTATATAAAGACACCTCCTTGAAGAACAATGTAGTAGTTGGTAATATTTATAATCTGCGATATAGCTTGTTGCATTTAGTACTTTTCCTTTTCGCACTGAATATGTCATGGAACTTATTTGAATTAATATAAGGAGATATCATTTTGAGAATCTTGAGCTGTTAAGATTTCCTCTGTCCCAAGGAAGAGCAAGGGCCCACTCGACCAAGGAGATAGGAGGTTGTTTACGTTTACGTACGCATATGGTTTTCTGATAAGTCATAATCACTCAGTTCCTTTACTGCAATTTCTATTTCAGTGTGTTTCATGCAATTCCTATTCAAGTGTGTTTATTTTCCTTATTGAAATTTCCATTCAGAATGTGTGTTTTTTTCTTATGCAAATTCTAGTTAGCATGTGCTTTTACTTTTACTACAAGTTTTAATTATGAGTGTGCAATTTAAATTATGTTCTTTCAATTCTGTGTGTGCATTTCCATTTGAGTTAGAAGTACAACTTTCAGAATTCATTTTATCACAGTAACTTAATTCCGTAGATTTACATTGAGTTTCTGTAGATTAGTAGCAAATTCAGAAAGATCTAACAGAAACCCCCAATAAAAGACCCAATAGTATAACTGGCTACATAGGACTCCATTGCATACAGCCTAGGACACAACCCTGGTTTGATAATGACACTAGTAGATTAATCTATTAGTTAAATGATTGGAAGAATACAATGACCCATCATTTTTGGCACCATTTTCGGGGACACCATAAGCACAACATGCCATTTTCTTCACTTTATATGCTATGGGTGTTAATGGAGTTCATCTATGCAACCAGTAGAAGTCCTAGGCCTTGTTTACATAACCAACCTTGATGCATAGGCCACAGGACGATCAAGGGAGATTTATACCACGCAACATCCAACAAATATCTCCAAACAGACTACACATAGGGAACACTGAGAGTGACACTGAATCCAATCCAATGCCTAGAAGCCCTTCTGAACATTCTGCATCATCCTATTTGGAACCAGAACAACATTCAGAAATGGGAGACAACAGGAATAATGAGAACCGACCCTTGGGTAGAACCTTTACTTATCCCATTGTCTTGGATGAAGATGAGGATGCACCTATGAAAAATATCTCACCATCCATCCTCCCTATCTTCCAAGGCATGTCTACAGAAGACCCCGATCAGTTCTTGTTTGAATTCAAAGTTCTTTTCCAGACATATGACTACAGAACAGACAATCAAAAACTCAAACTCTTTCCTTCCACTCTCAAAGACTCTGCTATGAGATGGTTCATGGGATTGTCCTCTAACTCCATTCATTCTTGGGAGGCCATGGAGACAACCTTTTTGGATAAATATCAAGACTACTGCAGGGGAAGGGATAGGAAAGAAGAGTTTTTCCAGATAAAGAAAAAAGAAGATGAAAATCTAGAGGATTATCTGGATAGATTTCTCTTTCTCCATCGTAGGAGTGGTTATGAGTTACATGCAAAAATTACTAAGACAATTTTCCTTAAAGGAATTGATGAGGAAACCAAGGATTCCCTCCATCTTATGGGAGGAGGTGATGTGCACAAACTTAGTATGGAACAAATCACTGAGCTATGCCAAAGTTACTCTAGAACACGAGGAGGTATATGAAAAAGAAAAACATCCAAGCTTTCCCTAGGAACCTATGAACTTCTGGAGGAAATGGCCAACATGAAAACAGACATCTTGTCACAATTGACATCAACCATTGATGGGATAAAATCCAAAACCAGTGCTGCAAAAGAACCATTGGACATATATTTCCCTAAATGCAGGAAGAGACATCCTCTGAGAGAGTGTCCTTTAGGGGTCACAGACATGTGTTTGATCTGTGATGTTGTTGATCATGATACTAAGCATTGCACTTTCTTACCTCAGTTGAAAGGAGGATTGAATGTTGTCTCTCAAGCTGATGCAGAGGTAAACTTTGTTCAAAGGCCAAATAATCAGGTTGTGTATGCTCCTCGACCTACTCAGAACCCCTGGAGGATGTCATGGCCCAGTCAGCCTCCTCAGCCTACTTGGGGACAACCTGAGTGGGCACCACCAAATTGGATGGCTTACCCACATCCACCACCATGGATGAGTCCCTACAATCAGTAGGGTTGGACATCACCAGCCCATGCAAATCCATGGAAAAACCAATAGTGGGTACCTCAACAACATCCTAGCCAAAACCAACAATGGACACCACAACAGAATACTAATCAATAGAGGAGGTTCCAACAACCACAACAAGGATTTAATGCCCCCACCACAAAACTATCAACAACATGGACAAGCAACACAAACACAACTTCCAGCCCATCCTGTAGCGAACCCTAAAAATCAGCAGACAACTTCACTTGATGAAGCAGGACAGAGTGATACAATGCAGGTTAATACTATCAGTAATTTGTGACTAAGGTCTGGGAAAATATTGAATCCTCCTATTGTTATCATAGAAATACCTGTAGACAATGAGAAAGAAGAGATACTTGAGGAAAATGAAGAAACTGTGCATGCTCAACCAACACAAGACACTAGGAATGGTCAAGGAAAGAATAAGAATGTTCATACAACTCCTTTTCCTGAATGATTACAAGAAACTCGAACTGCAAAGGAGACACCTCTAGTTCAAGAGTTGAAAAAGGTGAACATTGAGGTCTCACTTCTGAGAGCAATAAGGGACATTCCTGAACTAAACCAGACCATTAGAAATGAGTGTATAAAGACACTAGGAAGGAAGAAGAAATACCCAAAAATAGTCAAGGTGGAAGGGAATTTAGCTGATCTTGTTGCTGGAAAACTTATTTCACCAAAATACGGGGATCCTGGGAGTCCAGTCATTACTATTTGTATAAATGATCAGTCAATATCTAACATTTTGGTGGATCTTGGTGCTGCCATCAATGTTATAACAACATATATGTTCAATCTGTTGTCTTTAACAGGATTACAGCCTACCAATACCATTCTTCAATTAGCAGATCAATCTATTTATGTACCAGATGGTGTGATTGAGGATATAATGGTCACAGTTGAATCCTGGGAGTACCCTGTGGATTTCATGGTCTTACAGCCTAAATCCTGGAAGTTGGGATATCCAGTCATCTTAGGAAGACCCTGGTTGGCTACTGTTGCTGCATATATTGACTGTAGGTCAGGAAAAATGACCATTTTAAATGGGAAACAATCAAAGAATATTTCATTATATCCTCCTGCCCAGCCCTATGTGTATGATTGTGAACATGTATGGGTAGATTCTTTGGATACTAACTCTATGATTTCTTCTTATCTGACCGCCATTACAGTGAAAAATCACTTGACAAAAATTGTTGAGTCATATACATTGTCTGATGAAGATGATATTTTGTCTAGGGAAATTAGAATTGAGGCTACCAAAATTAGAACTAAGGTTTCTAAACCATTTGTTCTAAACACATCCGATACTATTACCTTGGTAAGTGACATTTCTAATGAAGATTGTAAGGAAATCTATGCTTATAATGTAGAATGCACAGTCACTGATTTCTATTGTCCTTTAACCAAGATTATGTCTCTTGACAATGTAACTATTTTGCACATGCTTCAGCCTCATGTTTTTCCCTTGAATTCTTTAATCACTGATGCAGAGCTCACTATTTTGAAAGATACCAAGCAAGTGACTGTTGACATAGGAAAAGAACTGACCATTGGTAATAATTTAGAGGCCAGCCAAGAGGCTAGGGTTTTTGAAATTTTGAGGAAACATTCCCAAGATTTTTCTTGGGATTATACTGATATGAAGGGAATTCATCCCAGCATCTGCACTCACCATATCTACACTGAGGATGTTAAACCCATAAGACAACCACAATGAAGAATTAATCCAGCACTCAGAGACATAGTAAAAAATGAGATAGAAAAATTGTTGAAGGTAGGATTCATCTATCCTATATCTGATAGTCAGTGGGTATCACCATTAGTTATAGTTCCCAAGAAAAATGGTAAATGGAGGATCTGTGTAGACTATAGGGAACTTAATAAAGCCACCAAGAAAGACTACTTTCCCCTGCCTTTTATTGATCAGGTTCTGGACAATCTCGCAGGTAAGAAATATTTTTCCTTCTTGGATGGGTTTAGTGGGTATAACCAAATAAGTATTGCACCTGCTGACCAGGATAAAACCACCTTCACTTTCCCTTGGGGTACATTTGCATATCGGGTCTTACCATTTGGGCTTTGTAATGCACCTGCTACTTTTCAGAGAGCAGTCTTGGAAATTTTTGTAGATCTCATGAATGACTGTGTTGAAGTTTACATGGATGAATTCACTGTCCATGAATCCACTTTTGATGAATATATCTGAATAACCTTGAAAAATATTAAGTAGATGTGTGCAACACCAACTTTCCCTGAGTCATGAAAAATGTCTGATTATGGTTGATCAAGGAATTGTCTTAGGCCATCATGTTTCTGCCAAAGGAATACAGGTCAACCCCAAAAATATTGTAGTCATCACTCAGCTGCCTACACCAAAAAATCAGACTGACATCAAGAGTTTCCTTGGTCATGTAGGATATTATAGGTGATTCATCAAAGACTTTAGTAAAATTTTGCACCTATGTTTTCTTTGCTGACAAAAGATTGTGTTTTTGAATGGTCCCCTCAGTGTCAGCAGGCATTCAATATTATCAAGGAGAAGCTAACCACCACTCCAGTCTTGAGAGGACCCGATTGGGGGCAACCTTTCCATATTCACATTGATGCCTCTAATACAGCCATGGGAGTTGTTCTTGGATAGAAAGATGAAGAAGATCAGATGTATGCCATTTACTTTATCAACAAGAATCTGACCCCTATGGAGAGAAACTACACCACTACAGAAAAGGAATTTTTAGTTGTTGTTTACTCCCTGAATAAATTCAGACATTACATTACTGGGTACAAAATATTTGTTTATACTGACCACTCGGCCATAAGATATTTGATGAATAAACCAGTAGTCGAAGGTCAGATTATTAGATGGTTACTCTTGTTACAGGAATTCAATCTGACCATTATTGATAAGCCAGGGAAATCTAATGTTGTTGCTGATTTTATTTCAAGATTGAATGTTTCAGGTGATGAAGAAGTAGTCCAGGATCATTTTCCAGATGAACATCTATTTTTTGTATCAACTCAACCTCCATGGTTTTCTAATCTTGCAAATTATTTGACTACAGGGAAGTTTCCTACCTATTTTACTCATAAAGAGAGATGAAGATTAGTCAAAAATAGTGCAACATATAAGTGGTGTAATGGAATTTTATTCAAATGTTGTCCTGATATGGTTCTTCGCAGGTGTGTTTGGGAAGATGAAGTATATGACATACTGCGAGCTTGTCATGATGAACCTAGAGGAGGACATTACTCAATGAAAAGGACAATTCACAAGGCCCTTGGAGGTGGGTACTATTGGCCTTCCCTCCACAAGTCTGTAAAGAAGTATGTGTGGCAGTGTGATGCATGTCAAAGAATGGGGAAGCCTACACTATCCATGGAAATGCCTCTCAATCCTCAGCTGGTCTTAGGACCATTTGAGAAATGGGGAATTGATTTCATTGGACCTTTTGATCCCCCATATTTTGGGAAAGCATACCTATTGGTGTGCACTGACTACGTCATGAAATGGGCCGAGGTTCAAGCACTGGCATCTGCCACTAAGGACGTTGTTGCTGACTTTCTGTATAATCACATAATGCTAAGATTTGGTGCCCCTCGAGCACTTGTATCTGATCAGGGACCTCAATTTGTGTCTAACATGATTGAGGATTTTTTGGAAATCTACCGAATCAAGCACCAAAAATTGTCACCATACCATCCCCAATCCAATGGGTAGGTGGAAGTGACCAATAGATAACTTGAGAACATTTTGACAAAAGTGGTCAACTCAGACAGGAAAAACTGGGTACCAAAACTCCCCGAGGTAGTTTGGGCCTATAACACAACTTGGAAAACCACTACTGGTTTTTCCCCTTATGAGTTGGTATATGGAAATAAGCCACTGTTACCTATAGAGTTTGAGTTACGCACATGGAGAACAACACTGGAAATCGGCATCAATTTGGATGAAGCACAATGAGAACGAGTGATGCAGCTGAACGAATTGGATGAAATGAGGATGGAAGCACAACAACAAATGAAAATTCTCCAACATCAGAGGAAGACATGGCATGATGCTCATATCAAATACAGGAATTTTAACGAGGGAGAATGGGTCTTACTCTTTGATTCCAAATATCAACAATTTAAAGGTAAGCTACAGGACACGTGGTTGGGACCATATCAGATCGACAAAGTGTTTGATAATGGCTCTGTGAGACTATTACCAATCGATGGTGACAGAAGGACTCTTCTTGTGAATGGACACAGACTCAAGATGTATCAGCATCCTCTGGACAAGGAAACCTTCACCAACGACATCATGCTGAGCGAGGAAATGGATGCAGAGGAGAAGCTTAGCCCCTCCTATCAGGAGTAATTTTTGTTTTTCAATTTAAATAAAGGAGGATGATCATGACTTTGATCTTCTTCCCTTAGTTAGTTGTCTTGTTTTCAATAAAAGTATAAATCTTCATTGTTTAAAAGGCCACTAATCACATTTTATCTCAGACTGCAGGACATGGAAATCTACGGATATCAGAAGCTGAACTGGCACGGGTAAGTGCATTCTAATTCACTATGGATATTTCCTTATGAAGTAATTCCCCATTGCATGTACTTATCATAATTGCATCCCTACACAATGTTCGATGCATTTATTGGAAATATCATTCCAAATCTTATGACACGAGGTGGGGTATAATAAGTCTTAATTACGGAGGGTATCGCTGGTATCGGGATTCTAAGAAAAGGATGCACTACTTTCTAGGAGGGACAGGTGTCAATACCATTTTAAATGATGGGATATGTGTGGTACCACATAATAAACCTTCCCACACATGCCCAGTCTTGTCAACTTTTCACGCCACCAAATTTATGCCAACTCCAGGAAATTCAAGGATTTGGGTGCATTTTAAATTGATCCTTAATAACCACTTCATGTCATTGCTTGGTGAATTTGAACACACCATTATCACTGCCATTATACTGTGGGTTCAAGCACGCCCTTGTTCTTGTTTCTCTATTGTTTGGATTTTCCTTCACCATGGGACAAAAGAAAAATTCAGAGCCAGATTCTCCGGACCCATTACTCAGGAACACTGTGATTTCATAGGTATTTTATGATTCTGGTTGGCTTGAATTCATATGGAAATTCAAAGGTTTTGATGAAAGTGTAGTGGATGAATTCCTGGTAAATTTTGAAGCTACTTGCTCACACATTGGAGGAAAGAGAGTGGAAATTACCAGCCAGGTTGTTTCTGAACTATCTGGTTTACCAAATTTTGGTCTGAAAGTGATGAAAAATGCTCCCCTCAAGGACTTTCTTTATCTATTTCATGTGGATGGTGAAGCATTTCCCGAGGTAATCCCTACCTCCCTAGGTGCTCAGAAAGGAGTTAAGAGGGAAAGTATGCCCCTGACATTTGGAGAGAGGTGGCTAAATGGGTTAACAGATACTTTATATGTGACGGCCAACCATCTGTGCTAGGTGGAGATTCACTCAAAATTCTCATTCATTTAAAGAAAGGATGCATCAACCCTACACTCAGGGTGAATTTACCAGAATATTTGGCTGATGCAGTTATCAAAGTAGGCCAAAAATAAAAGAATGGAGGAGGAAAGGCAGTGCTAAAGCACCCAAAGCTCATTCAATTACTCTTCTCGCATCAAATTTTTTACAGGTCAAAGGGAAGGCTCAAGTGTATGAGTGTGGGGGAGGGTTCCAAGCCAAAGCATCTCAAAAAGGGGTCATCTTCCATACCTCGACCCATTATCGAGTCATCCTCTCACCTTCCACTAGAGAATGTGGAGGAACCTAGCAGTCAGCGGCAGGTGGAGGAACCTGGTACTCAGGAGAATGTGGAAAAATCTGGTAGTTAAGTGAGCCCATCTTCTACACCTTCCAGTTCTAAGGGTAAGAATACCTTTCCTCTCTATTCTTCTATTTCACTATGGCCACAACGGTCCTATACGTTGCATAAACCTGAAAGTTCTCAGCTAGAGGTTTTTGATGATGATTCTACTCCTATTCAGGAAGAGAAGGATGAGGTAGAAACCCTAGATGTCCCTGTTGAAAAATCACCAGACGTTATATTCACTAAAACTATCCCTACCCCACAGAGCTCGGATATGCCCACATCTTCAGAAATCAACTCAGCAGCTCTGGAACCATCTTCTGTACCTGAAGCACAGATTCCCACTCCAGAATCAATTGCAATGGAGATTGGTAGCCATGGGTTATGTGAAGCTGATGTACCATGAGGTTATTTGGAAGAGATTACATTCCTTAAAGAATAGTTGAAAGGTATGAAAGAAACAAATTTGTCTTTGCAAACTGAATTTACCCAGCGAACAATAGAAAAGGTTAGAGAAATCACAACTTTACAAGTAGAAGTTAGTAGCCTAAAGTGACAAAGAGATATAGGTCTTAGCATTTTGAATGATATCAATCAATTATCTCTTCATAATTCAAAATTAAAGAAAGAAAACAAAAAATTAAAGGGAGAGATAGAAATCAACAAAAATTGTAATCTCTTTTGGACTTTGTTTGTCCTTTAGCTTGTAAGCTCCTATCTTGTCAGAAACCATTTTCAACCAACAACATGTTTGCTCAAGAACAATTTTACTCTTGGTAGTTATTGAGGTTGTGTTGTCAGGAGCCTTACGAAGCTCCTGATGGTAATACTTTTCTATCCATTTACAAAACCAGTACCCCTGATATTCAAAATCTGCTCTGTGAGTTCTACCTCCATAACATGTTAGTCTCCAATGTCCCTGACTTCTTCATTAACTTGTTTGTGGGGGATTTTCAATTAAAATATTTTCAGTCCTTGCTTTAGAATCAGATTGTGTGGGGTGAGCAGATGGATATCTTCAATCAAACAACTCACACGATAGGATTCTATATTCAGCCTACACATCACAATGATGTGGCTATGCGAAAGAACTTCAGATCTCTTTACTACCAAGCTGGTATTGGAGAGAATACTTTGAGAATACTACTGAAATGTGTGGAGGAATTTGAAACTTATAGTCAGCAACACTTTGGGGCAGCAAGGCAGGCCTGTGATAGGAGGTGGGACACCTTGAGTTTACCATTAAAGAGAAGAGAGGTTATTTCACCTCAAAATTTGAGTTGGAGTATCAAACGAGGAGATGCACTCATCACCATAATTCTTCAATTATCAGAAAATAATGATAAATAATACAATGATGAATGGGTGGGACTGCAGGTAAGGCCACCTCTTCTCCTTAGCCCAACTACAACTTGGTAGAATAATGTTGCCCAATCCAATGAGAGTTTCACAGCTTGGGTCGAAGTAATTTCAAATTCTTAGGGATGTAAAGGTACCAGGAAGCAATATGCTGACCAATTTGAAGAGTATGACATGGCCCAATAGCTTGGTCAAAGGGCAGGGCATAGATGAGTTGCATTGGGACATGCAACAGGTAAAGTGCAGGGGAAATGATGAGTACATTATTTGGCTTATTTATATCATTCATATGATTGATAATTTGTCATTTAAACATGATTTGCTAATGCATGGGGATGCTTTGTATAGGTATATCTTAGTGAGTTTAATGCATTTTCCTTGCTTTTTCTCATGCAACCTGATTAACCGTATAACTTCCTACTAACTGCCTTCATGAGAGAAATGTGGTGATGTGTGTAGGAAAATAATGAACATTTATTGCCAATGCAATTAAGGAGCCCCGAGTTTGGAGTTGGAGTGCAGAAGTGGAAGACTTTTTCCATCTATCGGCCTATAAGTATGGGTCTTGTTTCTAGCAGTCCTATAGGAATTTATGAGTCTTAATCAATACTGTTAGTGGAAGACATTAATGTTGGTAATTTTGGCATATTTTGTAACCACCCATGTCTATATAAAGACACCTCCTTGAAGAAAAATGTAGTAGTTGGTAATATTTATAATTTGTGATATCGCTTGTTACATTTAGTACTTTTCCTGTCCACATTGAATATGTCATGGAAATTATTTGAATTAATATAAGGAGATATCATTTTGAGAATCTTGAGCTGTTAAGATTTCCTCTGTCCCAAGGAAGAGCAAGGGCCCACTCAACCAAGGAGACAAGAGGTTGTTTACATTTACGTACGCATATGGTTTTCTGATAAGTCATAATCACTCAGTTCCTTTACTACAATTTCTATTTCAGTGTGTTTCATGCAATTCCTGTTCAAGTGTGTTTATTTTCCTTATTGAAATTTCCATTCAGAATGTGTGTTTCCTCTTATGCAAATTCTAGTTAGCGTGTGCTTTTACTTTTACTGCAAGTTTTAATTATGAGTGTGTAATTTCAATTTTGTTCTTTCAATTCTGCGTGCACATTTCCATTTGAGTTAGAAGTACAACTTTCAAATTCATTTTATCTAGTAACTTAATTCCGTAGATTTACATTGAGTTTCCATAGATTAGTAGCAAATTCAGAAAGATCTAACAGAAACCCCCAATAAATACCCAACGATATAACTAGCTACATAGGACTCCATTGCATACAGCCTAGGACACAACCCTGGTTTTATAATGACACTAGTAGATTAATCTATTAGTTAAATGATTAACTTTATCATCCTTAGAAAACTTCCCGCAATAATCAGTTTGCACCATACTGGTCAGAGATGGGGCATAGACACGGGAACACCCACCTAATGAGAACATATTTAGCCACGTACGAGCTACATCTAAACCCCTTATCATGTTGAAATTAGGTATCTAAGTTCATCCTTCCATACTTTCCCACATGACCCCTTAGGATTACTAACTATCGATGGTTATGCGTTAACACCTGCTATTGGCTGCAAGTGCATTACCTTGATTGGATCCTTTTCCACTTTGCCTCCAATCTGGTTTGAAGCATCATTTCTTTGTGTGATTCTTACTATGATCGAGTTTCATTCATCTCTTTTGGTCATATTTTATTGAATTTGAATCCTTTCTCTCAAATCCAATTCACTCCTATCACACTCTTCGTAACCTATCCATCTCATCCATGCCTATGTCTATATTTCTAAATAACATCTACCATGTCTGTATATCATAAAAGTATATGCCATATCATCTATATTTAACATATTTATAAATCCATCACATCATTTATATCCATTATTTTATCATGTCTAACAACTATCTATCCATTTCCAATCACATCTATATCTATCTATATATCATGATTATAAAACATCACATCACATCCATATTCTATTCTAAACCATTTCCAAATCATAATAACCTCCATGACATCATATAATCAAATCAATAATCATCCAAACCATAAAATATAAATCTAATCCAATCCATAATCATCATATAACATCTAAATCTAACATAAGTATCATCAAATCCATAAATCAACACATGACACATGATAAATCATGACAAAAATCATATATACATATATATACATACATATATCATCATATGAAAATATATATACATCCATGACATGCCACTAAGGGTTCTTTCTCAATGTTGATACATTATCAAAGTTTGTAAATTATACATCAGATAATCTCAAATCTTTCCCCTTGGGGAAGGTGTATGTGCCTCTCCCTGGGCCTTATCTCCTCCATGGCCTAGATCTCACCATGGTTGTGCCACACTCGATGTGCTCCCTAATGAAATTGGTCATATTGTGCCCCCTACTCCCCATGCTCCGTGAGATATGCTATGTATCTCTGCACTCATGGCAGCTTTGATGTCACAATGCACTCATAATATCGCACCTCTATAGCTAATGCCCTGTACTTCTCTAAGGGAATAGTACCTGGTGGTTCCATTTTCCCATCTCCCTGTGATGTCGTTGGTGCTCCACTATTTGACTTTGCTACTAACATAGGGGTGAGGTATCCAAAATTTTACCTTATAGGCCTCCCTTTGCCTCATATATTTTTCTCATGGTGGATGGCCCAGTCCCTCTCCTGGTGCCTCAATGTCCCTCTCCTGAGGTTTCACTATCTAATCGGGCTACTCTGTGTGTAAGAAGGCCATCTCCATGACTGCCCCTCCATCACCACCCTCATCACCCCTAGGTGTTGCATCCTCCTCCTCCTCCTCTCCTCCTTGGCCCTCTCCTCTTCCGTCCAGGATGCCCATGTCATCATCATCCAATCAGCAAATCCAACCCCAACTCCAACATCATCTCATGGAGCTCTTGCCTCCTCCAGTGGGTCCACCATCACAGGATTAGGAAGATCTCTCTTGGCCTCTCTCATGTCTATATCTGATAGGATCCCTGGGTACTTTCTGCACTACCCAAACTGTCCTCATAACTCATCAAAATTGTACCACATCCATCATCTCAGGTCTCCTCCCTTGCACCCATCTCGTCCTCTTCATTCTAACTAATTCTACATCCTCCCCAGGCCATGCAGGAAATTTGTGGTATGGCCCTTATCTCACTTGGTCTACATCTAACTCTGCCAGTCTCTTAGTGTACCACTCCTCTCCTCTCTCTCTCTATCCCCATGATCCTGATCAGCTCGCCATCTCAAAAATCCAACAGATAACTCAATGTGATCCCCTGTGACCCATGGAAGCCCTGGTGGCCTGATCACTGCAATATGCTCATATGCCCAACAATGTAATAAGAACCCACATCTAATCCCGACCTCCTCTCAGTCGCATACATCCATAACTCATGATAAACCTATGCTAGAAAAGGTAGGCCCAAATGCAAACAACGTCTGATGCTCTATAATATCTACAACCAAACCCACTAGTGTCCATGGAAATATCACACCCCCGGAGTCTGGAAGTGTGTAGCAGGAGATGGCCATCATAACTACACATATCAATCTACTCCTCGCCACACCTGGCTCATATCTCATCTCATACTGAAATGCCCCAGATGTGAAAGTAATATGTGGGGCATTGGCTCCAAACAACCATGTCAATACCCCCAATCTATTTTCAATTGTGATAGGATGTATGGGCTCCCCCTATATCAGTAGCCTCAGAATGTGGTATACATCCTCAAGTGTGACTATCATCTCACCAGTCCTAAACCAAAATGTGCTAGTGTGCACATCCCATCTATCCACCAAAGTGATCATCAATCCCACATCTCTTGGAATCCTTTGGTAATGTCAGAATCCACCCAACCCTACTGTGGCCAGGTGGTCCCACTCTACATCAGTCACATCTCCTCTAATACAATCATATAAGGCCGACACTGTCTCTGAGGTACAAGGTATCTCTAGCCTATAAAATCCAATCAAACAAGCAATCATTAGCCTCCTCATCACATACAAAAATCATCAAAAAATCCAAAAATTTTTTCCTAGCCCTAGTTGACACGCTGACCCAGAGTGGGTCGATGCCTCCTAGCTTGGGTTGATGCCTTAGCAGGCCTGGTCATGGTGACCATACCTAGTCACCAGCTACCCCCTTGCACCAACCCCAAAATCTCAGAAAAATGCAAAAAAATAAATAAAAACAAAAAAATGCTTAAAAACTAAGCTAAGGTTTAGGCACTTACCATCCTATGAGTCCTCTAGCACTTCCTCGCTGCTCCACCAACCTCCATCTCACTCAAATTCTCAACTCTCTTTTCTTCTCAAAGCTCTCAATCGTCAACTTCGCACAGTGCAAATGAGCTTAGTCGACTGACATAGAGGCTTATATATCCCACCAACCATGGTCGTCACCGACCCCCTTGGGTCACCACCACTTCATCCCTAGTCACTGCCGACCCTACCTTGTCATCATCGACCCGACCTTACCTTCTCCATTATTGTCACTTCTTATCTCCTTTCGATCAATCCTTCCTTTCAAATTATCTTTTCTTCCACTTTTTCCTTGTGTGTTTCTTATACCACACCTTTATTTGTCCCACTGGGCTTCATTATCTATCTCATCTTTTATTTTACATCATCTTACCTTTATGGTCATCTTCATGTTCCCTCTTGGGGCACCATTATTTTACTCTTTTTTGTCCCACCCAGACACATATTTTCGATTCCTCATATATGAAGGATATCACATTCACTTTTTCCCCCCTCTAACCCTTGTCTCGACCCTTTTCTCATTTATTTTCACATTTGTTTGCACATATTTGATGTTCACCTTTGACCCATTGGTCCCACGACTTGCACATCCATTTGAGCATATTCCCCTTGGATTCCCTCCATTTTGCAGTGATTTTTACTGACTCACCGGTCCGTAGGACATTTCCATCATCTCCATTGAGGCCATACTTTGTTCCCTATCGAAGTGATTCCAAAATCACCACCATATTTTTGTTTACTTTTTAGTTTTTGTTTATCCTCATCTAGGATATCTTATCTCATCATCTTCTTTTTTCTCATCCTTTCCACCCTTTATTTCCTTCATCTATCTCTTTCAAACTCATGATCAACTTCCTTTCATGTCGTCAACCCCTAGTTTGAGGGGGATCACCTCATCAATCATCTTTTTATCTCTTCTTGTTTTTGTCTCATGGCTTTCCCAATGCAAACCACTCAACAAAAATGGGAAAATGTAGACACCAATTTTTGGTATCGCTACCCCTCACCGTGTGTTCATTTTCCACGTACATACATATCTTCCCTTTCAAATTCCCTTCTTTCATCCTAAATTCAATGTATCCCACTTACCATTATCCCTCCTTAATCATCCCCAATCACCATTAATTAATTCTAACCCCCATCTAATCTATTTTCTCTCCATAAATCCTCCATTTTATCCTCCCTAGGTCTGCATTTAATAAATTCACCCCCCCTTTCCTTTATTTAATAATTTTCACCCTCCACCTACCCATTTACTCATCCTAAGCAACCCTAACTCATCCTAACCCTTCAAAACCCTAATCCTACCTCTTATGGGCTCATTTCCTCAAGCTCGTCACCTTTCCACCACCCAAATGGACGAGTCCCTGCAATCGGTGGTGACCCATTTGGGTCACTGTTGACCCTTTAAATCCGCCCTTACCCCTCCTTTTCTCAAGAGGAAATTTTGGATACTTTGGGATTTTTGTGATGTTGCCTTAATTTTGTGATTTCTCCTGCAATAGATATCATCACCTTAGAGATATTTTACTTGGATTTTGAAGATTTGGAGACTTTCCTCACTATTGTATGTTTGGGTCCATTGTTGCAATTTTTTCATCATATTCTTCATCAGATCTTGTGCAAGTTCAACTATCATCCAGAAGCCCTATTTCAACCTTCTTAGGTATTCATTTTCCATCTTCAGATCTTTGTTCTTTTCCATTCTTCTTCATCCAATCCTAGATCAGCCCCAGTCACCATCGACTGGGATTTGCAATCTCGGGTTGTTATTGACCTACACATG
Organism: Taxus chinensis; assembly: GCA_019776745.2. Classification (NCBI taxonomy): domain Eukaryota; kingdom Viridiplantae; phylum Streptophyta; class Pinopsida; order Cupressales; family Taxaceae; genus Taxus; species Taxus chinensis. Next base: position 128,257,537 of record CM034157.1, on the reverse strand, counting down.
TTAGGTTTAATTGGCTTAGATCAAATCTGCACTTTATCACTTTTATTACATTTCAATTTCTATTACAGTTCAGACTCTGCTACATCCAATTTATCAATATTTTATCTTATCTTTATAAAAACGTGGGTTGACATCCATCCTGAGAATATTTCACTTTTAGGGACCGACATTGTTAGGAAACCCACCCATCTATCTACTAATCCATTTTTTGTTGAGTTTATTTTAATTTGCAAGTCATCTAGCTCATTGTGAGGAGGGGATCTCTCTTTTTCTTCATCCCATCTAAAGGTACCATAAACCCTCTCATACTTTGAGTTTCTTGTTCTCTTGTTGCTATTTCATTAATCTAAAACAGGTAGCGAGGAAACTTGTATAACAAAAGGCTTCTAGAGATGTTGGTATAGATTTTCCATGAGAAATAGTGAGATGTAGTCTCAAAAATCATGGTTGGCTTGAATCATCACTTCTAATTTATGGATTCCAAATCCATTTGAACCAAAAGGTAAGTTTATCATGATGAAGGTGTATAAATCCTTCAAATGTGATATGCTAGCTTAAACCTTCACTATGGTTTAAGAATTATAAATCTTGTTGTATAAACAAGTAATGTTAGCATATAAACCCCACTTACTATAAAGGGGGAGTGTTTGAACATTAATCTTAAGTAGGGGTTTACCCCTCTTTAGTGTTCTTAAGTTATAAACTTTAGTTTATAATTAAATATATATATATATATATATATATATATATATATATATATATATATATTATAAAATTCAGTTTATAAGATTAAACTAATTATTAAACCAATTTATTAAATGTGGTGGGGTTCTTCACGAGAAGACACACCCGTAAAAATAATTTGAATATTACCCTCGGGGATGAGTGAATTTAATTCACGGGAAAAACGTTGAAAATGTTTATGGAGAGAAGTGGTTAAGGGGAGTGTTTTACTGGACTTGCAAAAAGTTTCTCTATAATGGGAATATATTTCTAGTGTGGTTTTTTATCCTTAAGGTTTTCCACATATATTTGGTGTCATGTGTGATGTGTTTGCTATATTCATGTATTATTGTTTTGTATTATAGTTTACTTTACAATATTTAAATAATCTTGTTATAGTTCATTAATACTTTATTAATAGACATGACCTTAACACACCTCCAATCTATACAAGAACACCTTAAAAACATGTACATGTTAACAAGCATAATTGATACACGTACTTTAATTATTTAATATTTGTTAATACCAGGGTGATGTCCAAGGCTATTTGCAACAAAGAATGGTTGGAACTGTATTGAGCATGCAACTTAATTATTTGAGGGATAAATAACTACTATAACTAATAACCTATCTTAACTTATTTAAAGATTTGATGAGAGAACGAAAAAACACAAATACTCTTAACTCTCTAACTTTAAGGAACTGAAACATGAAAAAGTATAACAATTTAACTGACTTAAACACAGTAATACTTAAAAATAAAAAAACTAAACTAAATGAACAATAAATAAATATCACTTCCCTTCACATTGGGGAGGATTGGCTCTTGTTCATTCCCTTTAATCTGGTTACAATAGCTTACTCAAACATAGTAGATTCTAGAATCATGCCCTTTTTATTTATCAATTATTTTCCAATACACTTTTTTATTATTGAGAAAACAATTACCGCCTTTATTTTATAATGATAGTGCCTTAAATATTAGGTGAAGCAGCACCCCTGGGACTCTGCAACACGATGAGTTGAAAGTCTCAGTGCGATTGCACAACATGGAGCTTTTCCCAAGTGTGGGACCTTGCGAAATCGGAAAAGCTCTCCGGATGAAGGCCGGCTCCTATTCCTCTGTTCAGATGCACGAATAAAATGCAGAGGATTTACCCAAAAACCTAATCTAACTTACCAAGGAGACAGGGAGAGAGAATGCATAAAAGTAAATCCTAAACTACGGAGGTGATGCACCGAGGAATGTTGAACACTCGCTTTGTAAAAATAAACACAGACCACATAGATGCAATACGAACACCATGCACAGGCAAACCAAACTGCAATGAGAGATCAAAATAACAGCAATGAATACATGAGAGGGTTTAGAATCAATCACAGACATATATATTTGCTCAAAGGTCGATACAGTACATTGCAGTGGCCAAGAGGCAAAAAACGGCATTACAATCCATATGGGAGGCTTGAAAACTCCACAAATCCTCTTGCAAGCAGGAGAGAAGGGAGGGGCAAAACGAAAATGTCCAACCCTTTTTTAAAGAGCCTCTCCTGGCCATTTATAGGAAGAAAATGAGGGAGAAGAGAAGAATTCGGAGCTTCCCCAACCACCTCCAAGACTGCACTTAACTTCCACAATCATGGCGGTAGGTAAAAAACTCAACAACTCGAAACATGGCGAACTGTCCATTTCCGCGTCGGGATTTTGCGCCTGTCGGGTTCGGGATTCCCTTGTGCATTTGCATCGGGCTTGGAGGATGGCTCGACATGCTTTCGATCCGTGTTTTCCCGACGTGTTTCTCCGCCTCCGAAACCCGATTTGCTTTGCATCGGGTTTTGGAGACCCCCGACATGCTCCTTTGCTTTTCCGCCTCCGAAACCCGATTTTCCTTGCGTCGGGTTTTCCAACCCCTGCGACATGTTCTTTGGTGTCGGGTTTTCCTGCCCCTCCGACATGCTTCTGCACCATGTTTTCCGCCTCTGAAACCCGATTTTCCTTGCGTCGGGTTTTCCAACCCCTGCGACATGTTCTTTGGTGTCGGGTTTTCCAACCCCTCCGACATGCTTCTGCGCCATGCTTTTCCGCCTCCGAAACCCGATTTGCCTTGCGTCGGGTTTTCCAACCCCTGCGACATGTTCTTTGGTGTCGGGTTTTCCTGCCCCTCCGACATGTTGCCCATTTGCTTCTTTTCCCGATGGTGAAGACACGTGGCGATTTCTCATTGGTCGCTCCATGCGGGCCAAACCTTCCATTTTGACTTTTTGACCAAAACTTGGCCAAAAATCTGACTTCTCCCCCGACGCCCGCCATCTCCCCTGAGACACGTGGCAACACCTTATTGGCTGCGGGCCAAAATTTCAAAAATTCCCCCTTGCGCCAGACACTTAGCGAATTTTTTACCCCGCTCCCCCCTCTAACACGTGGCACGTTCCGATTCACCGGCGGGCCCGCGGGGCAAAATTTTCCCTTTTTGATTTTTTTCCAAAACTTGGAACTTTTTCCAAGTTCTCCTCCGCACTCCGCCACTTCCTGGGACACGTGGCAGCTTCCTATTGGCTGCGGGCCTCCTAGGGGAAAATTTCCCACAAAAACTCCGCCGAGCCATAACTTGAAAAATATGAGGAGTTAGGAGGAAAATTTTACCTTTCTGGAAAGCTGATAAAGAGCTCTATCCAATGGTGCCATTTCCAGAAACTTTTGAGTGCCTGATAATCGAAAAATGGAGACTGAGGCACAAGAGAAGGGGAACAAAGGAGTTGGCCATAAAAAATGAGCAAGGGGGGGTGCATATTTTTGACAACAATTTGGCGACTCAGCGGGGTCATCTGCCTGCTAGATGAAGATACCAGTTGCCTGAAGCATCCATTGGGCATGGAGTCATAAGCAAGCTTGAAAACTGATCTGAAATTTGAAACTTCCCTCTGAACCACTTGAAACCCATTGAACTTAGAGTTGTTCTCACCAAAATGCCACCGAAATGAACTGTGCCAGAGCAAAACCAGCAACACCAAAAACTATGTACAAAACTGAAAATCATACATGCCCCAAGTGGAACATGCAGAGTGTGCACAAGCACTTCTTCTGCTGAAAGCAAACCTACCTACTCTACTCTAACTGGAAGCAAAGGCAAGCTAAACAAACCCTGCAACTGGTTGTGCAAAATAGCTTCCTTTCTTCAAAATTGGCAGCCATGCAATTGATTTGGCACTGATCATGGCTGTTTGGATGAGATGGAAAATCAACAAGAAGCTGGTCTTCTACCCAAATCATCAAGGTATCAGCTGAAAAAAATCCAATACCTCTTTTAGTTGCTCTGCATTTGGATTGAAGAGGTATGGCAGCTGATCCTTGGTACTTTGTAGCTCACCCTCATGCTCAGAAGCAAGCATGACTGGTTGTGGCTTCTCCTTTGGCTCCAATGAAGCCAAATACCTGATTGAGCAAGGTCTGATCAGTTTAATATGCCCATAGCTCTGATTTTCAACTCCAAAAATGGAGTTTTCTTGTAGACCCTCCTGAATGGATGATGTGGAAGAAATGGTGGAATCCTTCTGTCCTTTCTCTTCCTCCAATGAAGAACATGGAAGATTAAAATCTTCCAATTTTGATTCCAAAGAGCTGCTATAAGATGCAGGCTGCTGCAAATGAATGCTCTCCTTCATGACAGCAGGCTCTGGTGTTTGGAATGTGGATGATGAAAGAGAGAATGGTGAAAACTCAACCGGCTCTTCTCCATCAAAACAGTCCTCCAAATCTGACAGGTAAACTGCCTCATTGCTGTCCTGCTGCTCGTGTTCAACTTCTCCCATGGTGTCCTCTTGATCTGCAACTTGACCACCATGGTTTCCTTCACTCTCCAATATTGAGTTTGAGAGATCAAACTCCTCTTCAGTACTAGAACTTGGGAGAGGTGAAGTAGAAAGAAGAACTGAAGGTTCTCCTGTAGCCTGCTTTGTGCTCAAAGCCCTTGGATCTGCACTTTTCTCCTCCACAACTAGGGATGTGCTCCTCTTCTTTTGGATTTGGAGCAGCTTCTCCCTCCTCTATTACTCGAAGGCAATCTTGCTCTTGATATAACTCTTCCTCCAGCATGAAGTTTTTTAAGTCAAACTCTTCAATCTGCTGCTCTAGAGGACAAGTTGGGGCTGCAAGATCTTCTTCTTCTGCTCAACAAAATCAGTCCTGACCACCATTTGTTCAACCTTAGCCTCTTCTGTAGGCTTTACCAGCAAAGGGATCTTCTCAATTCCAAATTTAAGAGCCAAACTTACTAAGCTCTTAATCATTTCTTCTTTTCCTGGCTCTTCCTCTTGCTGTCCTTGATGACTGATTTTTGCAATTTCTTCTTCCCCACATGGAATTGGGAATGCAAGAGGAGGGATGGGTTGAAACTCAACTGATTTTACAATTTTTTGTGGTGGTGGAGGCAGTGAAACCTCTTGTTTCTTTGGAGGAGGGGGTATTTCTGTTAGCTCTTGTGGAGGGGATGACTGTTTGGAAGGGAAAAGGAAAGAAGAATCGAGATGAGATGGAAGACTGAGGGGTGGAGACATGGATTGAACATTTGGGACAGCAGATGGAGAGTTTAAAACTTGACACTGCTGAGATGAAACAGATTGGGAAAGAGGAAACAGAAAGGCATGAGATGGTGTGCTTACCCGTTGACAAGGTTGCTGAATACTCCTCTCATACACCTCTATTCCTTCAATCCACTTTGCAAGCAAAGGAAGCGTTGCAATCATGAAGTCAAGTTTCTCCTGAGGGCTGTAATGCCTTGGAAAAGGTCCCACCCATGGACAGGGTGCTCCACAACCGATTCCAAAAGCTTTCATTTGTGCTTGAGCCCTGGACTGCACCATCCCCTCCTCCATTTTTTGGATTTTCTCCAACAGACCAGCATCTTGCATCTGATGGTCTTCGTTATATGCATACTCTTGCTCTTGGAAAGCTCCATTGCCAAACTGACTTTGGCACTGCTGTTCATATGAGTATGCATGCTGATCTGGAGGATTTGTAAAACATGTTGGAGGTGGGAAACATTGCTGTTGTTGGAAATGTGAATTCCATGATGGAAATGAAGTCATGGTTGCACAACTTCATGGAATGGAAAAGAATGAAAGAGATGGAAAGAAAGATGGATGGAAATGGATGGAAACGGGTCTGCAACTCAGAGAAATGGGTTGCTGATCAGATGGAGTCGCCAGATGTGCTTTTGAATATGCCTCTAAAAGGCTGGATGTTGCCAAGTTACACACCAAACCTGGCAATATTGAAAATCAGAATTAAAAATTTGAAGGGCCCGGAGGATGTAGTCTTCAATTCGGAACTCATGTCATGTAATGCAGCCGCGGATCCCCGAAAAGTAAGGCGGAACTCAGGTCATGTGATGCAACTCACAAAACCCGAAATGCCATGGTCGGAACTCGGGACATGCTCGACATCCCTCAAAACCTGAAAAGACTGCTGGGTCTGCTTTGATGCATCTCGGACCCCGAAAACCTGAAATCACAAAAAACATGAAATTTTGAAAATCAAAATCTCAAAAAACCAAAGATACCCTTTTGAAGATTACCCTCAGATCTACCAACTGGTGAAAATTTGGCCTGTTTCGAGCAATTTAAGCCCTTGAAAAATGATTTCGGAGTTCAGCCTGGATGAAGCAAAAATCCAAAATTTTAAAACTGGAATTTCTTGAGCCAAATTTCACGAAAACTCCTTCAAATTTTGGTGGAATGACCTCTTGGTCCCACCGGGCGTGCCAAAACTGTTGGTGCGAAATCACAGCACCCCTGGGACTCTGCAACACGATGGGTTGAAAGTCTCAGTGCGACTGCACAACATGGAGCTTTTCCCAAGTGTGGGACCTCGCGAAATCAGAAAAGCTCTCCGGATGAAGGCCGGCTCCTATTCCTCTGTTCAGATGCACCAATAAAACGCAGAGGTTTACCAAAAAACCTAATCTAACTACCAAGGAGACAGGGAGAGAGAATGCATAAAAGTAAATCCTAAACTACGGAGGTGATGCACCGAGGAATGTTGAACACTCGCTTTGCAAAAATAAACACAGACCACATAGATGCAATACAACACCATGCACAGGCAACCAAAATGCAATGAGAGATCAAAATAACAGCAATGAATACATGAGAGGGTTTAGAATCAATCACAGACATATATACATTGCTCAAAGGTCGATACAGTACATTGCAGTGGCCAAGAGGCAAAAAACGGCATTACAATCCATATGGGAGGCTTGAAAACTCCACAAATCCTCTTGCGAGCAGGAGAGAAGGGAGGATGCAAAACGAAAATGTCCAACCCTTTTTTAGAAAAGAGCCTCTCCTGGCCATTTATAGGAGAAAAATGAGGGAGAGAGAGAAATTCGGAGCTCTCCCCAACTACCTCCAAGACTGCACCTAACTCATTTCTTCATGGCGGTAGGTAAAAAACCAACAACTCGAAAAATGGCGAACTGTCCATTTCCGCGTCGGGATTTTGCACCTGTCGGGTTCGGGATTCCCTTGTGCATTTGCATCGGGCTTGGAGGATGGCTCGACATGCTTTTTCCGTGTTCTTCCCGACGTGTTTCCCCGACGCCGAGACCCGATTTGCTTTGCATCGGGTTTTGGAACCCGACATGCATCCTTTGTTGGCGGGTTTTGGATGAATCCATGTTCTTTGATGTCTCCACCCGACATGTTGCTTCCACCATGTTTCTCCACCCTGTACCCGATTTCTTTGCGTGTCGGGTTTTTGGAACCCTTCCCCCCGACATGTTTTTGCACCATGTTTTTCCGCCCCGAAACCCGATTTGCCTTTTGCGTCGGGTTTTGGAGACCCCCCGACATGTTTTCTTTGATGTCGGGTTTTGTTTTTTGGATGACCGCCTCCGACATTTGCCTTTTGCGTCGGGTTTTGGAGACCCCCCGACATGTTCCGGTGTCGGGTTTTCCGAAACCCGATTTGCTTTCCCCGACGCCGAGACCCATTTGAAGACACGTGGCGATCTCTCATTGGTCGCGGGCCATGCGGGCCAAACTTTCCATTTTGACCTTTTGACCAAAACTTGGCCAAAAAATCCAACTTCTCCCCCGACGCCCGCCATCTCCCCTGGGACACGTGGCAACACCCCATTGGCTGCGGGCCAAAATTTCAAAATTCTCCCATGCGCCAAACACTTAGCGAATTTTTCACTCCGCTCCCCCCTCTGACACGTGGCGCATTCTGATTCGCCGGCGGGCCCGCGGGCTAAAATTTCCCTTTTTGATCTTTGTCCAAAACTTGAAACTTTTCCAAGTTCTCCTCCGCACTCCGCCACTTCCTGGGACACGTGGCAGCTTCCTATTGGTTGCGGGCCTCTTAGGGGAAAATTTCCCACAAAAACTCCGCCGAGCCATAACTTGAAAAATATGAGGAGTTAGGAGGAAAATTTTACCTTTCTGGAAAGCTGATAACAAGCTCTATCCAATGGTGCCATTTCCAGAAACTTTTGAGTGCCTGATAATTGAAAAATGGAGACTGAGGCACAAGAGAAGGGGAACAAAGGAGTTGGCCATAAAAAATGAGCAAGGGGGGGTGCATATTTTTGACAACAATTTGGCGACTCAGCGGGGTCATCTGCCTGCTAGATGAATGATACCAGTTGCCTGAAGCATCCATTGGGCATGGAGTCATAAGCAAGCCTGAAACTGATCTGAAATTTGAACTTCCCTCTGAACCGCCTGAAACCCATTGAACTTAGAGTTGTTCTCACCAAAATGCCACTGAAATGAACTGTGCCAGAGCAAAACCAGCAACACCAAAAACTATGTACAAAACTGAAAATCATACATGCCCCAAATGGAACATGCAGAGTGTGCACAAGCACTTCTTCTGCTGAAAGCAAACCTACCTACTCTACTCTAACTGGAAGCAAAGGCAAGCTAAACAAACCCTGCAACTGGTTGTGCAAAATAGCTTCCTTTCTTCAAAATTGGCAGCCATGCAATTGATTTGGCACTGATCATGGCTGTTTGGATGAGTGGGAAATCAACAAGAAGCTGGTCTTCCACCCAAATCATCAAGGTGTCAGCTGAAAACAAATCCAATACCTCTTTTAGTTGCTCTGCATTTGGATTGAAAAGGTATGGCAGCTGATCCTTGGTACTCTGTAACTCACCCTCATGCTCAGAAGCAAGCATGACCGGTTGTGGCTTCTCCTTTGGCTCCAATGAAGCCAAATACCTGATTGGGCAAGGTCTGATCCGTTTGATATGCCCATAGCTCTGATTTTCTACTCCAAAAATGGAGTTTTCTCATAGACCCTCTTGAATGGATGATGTGGAAGAAATGGTGGAATCCTTCTGTCCTTTCTCTTCCTCCAATGAAGAACATGGAAGATTAAAATCTTCCAATTTTGATTCCAAAGAGCTGCTATAAGATGCGGGCTGCTGCAAATGAATGCTCTCCTTCATGACAGCAGGCTCTGGTGTTTGGAATGTGGATGATGAAAGAGAGAATGGTGAAAACTCAACCGGCTCTTCTCCATCAAAACAGTCCTCCAAATCTGACAGGTAAACTGCCTCATTGCTGTCCTGCTGCTCGTGTTCAACTTCTCCCATGGTGTCCTCTTGATCTGCAACTTGACCACCATGGTTTCCTTCACTCTCCAATATTGAGTTTGAGAGATCAAACTCCTCTTCAGTACTAGAACTTGGGAGAGGTGAAGTAGAAAGAAGAACTGAAGGTTCTCCTGTAGCCTGCTTTGTGGTCAGAGCCCTTGGATCTGCACTTTTCTCCTCCACAACTGGGATGTGCTCCTCTTCTTTTGCCTTTGGAGCAGCTTCTCCCTCCTCTATTACTCGAAGGCAATCTTGCTCTTGATATAACTCTTCCTCCAGCATGAAGTTTTTTAAGTCAAACTCTTCAATCTGCTGCTCTAGAGGACAAGTTGGGGCTGCAAGATCTTCTTCTTCTGCTGCAACAAAATCAGTCCTGACCACCATTTGTTCAACCTTAGCCTCTTCTTCAGGCTTTACCAGCAAAGGGATCTTCTCAATTCCAAATTTAAGAGCCAAACTTACTAAGCTCTTAATCATTTCTTCTTTTCCTGGCTCTTCCTCTTGCTGTCCTTGATGACTGATTTTTGCAATTTCTTCTTCCCCACATGGAATTGGGAATGCAAGAGGAGGGATGGGTTGAAACTCAACTGATTTTACAATTTTTTGTGGTGGTGGAGGCAGTGAAACCTCTTGTTTCTTTGGAGGAGAGGGTGTTTCATTTAGCTCTTGTGGAGGGGATGACTGTTTGGAAGGGAAAAGGAAAGAAGAATCGAGATGAGATGGAAGACTGAGGAGGTGGAGACATGGATTCAACATTTGGGACAGCAGATGGAGAGTTTGAAACTTGACACTGCTGAAATGAAACAGATTGGGAAAGAGGAAAAGAAAGGCATGAGATGGTGTGCTTACCCGTTGACAAGGTTGCTGAATACTTCTCTCATACACCTCTATTCCTTCGATCCACTTTGCAAGCAAAGGCAGCGTTGCAATCATGAAGTCAAGTTTCTCCTGAGGGCTGTAATGCCTTGGAAAAGGTCCCACCCATGGACAGGGTGCTCCACAACCGATTCCAAAAGCTTTCATTTGTGCTTGAGCCCTGGACTGCACCATCCCCTCCTCCATTTTTTGGATTTTCTCCAATAGACCAGCATCTTGCATCTGATGGTCTTCGTTATATGCATACTCTTGCTCTTGGAAAGCTCCATTGCCAAACTGACTTTGGCACTGCTGTTCATATGAGTATGCATGCTGATCTGGAGGATTTGTAAAACATGTTGGAGGTGGGAAACATTGCTGTTGTTGGAAATGTGAATTCCATGATGGAAATGAAGTCATGGTTGCACAACTTCATGGAATGGAAAAGAATGAAAGAGATGGAAAGAAAGATGGATGGAAATGGATGGAAACAGGTCTGCAACTCGGAGAAATGGGTTGCTGATCAGATGGAGTCGCCAGATGTGCTTTTGAATATGCCTCTAAAAGGCTGGATGTTGCCAAGTTACACACCAAACCTGGCAATATAAAAAATAGAATTAAAAATTTGAAGGACCCGGAGGAGGTAGTCTTCAATTCGGAACTCATGTCATGTAATGCAGCTGCGGATCCCCGAAAAGTAAGGCGGAACTCAGGTCATGTGATGCAACTCACAAAACCGAAATGCCATGGTCGGAACTCGGGACATGCTTGACATCCCTCAAAACCCGAAATGACTGGACCATGCAATGCATCCCCCAAAACCCGGTGTCTGCTTTGATGCTTTCGGACCCCGAAAACCTGAAATCACAAAAAACATGAAATTTTGAAAATCAAAATCTCAAAAAACCAAAGATACCCTTTTGAAGATTACCCTCAGATCTACCAACTGGTGAAAATTTGGCCTGTTTCGAGCAATTTAAGCCCTTGAAAAATGATTTCGGAGTTCAGCCTGGAAGAAGCAAAAATCCAAAATTTTAAAACTGCAATTTCTTAGTCCGAATTTCACGAAAACTCCTTCAAATTTTGGTGGAATGACCTCTTGGTCCCACCGGGCGTGCCAAAACTGTTGGTGCAAAATCACAGCACCCCTGGGACTCTGCAACACGATGGGTTGAAAGTCTCAGTGCGACTGCACAACATGGAGCTTTTCCCAAGTGTGGGACCTCGCGAAATCGGAAAAGCTCTCCGGATGAAGGCCGGCTCCTATTCCTCTATTCAGATGCACCAATAAAACGCAGAGGTTTACCCAAAAACCTAACCTAACTACCAAGGAGACAGGGAGAGAGAAATGCATAAAAATAAACCTAAGCTAAGGAGGTGATGCACCGAGGAATGTTGAACACTCGCTTTGCAAAAATAAACACAAACCACATAGATGCAATACAACACCATGCACAGGCAACCAAAATGCAATAAGAGATCAAAATAACAGCAATGAATACATGAGATGGTTTAGAATCAATCACAGACATATATACATTGCTCAAAGGTCGATACAGTACATTGCAGTGGCCAAGAGGCAAAAAACGGCATTACAATCCATATGGGAGGCTTGAAAACTCCACAAATCCTCTTGCGAGCAGGAGAGAAGGGAGGATGCAAAACGAAAATGTCCAACCGTTTCTTAGAGCCTCTCCCGGCCATTTATATGAGAAAAATGAGGGAGAAGAGAAATTCGGAGCTCTCCCCAACTACCTCCAAGACTGCATTTAACTCATTTCTTCATGGCGGTAGGTAAAACCCAACAACCTCGAAAAATGGCGAACTGTGACACCTGCGTCGGGATTTTGCGCCTGTCGGGTTCGGGAATCTCTCGCGCACTTGCATCGGGCTTGGAGGGGGCTCGACATGCTTGCTCGATCATTCGCGTTCTCCCGACGCTTCCCACGTGATTTCCGAGCTTTCCTTTGTGTCGGGGCGGAAGACATGAATTTGCATTGCGCATCGGGTTTTGGAGGGGTGCTCGACATGCTTCTTTTTCATGCTTTCCCGACATGCTTCCCCGATGCTGAGACCCGATTGCTTTGATGTCGGGTTTTGGAGACCCGACGACATATTCCTTTGTTGGCGGGTTTTGGAGGCCCGAAAACATATTTTCCTTGATGTCGGGTTTTTGAGACCCGAATGCACATTTTCTTTGATGTCGGGTTTTTTAGACCACCCGACATGTTGTTCCACCATGTTTCTCCACCCCGTAAACCCGATTCCTTTTGCGTCGGGTTTTGGAGACCCCCCGACATGCTCTCGTTGTGTCGGGTTTTGGAGAACCCCTGACATGCTCCGGCGCCACCGAAACCCGATTGCTTACACGTGGCGATCTCTCATTGGTCACGGGCCATGCGGGCCAAACTTTCCATTTTGACCTTTTGACCAAAACTTGGCCAAAAAATCCAACTTTCCCCCGGACGCCCGCCATCTCCCCTGGGACACGTGGCAGCACCCCATTGGCTGCGGGCCAAAATTTCAAAATTCTCCCATGCGCCAACACTTAGCGAATTTTTCACTCCGCTTCCCCCTCTGACACGTGGCACATTCCGATTCGCCGGCGGGCCCGCGGGCTAAAATTTCCTTTTTTGATTTTTGTCCAAACTTGGAACTTTTTCCAAGTTCTCCTCCGCACTCCGCCACTTCCTGGGACACGTGGCAGCTTCCTATTGGCTGCGGGCCTCTTAGGGGAAAATTTCCCACAAAAACTCCGCCGAGCCATAACTTGAAAAATATGAGGAGTTAGGAGGAAAATTTTACCTTTCCGGAAAGCTGATAACAAGCTCTATCCAATGGTGCCATTTCCAGAAAATTTTGAGTGCCTGATAATCGAAAAATGGAGACTGAGGCACAAGAGAAGGGGAACAAAGGAGTTGGCCATAAAAAATGAGCAAGGGGGGGTGCATATTTTTGACAACACTTATTATTCTAATTATATGCGAGAGTTACATAAAGGATTTAACTAAATAGATTTATAACCGAACACCAATATAATTAGTAATCATTAAATTGATGTTCCGTCATGCATGTAGATTGTTGGTCATATTAATTTTTTGATTGGAAGTGAAGTTTTTGTAAACAACAATCAACTACATCTTAGAGATATCTAGAGTCTAGGAAAAATCATGTAGTCATAATCCTCGAAAGGTGGAGATTTTAATGGAACAAGGACTATCTACTGCCCATTAGACCTTGATACAAAGACTAAAGTACGTCATGTTAAATTATCTTGATGTCTAAGAGGTAGTTGTCACCCAAGTAGACTAAGTTCCCAGTTGGAATTGATGCTGACTAGGTGGTTCCATGAGTTGTACAAATATTGTGCTGACTAGGAAACTCATGTGCTCCACTATATGAGTCATGTGCTTCGTTGTGTGAGCCATACGCTCCATTTTGTGAGTCATGCACTAGGATGTGTGAGTCCTTAGCTAGGCTTATGAAAGTTCGTCCATTCATATTTTTTTAGCAAAAAATCAACTTATATCAATCAATCCAAGGAAACATATGAAAGATAAAAGATAACCAATGTTTATGTAGAAAACTCCTTGATCTAAAAATGGTACTATTTTTTTTGTACTTAAAAAAAAATCAGATACTTAATTTTTCCATATTTAATAATTGATTAAGAGAGCTTAATTGAACCAATTTGGGTGTTTTGAAACTCCAATTTTCAAAACGCTTATTTACGATCAATTAATCATTTTAAAATCCAACTTCTGTAATCAAATGGAAATATTACAAATCCTTAAATTCAATAACAAGTTGAATTATTTTATGTACCCAATCTGATTTTTAGTCCCAAAATTTATTTGTGCATTCATTTTTGTAGGTTGTGGAAACTAGATCGTCAATTATACTTAAATCTAATTAAACCAGTTCAGTGTTTGCTTCATAAATTTAATAAATTAATCCAAATAATGATTTTTATCTGATCAAAAGATTCACAAACTAAAAATAAATCCACAAAAAGAAATTGTTAACTGAGTTCACCCGAAGGCTATGTCTTCGGATTCACGTAATCGTGAATCGATCTATTATTTCCCAATTAAGTACAACTTAATCACCTTCAATAATGACAATAAAGACCTTTATACCTGAAATTAAGCTTAAAAATAGGTTTTCAAACTCTGATTTCCTGTCAGAAATTATCCACATATTCACTCGTGGCTTCACAAGCTCTCCACGGTGCTTTTCATGTGAAAATGTGACCAAAAATTCCTACACCAGAAAATATGCAACACTTATGGAAAAATAAGACCACCATTGTCTTCGTGAAGAAAATTTCAAGCAACTTTATTGTTTACTCCAAGTCCTGATTCTGCCTCTACGTGCCTCGAAACTTAGTTGAATGCAATTTGCCCTATATGGGCCTCTACATAGTCCTGGCTCTGAGTTATTTTTATAACACCGAGCTCATGGTTTAACCCGATGAGCCGCTCAGGTGGATTGGATAGGTCGATTGGTTTGTAGCCCCCAAGTCGTGAGGTCATGTCACCATATCTCCCTTTTACTGGAGACCACTTTTCCCTAAGTGGGATTGGTCCCACATCTTTGGCGTTGTCGAAGAGATTGGGGTTTAAATATAGCGAAGCCACCTACTATATACATGGTTACAGCCACATCCATATGCCCTTTTGTTAGGTGCCCCATCATTTACCAATATGTGTGATGATTTTTTTGTGGCGAGTTGGATTTGGTGGGTTTTTTCTTGACTCCCTATGCATTTTTTAAGCTGTCGAAATATGTGGCTTTGGTTTGATTTTCATATTATGTGAACCGACTACAGCACATTGATAAGCCTAAATGTGGGCTTGTCGAGTAATGTGGTTCCGCTTAGTCATAGATAATACTATGGATCCGAGTCATATGTTGAGGTAACATAGTTAATCCCGAACATAGTGGATATAAATCCCAAACAATATGGAAAAAACCAACAGCCAAATAAGTAAGGCTCATCCAATGTGGAAACAATGTGATCAACTCGGTGGGGAGTTGATTACACCACTGAGTTAGATAATAGCTCGTCCGAGTTGATTCAATCCTAAAATATAAATTAGTTGTCTTGTCATAATAATATCCCACATTGGCAAAGTTATAAACATATGTGGCATATATAATCAAAATATAAAAAGAAGGCAAAGGAACCCCTCATACAAAAGAGTGTGCCAAACCTGGTTGAGGGTCCCTAGCCAGTAAATAGTGGTCCTCACCAATTTTCCCTCGTATGTCAAAGACCAAAGGTAATTTTTTTAACCTTTTTACCTCTTTATGATTTTTCCATGTGTCACGTCTGGATTGGACTGTTGACCCAGTTTGACCTCTTTTTATGCCAAACTTTGACCTGCGATTTCTTTCACGTATGAGCTCTGTTTTCTGAGTTCTACATGTCGACAGAAAGCTCTATTATTTATAATAAAGCTAATATCGGTTCAATACAAGGTAATAGTGGAAAAAATGGGGATTGGAATGGGAATTCAAAAGGCTCATTACTCCCCCAAACTTATGGATTAGCGATAGGTCCTCCTTCTACATATTCAACCATTGTTATTTAAGGATTCCAAAATCCTACTATAGTTATACTCATTGGAAAAAGTATTCCACATTTTCAATTTTGGGTCGTGGTATCCATTGAACTCAATCACTTCCTTTCTCCATTTGTTGTAGCTCTCAGCTAGCTGGTCCTGATCATTAGTCCACCAAGGGACTGGTGCCAATATTAGTGGTGGTCTAAACCACATGCCAACCCAATCTTGTTCCATGTCTGACATAATTCTTCCTATTTCCTTGGCCCTTCTTAATGACCACCGAAGATTGGTAGGAGAAATTACTTCCTTTTTCTTGTAGGTTTTAGTGATCAAGTCCCACCTCTGTCGGCAGGAAAATAATTCCATATTAAAGTTTGGAAAAACATATGATCTAAATTCTACCACACATGTAGAAATATTTCTTTGTACCTGTCCACAAGCTGAAGAGAGTAAATTTGTGCCTTGTATTTCGTAAGAATATTTCCAGGTACTGAAAAGTCATGTCTCATGAGAAGACCTAAATTAGTCTCCTCTCTTGTATAATTACCCTCTTTATTCTCTCCAAATTGTTTGATGTCAGAGTGTGGAGACAAATGATCTTAATTGAACCTCTCCTACATACAGATTTATTGGAATATGTGTTTCTTCAGGAAATAAAAATTTATGGACATAAAATTCACACAAAAAATCCTTCTAGTTGTATCAGAGGTTGCATATGTAGCCATGAACTTATTATCAGTTTCAAATTCCATGGATTCATTAGAGTGAACCCTAGAAATATACCATTTATAAAATTGTTCCTTCAAAAACAGAGCATAGAAGGTTGTTGGTGACCTGCAGGAAAGATTTTTCTCATATAATTGGCATATTAATGCCAAATTATTTTCCAAGACATTCTTCTCTTCCTTTAAGATTTTATTTTCTTCTTCTACTTTTCTTAGCTCATAGGAGTGACTCATCCATGTTTTCATTCATTTTAAAACCACAATTTGGGGGAAAATAAAATCAGTTTGAGATATTTGATGTGTGGTGCTTATGAATTTCTTTTCCTTCTTTTCAGATTTCAAGGTTGTAAGTTCTACACTTAAATTGTCAGTAATTTGTTGGATTTCTTGAATGATCCGATCTTTACCTTGTAGATACTTTTAGAGCTGCTGAATTTCCAAGTCTTTTTCAGTTCTTAATTGGGAAAGGTATTCATCTTTCCCCTTGATGACAAGTTGCAAATTTTTCAACATATCTTTTGTTTGTTGCAACTCAAATTCAACTCTAGAGAGGGATAACACTTGAGGAGTAAGGGATTCCTCATCATGAGGTGAGCTAGGATCTCCTTCAAACATAGGCATTTTACCTTTATCTAGAAATGGGAAATCCTCAGTAGTGGGTTTTGGTTCAATAATTTGTTCCTCAAAAATAAGGTTTGGAGGAGATGGAGATGTTGATGGGGAAGCCTGAGGTGTGGATTTCATTTCCCTAATTGTGGTTATTGCTTCATGCTCTTCCATTGAGGGGACATCCTCTACTTGATGCTTAGTACTTATCCTAGAGGACCTTAGTTTCTTCTTGGGTTTTGTTTATATCAAAGACCCTGTTTCAGGGGTTTTGCGTTGGGTTGAATTTCGCCCCTTAGAGTATATTAATTTAGGAACTTAATCCATTTCTTCATCCCATTTTGATTTTAAATAAACTGATATTTGAAAATTAAATTAATTAGCACCTGAAATTTTAAATATTTATCTCCCCAACAAAAATTTTCTGTGGTAAAAGAAATAGAGGCATGCAAGAAATGGGGAAGGTCAATTTTAATTTGTTCCTTGGCCTCTCCATGGCGCAAGTGTATGAGGATTCTCACACATGGCCAAGATTGATTTCATATTGACCCTCATAGGTGAAATACTTTATGACCCACTTTGCAACAGAGCCCCATGGTTCTGGGAAACTAGATCTTTTTATACCTTTTGCCTTACCAGTATTGTCAAAGACCAATTCTAATTTCTCCTTCTTTCCCACAGAAAATATCTTTATTATTTCAAAGTATGGAGCTCTAAAATTTACTAATTGACCTATTTGAGGAATGCCAAAAATTTCACTAATGATTGAAGCACTGAATATAATTTTTGTACCTTTTATTCGTGAATATTTATCACTGAGATTTCTGGAAAATTCCACTTGTCATTGCTAGATTGAATTCTTTGTACATGAGCATGAATTCCAGTCACCCTACCTTCTCAAAGATGGAAAAGACTTGGCATCAGCTAATAAATCCATGGGGCTAATTAGTTCATGATAGAATTTGATACCCATTTAGGCGCAGGAATATAAGTGATAATGGTTTAGAATAGAAGTGGTAATGGTGTAGGAATAATGGCTATAGTGGAGATTAGTATTGTAGTGGGTTAAAATGGCAGGGGGTAAGTAGTTAAGCTTTGAAGTTAAGTCGGTGGAATTAATATGGAGGTGACATACCTGTATAAATATGAAAAGTGTGAAATTTATGGGAAACATGTGAGAGGTAATGGGAAGTGTGTGAGAGGTAATGGGGAAGGAAGAATTATACCTTGAACTGACTAATAATTAGTACTATCATAATTAAACCTTTCTCTAACTTTAAAAAGAAGTGTTGGCACATACCTTGTCATCTCACATCTTGTCACATGTTCCCTCAATGTTGGATAGTCAGTTATTGTTCTGGTACAATTCTGCATGGCATGGTTCTGGAATGAGGTGACCACCATAACTGGTTTTCAGTCACCTTTTTATTACAAATTTTTTTTTCTTCAACCATTTTTTTTTTTTTGGAAGGAATGGCCTGACCATCTCTAGTTTTCAACCATCCCTTCATAGGAAGATGGTCATCATTTTTGGTTTTCAACCATCTCCCTTTTATTAACATTTTTTGAAAAATAATTTAGCTTGGAATTAACTTGGACAAGGAGACCTCATCCAAGAAATTCAAAGTTGAATTGGCTTGCAACAACATTTTAAATTCTTCTCGGGACACTGGTTTCTGGTATAAACATAGTCTATGACCATTAACCAACATTACCCTTCTTTCACCATCAATTGGAACAAGTTGCACAATACCATTGTTGTAGACTTCTTCTATTTGGTATGGGCCCATCCATCTAGTCTGTAGCTTCCCCTTGAAATCCTTATACTTTGAGTCAAATAGTAGAGCCCAATATCCTTTTTGAAACTTCCTCTATTTGATGTGACATTCATGCCACAACTGCCTCTGATGTTGGACTAGCTCAGTTTGATGCAATGCTTCCAGTCTCATCTCATCCAACTCATTCAATTGTATAATTCTTGAATTTTGTGTTTTTGATAGTTCAATTCGCACTTCTGTAGATGTTTTTAATATTTGTATCTCATATTCTATCGAAAAGATAAGTTTCTTCCCATAGACTAGTTTACATGGAGTAAATATTGTATTTTTTTTCCAAGTTGTGTTATATGCCCATACTGCCTCTGGAAACTTTTACACCCAATTTTTCCTTGAAACATCCATTGTTTTGGTCAAGATGTTTTCTAATTCCCTATTGGTCACCTCAACTTGACCATTAGACTAAGGGTGGTAAGGGGATGACTTATTGTGTCTTATTTGATAGGTTTCCATAAAATAACTAATCACATTTGACATAAATTGAGGTCCTTGATCTAAAATAATTGACCTTGGGGCTCCAAATCTCTAAAAAATATGTTTTTACACGAAATATGCCACCTTTTCATCCCTAACATACTAAAGAGATTTCACTTCAACCCATTTTGTCACATAGTTTGTGCACACCAAGATGTATTCCTTTCCTTGAGAAGGTGGATCAGAAATCCAATCCCCACTTCTCAAATGGTTCCAGAACTATCTGGGGTTGAAGAGGAATTTCATTTGACAGTGTTGGTTTCCCCATACATTGGCACTTATCACATTTCCATACATATTTCTTGACATCTTTGTGCATTGAAGGCCAGTAATACCCAACTCCTAGAACTTTATGAATTGTTCTTTTGACTGAATAATGCCCTCTTGATGGTTCATCATGGTAGGCTCTAAGTATGTCAAAGATTTCATCTTCAGTTACACACATGCGTAAGACATAATCAGGTCCACATTTAAAAATCATTCCATCAAACCACTTATACATTACACTCTGTTTGATTAATTGTTTCCTTTGTTTGGGTGTAAGAAAAGTTGGGAACTTCCTTGTGGCCAAATAATTAGCCATATCAGCAAACCAAGGAGAACTGGTGGAAACAAAAAATAAGTGTTCATCTGGGAAATCATCATTCACTTGTTCATCTGTACCTGAAACATTTATTCTTGAAAGAAAATCAGCTACCACATTTGTTTTGTCGGGGCTTGTCAACAATTTTAACATTGAATTCTTGCAATAATAACAACCATCTAACAATTCTACCTTGAACCAAAGGTTTTTTCATTAAATATTTAATGGAAGAATGGTCTGTATGAATGATCACCTCATAACCTGTGATGTAGTGGAAAATTTGTTTTATTGCATAAACAACAATAAGAAATTATTTTTCTGTGGTAGTATAGTTCCTTTCAGTTGGAGAGAGGTTTTTACTGATGTAATAAATTACATGCATTGTTTCTCCCTCTTCTTGTTGACCCAAAACAGCCCCAACTACCTCATTGGAAGCATCTGTTTGAATATGAAAGGGAAGCTTCCAATTTGGTCCCCTAAGAACTGGAGTATTAGTTAGTTTCTCTTTTATGATGTCAAAATATTTTTGACAAGCTTTTGTCCACTGAAATTTAGAATCCTTAGTTAAAAGTGAAAACAATGGAGAGGCTATTTTTCTAAAATCAGAGATAAATCTCCTATAATAACCTGCATGTCCTAAGAAACTACGTACCTCAGTCTGATTCTTAGGTGATGGGAGTTGTACAATGATCTTAACCTTGTCTGGATCCACTTTGATTCCTTCCACTGAAATATGGTGTCCCAAAACTATCCCTTGTTCCATCATAAAAAGACACTTCTCATGATTGAGAGATAATTGATGTTTTTCACATCTAGAGAGAACTTTATCCAAGTTATTCATTTCCTCTTGAAACATAGTTCCATAGACTGTAAAGTCATCCATATAAATTTCCACACTGTCATGAGTAAGATCAGAAAAAATTGCTAACATTGCTCTTTGGAAGGTGGCAGGAGCATTACATAGACCAAAAGGAAAAACCTTATAAGAAAATGTCCCCCATGGGCAGGTGAATGTGGTTTTTTCTTGGTCTTTTGGTGCCACCATTATTTGGTTGTATCCACTAAAGCCATCCAAAAATGAAAAATATATTTTCCCTGATAAATTTTCCAAAACTTGGTTGATGAAAGGTAAAGGGAAATAGTCTCTATGAGTAGCTTTGTTCAATTCTTTGTAGTCAACACAGACCCTCCATTTTCCATTTTTCTTGGGTACTATGACCAATGGAGATACCCACTGACTGTCTGAGATTGGATAAATAAATCCTACCTGTAGTAATTTCTCAATTTCAGTCTTCACAATATCTCTCAAGGCAGGGTTTATCCTCCTCTGGGGTTGTCTAACTGGCCTAGAGTCAGTGGTGTAAATGTGATGTGTGAAATGTTAGGATGAATTCCTTTCATATCATTATATTCCCAAGAAAAATCTTGAGGATGGGAGCATAAAAGTTTAAACAAGGCATTCTCCTCTGAATTGGTGAGCCAACTATTAATTGTCAATGCCTTCCCTAGAAAGATAGGTAATTGTTTAGTATTTGGGTGGATAGAATTGACCATCATATATTCTCTTAAAAGAGAATTCAAGGGGAATTTATGAGGTAACAACCTATGGATTTCAGAGATGTTATGAAAAACACACTCAGTAAGATCAATGTTTCTTGTAAAAGGGAAGATTAATGGCTGCATGTTTTCATCTAGGATCTCTTCTTCCTTTGTCTCTAACTCTTGTGAATGAAGTTTAGAGGAATCACATTCCTAAACCTGTTTTGAGTGTTCTTGTATTATTACAATAGCCAATGAGGACACAATATCCTCAGTATCCTCTGAGTCACTAATGCACCATTGATTGCATGAAATGGAAAAAGGTTTTGTAGTTGGTACAAAGATATTTTCTTTGCATCATGTCCATTAGTGATTGTCATATCCCCTGTCCTGTAGTCAATAAGTGTTGCAGCAGTAGCTAGCCATGGACATCCCAAGATTAAGGGATATCCAATTTTCTTGTTCTTAGTCTTAATAACCATGAAGTCTACAGAGTAATCCCATGATTCAATTGTGATTGTTACATCTTCTATGACTCCTTTTGGCTTAGCTATAGATTGATCTACCATTTGCAAGACCACAGGAGTTTCCTTGTAAATCAGGAAGAGATAGTGTTGATAAGGTATGTGTAGTCATAACATTAATTGTAACACCTAAGTCAATCAAAACATTTGGAATTTCCACATTTCCAATACAAACTGTGACTATAGGACTTCCAGGATCACCATATTTGGGGGGAATCATCTTTCCTTCCAATACACTGGCCAATTTACCATCGACTTGTATGGTCTTTGGTTGGTTTCTCTTCCTTCCTAGAGTTTTGACACACAATTCTTTGATTGTTTTGTTTAATTTTGGAATATCTCTGAGAGCTTGCAAAAGGGGAATTCCAATACTTAATTTCTTCAATCCCTGAATCAAATCTGATTCAAGACCCTCCTGGTTTGGGGTATTGTCTTTACTTAAGAACCTAGATGGGAATGGTGTTTTTGGAAGTGAGTCAGATGACTTCTCAAAAGTAGGTTTAGGTTGTGTCTCATCTTGTTCTCCCTTTTCTTCTAAAACTTCTTCTATGATTGGTGAAGAGGGTTTGGAAGCAATATTTCCTAAGCGTAGTAGTATGTTATCATAGTCAATGGAATTTATTGCAGGGATCTTCTCAGTTTCAACAGTATATGCTTGATTTCCCTGCCTAACATTCTTTGGATTAACAATAGTTTGTGTTGGAATTTGAGTTTGGACTGGTTGTTTAGTTGGGGTGGAAGTGGTTGGTCTAGTTAACAAGGCTTGTTGTTGTCCTTGTGGCCTCCTTTGATTATAAAATGGTTGACCATAACCTTGAGGAGCATTCCATTGCTGTTGATATTGAGGGTTAAACTATTGGAATTGTGGTGAAATTTGTTGGTTTTGAGTCCATGGTTGCTGATAAAATGTTGGTTGCATATTCCATTGTTGTGGACCCCATTCTTGTGGAACTTTTTGATTCCAAGATTGAGGATGGGACCATGGAGTGTTCCATTGATTAGGAAACCATTGGGTCTTTGGAGCATATTGTTGGTTTTGATTTGAAGCAAAATTTTCCTTGCCTTTGAGCTACATAGTTAACTTCTAGCTCACTATGTGTATTTTGTTTCAAATGAATCTTAAGCAAGGGTAATAATCCACATTGATCAGTTGCATGTTTCAAATCACAAACAAGACAAACATTGGTTTTATCTAATGGGAAATCTTTAAGTCCATGTTTATCTCTGCATCTAGGACAATATATGAACAATGGCTCAGTGTTCTTGGATTTTTCCCTATCCACCATTGTATTGAGTTGTACCAAGAGATCCGTTCTTAGGTTTGTAATTTCTTCTCTTAGCTTGGATATATCTCCATTGACAATCTTGCCTCTGTTTTTACATAGATTTGGGTGAGTTCGGGAATAATTCCTACAGAGATCAATAATGTCTGTAAACTCAAGTTTGTTCATATCTCCCTTTCCCATTAAGTTAAAATCCTCTTGAGTGTCCTCATCCAATCCTTTGAGAAATATTGTTTTCAAAAGAGTAATGTCTAGGCCTGTGCCACACCTCCTATGAAGGAAAATAAATCGATCAAGATAATCTTCTACACTTTCATCTTCCTTTTGTTGGATCCTAAAGAGTTCCTCCCTATGGTCTCTAACCCTACAATAATCTTGGTACTTGTCCAAAAAAATTGTTTCCATCTCTTCCCAAGTATGGATAGAGTTGGGGGCTAGTCCCATGAACCATCTCATTGTTGTATCTTTCAAGGTTGAGGGAAACAACTTCAATTTCTGAGTGTCAGAGGTATAATCATAGGTCTGGCATAACACTTTGAATTCAAATAAAAATTGATCAGGATCTTCTGAGACTAAACCCCTAAACATTGGTAAGATTGAAGGGGATATATTTTTCATAGGGCCTTGGTCATTGGGATCCAATTCTATGGGATAAGTGAATGTCCTTCCTAGTGGTGGATCATCATTGTTCCCTCCATTAGGATTTTCTACTCCATCTGCCATCCTCTCTGGTTGCTCAACTGGTTCCACTGGTAAATTTTGAGGGGGGTTATTCAAGTTTATTCTTACAAATCTACCTCTATGATCTCTAGGTCTAAACATAAACTTCTAACATGCTAAATAACAATTCCCTAACTATAAGTGCTTATTTGATCATCATGTTCCACATACTCCAAAAGCACAGAAAAGATACTTGTTGTCACTACAAGACCTTTATATCTAAAAGAAAGAGTATGGAAAAAGAAATTCTAAATGGAAACTTACCAGATTCTCAAAAATCACACAAGCTAGTACCTTAATATTTGATAACACCTTCAAAATTCCCTGACAATGGCACCAAAAAGTGACGAGCATTGTTGATACTCGCACTTTAATCATTCAACATTTGTCAATACCAGGGAAGTGTCCAATCCTATTTGCAACAAAGAATGGTTGGAAATGTATTGAGCATGCAACTTAATCATTTGAGGAATAAACAACTACTATCACTAAGAATCTATCTTAACTTATTAAAACTTGATGAAAGAAAAACAGAGGACAAATACTTCTAACTCTATAACTTTTAAGAAACTAAAACATGCAAAAGTAAAATAATAGTTTAAATGATTTAAACACAATAATGCTTGAAAATAAACAAACCGAAATAGATGAACAAGAAATAAACAACACTTCCCTTCACATTGGGGAGGAGTGGCCCTTGTTCCTTCCCTTTGATCTGGTTACAACGTCTTACTCAAGAAAAATAGTTGATTCCAGAATCATGCCCTTTTTATTTATCAATGATTTTCCAATACACTTTTTTATTTCTAAGAAAAATACCACACTTATTCTATGATGATAACACCTTATATATTAGGTGAATTCCAGTTCTTCTTCCAAGAGAACTTATTATTCTAAATTACATGCAAGAGTTACATGTAGGAGTTAACTAAATAGATTTATATCATAACAACATTATAACAGGTAATTATTAAGTCGATGTGTAGTCATGCATGTAGATTGTTGGTCAAACTCATCTTATGAATGGAAGTGGAGTTCTTGTAAACAACACTCAATTGAATCTAGATATCTTTGGAGTTTAGACAAACTCAAGTAATCACACTCCTCGCATAGTGGAGGATTCAACAAAATAAGGACTAGTTACTGCCAGTAAGACTTTTAATGTCAAGGCTAAACCATGTCAACTTTGAATGATCTTTATATCTAAAGAGGCGGTTGCCACCTAAGCAGACCAAGTTCCCCAATGGAATTGATGTTGACTAGGCAATTCCACAAATTGTTCAAATTTTGTGTTGACTGGGTGAGTCATGTGCTCTGTTATGTGAGTCATGCACTCTGTTGTGTGAGTCTGCTAGGTTGTGTGAGTCCTGCGCTAGGCTTATGAAAGTTCTTCCATTCACATTTGTTAGCACCAAAATCAACTTATATCAATCAATTCAAGAAAGCATATGAAAGATAAAAGATAACCAAGATTTATGCACAAAACTTCTCTTTAAGTCAACAAAAGTATTATTTACAATAAAAATAATATCAGTTCAATACAAGGTAAGATGGGCATAGTGGCAAAAATGGGGCTTGACAAATATAAATTTGAAGCAAAAGGGTTTAAATTTGCATGGTTCCAAGTGTCAAAATTTGAAAGAAGGATCATTCTACTTCTCATTTCTACTTAAAAGATTCATTTTCATATTGGACTTTAGATAATTAAGTACAGTGTGATCCCTCTTTATATTATTGGTAGTAATTCAACACTCACATGTATTTGGGAATGCTGAGGTCATTTTAACCCAATAGCTATGTGCATGCTAAGGTCAATCTAACCTAATAGCTCTGTGGGTGTTGTTGTGTGCATTGTTGTTCAAGTGTATTGTTATGATTTGGATAAAGGATAGATAAAATAAGGCTTCATCACATCAAATTGTAGTGTTCCAATACCCTAGTTATAAAATGCAGACACAAGCAAATAACAATAGAAAGTTACAAATCCATCAAACACTCCCAAACACCATTGAATACCTTGGATGCCACAATCCACTGGTATAATCTATCTCTTTTTGTACTTTCCAAGAATAGTTTCATATAGTGAAATTCACCAGAGAACTTGATCCCTGAATCCACTATACATTTACCTTTTAGGAAGAATTGTGTTAGTCTATCCATTGTGTGCTTTCTATCATTATATCTCTAGATATATCTAATTTAGATTTAAACTACATTAATTTTTTGTTTGTATTCACATAGTTTAAAGAAGTTCTAGTTTATAATTATTGTGTGTTCCTAGGTGTAAAATATTTAAAACATTTTTATGAATCCACAATAAAATGAATACAAAATCTTAGGGTTTTCTTCTCTTTTATAGGGTTTCAAATTTTCTATTCTTCGGGTCTGATTTTTAATTTCTCTATTTTGAAATAAAAAATATAATTAGCTTGTATCATTAACCTTATCTTTCCTCATGCTTTCATGTTTACATTTTATGTCATCCAAGAAATTTTGGTACCTCATACCTATTAGATGAAGTGCTAAGTTGAGTGGTGTTATGATTGATCGTATTACTTTGACTTAATCTTGAGATTATTTATAAAATAAAATGGTGAAAATTAATGAGTTGTATGTTGCTTCTTATACCAAAGACAATGTTAATAATGTACATATAGATGTAAATGTAAATGAATGCATTATAATTATTGAATATTTATATGATCTTCAAAATACTTTTAATGAACATGCTTGAATTAAATTTAATTATTATGAAAGGATAGTTGCAAAGGACATTAAAGATGTGAATATGGAGTGTATAGATAAAATTTCGTTATTTCATGCAATGGTTTAAAAACTGTCTCAAGATATTAATGCAATAATAAATGTGTTACTATCTTAACTATTTTACACCAAAAACCTAAAATAGGTTAAAATTAGGTGCATTTAAAAATATAGAAAAGTAATAGTTCTAATTTAATATGAAACACACTATATTTTCAAATGGAGGTAGTCTAAAAATAGTAATAAGTGTAAACTAATATATAATATAACAATTTTACTTGTGTTCATGTCTTAAATGGGTGCACAATTATAAAAAAAGTTGGAAATGGGCTAAGAATATAGTCATTAGAAACTATTGTAATTTTGGTGTTATGATTTTCCTATGACAGTTTTGTAAAAATATAGATAATATTATTGATGAAATGGTTCAAAAATAGTATCATATATGAAACAATCCAAGGGTCTAAAAAACTATCATGTGTTACTTTGATTAACTTTAATTTTATAATGTAGATTTACTATGTATTTGATTCCATATGCTATATTTATGCATGTGCATTGTGCTGCACTAATGTAGAATAAGGATCTTCTTTTATAAATCCCTAGAAATGCACTCAAACAATAATGTAAGATAAAATTTATTTGGAGCTATTGGGCTTTCCCAACCTCATCACCACCCCAATATAGGTGAGTGATTTAATAAAATTTAAATATTATATGAAAGGAATATAATAGTAACAAACAATATCTAGCATGCAATAAACAAGCAAGTGTGCAAGATAGGAGATAAGAATGAATTAGCTTGTATTGGCAGATCTGGATTGATTCTCTATTGGGAAACATGCTAAGAAGGTTGGATCTAGACTGTGCAAGTTGTGTCTAAGAAATTGGATTCTAGAACTTCTTCAGACATAACCTCCTAAAGGGGGACAGGACCGCCCCTGGCGCTAGTGTCTGATCTAGGTGCTAATGTCCTAGTAGATGCTTTGCTTAAGAGATTTTCAGGGTTTGTTAATGTCTTCCTTCCTTTCAATATTTTTCACTTCAGATCTATCATAGGGTTCCTATATCGCACATGTTCTTGCAAAAAAAAACCTATATATCTACACAAAGCTCAAGTAAACATTATATGTAATAAATAATGCACGTGATTGAGTTAGATTGACCTCGATGATCACCCCAATGTGATTGCCACCAATCATTTCACTACATTTCAGACTCTATGTAGTTCTTGTGAGTGTATGATTTGAATTGTGTCCCTTAAAGCTAGGTTTCCCTTGTTCCATTTGCACCAAGATAACTAGCTAGAAATAATTTTACCCCAAGATGAATGTGTGACAAATGAAATTTAAAATAAACTTGAAAGCTATTAAGTGAATAATGCATACCCTAAAATATAGTACTTGAGTACACACAGACTTCTTGCCCAAGATACGTAGAAAGATAAACAAAAAAAACTAGCCCAAGTTTATCCCCCCCTAATAATAGTTCAAGGTTGTGTATATATATGAAGCCCTTGTAACCGAAACTTACAAATTGTAACCTAGAAATATACATTACTAAGCTTAGTGACACCAAAATCCAACATAGGTCATGACAATAAAGATAAAGTAAAAGACCCAAAATAAAGAAGTGCTATACAGACAAGTTAGAAAATAAAGTAGATATGAAAAAAACACCCAGAAGGGACACTAGCGCCCATGCGATATTGTCCTAACTGGGAGGTATTTTCCAAAATCTAAGAGACAAAAATAACACTAAGAACGGGGACAAGGATCCTTGTGACACGACCAAAAGATGTAAATACAAGCAATAAGAGGTAAAGTCACAATAAAAATCAATCAAAAACTAATAGAAGGAATAAGAAAATGTGTCACCAATGTTTAATATTTATAATTGGAAATCATGCATATAACAACATACTAGAGGTGCCATGTAATAGTAATAAGTGCATATTTTTGTGTCTACATCCCCCCTAATGTAATTTAGATGAAATTCAATAGAATAAAGGATATAAGAAGGAATAATGCTTGAAAGAGGGGACTGAAGGAATTTTATCCAGAGTGTACCGATAGAAAGAATCATAACATGGAGAACTATGGATCACTACTTTGATCCATGCAAGGTGATTATATTCTCACAAGAGGATTCATTGAATAGAAAGAGTGATAAGGATATATAAGAGACTTTGAAACTTGAAGATTGAAGGAATGGTTGGGAGTGATCAATTCCTAAACTAGTGTAACAACTCTATGGATTTGATCAACCTATCACTGAAACTTTATGGATTTGAAAGTCACATCGATAGAAAAAGATTATTATGAGAGTGATCAACTTTTCTCTTCACCATGACGCTTCCTCTAAATAGGTTCCATCGCTAGGCTGAGATTGGAAATGAACTAATTGAAACTTGTCTACACGGCATAAAAATACTCATAAAGCGGTTTAGGAAAGACAATAACATATCATTTCCCCCACTTTACGATTGTAAGGGTGTAAACTTGTTCAAATGGAAAAAGTGCTTGACTTGATTTTCTCCCAAGTTAGGTCATTTGGGAGAAATATTGGTACTTGTTGGAATAGAATTGAAACTATTTGTATTGGTTGAAACATAGTATTGATTGAATCCTAATTGAAATTGTTTTGAAATGCCGAATTACCCCCAAATTAGGTCATTTGAGGGAAATAAACTATGAGAATCTAAGAAAATATTTTAAAAATTGAGACAACTTAGAACTTGAGATAGATTGAAATTGTATTCTTGGAGTAATAAATTTAAATATTTCTTTGTGGTTGATTGAGAATAGGGTGGTAGTATACAATGTGCTTGTGCTCGTGTGTTGGAAATTTTCTTGAATCGGTCTAAGAGGGGTAGTATGATAACCTTGAATATTCCCCCCTTATGGAGAAGGGTGAAAAATAAGGTGGTTAACCATGAGACGAAAGAAAATTAGAGTGGTCATGTGAATAGAAACTAGAAACTTATAGAATTAGTAGTGACTAGTGAGATACAAATGTAGCCTGTAACCAAGTGGTCAATGTGTAATGTGGTGAACAAAAGAGAAGGTTTTATGACCATTGATGACATGGAAAACAAATAAATGAGGCTCACGATATAGAGGAAACAATGTTAGTGAATTAAGTTTTGTAAGAAGAATTATAATAACTATAGTAATCATAGTAATAGTAGGATTTTCTATAAATAGTAAGGTTAGAAAAGTGAATAGTAATTTTATTTGTAAATTGACTTAGTACGATTTGAGATTTGGATTGTGAGGATGTCACGAGTAAAAAATGTTATTCCATCAAGGTTTGAGAGATTTGTAAAGGCATTATCGAATCAGACATGTTGTCATGCAAATGCACAACAAGGAAATTGATAATTTCCAAGCATGACAACTATACCCTTGTGTCAAAAATTACAAGTTTTACCCTTTCGAGACACCTCAGGTCTACCTAGTCAATCTAGTTACCTATCAATTGATGTTAAATCATTCCCCTAGGTGATTTAGGAGAGTCAACTCAAAACCCCTAGGTGATTTTAGGAGTTCATTGAAAAAAGCAAACTTCAGGTAGTTATGGGAAGGGCTACCACTGACCTTACTAGAACTGGAGTCCACCCCATGGGGTAGAATGGAAAGAAAAAATCTAGACATGGAGGTGAATAAAAGGCCTTGGAACATCATGGAAGTGATTTATGAAGATTTAGGAAGGATTCAGAGAAGTTGGGGCAGTTTCACCAAAAAGGGTTCACAAGCTTAGGCAATGCACAAACCAAAAAAGGTTGTTGAGCTTCATAAGGTGATTCTGGGAGCTCCAGATTGAGTTAGGAGAAAAAAATACATATTCTAAAAGGGAATTACAATCCCTACAAGATGATGAAATCATATTTTTCACAACATCTTAGGCATAAATAAGTTTATAACTAGTTTTTTCTCATGCTCATAGCTATGCAAGATCTAATACAAAAATACAATTTTTAAGAGAAAAATTGGAGGAATCGAGAGCTTATAACTCCCACCATTGGATTCAAAATGATATTTTTCAGTCAAATCAATATAAAATTTTACATTGAAAAATTTCCATCGGGAGCTCAAGATATCATCGTTGAAAGTTAGCCTCAAGGAGCGAGTTCGGGAGTCAGTCAAATTTTGAACAAGACACGTGTCATCTCTAGGAGCCTGGCATAATTTCATGTCCCTTACGTCCCTTAATAAAAGTTACATCAAGGTAAAAAAAATGTGCCTAGCCCCTATAAGCCATCTGATCACTCATGCGAACCTCTCTGGATCGCCAGTTCAGCTCCCCAGGAGCTAGTGAAGTCTTTATCCCCTGCTATTAGATCAAGTACCATGTGTCACGACTAGGCACGTTGTGCAATTTGATGTCACTCTATTTCCTTTTTGTTGAGGGACATAAAGGTCTAAAAATGCACCAAACCCCTAAGGAGACTCCTGGTCACCCATGTGACCAAGAGAAGTTCCTGCCCTCATGTGTTTGCCAGCCTTCATTCCCTGTCAAATCAAGCTGTGTCATCAGCTGGCAAACTGCTTAATTTGAGCCCTCTCATCCCTTTTTACTAAGGGAAATCAAGGTATGAAAAATGTGACTAGCCCCTCTAGGAAGTCTCATGACTCCTCATGTGACCAGCTCCCATCCCCTTAATGCTTTAAAGCTATTTTTTTGCTCAAATCCCTTGCCGTTGGATCTTCGCCATGTGTCGCAACTAGGCAAAAATTGTTCCATCTCATCCCTTAATGCTTAAGGGACATGAAATTTTTCCTCACTCCTTGCTTGGAAAATTTTGAATATTTAAAAACCTCTCTTGTTTCATGCTTCTAACATCTAACCTTTCCGTGCACAGGCTGCTCTGTAACTTCCTCTGCAACTTCCTATCACCTCCCACCATTACTAAAGATTGAACTAGCTCCCTCACAGTAATGAAATATCCTATTCCATGATATATTGAAGGTCCCAAAAGGAAATCAAACCAAAGAAGTCGAAGAATGAAGGAACGAAGAAGAAGAAATATTTGAAAACCCATGACTATAAAATAAGAAATCGAAGAGATCTTGCAAACCATGACACGAATCGAAAAAACCATTTTTTTGTTCATTCATAATTATCAAAGGCCATCATAAAAACCTTCAATACCCTCCTTCTCATTTGTAGCATAGGATTTTTTGCATCAATGAAATAAATTTCCTTTGCTACACAACGAAAACAAAAAACTCGGTTTCTCGTCAAACCGACAATCAGATCGAAGAGAAATTTCACTAGTGAGATAAGAAAAGAAAACCCATATCAAAAATGTAATTTTCATCACGAACAGAGGATAAAACAAGACCTACAATTTTTTAGGTCCATTAATGGCTGACGTGGCTAGAAGCACGTCTAGGTTAAAAATTTAAAAGTTTAAAATCTCATAAACTATTGATCAGGGTAAGCACTGAAATTTCAAGGGTGATATTGGGAAAAAACCCATATTGGAAAAATATTCATCCACACCAATGATCCTGTCACAGAAGCCTACTTTCTAAAAATAGTAGGTCTTCTACATGGGAGATTGCTATTTTGGGAAAGTCTGCAACATAAAGAACCTACGAAGGAGACATCTGAACACAAGAGGATGCACTCAGTTGAAAGTTCATTGAAAAGGTCACCTTGGTCCTAGAATTTGACACTTACTAAAAATAGCAAGTGGTCCCATAAGCACCTGCTAAAAATAGCAAACTTGATTAGAAGGTGAGAGGAATATACAGGAGAAGAAGGGAATTCGAGTTGTCAACCATCCAATTGAGGTTCGAAAGCAGCTGAGTTTTTTAGCATATGGATTTGCATGCATGCAAATGACATGCAATAGTGTGGGAATGAAGTCCCTCCTCAATGAAGGTGAGGTTGCCTTTATTGAAAACCAAAACTGTATTTACACCTGTACATTCAAAATCATGTATGTGGGGGTGTTTTGGAACATCAATGGAAAGAAAAGTGAATGAGGGAGATGGAATGGAATGAAGGAAATGAAATGGAAAGGAATGAATGGAAGGAACATGCAAGAGTTAGGTAAAAGTAGAGCCTAATAATGCATGAAGAAGAAGAATAAATAACTAACACAAATAAAATGGAGTTTGCATCAGTTAAACAATAATGAGTAAAGAGAACAAAAATGAGCAAGTAAATAAAAAAGATTGATCATAGTGAATAAGAACAACAACTTAATAACATTGACAATAAGATCAAAGAAAATATTTGCATGCAAGATGTAAACATCTAACATCTAATGAACATAAGAACATCAAATGTTACAAGAGACAATGAATGAGACACAAAGTTCGTATTTCATTAACTCCAAAATGTCTTCACAAAAGAACACAAAGTTTCTTCCTGAAACAAAGCTTGCACACAAAAGTATTTTCTTCTCCTCTCTCAAAGTCACCCTTTACAAATGAGCCCCTCACTTCCTTTTATAACCCAAAAGTTGGTTACAAAGTAGTTAGGGTTTTACATGAACATTAAATAGGGCACTTAAGTGACCTTTGAATTTTTCAACCAACTTTATTAAAAGCAACTAAAAATAGAAATCACTTAAGTCATCCACAGTTTTCTGAAAGCAAACTCAATAACAACATCCTTTTCTTAAAATCCCACTTTTAAAACATACAATAATAACTAGTGCCTTATCCATTGAAATGGGGTCCGCCTATCTCAAACGTATGAGAAATGGACTCTCCCACTTCATTAGATACCAAGAAAACTATCTCCTTGAACCATCGGTGAAATTAGGATCTGCCGCTTTCACCAATTGAAAGGATCTGAACCTTCCCAATGTTTCAAACATATTTTCTTCTTCTGGAGGTTCATTTGGTCGAAGAATAGCCTCACAAAATACCTGCAATTCCAAAATCCTACTTGGCATATCATTTAGATTAACCATCTTTGATTGAGCATTCTCAAACAAGTTCTTTAATTTGATGCAACAATCCATTGAAGCTGAAGAGAAATTATTGACCAAAGTATACATGTCCTCAAACAATTGTGAAAATTTCTCTTCCACATGTTCTGATGAACACCTTTGATTATGCTCATTTACAAGGTTGCAAGGGATCTCAGCTATGAATTCTTGAATCAAGGCGAGTGAAGTGAAGGATTCATTGCATACGCTCTCATAATGGATCATAGAATCCTCGAGAAGCATCTTCCTTGATTTGAGATGTAGACACCAAAGAAAATGTGTCCCTCGATGTTCAAATTCAAGAATTCCTTCAATGGATAAAACTGAGGATTCCATACTCATCATCTCCTGTAAACTGGGCAATATCTCGTCCAAATTTGATATGTTAGAAACAAAATTTTCCTTGAAAGAAAGAATTGGATCAAGATACGCACTAACATCTTCATGGAGCTTAACCGATGTTTTGATCATCTCTTGGCCTAAAACGAGAATCTTTGAAAGCCAAGTTTTAGTGACATGGCCCAATGTGTTTATTTCTTTTGATAAATTGAGAGTTTCTTCATCAGGGGCAGCCACTGCATCAGGTACTGGGAAAGTGGATGATATGGGATTTATCAGATGTTGAACATATTCCACCAATTGATTCTTTTCAGCCTTGAGCTGAGAGTTCTGAGACTTATATTTCTCAACTCTCTTTAGCACGATATCAATTGAATCTCGAGCCATCACCATGTCACTTTCCAATGTGGACCTCCCAAGTCCAAGTTTGGAAACTTCATAATCAGCAGATGTCATGGCATCACACTCCTTGTCAACTTGTGGGATGGCAAGATCTGCAAATCTATTTCCATCAGTATCCACCATTATTCGAGAAAGAACTTTAGGATTCTTGGGAATGACATCATTTGAAAGTTTGAAAAGGGAATCAAAATCAATGTCTATTGCCTTGACAACCCTCTTCCTTTTCTTGACTTCGCAATCAACCAGAAAGGAGTATCATTCACTATTTCTGCATACAAAATCCTGGAGCTCGAAGCAACATTCTCATTGTTCTCGACATCATGAGATTCTGCAAGAATCCTTTCCATGACCTCAATTTCAGGAGAAATAACCTCGATATCCACCTCCTGATCATTTGGGAGATTTTGGGAAATCTCTTCATGAACTGTAGGTTCCGAAGTGTTTGATATTTGGACTACCTGCACCTGAGTGGACGCTTGTGCAAGGCATGGCTGAGGATCATTTTTCATGAGCTTCTGAGAACTATTAACAATGTGAGTAGAAGAATCTCTACTTGAAGTAGAAAATCCTGATACATGCTCTCTTCCTTCACTGGGGCTAGGACCCTTAGATTTTTCTCCTCGTGACACATTATTCAGCAAAGTGGATTTTGGCAACCACTCCTTTCTTTCTTGTTTCGTATGATTAGATGGCACAGAGTTCGATTGAGAAGGGGATTTGGTTGAATGGAGACCTACTCGAGTTAGAAATTTTTATGATCCTCAATTATGATCTTGAATTGATTGTTACTTAGCAAGTTCTCTTTCATACCAAGATATGCTTCTTTTGAGGATCATTTGATTCTTTCTATCAAGAGAAAATTCATCTCTTTTGGTCCAATCAAGTCAAGGCAATGGGGTAAAAGCAACTGCATCATATGAAGGATCAATAACATCTTCATCATCATTTACGAATGAATTTGGAGGGTTCTTGATGTGAAAGGCCTTGATCTGAGCAAGGGTTAGGTGAGAAAACTCTCGTCTTCTTACTTCATGCTCGTCTGAACAGGCAACCCAAAAATCTTCCATGGTAGGGTTATGTTGATACTTTGCTCCAAGAATCTTCTGCATATATCCATTGATATCAAACTGGGCTCTCTTCACATATGGATGAATTGTGATGAGGGAAAACTCTTTTTCCATGAGTTGTGCACTGAAGAGATTTAGACATTGGTATTCCCCGATTTGGATTGGGAAATGAATTCCTGAGTGATGCTTGTCACTGAGAAGACAGTGAACTTGGAATAGTTGTCGTGCAAGCTCCATCAATGCCCATTTGTCACTGACGTACTTAGGAAGTTTCCATGGAGTACCCGTAAATCCACTTACGCGAATGTAGGAAAAGGATGAGAATTGAATAAACCAGGTTCCCCATTGGGAAATGACATCCATGGCTTCTTTAGAAAATATTTCCTCTATATTCTGATTCAGGTTCCGAATCACGTGGAAGGTGAATGCATCATTGAATCTTCTAAAATGGTGAGAGCTATTTTTGAAACTTAGTTGTGGATAGTAATGGAAGACACTATTTGATGGACCCATGACTCCTCTTGTTTCGAGTCCCAAAAATAGCTTTCTTCTTGCCACTGCGTAAGTCAAATACGATGTCATGTAGAAACATCCAGTCATCTTTACTTCGATCAATTGTTTGTGAAGGGTATCACTGATGATGGTGGCCCAATCCACAAACTCTCTCTTGGCAAGGATGATACAGATAAACTGATACATCCATGGGTGGAAAATCCTGGCAGAGGGTAAACCAAAAACTTGACTCAGGAGAGTAATCATGTCCCTGATTTCTTCCACAAACTCAACATGGTAAAGTTCTTTAGGAAGCAGTCAATTCGAGGCCTCTTGGTCACTAACCAGTTGTTATTAACCATCTTGCTCCACCTGAGGGGTTCTTCATCCCAAAATTCATGTGTTGACTTTCGAGTGATATCCACATTCTCAGGGAAGTCAGGTATGCTGAGAAATTCCTCAATGTGCTCTGGTGTGATTAAGAGGAAAGGCTCGCGATTATCTTTAAAAATTCCTCATCTCTCGGGATCATAATGCTCTGTGCAAGCGATAACCAGCTCCAGACACTGCACCAAGACAGGAAATGTTGCTGCTTGGGGTAGACCACTATGGTAAAGCCTATCAGAATATGGTTTTGCCTTCAGCTTTCACCCGATCGCATAATTGTTGCACATTGATGTGACCCAGATTTGTATCAGTGATATTGTCATATGCCGACTTGATGGAACTAGGAGGGATGATTCCTTGGAATTCATACTTGAGTGAAAACTTATTCGATTTCTCCACTGGCTTCTTCGATCTTCCTGTAGATTTATTAGATTTTTCGGCCATTATGAATTTTACAGAACAATGATTCAGGCACACAAAACAATGCAAACGGGGCCGGGTCTCAGTCTCTGAAACCCCCGTTAATGCAAGAAAAAATATGACTTGTTTTAATATTATTATTATTATTATTTTAAAAATAATAATAATAATAATAATCAGTCCCGGTTACAATTTTTTTCTAATGACAATAATTTATTTGGGCTTGAATTTCGATTTATTTAAAATAAACAAAATCACCTCGATTTTAATATCCTGATTTTTTTATTTAATTTTCCATAAAATCTCCTTGGTATGTTAAAATCACCTGATTTTAATGACCACGTACTTTGAGATTTACTTCTTCCTTGCCTGATCTTCTGATTGATGCGTGGAAGCAGTATGTTTGCTTAATTCTTCTTGCAAATACTGTGTTTTGAACTTAGAATACTTTGATTTTTTGAATGCCTGGAAGATCTTTCTTAATCCTTTGGTTGTGTTTGGATTGTTCTTCTCTTGACCAATGCATGGTCTTCTTCAAAACTTTTTAAAACTCCCTTTGGCATGGAAATTGTCCTTTAACTTGGACTATTTTTTAAGACAAAAACAATGCCTTTTTCCTTCTGCATGCGTGGAAACTTGCTCAATAAAACAAAACAAATCTCTTTTTTGCTACTATTATCTTTCCCTTCTCCCACATGTGGGAGATCTTGCAAAGGATGAAAGTTTTTATTTTATTTTCTGTCTCCTTTTTCCCATGTGGTATTTCTTTCCTTATGTTGCGAGGACATGGATTTCTTTGCTGTTGTTTTTGGACTGTTCTCCTAAAAAATGTGTGGAATCCTTCCTTGTCTTGTAACTGTTGTTCCTTTGATTTATGTTGTCCCAATGCATGGGAGTCCAAAAACATTTTCCTTTGGATTTCTCTCTGTTGCGTGGAAACTTATTGGTTATTTTGTTTTTCTTGATGCATAAAACAATGTGTGTCTTCTTTTACCTCATGCATGTTACTTTTCCTTGTGTAGATGCTCCTGGAGCGTGGAGAGCTTGGAGATTGAGTTTTGATTACCTTTTCTTTTCCAGTGTGGTCTTGCTCATCAAAACAAAACAAAATGCCCCTTTTTTGGACCGTTCTCCTTCCTTCCTCCCACGTGGTCTTTATCTTTGACTATGTAAAAGAAAACAATTAAAATAATATAGATTTCTTTTGTCTGCTCTGATTTTGGTGTGATTTTTTGTTTTTAAGATTTTCCTTGATGCATAGAACAATACTTTTCTCTGTTTTGAGTTGGAAATTGGCTCTCTAAACCTGCGTGGGATTCTTACTTGGAAGTTGTGTATTGATTTACCTACTAGGCATGGATATCTTACATTTGTTCTTTCGCTGCTATTTACTTGTTGTTCTTTTTCAATGTGGCCATTTGAAAAATGTACATGGGCTCACCTTCTTTTATTTGTTTGTCTTGTGCAGGTGCATGGATAAAACTATATTCTTCCTCCCCTCTCTAGCTATGAGTAGATATTTTCCCACGTTGGTTTTCTTCTTTGTTTTAGCGTGAAAATTCTTCTTTATCTTTGGCCTCCTTGTCTTGATGAGGGATGTGATAAAATATCACTTTGAGACGTTCCTTCAGAAGAAATAAGAAGAAATTGGAAATCTTCGCACTGACTTCTTCCAATTACTTTGATGGGGAAATTTTATGAGGATTTAGGAAGCTTCCTCACAACTGTTTCTTATTCCCATTAAAACAACCGATTCCTCTTTCCTTCAGGTAGTGGCATTAATTGCCAGGGGAAGTGGGGAAATAATTAACCATTTGCCAGTGGAAATGGCAAGGTGGGCTGGAAATCCCCATTTTATTTCCCCATGTGGGAAATTGGGAGATTTTTTGCCCGTTTGCCAATTCATTGATTTGGCAATCGGTGGAAGAAATCCCACAAGTGGGGAATTAAAATAAATTTGCCAGGAAAGGGGAAATCCGGGTCTGGGAAGCCAATTTGGCATCCCCAGAAATGGGAAGCAGAAGCTTATTTTTCCCCAGGAAATTAAAATAAATCTTGTCGAATGAATTTTAATTAATATTTATTTAATTAAAAACCCCAAAGTTATTAAAAATTAATTTTATCAAACAAAGAGTAATTAATTAATTAAATATTAATTAATTAATATGTCATGCAGTTTATGACTTGGTGGGAGGAGTTCTCACCGGAAATGGACAAAACGAAGACAAGAATGATCACAAAAATGAGACGATCGTGATGATAGTGATAAATCACGCAAAGTAACACTTTTGAAAATGTTTAAAATTTCCATTTTTATTAATTTTGTGCAGTCAAAATTAGTTGATAACAGGATCTCAACAATGTATTTCGACACTCATTTCATGCTTCAATTGGTGTGCGGGTGGTGGAATTCACAGTCGACACCATCAGACCATTCATAAGGTGCTTCATTAGGATCATGTCCTTATCAACTGAGTAGTGCGATAAATTTTTAGGGAGTCAGGGTAAGATTCATTCCAAGGCTCTAGTCCCTTCAAAGGAGGATCTTTATGAGTGATACTCAATGAGTCATTCGATAGTGTTTTTAAACACTTAGTTCACGGTGTTCACATGTCATCTAAAGGAATTTTCTCAATGTGCGCAAGAGTTTAGAGATTCAGAGTTCATCACATTGGAGCATTTCATCAAGTCATCTAGAAGGATCAAAGGGCTTTATCAGAGGCAAAATCTGTCATCATCGACATCATTCTTCCGTATTCTTCTTTCTAATCTCTCTCTTTCTATCTCTCTTCTCTCCCCCCAAATTTCTCTCTCCTCAATATTTTAATCTTATGTTGGGGTTGCATTTTTTCATATGTCTTAATGTTTCTAATGTAATAAGTCACCTTTATGTTATAAAAAGGGACTTAATGTTTTCCTAGGAAGGTGAAGAGTCTTAAGTCATGTTGAGACATACGAAGAGTCATTGGGGAGTATGTGAAGAGTCATTTCTCTTCCTATAAATTGTAAAGCCATTCCCATTTCAAAGGGTTGGTGATTGATTTTGTAAACTCAAGAGTGCATTGACTTTGAGAGAACAAAGGAGATAGCCAAATTCTTCCATTTCCCCCATTCTCAATTTCCTCCATTTCTCCACTATGTACAACTTTTGTTTGAGCAATCAATACAAGAAGAAGGAGTTTCTAGCTTTTTTGACTAAGGGATTTATTGATACTTTGTGCTCATAAATTCTATTTGGTCTTATTGCTACTTGCAGAGTTGTTTCTTCTCATAATTTTAGTGCATGTGATGAAACTTCTAACTAGTGTGTGTAGGAATATGATTTTCTACCTGTAACATTAGTTCCCCTATCTCATATTCTCACTCCCCTT
This sequence comes from Taxus chinensis, assembly GCA_019776745.2. Lineage (NCBI taxonomy): Eukaryota > Viridiplantae > Streptophyta > Pinopsida > Cupressales > Taxaceae > Taxus > Taxus chinensis. Next base: position 128,217,303 of record CM034157.1, on the reverse strand, counting down.
TCCTACTCTTTAGAAAAATTCTTCCCTAGCAAGAAATTGCTAGCTTTTCCGCAGGGTCAGTGGAGTGCCCCTGTTGGATCCCCGGCCACAAGGCCACCAGGAAAATCCACCTTTACTCGCGCATGCATATACGACAGCTGCACCGGTTAAGTAGAGGGACTTAGATTCCCAGAGCATTGAAAATAAATCCACAAGTTTGTCCCCTGACAAATTTTCTCACCAATAGTTTTTGGCACCCACCATGGGGCAGATTTAGCAGCATCTACACCCAAAATATGACCACAAGGTCCCAAAGATTTTTAAAAAAATCAAATATTGAAAAAAAAAAAAAAGAGTTCATGGAAATCCATTGCTGAAAGATACATTATTCAATTCTACACGTGACCTTTCATATTCCACAGTGTCCTTTCATATTCCCACTGCAAGAATTTATAAAATCTGGCTGAAAGGAGATACACCAGGTTGAATAGATTGAGAGGAATTGTCAACCCCACTTTCGAGGCTTTGCAAAATCAGCAAGAATGAGTTAGAGACAATCCCTGCTACTTTTCTCAAGCCTCATCCCCATCTGGGTCATCAAGTAGTTCACCTGGAAATCCCATCCAAACTCTTGTTGATACTCCCCCTTCAAATTCTCCCATTTTTCAACCACCATTGAGCATTGAGTTCCTGGAGGAAGAATAATTTGTAGAAAAAGAGAAGAAACAAAAACAAAAATGGCGGATGAAGTAGAAAGACCTCAACCCATTGTTCCATGGGGAAGAAATACAGACCCACTCAACTCTTGAACCACCTCTTCACGACCTACCAATAGGTTCCCACAAGAAATTTCCAAAGTTCAAAGGTGATGGCACACAAAATTCCTGAAGAACACATCACCACTTTCACCACATCATGCGGGATTCTTGGAGTTGAACATGAAGATGTTTCCATAAGATTGTTCATGGAATCTCTCCAAGAAAAAGTAGTAGAATGGTTCTACCTCTTGCCTGCCCATCCATCACTGGTTGGAATGACATCAAGACTGCCTTCAAGGAAATATTTAAATCAACTGAAGACTGTCAAGACCTCTTGGTGTAGTTGGCTCAAATGAAGAAAGGAGAAAGTGAAACTATGAGAGACTTCATGGCTCATTTTGAACGGTTTCTTCGCAGGATACCAGAAGAAGATTCACCATCTGAAAACAATGTCAAGAGATTCTTCATCAATGCTCAATCACCAGAGGTAGGATTTTCCTACGAAGGTTTTAACCAAGGAACATTGCAAGAAGCACAAAGGATGGCCATTGAACTTGATGATGATCTCATCCTCTCTGGAAAGATCAAGAATCCCTCAAAGGGAAAAGCCCAACATCCTGGAGATGAGAGAATAGATCCATTGCTGTAAAAATTGGTGAATGAGATGGCATCATTGAAGAGGGAATTTTTTGAACGAGTATCTTATCAAAGAAACAACACAAATCAAATTGTAAGAACACCCCAAAGGTTTTCCTTAGAGGCCCTACCCATAAATGAAAATTGTAGGGTTTAAGAAAGTAAAGAAGAACTTGAACAAGAAAGTGAAGTTGATGATATCCTAGAAGTTGATGAGCTTGATAATGATACAAAAATCAAGATTCTATGAGTATTCTGGAGGTGATGAAGATGACGAAGAAGATGCACCCAGTTTCTCATGTGTGGTATTCACTCATTCTCAGTCTGAGAAAGGAGCACCTCCCTCCACTGTTGCAAAGAAAAAGAAGACTGATGATCCTCCTGTGGTGACTCCACAAAACAAAATAATCAGTCAAGGATCTCCACTTCCACCTTGCATGGAGTCTGCATTTGAGAAACCTGATCCTGTAGCAAGTAAGAAGGCTCCCGTAATTCCAAGTAAGTCTTCCAATGCCTCTTCTAATTCTAAGTCTAAATCTACTCCTGTAAAATCTAGTACTTTGAAAGTCCTAGTGTACCTTTCAAAATACCCTCCATTCCCCAAATCAAACCCTACTTCCAAACCTATCCCAACTCCAAAATCAGTCCCTTCATTCCCCTTGTCCACATCTTCTCCCTTTGACTTCATAGAATATGCAAACAGAGCCAAGGTGCAGATTACTGAAACTGAATATCTACGGACTCACCCCGAACAATTCGAGAGATTTGTTCAATACATCAGGAGTGGTAGTTTAACACCCAATGTTGTAGCTCCTAGTTCTAAAGGAATACTACCAAACCCACCTACACCTCCCTCACAGAACATGCTTTCTTTGAGTGCATCCAAGACTGATAAGGTTGAACCTTTCTATGTCTCCCTTCTTGTTGGAGAATATGTATTGAACAACTACATAATAGATTCTAACACCTCCAACAATGTAATGTTTGTAAAGGTCGCCAAGGATCTCAAACTCACCATGACTCCACCCAGTGGCTCTTGTTACTCCATGGAGTCAAAAGAGGTCCCACTTGTAGGGAAGGTCAAAGATGCACAGGTGGCTCTCGCCAAATTTCTAGACAAGAAGGTTTCAATGATGATTTTGGTAGCAGACATTCTGAGCTTCATTTGGAATGTTGCTAAGTCAAAGCTTCTGCTGAGACTTGGGAGGGAAAATTCAGATGAATTGGTCTTCTGTAACCATACCAGTGAAGGGAGACATGGAGAAATTATTTCTAGAGAAGAAGATGAGGTACACAGTGCAAAATTCTGGAAGTCCAGGAACCAACATCTTGTACCAAGATAGCAGACGGATGAATCATTTTGTGACAACTGAGGAGGAAGAGGATATTCCCATCTTGATAGGGCCAGAACATGCCTTCCCAGAGAGGTATGGACCTTGAAGAAGTATTGAGGAGATTTGAGTTACAAGAGGGCAGCCCCAAATTACCAGAATGATGCAAACCATGAAGAAGAGGAAATGGTTCTTGGATTCTCAAATGGAGAAATCAGCTTATATGCTTATCCATGATGAGGAGATATTCTCATTCCCATTTGGAGATGAAGGATCTCCCTTGATCATGTCACCTAGGAAGAGACCAAGCCATTGTGATGAGCCCTCAAAAGGTTTGAAAGAACCATCTGTACAAGAACTGCTAAGAGCCATGCAGAAGAAACAGAAGACCCTGAGCTCAGTCTCAAACTCCTGATGCAAGCCATGAATCTGTAAGACAAGCGTGAATCTGATTTGAAAGCCTTAACCAGTGTGAAGGTTGGCCATGTTGAAATAAAGCAAGATGAGAAATATGACGTCTCTCCCTGAGCCAATAGTTGATGGATACAATGATGAAATGGAGGTATTTTCTTTCCCATTTGAAGAAGAAAACTCTTTCCATGATGAAAAATCTGAAATAGATGGTGTTGAGGTCATTGAAGGTGAAGATCCCCTTGAGAAAGAAGTAGCAAAATGTAATAAGCTTAAGGGAAATGAATTAATCCATCCAGATAGTTTCCTTGAGCTTCAAAATGAAGATTCTTCAAAGATGTACAAAGATGAACCACAGGAAGCAACAAAGTATAACTCCATGCAAGAAATCCTAGATGTGGTAGAAAGAATGGAAGACCCTGAGCTAATTCTTGATCTCTTAGCTCATGTCATGGCTATACAAGGACAAGTATGAGGTTACTTCTAATCCTCCATTCAATCTTCAAGCACCTCATAATGGAGTAGAGATAAAAGATGAATCTAAGGTTTCTCATGGAGAATATGTCAATGAGCATAGATCCGGGAAAGAAAGTAACTCAGAATATTCAATAAATTTGAATGAAAATCAGCTTCGGGGAAGTGATGAGATTCTCAATGAAGAATCAACTATGTGGATAAACATGGAAGGAAAATGACACTATGAAACTGATTTCAAAGACCATGAAGGCAATGGAATTTCTAAGCGAAGTGCCTGAGCATCAAGAAGCTCATGTAGACTCACTCCTACCAAGTACACAGACAATCATGAAAGCACCTAGCTTTCATAAATGGTTAAGGAGAGGAGGCTACTTTCTTGAATCATTCAATGGCTTCGCAAAACAACATCACTCAGTGTTTCCCACTCAGGGGTAACTTTTGAGGAATGAAAAGTTTTTCAGTGAAAGTGGGTTGTCCCCTGCCTTGTACCATAGGTGATTGCTAGGTGTGTTTCCCTTTCTGTTGTGTGTGTCATTTCCTTTCCATGTGTGTTGTGTGTTTCCTTTTCATTTTTTTGTGTGTGTGTGTTCTTCTGTTCTTCTTCTTCTCTCTCTCTATCTCTTGTTGTAAGTTGTACATGACTCCGTAGGGCCCAATTGATAAGGCACTGGTCAATGGATTATATGGTCTAAAGTTAAGATTATGGAATCTCCATGTCATGTCTTCGTTGTGCTCAGTCCATGTCATGTCCCCAAGCTAGAGCCAGTTGTTGTCATGCAAATGTGCAACAAGGAAATTGACAATTTCCAAGCATGACAACTATACCCCTGTGTCAAAAATTACAAGTTTTACCCTTCCAAGACACCCCAGGTCTACCCAGTCAGTCTAGTGACCTCCCAATTGATGTTAACTCAGTCCCCTAGGTGATTTAGGAAATTCAATTCAAAACCCCTAGGTGATTTTAGGATTTCATTGAAAAAAGAAAACTTCATACATTTATGGGAAGGGTTATCACTGGCCTTCCTAGGATTGAAACAACCCCATAGAGTGAAATAAAAGAATCCAAAATAGACATGGAAGTGAATAAAAGGCCTTGGAACATCATGGAAGTGATTTAGGAAGATTCATGTAGGATTCAGAGAATTTGGGGTAGTTTCACCAAAATTAGGGTTCACAGGACTAGGCAATGCACATGATCAAAAGAGTTGTTGAGATCAGGGAGGTGATTCTGGGAGCTCTGGATGGATTTAGGAATCCAAAAATGACATCTTCAGAAAGTAATTCTAATCCCTATAATATCTTAAAATCATAGTTTTCACAACACCTTGGTGGAATAGGTTTATAACTAATTTTTTCCATGCACAAGTGGAGTATAATAAAAATCCATTTTTCAGGGATAAAATGGAGAAATAAAGACCTTAAAACCCTACCATTGGATTTATAATTACATTATCAGTCAATATCATATAAAATTTCATCAAAAAAGGCCATCGGGAGCTCAAGTTATCACCATTTCAAGTTGCCCTCTAGGAGCGAGTTCGAGAGTTAGCCAAATTTTGGAACAGGACACGTGTCAGCTCTAGGATCCTGTCACAATTTCATGTCCCTTACATCCTCAAGAAAAGGGACATAGAGGGACATAAAAATTTCCCAGCCCCTATAATCCCTCTGGATCCTCATATGACCTCTCAACCGCCAGTTCAGCTCCCAGGTGCTTGTGAAGCCTTCATTCCCTCAACTTATGATCATGCAGAGAAGTGTTGAATGACCAGGCGCACTATGTAATTTTATATCCCTCTTGTCTCTTTTTGTTGAGGTACATAAAGGTCTAAAAAATTCACCCAGCCCCTAAGGATACTCTTGGTCACCCGTGTGACCCCTTCAAGAGCAGTTTTCTAGCCCTCAGGGAGTTTGGAGCCTTCATCCCCTCAACCATCGGATCAAGTACCACATGTCATCACCAAGCACCTGTAAAATTTGATTAGTCCCTTTGTTCCCTTTGTGGGGACATCAAGGATCTAAAAAATGTGCCCAGCCCCTCCAAGGAAGGTCATGGTTCACCTCATGTGACCAGCTTCCAGCCCCTCAGTGCTTTAAAGCTATTTTTTTGGCTCAAATCCCCACCGTTTCTTGCCACTGTCGCATTTAAACACATGTGCAAATTTATTTCTCTCTCATCCATTAATGCTTAAGGGACATCAGGGACATGAAATTACACCTCACTCTTTGCTGTGTAATTTTCCTCAAAAGGACTTTTAAAAAACCCTAACATGCTTCCCAACTTCTAACTTCTAACTTCTCCATGCACAACCATGCTCTGCAACTTCCTCTGCAACTTCCTCATCACCATTGATGAAATTAAACCAGCTCCATCAATAAATTGAATCCTCTTCCATGAAATGCATAGGTCATAGAAGAAATATTGATCAAATGAATGAAGAAAAACAAAGAACGAAAGAAGAAGAAACAATGAAATCTCCATTGCCATGAAAATTTGAAATTTGAAGAGATCTTGCAAACCAACATGCACGGATTGAAAAACCATATTTTTTTATTTAATTCAACTCTTTCAAAAAAAACATTAAAACCTATCACCTTCAAACCTCCTTTCATGTAGCAAAGAAGTGCTCACAGAATGAAGAAATCCTTTCACTTCATCGGCTCAACGGAAGAAAAAATCTTGATTTCCCGTCAAACCGGCAACTAGATCGAAGAGAAATTTCACCAGTGAGATAAGAAGAGAAAACCCATATCAAAAATTTAATTTTCATTGCGAATGGAGAATAAAAACAAACCTACAATTTTCAAGGTCCATCAATGGCTGCCTTGTCCAGAAGCACTTCCAGGTCAAAATTATGAATATTTAAAATCTCCTAAACTATTGATCAGGTAAGCATAACATTTCAAGGGGGATATATTAGGAAAAAACCCATATCAAAAAACTTTCCAGGTCACATCCGGAATTATAGAATCACTTTCTAAAAATAATAGATCTTCTATTGATTGCTATTTTGGGAAAGTCATAAACAATGAAGTAAATATTTCAAGGAGAACTAAACTTAGTTGTGATGGCAAAAAGTCAGTTGAAAAATCATCATGAATGGAATTTCACATCCTTGGTTCCAAATTTGAAACTACTAAAAATATTAAACTATTTGAGGCTCACAAGATGGACATTTCATAAAAGCAAATTGATCCAAGAGAAGTTATAAGGTTGTCAAAAACATCAGGGAGAAAGGGATAACTAACATGAGTAATGCAACATCTTAAAATTTTGTTCAAGGTAGCTTAAGACCTTAATACTTAAACTAAAAATGAATGAATTAATTTTTCTGCAACAAATTATAGAAGCATTTTAATTGATAAAAAAACCTGGCTAAAAATTTATATTTTTAGCTATATTTATAATTTCAACCTAACTATAAACACCTCTCTCTCTCTACGGGTGTAGAAAATATTAGACTCAAAATTTATTATAAATACCATAGACTATGCACAAAAAAATTGTGTGACTACATGTAATTACTCCAAATAGAAAATATGCACATGAAATTATGGGGAGATTATTATGTGGATAAAATTGAGAATTTAGAATTTCAAATCAACTTTCAATTGTGATGACAACAATCAATAGGTGAATTTAGTTGTGTCAAGCACAAACAGTTTTCAAGGTTAATGCAATTTTGAATGGATCGACATGTTAAAGAGACTATTGGATTGTCAAGTAAAGTTGTGTAGAGATAAGATAATAATATGCATTTAATGCAACAAAACCAATAAGAATCAATGAGATCTAATGCAAACATTGTTTTGCACCATAACCTTGAATAAATTACAAAGAAATTTTAGTACCATTGTTAATGTAGATTTGAACATCTTTGAGGTGTAAGGAATATGATCTTGTATTATATTTCCAAAAAAGGAATAATAATTGATTGGTTGTTTCTTGGTGGACTTATAGCCCACATTGGATGAACCACGTTAAATCTGGTGTTTTTGTTTGTCTATTTCTATCTGGTAGACATATTCACGAATTGCTTGTATTGCAAATACCATCTGATTTAGTTGTCTTCTATATCTGGTTTAACCCCAACAACTGGTATTTCAAGCTTTGTCTTGAGGGTTTTGTTTTGATAGATTTAAACTCACAAGGGTTTTCTGATTGAGTGGCAGCTACAACAATGATCATAAGAAAATCAAATAGGTAAGGTAGAGAAATTCCTGAGGCCGAAATTATCAATTATGCGTAGAAGATGCAGATTGAGGATTATCTGTAAAACATAGATTTGTATTTACCGTTGGACATGAAAAGGTCTAGACCTAATTTGATGAAAAATGGAGGTTCTTGATGGAACCTTTGGGATTATACATCTTGAGCCTGGTCAGCATCCACAAAACTTCCAATATTACAGAAATGAATGCACAACGGTAGAGTTAATGAAAATCTTATCTAATTTATGTGAAAAAATCCAAGTGCTTCAAATAAAGTTTATTTGATGAAGAAGATATTTAGTTCTAAGATGCATGAAAATGGATGTTCCATCTAGTCATTTGAATGATTTTAAAATATTACAAATCAATTAAAATCGGTTGAGTATACTATTTGATGATGAAGTTGATTCCAGTACTTAGTGATTCTTATGTAAAAAGATAGTTGGAATAACTTGGTAATGGTTGTTCTAGTAATATCAACATAAAATCAATAATAATTTATCAGTTTGATGATGTGGTTAGTATAATCTCTTAGAATGAAGAAATTCACAGAAGAGTACAGAGGAATCATCACCTACGTCATGCTTTGAATGTAGAAAGCACCCAGACAGAAGGAATATCCAAGAGTAAGACTAATGGGAAATCAAATACTAATAGCGATCTAAATCCAGAAAACATAAGGGAATTACTTGTTGGAAATGGAAAGAAAGGACATGCAAAGAAATATTGTTGGTAAAGGATAAAGAGAACCAATCAACATAATATGTAAAGTGAGTGGAAGTCACTTGATCCATTTTAAGTAACTGCAAGATGCTCTTATTCTTTCTTTAGATAATAGAATTGAATCATGGGTTTTAGAGATCTGAGAGCTTCTTTCCATGCAACCCCTAATAAGGTTTATTTAGGAAATTATGTCAGGAGTTTTGAAAATGTAATTTGGAGTGATGATAACCTTGCAGTATTACTGTCCAAAGCTCAAATTTCATCTAAAATTACAGAATGGAAATACATGGGTATTAAGTTCATGAAGAGATCTTCCAAGAAATATTTAGCATTACAGATCCTTACCACATTTAATCAACTTACATATTACATAATGTTACAATAAATATTTAAATAAAGATTACATCATAACATAAGTAAATACATAAATACTTACAAGAAATAAATAACACAGGTGACACTATTTATAGTGGAAAACCCCAATAGGGTAAAAACCACTTTGAAAATAACCTTTTACTTCAGAGAACTTATTTTACATCCAGTAAAATCACCTCCTTCTTTAAAACCTATTTACTAAGGGTAAAACCAAATCACTTGATTTACACACCTTTGATATATTTCTCGAATATATCAAATGATGACCTAAAGTCCTTTTTATATAAGGTGATCAGGTATGTCTCCCGATCCACCTTTTCAACCTAAAATGGTTGACACATACACCTAGGTTTATAATATTTAATATTAGAAATATAATCATTTCATGATATTAAATATTTAATCTAAAGTATATACCTAGGTTAACATATTTAATAATAGAAATATAAATATTTCATATTATTAAATATTAACCTATATATTAGTGATAATTTAGGTTACCCATATAATGTTTAGTGTTGGCTAGAACCTTAATCATTATGTTCCAACAAGCTCATTGCAGAAGAAAAGAGCATCATATCACATTAAATGTTGGCTGCTAAGGAATTTGAGGATTCTAGATTTTACGGATTTAATCAACCAATTAAATTTACCTAATTTATTAAATATTTAAATAAATCAAAATCATAACATTTGAGGAAATAAATTGAATACTTCGAGGAAATAAATTTCACAATGACATTAATTTTATTGATGGAAAACTCCAATAGGGTAAAAATCCATTTTAAAAATAACATTTTACTTTCCAAGAACAATTTTACATCTAGTAAGATACATCCTATCTTTCATATTTCTTGGGTAAAGGCACTTGCCTACACGTGCTTTGATATATTTTGAACATATCAAATGAGGAGCCTATAAGACAATTCCTTTTTTATATGTAGGTGATCGGGTATGTCTCCATCGATGAACCTTTTCAGGCTTAAAATGGTTGACACATACACCTAGGTTTATAATATTTAATATTAGAAATATAATCATTTCATGATATTAAATATTTAACTAAAGTATATACCTAATTTAAATATTTAATAATGTCCAAATATAAATATTTCATATTATTAAATATTAACCTATATATTTAGTGATGGACCCATATACATTAAGGGTTGGATCAGACCACTTAATCATTATGTTCCAATGACTCCCCCTTAATGTTAAGTGGGATAACATAACATATGTCAATAGATTACCTACTCGTGGTACACTATATGATTTACAATCCTTAAACCATAAAGGTTTTAGGCTAGCATAATGGTTGAAGGAATTATAAAACCTTCATCATACTCAATTACCTTTTGGTACAAAAGGATTTGGAATCCCAAAGATCATCCCATGATCAGTGGCTAAGTATGATTTTTGAGTTTTACAAGTTCTCACAGGTTCTTATAAAAGGTTGTTGAACCCAAGCATATAGGATTTTTTACAACCAAGGACCTCCTTAACAATATGCTTGTACTGGATGTTTACCAGTAAACTCAATATCACTAAAGATTTTACTGAAGATCGCCTTTAAGATCTTTCTACACTTCTTTCTAAAAAAGAAGTCGAGGAGGTATACATGCTCGAAGGTCTTTTTACACTTTCTGAAGGTCTTTTTTACACTTTCCCGAAGGTCTTTTACAAATGCCCAAAGGTCTTTTTACAAAAACCAAGTTCCATTAGGAGGTGACATTGTCATGCACACTCCCCCTCAATGGAAACTCTGAAAATCCAAGATTTTCATGAAAGTGACAAAACTTTGTAGCACTCAAGGGACTTTGTGAAGATGTCAGCAACCTGCTCTTCAGTCAATATGAACTTGAGATTTATCTCATCGCTTTGCACCTTCTAACGGATGAAGCGTATATGTATCTCAATATTATTTGTCCTCTGATGTTGAACTAGATTTTTAATCAAGAGTAATACAACTTTGACCACCACATAGAAGATAAATACTTCCTTTAGCTTTCATGTGTATCTCTACCAACAACCGTTGCAGCCACATGGCTTCTTTACTTCTTCCATTGTACTTCTCTACCTCAGTAGAAGAAATGGAGATTGTTGATTATATTTGTTGTTCCAAGTAATGGTTCCTACACCAAAAATTTGAACACATATCTAGTATGTTTTATAACACAACATCAGTATGGTTAGAATCACAAAATCCATATAAGATAAAAAAATTATTCTTATTATAATGCAACCCATAATTGATTGTTCCTTTCAAATATCTAAAAATTCTTTTTGCAAGATTCAAATGATCTCTAAAAAAGGTTCCTGCATAAACCTTGAAGTAATTCCTACTGTATAGGAAATATCTGATCTAGTTATAGTTAGATAAATCAATCTATCAACTACAAACATATATAAAATAGGATCAACCTTTTTCATATGCAGATTTAGGATCAATATTTATTCCAACTTCCATTGAAGTAGAAAATAGTTTACAATAAATCATAAGAAACTTTTTCAATACAATGGTTGCATATTGTGTTTTGAAAAATAACAAGAGAATGAAATACAATCATACAAATAACATGATGTGAGAGACCTAACTCATTCATTTCAAAGTATTGCTTCAATTTCTCTTTAATCCTATGAATTAAATCAGGAATTGTCACCAGGCATAAGACACATCATCAACATATATACATATAATGATAATATGTGAGCCTTATTACTTAATGAATATATCATTGTTAGAAGAACAATTAACAAAACCTAACAGTTTAAAGAAGGAAACAATTTTTGCATACCAAGCTCTAAGAGCTTGTTTTAAACCATACAAGGATTTCTCAACTTATAAACATAGTTTTCTTTACCAGTTTCTTCAAATCCTTTAGGTTGAAACATGTAAAGTTCTTATTTTAAATCATAATTCAAAAAAATATTTTTCTTATCCATTTGGTGGATTTCCCACCCAAATTGAGCAGCAATTGCAAATAAGGCCCTAACAGTACTCATTTTAGCTACAGAAAATGTCTCAACATAATCAATACCAAGTTTCTGAGTGAAACCTCTAGCAATAAGTCTAGTTTTATGTTTTTTAATACTACCATCACATTATATTTTACTTTGTATATCTACCTAGACCCTATAATACTTTATGGCTCAGGTTCATACAAGGTAATTAATGCATGCTACATATGATGGTTTCTGGTCATTTTCTAAGGTTAATAGGATTTGAACTTTCTAACATAGATTGAGCCCAATTTAATTTCTTATCTAGGAAGATAAGAGTTTCAGAAACATCTATAGAATCAAAACATCATCATGACCATTTACTAAATCAGAATCAAAACCATCATTTAGAAGTATTTAATGAAGTAACTTCAAGAGAAGAAGACAACACATGTAAACCTTTCACTAGATTATATCTATACATTTCATATAAGCTTCGATAATTAACATGTCCTAACCTTTCATGCCATAGTTTTGAATTATTCAAACTCTGAGATATAAAACAAGATGCAGAAGAGAAATCATCAAAAATATATATAGATCATTTCTTTGAATTCCTTCAGCTATTATACTCTCATTACTATCCTTGATATACCAAGTATCCTTCATGCATGGATTCTAGTTGTGTCCATACCTCTTTCGGATGTTCGATATTACCAATGTGTAGAAGGTACTCATCGTTCACATTACATAGAATCATAGAAAGAGCCTCAAGTGCATTCATTGCAAGAATGTATTCATGTTATCTACAGTTGTTTGATGACCGGTGGGAGCAACCTTAGATCCAGAAACAATCATCCAGAGTTTCCTCACCATAAATTTTGTTTTGACCTAAATGTTGTAGTTGGTTTCATTCAGGATCTAGGTTTTGTCAAGACAGAAATAGTTGGATGCCATTGTTTTCCTAAACTTGTAAAACACACCCCATTATAATATACAATGTACCATAGAGTTAGATACGTATTTATCTATGATAAAAATAACACTTTTAATAGAACCATATCTAAATTTTATAGATCTAAAGAAACTATTTGATCATAACTAATTCTGTCATTACAATGCATACTAATTAACCTCCCATGATCAAAATAATAACCCACAATATAAAGGGCTCTGCATTATACTCCAGATTTATATAAAAAATATTTCCAACCATATAGAAGTGAAGAAGAGACCCCTAAGAATGCATAACTTCAAATTTTTAAAAAAATTAATGTAGACAAAATCTTGGCCAACTTAAATTTGACGTCTAAATGACTGTCATAATGGCTTTTTTTTGGTCTATCATGACGGTCATTTGACCGTCAATTTTAACACAATTGGAAGTTTCCTGGAACCTACGAGCTTAAATTTGACATTTAAATGACCATCATATTGTCTTATGTTTGGTCTACTGTGACGGTAATTTGACCATCAAATTTAATGATGTCAAAACTTGCTCTATCTTTTTAGAATATGAAATTCTACAATTTCTTCTTCTATATAATATTATGGAGGTTATATTTTAACACATTATAATAACCTATTATAATTTATAATGTAAAAATATATACACTTTTAAAAAAAAAGTATATAGTTTATAGAATGTAAATAAAAAACAACATATAGTTCATAAAAATTATAAACTATAGTATATTGTTTTTATAAAAAACACATAACCCTTATTAAAGGGGTTTAAAGGACATAGGCCAGGTTAAAAGAATTTTACCAAGTAAGTAGATTTATGAGACTATAGATTAACCTGCATATTTTAGAGAGGGGACAAGTAATTTCACCCGACCAATGAAATACATTGAAATCCCTATTTTTATGAACCTTGTCTCCTCCCTTTATTTACTCTTAATTTTACCTGCACACATTTAAAACTATAGAAAGATTGTAAAATATTTTATATAATTCCTACAACCTAAAAACTTTAAAACTTTAATGTGGCTATAACTACAAATATTTTAATAAATATTTATTACACTTCACGTGGGCCACCAATAAACTAGCTTTTTAAAAAAAATCTCCATTTATACTTGAGAATTCCATATTTATATTGAGATATTATCTCATTTTATTCTCCACTCCCACTCTTATATAAAAGAAAACCTTTAAATATGTTTATTTATATAGTTTTTATAAACTATAAGATATAAATGAATGGGGCTGCCCCCTTACATAGATAATATAAATAGTTAGGGATACATGTTAGGTTTTATTTAATAAGTATTAAAATTTAAAAAGTAATCCCTTCATGGCCAAGCAATAAACACGGCCCCCCTTACTAAAAAAATAAGCACTTACGTTTTTTTTAAAACATATATAAACCAAATCTAATAAAATTTATATTTTAAGTAGTTTAAACTAACCATATATATAAAATATGATTCAAACTTAGGTTTGTTTCTTTAAAAAAAACTATATATGCCTAGATTTATAAGTTAAGTTTAAATATGATTTAAACTTAGGCTTAGAATATGGTACTCTTCCCTCAATCCCATGTAATTTTAATATGGTTAGATTTTAATATATAGATTTTTTTTTCCAAAACTAATAAATTTTAATATGATGTTTATATAAATTAATATAAACAACTATATTAAATATGATACCAATAATAATATAGAATTTGAGGATTCTAATAAATAAAAATTTAATCAACTTCCATATTACATAATGTTACAATAAATATTTAAATAAATATTACATCATAACATAAGTAAATACAGAAATACTTACAAAAAATAAATAACACAGGTGGCATAGTATTTATAATGGAAAACCTCAATAGTGTAAAAACCACTTTGAAAATAACCTTTTACTTCAGAGAACTTATTTTACATCCAGTAAGATCACCTCCTCTTTTAAAACCCTATTTACCAAGGGTAAAACCAAAACAATTGATTTGCACACCTTTGATATATTTTCTGAATATATCAAATGAGGACCTAAAGTCCTTTTTATATAAGGTGATCAGGTATGCCTCCCGACCCACCTTTTCAACCTAAAATGAGTGACACATACACCTAAGTTTATAATATTTAATATTAGAAATGTAATCATTTCATGATATTAAATATTTAACCTTAAGTATATACCTAGGTTAATATATTTAATAATAGAAATATAAATATTTCATATTATTAAATATTAACCTATATATTAGTGATGGACCCATATACATTAAGGGTTGGCCAGACCACTTAATCATTATGTTCTATCTATCTGTATTACTGATTCTTTTTCTGCATTATCTACTTCAGATTTAAATACATAAATGTGGCATAACCGGCTGAGCCATATGAGTCAAAAAGGAATGCATATCTTAAAGGCTAAGGGTAAGTTATCATATTTGAAAGATTTAGATCTTGATTTCTGTGAGCATTTTATCTTTGGAAAGCAAAAGAGAGTGAAATTTCTCAAAGTTGAGGCATCTAAGAAAGAAAAAAAATTGAGCTTGTACTCTCAGATGTGTGGGGACTAGCTCAGGTAGCTTCTCATGGAGGATCCTAGTATTATGTTACTTTCAGTGATGATGATACAAGAAAGGTATGCGTTTATTGTATTAAACGTAAATATGATGTTTTTGAGACTTTTAAAAAATGGAAAGCCCTTGTTGAGAAAGAATCAAATTCTACGTTAAAGTGCCTTAGATTTGAAAATGGTGGTGAATACTATAGCAAGACTTTCAATGATTATTATTCAGTGAACGGGATACAAGGTACCAGGTCCCTCTTTAGGGTTGCTGTAATAGGATGTTAACATGATGAAGGAAGTAACATATAGATTCATAACTAATCCATCATTCCACAATGCATGCTACACTCAGATCTATGAAAGAACAAGATTAAACAGTAATCATGATTGAATTAATAACATGCACTACTCAACTACACACAGAATGACACTTAGATTCAGCCAATATCTTCCATCTATTAATAAATACAGAAGCTCCTTACAGTATTGTCAATCTATACCAATGCACATATGGAACTGATACAGTAGTTCAATCATATGCTTATATTCTCTGTTACACATACATACATCATACATCCAACTCTCTCTCTCTATCTCTGTGTATATATATCTATACTATCTATCTATATGCACCTAACATCATATATATAGGGTGGGGACTTTCCCTTCACCACTTATCTATTCCAGAAATAGGCCGCATGCTATTAATAGCCACACGCCATTTACAATCATAGCCACACATGCAAGTGTGCTATCTATAGTCCTCTTGTAGTTAACTGAAGTGTCAATTCTATTCTTAGCTTGTCTTCATGCATAAATGCTTCGAACCACTTCTCCAAAGATAGAAAATGCATGGCGCGCACATCTCTGCATCGTTGATGTGTTCCACACGCCATCTTCCAAAAATAGGTCTTCATGCTCAAAATCGGCTAAGTCCTGAAATCTGAACTTGCCTTCCACGCGTGGGTCCTTCCTGTCCTTCCGCGCCCTTGGTTCCGGGCCTTCTATCCCACGCGGACTCCTTGTGTGATCTTTGACAAGTATTCTTTGATCAACATTACCCCACACTAATCTCATTGTCATCCCGACAATGGGTATGTCCAAAAATTGAAGGAAAGAATAGAAGAATGGAAAGAATAAGAATAAAAGAATGTAGATAAATAAAGAATTTCTATGAGGTTATTAGGAAACCTCCTCTGTATCAGTTTGCAGTATCAACTCTGGATACTCTTCCTTTATTTCGGCCTCTAATACCTACCAGTCAGTGAGTGCTTACTCTACTTTTTCTGGGATGTCCACAGCAATGGATTCCAACTCATCCCTCGCAATTTCTCCCTTCTCATTTTGTAGAACCAACACAACACTAGACATTGATGTCATTCTTCCTTCTAAAAGGTCCATCTTCTGTGCAATCAGCTTTCCAAGCTCTTCCAGCCAAGTCTTGTGCAGCTCTTGTGCTGCTGTCAGGGCCTCGCGCTTCTGTTTAACCATTGAAAATCTTTCTGCATGGCCCAATGTCTCATCTTTCATCACTTTCTGGACCTCATTATTCTCTTCGAGGGTCTTGATGTTGATAAGCACCTCTGGAGTTGTGCATATATTTAAAGCCTGGTCTTCTTTCTTCAATACTTCCTGTAATGCTTGCAACAACCCTTCATAAGATGTAATTTTTCTCATCACAGATGCTTTCTCTCATTTGGCATCTTGTTCAGAGCATTCTGGCACTTGCATACACAGAGTTCCATCTTCAAGTACCAAGTCCACCAACTTTCCCACATAGTGTATCACTGAAGGAAATGTCTGTGGTACCTTGGCCTCTAAGTGTGGCCTTGCTTTGATTACATTGTCCCCAATCTCCTCTGCGATGCTTATGAACACCTCATTCTTCTTCTGTGCGAAGTCCCTCTCCTTTGTTATGTGTGCTATCTCTACATCCTTTGTCTTCAACTCCTCATGCAACACTCTGATCATGGCAGCTTTGTCCATGTTTCTTCTAGCCACCTCAGCAGAAACTTTCACCAATGCATTGCTGACTTGCTCATCTGACATGACAGTAGGCTTTACTGTCATGTGTCTGGCTTGAGGTGCCTTCTTCAGTCTTCTCGAAATGCATGACTCTTCGCACACATCAAAGTCAGGCTCATCCATGTGGGTGTGCATCGACCATGATAGTTGCTTTCGAGTGCACACCATTGCCATATCTTCATCCATTAACTCCCAGCGAATAAATCCTTCTGCGCTATTGTGCTCTGGAATTGGGTGCGTAAAAGTTTTTCCTACATCCTCTGCATACCCCATGGCTGGTGGAATGTGCTCTCCACTTGTTCTTCTAGACCTTTGCTTCTTAGGAACTTTAGCCTCCAAATTTGGGACTTGTGTCTCCATGTCCTGAACATCCTCTGCAGCTGTCTCCTCTGGTCTTTTCTCTTCCTCTTCTTTTTCCTTTGATGCCTCACCCTATTCTTCTGTGTCCTCTGGAAGTATAGGAGAATTAGGCATGCTTTCCTCTGACTCTTCCACCTCCTCATTCAACTTCAGTTTCCTCCTTCTCTGTGCGGTAGCCTCCTTTTGTGGGGAGAGTCTGGGTGATTTATGCACAGTGGTTGGAGTAGCACCTTGGGTCCTTGTTCTCCTAAATACCCTTTTAAACCTGTGCTCCCCTTGGACTGCATTCACATCCTCATCATCCCCCTCTTGTGGCTGAGGTGGTGTAACGGCGCACTCAGCTTCACCCTTACTTATAGGATGTCTCCTACCCCTATGCTCCAAACCACCACTATCTTCGCACTCCTCCTCCTCATCCTGCACTTCAACTTGTTCTGTGGGCTTAAGCACTGGGATGTTCTCCATTGTATGCTTTCCCTTTGGTGGTGCTGGAAGTGTGAACTCACCTTCCACATATTTTTTATTCTCCATTTTTGGCTTCAACTGGAGATACACCAATGCTTCCCCCACATCTGCTACAACCAAACTTATTGGCTTGATATTCAGTACTTCTGAAATGATCCTCTCTGTATAAGCACTTCTGCCAGGATACACATACTTCTTCCTCATCGTATGGTAATCACAGTCTACCTTATCTGCATTGAAGACCAGTCGGCACGTGTCTGTAAATCTATGAACAGATGCTTGAAAATACCTTGCAGTGAATGCATAAGGCAACTTGCACCAAGGGCTCCAGACTCCATCTTTCATTGGAAGCACACGTGATGTAGAAATGTTGATATACAACAAACTAAACTTGTTTCCCTACCACTACTGGTAGGTCCTTTGGGATGCACCACTCTTCCCCAAATGCCACGCGGAGCCTGTCATACCACTTCTCCACCCTTTGCTTTACATCATCTGTCATGGCCCCCTTGCATAGGTACTTGCTGAATCTTTCAGCTGGGGACTTGTTCTCCATGGGGTATTCCCATACGTTCTCCTTCGGTCCATCTGGTACTCTGATCTCCATAAATACCAGTGATAATAGAACAACCCCAAAGCTGATCTTCCCTCCTGTGCACACGCTTCTTTGACTATTTGCTCTGTAATATAGCCTGCAATGTTGTAGATTGTCCCTTCTGACATCTTACGTGCCACATGCAACCACATAGTATTTACCTGAGACCACCACTCCTGATCATTCAACTTGGTAACAAGGTGGGCTGCAGCTTGTACAACTGGACAGTTCTTCAATTTATCTATGTCCATTCCACGTGGACCCTTCAAGTATCCCAACTCCTGTTTGGTCTTTACAATCATGGCTTTATCTACAAGATCACCTTTTATATCTTCTCCTGTGGCCTTCAGACCTATAACTGATGAGACAAGTGTAGATGAGATTCTAACTCTACATCCTATAAAGTAGAAGAAGTCTTCATGCACCCTACTCATGAGCCACTGATGCAAAGGATCATACTTCCCAAAATATGGAAGCTCATACAACTGGTAGACCCCAATTCTCTTCAAAATATTTTCACCCACATCATCATATACTGGCATGTCCTCCACCATGCACTTGTTCATTCTAGCAGTGAGCAAGGAATCGAGCTCCTTCTTGTTTTCTGAAGTCCTGTGATTATATTCACTTACTTTTCTCTTTCTGATGGGTGAATCCCATTCTTTCCTGATGATGACTCCTTCTAGGATATTGCATCTCTAAAAAATGGCTTTCAGGTGCCATTTCTTCCTCCTCAATGACTACCTTCTTCTTTCCTTTTACTGCTGCTGCAGATGCCTTCTTCGGTGCCATTTTTACCTTGCAAATGTCTCCTCTTCAACTCTGCAACTTTGTGAATCAAACCCTAGCTCGATTCAATCATGCCCTAGGTGGAAACTTCATAACCTAACCCTTTTCTATCTCCCTGCTTCACTCAAACCCTTCACCACTAGGGACACAAGCTTCTTGTCACACAGATCTGGTTGTCACGCTTGGTTTCACACCCTTCACACCTTAACTCGATCACTCGGCTCTTCACACTTGGCTCTTTCTTCAAATACTCTTAGTTGCAATGGTAAAAATGAATCCGCATCCCATCCTTATATAAATTTTTCAAATTTTTCAAATTTTGATGCATTTATTGCTCCTTCACCTACCAAATATCCCCTCATTCATTGACCAAATCCATTCATTCCACGTGGTACATCTTCACCCAGCTATAACCTTCTAGCACCTTCCTACCCTCTAGTCGCAGACTTCTCTTCAGTGCATGCTCATGTGCCAGAGTACCTCATCACTGTACCTTCTCCTGGTAGCTATCATGGCCTCCACTTACCTCACGTTATACTGTTCTTTCATTCATCTCCATCCTTGGTCACTTTTGAGAAGCAATCTTCTTTTGACTTAAAGCACACCCGTAGCAGCTTATTCCTTTCACCTTTCAATTCCCACAATATTTTTCTTGGATAACTACAACCACCCCACACTAAAAGTATGTGCAGTCCTCTGTGCATAAATAGTCTTCATACAGTAATTAGCTTCATGCACGCAAGCATGCTTATTACATAAGAACAACAACTAAATTGACAAAGCATAGCGACAATGAAGGAAATACATTAAGGAAATACATAATTGAAAACCTAAACTAAATGGCAATACTACCTTATTACAAACACCAAGAAGACTTATTTATAGTAGGGCTTCAGCCTACTCCCATTAAAGTAACTGGGTAGCCATGTTCCATCAAGTGCTTCTAACTGGAAAGCACCTGATTCAAGTATAGAAGTGATAACATACGGCCCCAACCAATGTACTTTGAGCTTTCCTGGATGGCACAAAAACTTTGAGTCATAAAGAAGTACCATTTGTCCAATCTCAAATTTCTTATCCCTTATGTTTCTGTCATGCCATGCCTTCTGCCTAGCCTTTTCCTACTTCTGACTCCATCTTGCTATGGCTCGGTGCTCATCCAGTTGAATCATCTTTTTGATACGCTCTTCTAAATCTTGTTCATCAGCTAGACCTCCAGCGTGCGCAATGCACAAAGAAGGTAACATAAATTCTATAGGGAGAACAACTTCTACCCAAACACCAACTGAAATGGTGTGGCTTTGTTCAATCTCTTGTAAGTTGTTCTATATGCCCAAAGAACAGCTGATACTTTTTCATCCCAATCCTTTCTTCCAACATCACAAATTTTTGTCAAAGTCTGGCTCAAAATCTTGTTGAAGGCCTCAGCAGTTCCATTTTCCTGAGGATGATAAGGTGTAGTTTTATGGTGTGCAACCATAAACTCATCTAATAGGATCCTGATTGTCTCATTCAAAAAGTGTGTACCTCGATCACTTGTCAAGCTTAAGGGACATCCATATCTTGTAAGAACATTCTCCCATAGAAACCTAGCTGTTGTAGCTTCCGTACAGTCCTTGGTAGGTGCTGCTTCTACCCACCATGTGAGATAATCTGTGCAAGTAATAATATAGCGCGATCCAGTCCTACGCGCGGCTGGTGAAATAGGTCCTACAAAATCAATGGCCCATTTCTCAAATGGTTCGGCACTAGTGATCGGTCTCAAAGGCATCTCATCTCTTTTCCCTGGTTTTCCTAGGTGCTGACAATGATCACACACCTTACAATATTCTTTACAGTCCTTATACAATGTCTCCCACCATAATCCAGCAAGTAGGATCTTCTGGGCAGTCGCATCACCTGCATAATGGCCTCCTACAATACCACCATGAGCTTCTTCCATAATATCCTGACACTCATGTTCTAATACACAACGTCGTAATACTTCATCTCTACCTAGCTTGTAGAGGTCACCACTGATTAACATAAATGGTGCACGTATAGCAAGCTGCTTCTTTTCTAATGCTTTCATTCCTTCTGGTGCCATACCTATTCGTAGAAAGACAACAATGTCTTCTAATTCCATGGGCACGCATTGTAACCTATATAACTGTGCATCCGACATTGTTTCTTCAATTGTCTGTGCATCCTCTCCTGAATTGATTCTAGATAAATGATCTGGTCCAGAATTGCTTTTCCCTGGCTTCACCACAACTGTGAAGTCAAACTCTTGAAATAGGAGCACCCATCTGCATATGCACCCCTGTAAGACAGGCTTGTTTACCAAGTACTTCAATGCCATGTGATCTGTATAAAACACAAATGGTGTTGCTAACAAGTACTGTCAAAACTTGTACAATGCATAGATCATTGACAAAGCTTCACACTCTGTAGTTGTATAATTCCATTCCACAGGAGTCAGCTTCCTACTAGCAAAATAGATTGGATGATCTATAATACCTTCACCAGGTTGAGCTAACACAACACCAATGGCCATGCCAGAAGCATCCACATGCACATGAAATGGTTTATCCCATGAGGGAAAGCACAGAATGGGCGTGGTAGTAAGTTTCTCTTTTAATATCTCAAACGCACGCTACTGTGGTTCTCCCCAATAAAATGTACCTTTCCCCTTCAGTAATTCTTCCAAGGGTGCAAAATTTTGGCATACCCTTTTATGAATTTTCTATAATACCCTGTATGACCTAAAAATCCACACACCTCACTCTGACTGGTAGGCACTTCCAGGCCTAAAATGACTGCAACCTTGGCTGGATCAACTAGCAAACCTTCCTTGCAAATTATATGTCCTAACAGTATCCCAAATGGCATAGAAAATATGCACTTCTTGATGTTCAAAGAGATACTCAATTGTCTGCATCATTCAAACATTAAGCACAGATTGTCACAATGATCTTTCACAAGCCCATATACTGTCCAATCATCTAGGTATACCTGTAAGAAGTTGTGAATAAAATCCTTAAATGCCTGAACAACTATGCACGAGAATACAACAGGCACATTTTTCAATCCAAAGGGCATCACAGTATAGGAAAAACTACCCCATTCAGTAGTAAATGTTGTCTTTTCTTGATCCTCCTGAGCAATCCTAACCTGATGATACCCAGAAAATCCATCTGTGAAGGAATATATTTCACGCCCTGCAACTCCTAGTATTTCCTCAGTGAATGGCGTAGGGAATGGATCTGTGACACATGCAGCATTCAACTCCCTGTAGTCCACACATATCCTAATCCATCTGTCCTTCTTGATACTGATCACCATTGGGCTAACCCATTCTGACTCATCAAGGGGCTTGATAATTCCAGATTTCAACATTTTATCAATTTCTTCTTTTACCTTTTCACACAAATTAGGATTCATTCTGTAAGGTCTCTTTCTAACTGGCATGCACCACCCTTAAGTTTGATCTTCATTTCCCCAAGTGATTCATGCACGCCTTTAAGTTCATGATATCCTCGAGGGAATAAGTCCTGATAATCCCTGAGTAACTCGATGATCTTTGCTACCTCCGAGTCTGACCAGTAATCTCCAATTATGGCCTCCTTAGGCTCAGCCTCCGAACCTATATTCACCTTCTTTGTCTTCATGGGTTCATGGTAGGCATGCGCATCCTTTTCTGCACACTATCCAAGACCTCACACACCCCATGTGAATGTTCAATATCCAGGTTCTCAACTTCCTCATCATCCATGATGTAAACCATCTTTCCTTTCTCTTTCTCAAGGAAAGCGTGTTCAAGAAGTATGGAGTCCATTTCTTCTTCCTTTTCAAAACATGCTCTAAACTCTACCTCACCAAATAATTCCTGTATATGCTCCTCAGATTTTACACTATCTCCCATAGTTAAGAGCTTGACAAATTTTAATGCCTCTGCTACATGAGGTTTAGTCGAGAAGTAGTCAAAAGTCTGGATCATTCCTGCAGTCAAATCTTTCCAGTTTCCAGTTTCTCGATGTAGTTCTGCATATACATACCAAGCATGTGCACATCCTTGTAGCGTAGAATACAATCTATGCACCCAGAGTGAAGGTGGTAATGCTTCCTGTCCTACTGTCCAGAGTCTCTCACACTGCTGAATGTGATGCTGAATAGGTTGATCACCATGATAAGTGTAGATTTGCGTAGGTGCATTGTTCCTTATAAACCTAGTAGACAAAGTGACTCCAATCTCTTCCCAATTTATAAGATTATCTCTATGGACTACCCACCAGCACGCTGCTGTCCCGCATAGTGTATATACTAACATATCTCTCCTTTTAACTTGATCTGTCCACTGTGTTTCCATGGCCCTCAGAAAGGCAGGAAGATCTTTTGTCCCTGTATACCAAGGTACTGTGCTACCTATCCGTCAAATTGAACAAAGTCCATTCTTACGTGCAACCATGCTTTTCACCTCACATCCTACTAATTCATATGTACCATGAGCCCAATTGTCACAAGCAATACTCATAGTATCACTAATAGAATGAGAATCCTCCCACTGTAGGATGCCTTCTTTTGATGGCTCATTGACCTCTGGGTCCTGAATAGCACGTACATAGACTCTGTTTAAATCCTCCTCACTTAGAGGTTCAACATATGGTGTAGAATTTCCATCTGTCAAAGGTATCACAACCCTTTCCTCCTTGTTTTCAAAGCTGATATACCCCTTATTGAATCTCAAGTCAGCATTATTCACATAACACCAAGGGCATCCAAGCAGGGCTGGAAAATTGTCTACTTCTGCAAGTGCTAATACCTCAAAATCCCCAGTGAACTTGGCCCCTTGTATAGTTATAGATGCATCTTTCAAAACTCCTATGGGAGTGGCCTTAGTCCGGTTTTCCATAAACAACACATTAGATGATGGCTGCAATGGAGGCCTCCCCATTTGTACCCATGCATCTAATGTAAGCACATTTACTTCCACACCTGTATCGATCAATATGTTGCTCAACAACCACCCATCCACAACAACATTCAGAGTAATTTCTTTGTCATAGTCAATGCTATCAGGGGGAAGATTTGCATGTAGAATCTATCATCCGGTCTCAAGACTTGTGCGTGGAGTGTTCCCTTTTAACCAACTTCCTAATAGTGGAATAATGTTCTCCTGGCGCAACATCTTGCACACCTCTCGTAGATCATCGATATCAGTTTGGACTATCTCTGATGCTTTCTTTTTCTCCTTTAGGTATTGTATCTCACCCTGAAGATTCCTTAGCACTTCCATGGTATCCTGGTAAACTTCCTTCTGATGAGCAGGATCTGGGTACCTCGCATGCAAAACCTCCTCCTTGGTGATCGTAGGCTTCTTGTGCAATGCCTCTCTCATGCGTGCTACTTCAGCACATGTAGTAATCTTCACTGTCAATGTCTCAGGTCCTTCTATTATCTTGGGCATCCACTGATCCTCTACCACGCGCTAGATTCTAACCATCCCGGTGCCTTTGTTTCTTGCTTATGCTGCTTACTCAGATGCTCATATAAGTCTGGGCACTCTTCATAGCTATGGTTCTTTCCACAGAAAGAACATGCAATATTCTGAGGACATTCACACCTATAGTGGTCAGGAGATCCACACGTATAACATGTTCCACAAGGGAACTCACCTCTTCCTCCACCATGGCCTCATCCTCCATATCCACCATGATATCCACATCCCCTTCCATGACCTCCTTCAAAACACCCCTCATTCCTGTCATAGCACATTTGATTATGATCCCAATCCTGGTGCTCATTCTTACCCTTAGAACTATCTGTTATACTTGTCTGTCATACCCCAAGGTCTATAGCATCCTGGATCTGACCAATCAGCTAACAATCCTCAGTATCATGGGTCGTGGACCTACAAATTTTGCAAAAGCAAGATACATTCTTCCTTATCATGCACTATAACAAAGGACAGTGACTAGCATCATGATTCAAATGAAAAATTTCACAGTCCAATAGTAATGAGCATACAGATCTGAGGGAAACTATCCTTGGTGTGACCTTCCACTTCACAATCTGTACACCAAATTCCTGAGCACGTTTCATGGGCTGAATTTGCTGATAGCTTCTCTAACTGCTTTTCCATAGCTGTAATCTGTGCCTCTACAAATGGACTAATGCCAGTGTCAATGCTCCCAACTACCTCAGCATGTAAAGCTACTTCTAGTGCTTCACGTGGATCAGTGTATGTCTTATGTGACAACACCCTTCTAAAAGGTGTAATCAATCCTCCAATGAACCATTGTGCATGCTGGCTAGCATGAATATCATAAGATAGCTTAGATAGAAGTGTCTTAAAATGAGCATCATACTCACGTACACTCTCAGTAGTGCCTTGCTTGATATCCTTGAGCACACTTATACTCTTCTGCTCAAACTCAGGTATATGGAACTCTTTCAAGAAAGCATCTCTCAATGCTGCATAATCCACACAAGTTTGATCAGGGTCAAATTTCCTATACCAGCTGTGTGCGCACCCCTATAATGTAGTGGTGAATTGACTTGCCTTTCACTCAGCAGTCATGATCCCTTTAGCATGCCACAAGATTTCACACATATGCACATGTTTGGAAGCATCCTCTATACCTCTATACTCTGGAGATGAAGAGACATCTCCATATAGATATTATGTGGTTGCTGCGGACCTTGACCACCTGATCTGGAACCTCCTGTGTTCCCTCTACCTCCAGAACCACCAGATCCACTAGAACTAGAACCACCTATACCTCCTGATCCACCACCTGTAGTTGGAATAGGGCCTATAGATGTACTCCCCTATGCTCCGACAGTAGTACTATACTGAACCCCTACAGTCTGTGAGGTAGTTCCACTTCCAGAGGTGAATCCAACATTCTGTGTGCTCACATTCTGTGTGGATGATGCACCTAAGAATGCTCCTCCAAATGACATTGAAGTCATCTATCCTGCCATTGATGTACTTGATCCCTGACTTACTCCTGCTCTCCTACTTCCCAAGTTAGTTTGTTGGTTACTTGTTGTACTAGATACTGAAAAACCAAGCAAAGGGCTAGGTCACCAGGTGGATTAAGATGCACACCCACGGTCTAGGTAGTCTCTACTGGCACACCTCCCTGTGAGGCTGAGGGGGGATCTCTATCATGCTTTCCAAGATGGGGGAGTTCCTGATGCTCTGGCTCCACATCTTCTACGTGAGCTGTAAATCCTTCACGAGCCATCTCTCTCCTCCATGCCATACTCTCTGCAATGGAACACTGCTTCTCTATCTCCCTCTCACATGCCTCATTATACTTAAACCACCTTTCCTCTCTCTACTTCTCTACCGCTAGGTCTGCCATCTTAAACCAAACCTGTTCCTACCCCCGCACATGGTGAAGTTTAGTTAGCCATCGGTTTACTCTCCAGGTTCAAAGTTACCATTAAGATCTTGATCGCCAGTGGAATACCTTGCAAATATGTTCCTCTTGGATACCACAAAAACTGGAACTCAGCTACCTCTGGGCAAGAGTACGTTGAAATTGAATATTCCAGAATATAACTGTTTAGAACACCACAAAACCACGTATCCACCACAAGTCCAGATCAGATCAGCATCATAGAGGGCCTGAAATTCTTCCTGTGTCTAGACAAGTGCATGATACCTCCAATTCCACTGAGATGCATAAGCAGTAAGCCACTCGTATAGTTCTACTAGAAAGATAGTGAAAAAATATCTCATATAAGCTGTCATACAGGTTCTGTTCTACCCAAGTGCATGTGTTAAACTCAGATCCACTGCTGAACCACCATGCATATTCTTCCTCCAGATCATGTATCCATTCCTCAATACTTGCTAGAGTTAACTGGTACGTCTTCATCGTGAACCATCCTGAAAACAACTGAAAAAGAGGTCCCAACAATGGAACCAATGATGCAGCCTAGAATTTACCAGATAACACCCTAGTCACGCTGGCACATCACTCAGCCTAGACTGAGCACTCACCCAAAGCACGCAAAGGTACCAGGTCCCTCTTTAGGGTTGTTGTAACAGGATGTTAACATGATGAAGGAAGTAACATATAGATTCATAACTAATCCATCATTCCACAATGCATGCTACACTCAGATCTATGAAAGAACAAGCTTAAACAGTAATCATGATTGAATTAATAACATGCACTACTCAACTACACACAGAATGACACTTAGATTCAGCCAATATCTTCCATCTATTAATAAATACAGAAGCTCCTTACAGTATTGTCAATCTATACCAATGCACGTATGGAACTGATACAGTAGTTCAATCATATGTGTATATTCTCTGTTACACATACATACATACATCTCCTTCCATACATCCAACTCTCTCTCTAGTAATTCTACTATATATTTATATATCTCATATCTATCTACTATGCACCTAACATCATATATATAGGGTGGGGACTTTCCCTTCACCACTTATCTATTCCAGAAATAGACCGCATGCTATTAATAGCCACACCATTTACAATCATAGCCACACATGCAAGTGTGCTATCTATAGTCCTCTTGTAGTTAACTGAAGTGTCAATTCTATTCTTAGCTTGTCTTCATGCATAAACACTTTGAACCACTTCTCCAAAGATAGACAATGCATGGCACACACGTCTCTGCATCGTTGATGTGTTCTGCATGCCATCTTCTAAAAATAGGTCTTCATGCTCAAAATCGGCTAAGTCCTGAAATCTGAACTTGCCTTCCATGCGTAGGGTCCTTCCTGTCCTTCCGTGCCCTTGGTTCCAGGCCTTCTATCCCATGCAGAATCCTTGTGTGATCTTTGACAAGTTTAAAAGTATGAGAATACATTTTGGACTGCCCTTTATAGTTTTGGGCAGAAGCAATTGACCTACAACAATTTATTTGATTAACCATGGGCCTTCAAGTTCACTAGATGGAGGAATACTAGAGGAAGCTTGGACTAGAAAAGAGGTAGATCTTTCTTTTCTTAACTTTTTTGGTTCAGAAGCTTTTTTCCATGTTGATAAGGAAAATAGGAAAAAATTGGATGCAAAATCCAAGAGATGCACTTTCATTGGTTATGGATCTGGTGATTTCGGTTTCCATTTTTGGGATTTATAGAATTCTAAAATTATTAGGAGTTGTGATGTTGAATGGAATGAAAAGAGAATATACAGGGATAAAATTTTGGTACCCAAGGATGAACCGGTTGAGAAGTTTGTGAATGAAAATGAACTCTCATATTTAAAAGTATTATCTACATGGTTACACAATAACTGGTGTTGGTTTACCCCTGACTAACATAGGTCATACAAACCAATATCAGTTATAGAGGATCCAAATTGACATCAGTTAGCAGAACCGGCGTCGGTTAGAGGTGACCAGCGTTAGTCACTGTTATATTTGGATAGGAATGTCCAAGAGATCTAGATTGAGCCTCTGATACTCCAAACTCTTATGGGAAGGTCACAAAGGGTAAGTAAACCTCCATAAATATTTACACCTTTGCTATTTTATTTATTATTGACTGATAATGGTGAACCAGAGATATTTGAAGAAGTAATGCAGGATAAAACTCACATCTAATGGGAGCATGGCATGGATGAGGAGATGGACTCCTTGGAACAAAACCAGACATGGGATTTGGTTAAGTTGCCAGCAGGTAAGAGAACATTACAGAACAAGTGGGTTTACAAGATCAAGGAAGAAGAGGGTGGACAGAAAAGATACAAGGCAAGGCTTGTAGTAAAGGGATTTGCACATAAAGTAGGTATTGACTTTGGTGAAATATTTTCTCTTGTTGTTAAGATGACTTCTATTTGTACTGTATTGAGCTTAGTTGTAGTAGAATATTTGCATTTAGAGAAACTAGATGTGAAGACGAGCTTTCCTTCATGGTGATTTGGATGAAGAGATTTATATGCAGCAACCACTTGGTTATGAAGTCAAAGGGTAAGGAGAAACTTGTGTGCAGGTTGAAAAAGAGCCTGTATGGGATCAAGCAAACTCCAAGGAAATGGTATTTGAGGTTTGATAATTTTATGCATGAGCGTAGTTATATGAGATGTGAATCTAACCATTGTGTTTATTTCAAGAAGCTTGAAAACGGGATCTATCTTATTTTGTTACTATATGTGGATGATATGCTTGATTGCAGGATCTAGTATGCAGGACATTGGTGAGCTTAAAGAAAGCTTAGATCACACATTTGCTATGAAGGATTTGGGAGCTTCAAAAAAAATCCTTGGCATGAAAATTCACAAGACAGGAAAACAAGAAATTGTATTTATCTCAGGAGGCTTATATCAATAAGGTGTTGGAAAGGTTTAATATGCAAAGATGCAAAACACGTTGGTACACCTATGGCTGGACACTTCAAATTGAGAAAATATTAGTGTCCTTCATCACATGAGGAGGTTGAGTACATGGCACATGTTCCATATGCTTAAGCAATTAGGAGCTTTATGTATGCTATAGTTTGTACCCGACCAGACATTGCATATATAGTGGGAGTTGTGAGCATATTTATGGCCAATCCAGGTAAAGAGACATTGGAAAGTAGTCCAATGGATTCTTAGGTATTTGAGAGGGACATCCGGCATGTAGTTATGCTATGGAGGGTCAGATACTTCTTTATGTGGCTATGTTGATTTAGATATGGTTGGAGATTTGGATGGAAGGAGGAGCACCACTAGATATATTTCACAGTAGGTGGGAATGGAAGTTAGCTTAATTTCGAGATTGCAGAAGGTTGTGGCTTTGTCTACTACAGAGGAAAAGTATGTTGCAGCTACAGAAGCTAGTAAGAAGATGATATGGATGATTAGGTTCATGGAAGAGTTGGGTAAGGAGTAAAAAAATTGCAGATTATACAGTGATAGTCAGAGCGTGATTCATCTGGTAAAGAACTCAGCATTTCATTCAAGAACTAAAACATATTCAGTTGAGGTATCACTTCATACAGCAGGGGTATGGAGGATGGACAACTAAAATCTAGAGAAAATTCATATGGATGAGAACCCTGCAGATATGCTAACAAAGCCATTGGTAAGGGAGAAGTTGGAGCTTCACTCCACTTATGTTGGTCTTCGAGTTTAAGACTTGAAGAGGAACAAACTGGCCAAGGAAAAGGAACCAAGGATAGTGATGCATGGTACAGTGCAGTAATTTATCTCCAAGTGGGAGATTGTTGAGTTGTGGAGCTCAATTTCTTCATGAGAAACATGATTTTAAGAAAATCATGTTAGAACCCTGAATTTTTGACAGTAATCACATCATCGGTCAAGACAGTAACTGGCGACCAAGTCAGGCAGTAACCGAATTGAGATCGGTTACCTATGCGATGCAGTTTTTGTTTTTGACAAAAATTAGAATAAATAAATTATTTTAAATATGATTTATTGATTGTAAAATAAAATTTAAGCTACCCAAAATAGATTTATATGCATGTATGCATTGTATGAGGGTAAGTAAGAAGAAGATAATATAAATAGCAATTGTTTTGCATGTAAGTTTTCTTTGTGAGAAAGAAAGAGTAGCTGAGTGAGGGAAAAACATTGAACATCCTGTGAGGAGTTGAAAGACAATAGATCTTCATTGTATTTCCTCTTTAAAGCACTGAATAATAATATTGGTTGTTTCTTGGTAGACGTAGCGCACACTGGGTGAACCATGGTAAATTTGGTGTAATCTTTCTCTTGTTTATTCTATCTTCTGGTTATTTCCGCATTAATTTCTTGTATGATTCATCTTATTATAGATTTGTGCAACACTGTTATATGGTTTAACCCCAACAACTGGTATCAGAGCTTTGTTTGAGGGTTTTGTGTGTTGACAGATTTACTCACAGAGGGTTTTCTGATTGAGTGGGAGCTACAACAATGGCATAATAAAAAAAATACAAGGTAGAGAAATTTGACAGCCAAAATTATCAATTATAGAAGATGCAGATTGAGGATTATTTGTATTAAAGAGATTTGTATTTACTGTTGGATGAGAAGTACTAAACCTATAGTAGATGACTAGATAGAAGAATGGAAGATTCTTGATAGAAAGGCTTTGGGATCTATGAATGATTGAGTAGCAACATCCAGGATGGCTTCCAATATTATAAAACTAGTTATTTCCACTTTCATTTCTTGTATGATTCATCTTACTATAGATTTGTGCAACACTGTTATATGGTTTAACCCGAACAATCATACCATTCATAAGGTGCTTCATCAGGATCATGTCTGAATCAGCCGAGTAGTATGGCAGCTTTGTAGGGAGTTAGGGAAAGATTCATTCCAAGGCTCCAGTCCCTTCAGAGGAGCATTTTCACTGAATATGATACTCATTATTTCTCACTACAAATGAATCATTAGACAATGTTTTTAAACACTTAGTTCATGATGTTCACATGTCATCCAAAGGAAGTTTCTTAGTGTGTGCAAGAGTTCAGAGATTCAGATTTTATCACATTATATCATTTCATCGAGTCATCTAGAAGGATCATAAGGATTTATCAGAGGTGGAATCTGTCATCATCGACATCATTCTTCCTTTTTCTTCTTTTCACTCTCTCTTCTCCCCCCTAACTTTATCTCTCCTCAATATTCTAATCTTTCGTTGGGGTTAAATAATTTGTAAATGTCATAATTTTTCTAATGTAATAAGTCACCTTTATGTTATAAAAAGGGACTTAATGTTTTCCTAGGAAGGCAAAGATCCTTAAGTCATGTCAAGACATACGAAGAGTCATTGGGGAGTATGTGAAGAGTCATTTCTCTTCCTATAAATTGTAAAGTCATTCCCATTTCAAAGGTTTAGTGATTGATTTTGTAAACTCAAGAGTGTATTATACTTTGAGAGAATAAAGGAGATAGTATAACAGAAATTCAAACTCACTTATTCCTAGTTTTTCTCCATTCCCACACTATGTAAAACTTTTGTTTAAGCAATCAATACAAGAAGAAGGAGTTTCTAGCCTTTTTTGGCTGAGGGATTTAATGATACTTTGTGCTCATAAATTCTAATCGATATTGTTGTTATTTGTAAATTTGTTTCTTCTCATAAATGCATGTGTTGAAATTTCTAACTAGTGTGTGCAGGAATCTAATTTTCTACTTGAAAAATTAGTTATCCTATCTCATTTCTCACTCCCCTTTCCCACTCTCTTAAAAAATTCCTCTCTAGCAAGACATTTCTAGCTTTGCCACAGGGTCACTGGAGTGTCCCTGTTGGATCCCTAGCTATAAAGCCACCAGGAAAATCCATGTTTACTCATGCATGCATATACGACAACTGCACCAGTTAAGTAGAGGGACTTAGATTCCCAGAGTTTTGGAAAGAAATCCACAAGTTATTCCACTCGAAAAATTTTCTCACTAACAAGACAACATATTAGCTAGTGAGTTTTGTGTTTTTGAAGTAGTGTAGGCATTAATATAGTTGTTTATCCATTTTTGTGTTTTTTAACTTTTTATGAATTTGGGTATTTTTATCTAAGATGGAGCCAATAGAGCCATTTTTTTCCCTTGGATGGTACCTCTCAATTCTGGGTGGTAATGTCCAAGTTTTGGGCGGTAGTGTTCTTACAACAACTCTGCTTATGTTCTTTTCAGGGTATGAACTTGGTTCCTTCCTTTCATTGTTTGTCACTTCAGATCTATCATACAGTTCCTTTATAACACATGTTCCTACAAAAAAAAAACCTAGCTACCTATACAAAGCTCAAACAAACATTAGATGGAATAAATAATTCATGTGATTCGAATCTTGATGTTGAAAAGGAATTCATCTTGTCCTTGAACTTGATAAGTCATCCAAAATAACAAAGGGAATGTGATTTTGGATAACAATTTTGCTAACCTTAAGAGAAATCCTAGAGAGTTTGATATTTTTGATAAGGTATTTCTAAGGGTAAATCCTCAAAATAGTTCCATTAAAGTTTGGAAATCTTCCAAGCCAACTCTTATGTTTGTTATGACTTTTTAAATTATAGAAAAGATTAGTCTTACAACTTGGTCGAAATACCGGTTGGATATCCCAAGAGGATTTATTAA
This sequence comes from Taxus chinensis, assembly GCA_019776745.2. Taxonomy (NCBI): domain Eukaryota; kingdom Viridiplantae; phylum Streptophyta; class Pinopsida; order Cupressales; family Taxaceae; genus Taxus; species Taxus chinensis. The sequence goes on along the minus strand of CM034157.1, from coordinate 128,183,660 downwards.
GCACATAATTATGTAAGATTCAAATTTATATATTTAGAGAATATATTTTGGATCCTTTTCATGTGTTGGAATGGTCAAACCTATAGCTGGAGGATGGGGAGACAATGCAATTTAAACCAATGTAGGTGGTAGCAACCTACAATATTATGATATGGAACATACATGTGATTTTCAAGAAATGAGTGTAATTTTATATTGATATTGCTCCCACACCTTTAGCACCATTTATAATAACTTGTTAAAAGTAGAAAACATATACATTTACAACAAACCTCATTATGTGGGTGACGTTAGACTACACTTTATGGATAATCACTGCTATTCCAATCCAAGTATTGTATTATATCCCCTAAAATAGGATAAAGACTCATGTATTTCTCTTATTGTAGGTGGAAGTGTGCATTTATATATAAGCCAACCCCCTATTGGCTCCCTTGTGTATCTTGATACAAAGATAACATGCTAACTATAAAGTAGAAAATGTACCCAATACAGAAGTATTGTGATGTGGTATTATTTAGAGGCTTAGAGTACCCTTTTTATCCCTTGAAGACCTTTAACCATTCTTAGAGTGAATTCCTCTTGTTAAGACATGGCTCTAGGACTATTACATGTTTGGATATAGAGGAAGTTATACTTTTCAACCTAGTTCAAGTGTTTCATATATGTGTGGTGGATTCTTTAATTGATATGAAACTTATTTACAAATATTTATGAGTGTATTAAGTGTTCTAGTGTTGGTATTTTCAATAGGATCTCATGAGAATTATAGGTGAGTTATGAAGTAGATTTAACATGTTTATATAGGCTTCCATAGGTTAAAAATTTACATTATGTCCAACCTATGGGAGATTAACCAAAATGTACAACTATGATAAATGACACATAAATGAAGTATAAATGTTAAATAATTTATTTGGTAATTTAAAATGAAATAAAATGAAAGGAGAAGGTACTTACCTGAATTGAACTTACCTCACAGTGATCCAGGACTGAACAAGAGTGATGAAATGGTGGAGCAGAGTGTCACAACGATCTTCAGAAAATAGCAGCAGAGGAAGATCTGGCCAGACTGGGGCACCTGGAGAGGGATAGGGGCACCTGTGGGTGCCCTGGTCTAAAATTTGGGTGCCCTGGTCTATGAAATAACTCAAAATCTGATCATGATATGGTCACTAGGTATTCACAGTACCTCACTTTGGTCAATGAATGTCACACTTGGTTCGTTGATGTCACCATAAACCTACAATGAAGAATCACCTACAAAACCCCACACAAAGCATCAAACCCTAAAAAATAAAGATGCAAATGAAGGGGTCAGACCATCCTCAGTTTCCAAATGGATGGACTTATGACTGAGCATTGCACTACATCTCAGACCCAATGTAGTTCTATGTGCTTGTGTGTGCAATAATGTGCCTAGGTTTCCCTAGCACCAATGACGTAGAGATATCGGGTAATAGCTAGATAAAATGCAAAATGGTGGATGGAATAGAATGAATACTCCCCTTCCTATGCAGTGTGTGATGCAGAATAGTGCCCAAATGTAGTCCCTTGCTCTATGTAGATAGCTAGCCCTTGATAGAAATAGTCTGCCCATAAGGTAGTATGTATGTTGTGTTTATATAGGGATCTCTTGTTCAAATTTCAACACTAATGACCCGACATGTTGACTAGTACCTAGGGAGATGAGAGGGAAAACCATAAAGAATGACCTCGAATGTCTAAAAATAAAACCAAGTGTGACAGGGACCAGGGGGGCCTAAAATCAGGACCAGGGTGCCCCAGGTGCCCTAATCCCTATCTAGGCACCCTAGTCAAAGACTAGTGATGACAACTGAGTGAGTACTGACAGATAAGAATCCCTGAGACCTGACCTGAACTGTGTGAGTGAGTGACAAATGTGTAAGACAACAACAATGATAAAGACCAAAAAGAAAGACGACTAGACTATGGAATGGGTCATCAGTGAATACTTTTCTTATGCAAGATCCATATATAAAACAACATACTTGGCAGTATAATAATAGTAGTAAGTGCATGATTTTGTGACTACATTTTCCCCACTTTATGTTGGTGAGCGAAATCTCGGTAACATAAAGTAGTTAGAGATGTGTACCTGAGAGAAATCCAGAGAAGCCCATGTTGTAGAAGAACATGTAGATGTGGTAGAAGAGTATGCAGAATGTGAACATATAACGTGAAGAACCATGGATCAACGTGTTGATCCATGCAGCATAGCGAGAGATAAAATACCATGATGAAGTGCACTAAATGAGAGTGATGATTGTAATGTTGAATGATTGATGATTTTGAATGTTGTATGATGACGATGTGATGGGGTAGGGAGTGATCAGTTCCCAACCTGATTGTGTGTATGAAAAATTGGAGGATTTGGGCATCCTACCACTAGAGGAAGAGTGTAGGGAGAAAGGTGTGTTATTCTCCAACCTTTAACTACATCCTCAAAAGATCTAGCCACTACAGATGGACACAGATCAAATTTTCAGTGATTTTGGATCCAAATATTTTGATCAAACGTGTTGACCCATATAGGAGCAGTATAGGAAAGGAAATGACGTCTCATTTCCCCCACTCCAAGGGTGTCACCATAATGTGTGATGGCTTCCAAGTTAGGTCATCTGGAAGTAAACACAAAATGTAGAATAACTTCCCATGTTAGGTCATCTGGGAAAGTAACGAATGTAACTCCCAAGTTAGGTCATCTGGGAGGCCGCATGTAACTCCCAAGTTAGGTCATCTGGGAGGTCGAATGTGTTGGTATGTCATCGATTGAATGGTATGATGTTAGATTGTTAGAGACTTGAACATATTTGGATTGGTTGATTGATTGTTTGTTTTGATTGTTTTACTCATAGAGATATTTTACGCTTGTTGCCCCTAGGTTAGGTCATTAGGGGGAATCGATAGAAAATGATGAAATATCACATGGTGTATTAGTAAATGTTTGAAAATGACAAATTAGAAGTGTTGAATGATCACGTAGTGGTGTAAGGGGAATTATAGGATGACCCCAATTGTATGCCCCCCTTTTGGTGAAAGGGGAAGTGATAATGAGAATGAACACTGAGCCGAAAGTAAGCCCAGTAATAAACAGTGTATGATAGATATCACAAAAGTATGTGTAAATCGAGTGAAAGAAAATGCCAAGGAGAAATAGTGTGTGTGTCATGTGTATGATATGATGGTAGGAATTCTGAAGAGAATGTCACAAAAGGGATAGAAATCAAAGTAAAAATGCTTAAGATATTAGTAAAATCGTGTGATGTGTATTAAATGTGAAGTATGACCATAGTAGAGTGAATAATGAAAAGTGAATATAAATAGTAAAGTGAAAAGTGATTAGTCAACTCATTTTTCTTTTGCAAGTGTGAGAGTGAGCTCTGAGTGTGTAAGGATGCCACAAGTTAGAGCATCGACCTAGCCATTTCAAGATGGTAGCGACCATCATGGCATCGCGTATGACGACGGAGTTGGTAAGTGTGATTTTTTTTTCAAAAAATGTGTGTAGTAGTCATTTTTGGTGAATTTTTGTGAAATTGTTATTTTTTGTTTTTCTCAGTGTTTGGGACCTTGACAAGAGTGGTGAAGGTGCTAGTGGCCTTCGAGACAGGAGCACCCAAACATGGGCACTAGTGTCCTACTCCTGGGTGCCCCAGTCCTGCTTCTGGGTGCCCATGTCTAGAAAGTCTGATTTTTTCCTGAGTGATGTAAATGTGAAATTTTATGTGTAGTGATGTCATAAGTGGTTATGTTTACATATGTATAGTGTTCTAATTCATTTTTTGTTGTTGTGTTGTGGTGTGTAGAGGGATATCCATTCGAGGGAGTTCCATGGTGGTCACCACTTGAGTACTTTTCTTGGGTTGGGTTTATCAGACGATGATTGGGAGGTTATGGACCATGTCGGCCCATGGACACATAGCAAGGATGGGGGATGTGCCCCATAATATGCCTATGTTGACAAAATTGTGTGAGAGATGGTGTGTGGACACTTGTACATTTTGGCTACCTACAGGTGAGATGACAGTCACATTAGAGGATGTATATCACATACTATGATTACCTATTGTTGGTGAGAGGGTACATGTCATGGTTGTGGAGAATATGGAGAGACAGATGAGGGCCACTAGGTGGTATTTTGTGGGGACTCGAGTGCCTGTCGAGGCCCATATTAGCTTGGATGTGATTTTGAGATCAGGGGTTCCACACTTGTGGAATTTTATAGCCATGGTTATTGCATCATCGATCACAGTGGAGGGAGGTGGTGTGGGCATCTTGTATAAGATGCATGACATTTTCCAGTAGATAGAGGAGGAGGGTACTAGGTATGTATGGGCACGATGTGTGTTGGCCCACCTGTATAGAGATCTTTACATATTTATACAAGAGGAGCATGGAGGTGGGATTGGAGCTACTACTTTATTACATGTATGGGCCTACAAGCATATAGTAGTATTGAGGCCAGTTGGTGGTCCACGAGTAGAGTGGGCTAGGCCAGACATATTTGCTAGGAGATGGGTTGGTGTGCATGGGCAGAAGATGGATACTGATACTTATAGAGCCTTGATAGATTGGATGGGGCCAGAGGTAGTGATATGGAGGCCATACCAAGATTATGGAGGATGGCCAGAGGATGTGGTAGAGTTACGATGCATACAAAGGACTATGTGGTTGGAGGATCAATTTCCAGGTGTGACTGAGTTATTTCAGGTGGAGCGGGTATCTCGACAGTTTGGTATGGCCCAGGATGTGCCCCTAGAGCCATATGTGTGGGTTAGAGTTGTTAGAGCACCGAGGAGGGATGGAGCTAAACCAGGGTTCAGAGGAGAACAACTAGTACCTCTTGGGCCAGATGAGAGGTGATGCGGTGATAGAGCCGATTGGACATAGATGATGCAGGGTGTACAAAGGCATACCATGCATGGTGGACAATGCATCGATGGGTGTTTTTGTTTCCATTATTTGTGGATGCAGTGGGATTACCATAGGGAGGAGGAGTGGAGGGGCAAGCACATGCCCCCAACAATGTAGTGGTGGTGATAGTTGAGCGTGAGTATCTATATAGTTATGTTGTATGATTGGTTACTTTATTATGTGATGGTTATGGTTGTCTAATGTGTTGTGTTATTGGTTGTAGGTGACATGTATTGGAGCTTGATTGTGGACACATCTATCCACACATTGACGTGGAATGTGCCCACTGACATGCTTGTGGATGGAGGGATGTTAGAGCATGTGGATGACATTGCAGGTGAGCATGCCCATTTGTTTGAGCCACTTCTTATAGTAGCAATGATGTGTACCATGTTACTTAGTGAGAGAAATGAGGCGCATGAGGAGACATGATGAGCTAGAGAGGTGGCACATGGTGGTGGTCCTTTAGCACATGATGTGCTTGCATAATTAATTGCATTACAAAGTCATTTTGTGGAGCAGTTGACAGAGGTGACTCTACTATGGAAACATGGTGGAGAGGTATAGGGGTCATGATCAGTGGCACACAGAGTTAGTGGTGAGGCATCAAGGTCTAGAGCACTTGCAATACCAGATAGTGACAATGATGATGAGATATGATTTGCATTAATGTATTCAATAGTAGGGGATTTTCCCCCCAATGATGACATGTTTTGTAACTTTGTAATATATATATATATAGATGGATTTATATGGCATATGATGATTGTATTTGTGTTTATTGATGTTATGATGTGATGATGATGTATGTGATTTATTTGATTGTCATGTATGATGCTTTGATGTGTTGAAGTATTGTTCATATGTTTTTGAATTTGATTTGTAATGCATAGTTAGTAATGTGATAATGTGATGATGATATAGTGTGATGTGATAATGATGATGTTGAAATGATTAACCTTTTGATGAATGAATTCTTGTGGTGATGTGTAAAAGTGTGATATAGTCATAATAATGAAGCATAGTAGTAAGATGAAGATAGGGGGGAATATTAGTGATGCCCCCAGTGTATAGATGATGAGGTTCATTTAGATAAGATACATCAACAGTCAAGAATGAACAACCTAAAACAAGAGTGCGTCATCGGGAAATGATTCGATAGAGTGCGCTAGATGAATTGATAGAGCACATGAAGAGAGGTTCTTATTGTAATAGATCCCTCAACAGTCATGTAAGAACCATAAGAACATGAGTGCATCATCGGGGGTAGGGTGATATCCATCACCTACCAAAGACCAAGGTGGCGTGAAGCGGTGGAAGCATGTGGAATGAAAGCAACGTGAGTGTATGAACCAAACTGAATGTCATGTGGAGTGGTGGTGGGAGGTGTGAATGCCAAGGGATGTGGAAGCCAATGTGAAGTAGTAGCATGATGTGATGGATGAGATGGATGAGATGGATGAGATGGTGCAGTGATGGATGGACGTGATGGAGAGCGCACATGAGTGACAACCTGTGGCGATGGACGAACAATGACCTTAGCACTAGAAGGAGGAGATAACTCAACCGGAGTAGTAGCTCATGGATGAGGGAGAGGAGATATGGACCACTCACATGTGAGCGAGAGCCAAAGGAGATGATGCCCTTATCCTCTAATTGTTGCAATCGATCATGAAGGGTGAAGCAATCATTATCCCTATGGCCATTGATATGGTGATAGTTACAATATGGTCAATCACGCTGACATTGTAAATGATGTTGTGGATGATGTTGGTTAGAAGGTAAGTGAATTAAATGCTCATTGAGAAAATCACACAACACATCATGTGGTCGAGCATGATGAGAGAAATGCAATGGCTCACGTGAAATAGGTGTAGAAGATTGAGGTGTAGCCTGTCGCGGAGTAGGAGAAGAAGGATGCTTTTGTGATGTAGTAGAATGAGCTTTCTTGCGAGGAGGAGATGGAGATCATGTAGGATGCTCAATTGATGGCAATGGAGAAGAACTAGATGATGTAGCAGTAGTAACAATAGGTGGAGGATCTATAACATGTGTAGCAATGAGGTCTTGTTCTAGATCAATGACTTTATAGCATAGAAGTGTGAATGATTCACATGTGTCATATTGCAATCTTTGTTTTAATGTTGGAATCAAACCATGACAGAAGATAAATTGCTTCTCTAGATCGATAGGTTGAAATACTAATTGGTGCATACAAGCATTGAATCGTAAGATGTAATCCATGATAGGTTATGTTTTTCCCTGATGTAAAGTAGGTAGATGATCATAGGTAACTCTAGGGCCATTATTGATGATGAAGCAACAGAAGAAATCCTCCTTCATCTCATGATATGTGCTAATAGATCAAAATGGAAGGTGATTATACCATTGTAAAGCATCATCAGGTAAGGCTATGTCGAAAGGCTTTAAGCAATAATCGATCATTAGAATATGAAGCCATAGCCATACGATAATGTTTGAGATGTAAGTAGGGGTTTCCAGTACCATCAAAACATGAAAAGGTAGGCATGATAAAATCCTTAGGAAATGTTGAGTTATGAATCTTCTTAGGGATAGGGTTGTCCATGCAATGAATTGTTATCAATGGAAGCATAATAGGCCTTTCTTTCTAATGTGAGTGATTGAACCTGAGACTGTAAATGACCCACAACATGCATGAGAGACAAGATATCTTGTGAAGGAATAGTAGAGGATGGCAATAATGTGTTAAGCGGTTGTAATTTTCCATTGTGAGTAATCATAGGGATGTCAAGAGGAGATGTAGGAGAATCCGATGCTAAAGGCACACTAAGTGTAGGTGTCAAAGAAGCAATAGGTGACGAAGGACATGGAACATCCATGGAAGCATAGGACTAGCATCAGAAACATCCCTAGGAGATGGAGTGTCAGATGGAGATGCAATGGTAGGAGGAGATGAACTAATAGATGGAGATGGAGTGATAGGAGGAGATGAACTAATAGATGGAGATGAGTCATGCATAGTAGTAGATACAACCTCAGAAGAAGATGAAAATGGAGTAGGAGATTCACACTCAATTGTATGTAAAGTAGTAGACTCATGACTATCAATTGTTTCATCAAAATCAGAGAGAGACTCAGATATGAAAATTTCATCAATTGGATCATCAACATAGTGTGAATGAGCATGTGAACTAGTATGTGATGGATCATGAGAAGCATTATCAGAAATAGGAGAAGCATGAGATGTAGATATACTAGCATTCTGACTAGAAGGAGAGTCATTATGCACATGTGTACTGACATCAAGACCAAACATAAAATCAATAAGAGAGTCATCTAGAATTTCCTTGGAAATGTGAGAAGGGGGATCATGGCTAACTGTATAACAAGGTTGACAACCAAAAAAGCTAGCTGGATCCGACACAATGCTAAAAGAAGAATTTTCAAAGCTAGTAGGTATATTGCATTCGTTAGCTAAGAGTTGTTGTTGAATATCATCTGACATAGTAACATCACAATATAGAGTCGTAAGCTCAGCTATAGTTGCCTCATCATAGATAGGATTGATACTAACATGAGGCATGATGAGCTGAGAAGGAGAAGAGTTATCCTTAGCCATTAGGGTTTTAGTGGATCCTAGAGGAAAATGTTCTAAGCTATGGGTTCACCAAAATGATTCAATAAAATCTAAATATTTTATTAAAATCATAAATGTACAACTATGATAAATGACACATAAATGAAATATAAATGTTAAGTAATTTATTTGATATTTTAAATGAAATAAAATGAAAGGGGAAGGTACTTACCTGAATTGAACTTACCTCGCAGTGATCTGGGACTGAACAAAGTGATGAAATGGTGGAGCAGAGTGTCAAAATCTTCAGAAAATAGCAGTAGAGGAAGATCTGGCCAGACTGGGGTGCCTGGAGAGGGATAAGGGCATCTGTGGGTGACCTGGTAAGAAATATGGTCCCCTTGGTCTATGAAACAGCTTGGAATCTTGATCCTGATATGGTCGTGAGGTATTCAAAGTACTTTGTCTTTGGTTGGGTGAATGTCACACTTGTTTCGCTGATGTCACCACAAACCTGCAATGAAGAATCACCTGCAAAACCCCACACAAAGCATCAAACCCTAAAAAAATAAAGATGCAAATGAAGGGGTCAGACCATCCTCAGCTACCAAATGGATGGACTTATGACTGAGCGTTGCACTACATCTCAAACCCAATGTAGTTCTATGTGCTTGTGTGTGCAATAATGTGCCTAGGTTTCCCTAGCGCCAATGACGCAGAGATATCTGGCAGTAGCTAGATAAAATGCAAAATGGTGGATGGAATAGAATGAATACTCCCCTTCCTATGTAGTGTGTGATGCAGAATAGTGCCCAAATGCAGTCCCTTGCTCTATGTAGATAGCTAGCCCTTGATAGTAATAGTCCACCCATAAGGTAGTATGTATGTTGTGTTTATATAGGGATCTCTTGTTCAAATTTTGACACTAATGACCCGACATGCCGACTAGTACCTAGGGAGATGAGAGGGAAAACCAAAAGACCAACCTCAAATGTCTAAAACAAAACCAAGTGTGATGGGGACCAGGGCACCTAGAATCAAGACCAGGGTGCCCCAGGTGCCCTAATCCCTCTCTAGGCACCCTAGTCAAAGACTAGTGATGACACCGAGTGAGTACTGATAGATAAGAATCCTTGATACCTGACCAGAACTGTGTGTGAGTGACAAATGTGTAAGACAAAACAACAATAAAGACCAACAAGACAGATGACTGGACTATGGAATGGGTCATTAGTGAATACTTTTCTTATGAAAGATCTATATATAGGATAACACACTTGGTGGTATAATAAAATAGTACTATGTGCGTGATTTTGTGGGAAGGAATACACATGTTCATTTTATGGAGGGATAATCTCATGTTCTTGTTGTACTTTGGAGATGTTGATTTTTTTATATGTTGAAGGATTAGGGTTGATCATTCCCCATTTTTTGTTGAAGGAGAATCTAGAGTAAGATATGGATTTTAGTATGTATGACCCAAAAACAAAGCATAGAGGTACCAAAGAACCCCATTAAGAGGGAAGAGTAGTGTACAAAGTATCTAGCCACCCTAATATTTCCCTACAAAAATATATAGAGGAAAGGAATAATATCCTACAAAGATTTAATTACCTCAATATATTCCAACCCGATAGACTACACCAATATATATGAATCTTGGCCCAATATTGTAAATATTGCACAAGTTCAAAAATAAATGAAAGAAATATTACCCCACTATGTGTTATATAGTTGAGTTTGATTATGTAAATTTTTATAATTTGAAGGAGAAGTCTCATGCCCCCAAAATCTATATATGTAATTGTATATACATAGTGTAACGGAGAAGTAATGAAGTAATCATGCCCCCTATATTTTAATCTAAAAAGTGTCATATGTGGCTAAATATAAACTATAATTCTATAAATTTTTGTAAGAATATAAAATTGTAGGATTTTTTGATAATTTTCTCCCAAGATGGAAACATCCAATAAAGATATAAACCATATTGTGTTCATGTCCTTTGTGGATGGTTTTGAACCACTATGAATTTTTTCACTTTTTTTTATTTGTAATTACTTTTGAGGATTTATAAAAACTTATTTATATGTCATGTGATCTCCTTGTACACCATATATAGAAATATGATATAACCGATGAATGCCCCCTCTTTTTATACATGTGTGATAAATCATTTGATTGCATAAATCAAAATGAATGAAGAGTACCCATGTTGGATAAGTTTGATAATCTATGTTGGATCACATGGAATAATATAGTGGTGGACACTATTAGGATCATGTTCCTACAAGAGGGTTGTGCATTCTAGAGACTATGACACGCAAAGAAAGCAACACACAACATACACCAAGCAAGAGAAATAATATTAATTTTTTTAGAGAATCAAACTTAGAGGAAAAAGGAATGTCAATGAAGATAACATAAGCAATAGTGTATTAAATATTCACACCAAGGAACCAAGACACAAACATGGGACACCCATGGTGTTATAAAACCACATAGTGAAGGCACACAAGCTACATACAAAGAGGTAACTTTACATATATAAGAGAGGCATAAAGCCAAAAACATGGGACACCCATGGCGTCACAAGACAATCAAATAACTCATACCACATATGATAATTAGTCAATTAATCAATAAATAAAATGAGAAAGTAATATAGAAATAAATTATACCAAATATTAGTGATAGAGAACATAGAACAAGACAGGTTAGCATTGCACAAGACACAATTGTTAGTCTTGTTAGCGCAAAAAGATAACATATACACAATATAAGTAATTTCATATAAAAGAGAAATAAAAATAACTTAAATGAAACAAAATTTGTTAGATAGTGTGGGACAGTCCCCCCAAAAGATTAGGGTCATTAGGAATGGACTAGGAAAACATTTTTCATCATGTATCAAATTTTGCACTTATTACATCAAGATCAACATACCCTGTAACTCATTTGTGTAAAGAGGATATAGGAAAATGTATTATATATCAAAAAATATGATAAGAAACATGTGTAAAGAAAAAATATCACCAATCAAATCATATGTAGATCCTAATTTTGTAATTTTTTAAATATTTGAATGTTTTTGTGTGTTTGAAATTAGGTATGTATATGGAATAAAATTGTATGATCAACCCATTAAATAGTCCCTAGGATCCGGGATAACAAGTATGAGATCTGTAAGATGATGAAGCCATCGAAGACAATGTGTATCTAATAAGTGCCTCACCTAAGATAGAAAAAATAATTACAAAATGTAATCCTAATATATAGTATGAGGGCTATAAGGTGTCTCAGGATTATCCCATAGGGTTAAAATGTGTGGATGTTGAATATAATAATCACATGGTATAACAATATATGTTCCGTTATGGGAAAAAATAAGATGATGGGGATCAATATCATCAAGAATTACATTCAAATATCAAAAACATGGTTCTCTGAGATGAAGTTTATTTTTGGTAATTATTAGTTACCCGTAATGTGGTTTGTGTGATTTGAAGGTTGTAAGTGATAAATATATATAGATGGCCATAATATACGGAATCATTAATCATATAAATATGTAACAAGGTGTATCCCATTTACTATAATTCAAGCAAAGTGCATATGTTATGTGGTGTATCTTGATTAAGGGTGACATGGTCCCAATACTTATTATTAATGTAAATTGTGATTGTAGTCAATAAATATTTGTATAGGACAAAGTAAGGTGGGATTTATCAACACTTGGCGTATTTAGTGGAGCTTTAGATTTTTTAATCATCCCCTTATTTTTTATCCTATTAATTTCAGCAAATAGGGTCTAAAAATGATTAGCATCATGACTATATATATGATGTTATTCACAAAAGGGGTGGTTAGGTTGTTGGGATAATTGTGTGATAGAGAGATGACTTGTAACTAATAGTGTAAGAAAATAAAGATCAAGTAATATAGATAAAAATTATGGATGCATGTATATATGCTCTAGAATAGTAATAAAACTGATGTGGGCATAACAACAAGTTCATTATCAACATGTTACATTAGATTAGGGTAATCCATTTTTATTTACATGAAATCATGAATGGTATTTTGTGTGAACCCATAGGGGTAGGAGAAATGGTTGATTGTATAAGAGTATTCGTAGGAGCATTAATCATAGAATATTTTAGCCAATAATGTCATTGGCTAGTGGAAATAACAAGAGAATGAAACATAGACTCATCTTCATCAATGGGATTGAAATTAAGCTTGCATAAATAGTTGTTAATAATCTCAATAGAATCTTCATCGTTGTCTGAGTGATAATCAACAATGTTATATTTTTGTTGTGTATTATCCAATAATTCGAGAGGAGTATCAACAATAAAAGTAGGAGGTGAGGTAGCGGGAAGTATATTGATAGGGGTCTCTATAGCAAAAGGATAAAATAGACTAGGAGGTTTCTTAACTAATGGTGGCATAGAGAATGTAGTGTTAGAATAGTTACTTCATGAACTACGTATGTTTCTAATTTATCCATAAGAATTAATTCCATATGAGTAATAATAGTCACGCAAGAGTTGGATGTATCAATTTTACAATATTTTAAGTGCTCAACATTGATGGTAATAGTATATCCATAACCATCAAGTATAAATTCGATACATTGATGCATATTATATGAGATATCTTCAATAACATGGATCCAAGGATTTCTTAAGAGTAGATTGTAATGAAGAACATTTTCTATGATGTGAAAAGTAGTGGGTAGAATCTTATGGCTAACTATGAGATAAAAAAATATAGTTCCTAATGTATATCATGTGATACTATAAAATCCTCACACAATTATAGTAGTGGTGTTAACAACAAACATAGAAATACCCAATTTTTTAAACAAAGATCTAGGGAAGATATTGAAACCAAACCCATTATCAATAAAAAAAATATTGATGAGGAATCCATGGATACAAGAAGTAATAAGAAATGGTGGAAATTGATCTACACCATGTTGAGAAGGAATCTCAGTAGGGATAAAAGTGATTGTCTTATCTATAGATTTGAATGTGTTTAAAATAGATGCAAATTCAACATGATGAGTATTCGTAGGTAGAGTAATCATTTGTAATGCATCATACATAATGTCTATGTACATATGTTATTTCTTAAGGTTGGAGAAATAATTTGTAATGCATCATACATAATGTCTATGTACATATGTTATTTCTTAAGGTTGGAGAAATAATTTGTTATAGTGCAAATTGTTGGTTTCTACCAATGGTCACGGGGCTAAGCTCCTCCTTCTTTGATATGGGGAGGATCCCATTATTGAATGTAAACTACCTAAATTTGTGGGGTGGCCATTAGAATAGGGTTAATATTATGAGTAGCTTACAAAATTCACATACACTAACCAGAGTAGGTCCACATTCAATTAGAAGAGCACAACGATGCAAAAAATGATAAGACTAACAAATCATAGACATAAAATTACATTGATTTATTTATCAAAGGCACAAACACCTTTCTTAGTTTTTCAAGATTAACATGATTACAAATTTGGAAAGTATAGAGAGAGAGAGGGAGTAGAGGAACATAAGAATAGAAATAGAATAATTACAACTTTTAATGTTTGATGTAGCAGTGGTAAATCTAAACAATATACAATCAATCAAAAATTTCCAACCCTTTGGAATGGAGAAATCATTCCAATTTATAGCATTATGAACTTCCCTGTCATCTCCCCCCACACAAATTTTCACCTTCCCTCATCACTTGTGACCTTCCAAATTCCTAGGAAATAAAAATGAGTCTTTTTATTATTGATGAAAAATGACTCTTACAATGTTGAATTGAAGGTCACTTAAGTGAATAAGACAAAACATGGAAAATGTGCATTTACAATGAGGAACTAGAATATAGGGAGAGAAATAGAGGGGGAGAGAAGGGTTGACTGTATATGCATGAATAAAAATGCCCATCTCATAATCCAGTTGCCTGTCTAAAACATCTAGATGCCAAACTGTACCTCACCCAGGTTCGGTTGATGATAAAAATGTGTAGATGCTCGGCTACAAAATCTAGATGCTCAACTACACCTCGCCCATGTTTGGATGATAATTGAAATGTGTAGATGCCTGGATAAAAAATCCAGACACCCAGTTGTATACGTAGATGTGCATTTGTATGTGCAAGCATATGTCATCTATTCATTACATACAGTTGAATCATCTACACATGCAGACACCTACTTACAAGGCTTTTGTACAACTAACACGTTCGTGCCTTTTAGTGGTCACTCCCATGCAACCATCCCCGGAGGATTAGGATGATGTTTTGGGGTCAAATATTATATGATTTTTACTCTAAAACACATTTTAAGATCAATAGAACTAGTTTTAAAACTTTATTCTTTATACAACTCAAAATTTAGGCCCTTTTTTGTTTAACACAACGAGGGACATCTGCATTGTTTAGATTTCTTCATGAAACCTTCATAGATCATATCAAAATGGATGTTCCCATCATGTATAGAATTATCATATATTTTTTGGTCTACTTCTTTTCCTCTTAAATCCTTATGGAGCTCTTGGAATCATTTGGAGAAGTTAGGATTCACCATTAGAGGGCTTGTTCCCTACACCTAGAAAATTTGTTGTTGAGTAGATTGCCCCTGAATTATTAAACCTTTCATAAATCTACCTAAATTGCTTCCAACACTTTCAAGACTCCTTAATACCACATATGGATTCTTAAGATATTTTATATACTCTCCCAAAAGATGTACATATGCTCCAAAATGGCCAAAATTGGCCTTTCGAGGCTCCCAACAAGACTAGTCTTCCACTAAAATTCATTGAATAAACTTATGAAAATTATTACAATCATCCTTGAACATTGAAAAAACTTTAAAATAATGTTATTGCATTCCTCTCGACCATAATGAGTGTGAAATAGTTGAAATGATGGTTGGAGGAAAGGTTTGCATTGACTAGGAAAGGAAATTTCAAGTGTGGGCTTGATTATGATGACCAAAATTTTAAATTTTTCATGTTAGACATTTTACATGACAATAGATGGCTCTATCTTGGGGACATTGGAGTGTAAGAGTCAATAGATAAATCCATATATTTCATTGGTAGAAGACTAGTACATTATCCATTGGGTAAATAGATTCATAACTTCACTGAACAACAAGAAAATCTACAAACATAATGAAAGGGAAAGGAAACACAAAATGATAAGGGAAACACACAAAAAAGGGAAACATGATGAAACATCCTAAATCATCTATGTTACATATGGGGGACAAACTGTTTTCACTATAACACTAATTCAAATTTAATATTTTCCTGTATACGAGTATCGTTGAATGCCTTTCTTCTACAAACCCATTGATAAGCTCTCTAAAATATGATCCCTTTCTCAACTTCTTGAGAAATATTGATTGATTTTTATTGCAATCGATGACCCACTTAGTTATTTCATTTTCTTTTTCACTTTGCAACATTCTTTTCATTGGTTCATGAGTTCCTTCCAATTGTTTATTCTTGTTTATTGTTACAAAGATGAGTCTTTCTCATACTCGGCTTATTGATTTCATAGTGAGGCCTATGAAATTTGATAGGAATTTATTCTTAATTTTTCATTTGCTTCATTACCACTATTTTCAAGATTTGATTCTTGGAAAAAAAATTACGATCTTTGACACTATCACAAGCCTCTTGATGCTCCATGTTTCTCAATTGATATAAGAAATATTCTTTCACACACTCCAGATCTTCTTAATGTTTTTCCTACTAAGATGTAATTTTCATATTGATTCGTCATCTTGAAAAGAGAATGAGCACAAGATTATACATGCAACATGAAAAACATCAACTTCTCTATCTCAGCCATTTTGAGATTTGAAATTCATCTTCCTAACGAAAGCATCTTTTCCTTGAGGGGAGTCAACACCAAAAGATGAAATAATATTCTTATTCACACTTTCTTTGTTGAGAGGGTATTCATTTTGAACAAAATATGCCTTAGGATCAAGCACTATTCCATATATCCACTCTTCTTTGAGAAGATCTCCATCTTCATGAAAGGGGAATGAGCACAAGATTGGGGCTGAACTATTTAGATTGTTAGTTTCCCAATCTTGACTGACATGAAATAGGAAGTACATTTTTGTGATGAAGTCATCCTCTTATTTATCAGATTCAAATTTAAGAGGCTGAAACATCATGTCATTCATAAATTCCTTCTTGAAAGATTCATCCTCTCCCAATGAAAAAGATAATTCTTCGTATACAAAATCATCCTCATTGAACAAATTTCCATGACAATTCTTAAGAACATGATTGGAAACATGATACCTACCTATAAATAAGTTGTTTGATACCATTTTTCATTCATGACCCACACCTCTCATCACCTTGAGATTGCTTTATTATGAATCAAGACTTTTCGTAGAGAAATTGTGTTCATTCTCACTTCTAGTGGGAAGTACATGCTTTCAAATACTTATTCCAGTGAGTCACCATGATGCTCTCTGACTGGATCCATGACACATGTATACTCTTCCATAAACATGGACATCTCAACATCTTCTTCCAAAGCAATGGAAAATTTGTAAGTCTTTAAATCTTGAAACAAGATATCTGTCCTTGGGTCATCTAACCTTTGAACTATGCATTTAATTTTCCTGATGGTAAGAATTTTCTTCATCTTATCATTGACTGGAATGGTTGCATGTGATTAATCCATCTACATATCTCCCCCAAAATCTCGACAGAAGCTTCGGCTCAGTAATATACCATATAAGGTTGACATGTCTGCTACAAGAATTTTCATGGTGTTATACTACTATTTAGAAGGTTCTCAAGTGGATAAAGTACTAATTAATCCCACCTTTTGGCCATCTTTATTTTATATTTTATTTCATCATTCCCATATATTTTATTGCACTTATCCACCCATTTCGCAACTGCCCCGTCATTCTAGCCCAAAATCAGGGTGCCCCAACCTGTACTGGGGTGCCCAGGGTCCCTGGTCCCACTTTGGGCACCCCGGTCTATGCACATCCTTTCCCACTTATTTTTGGGGCCTTTCTAGCCATTTTTGTCTTTATCTTTTTCCCAGTCAGCCTTGTTAGGATTAATTACGAAATTAAGCTTGAGAGCCCTATAAATATAAAGTTATAAGACCATAATAAGGGTCCTAGGTCATAGCATCACATACTACTATCACTCCATCTAGAGTTACATCCATTGCATCACTTGCATCCACATAGTGCCATGCATCAAGGCTAGGAGATCTGCATCACACACACTGCATAGGGGGAGGGATTCTATTCTATTCCATGCACACATGCTATTTACATTTTCTATAGTTACTATTGCTCGCTACTTCACAAAGTGTGACTGACACGAGAGCACCTAGGGCACAACATGCACACACACACCAGAACTACATCTAGGTCTGAAATGTAGTGCAACGCTCAGTGATAAGACCACTAGTTTGGCGGCTGAGGTCAGTCTGACCCATTCATTTGCATCTTTTATTTTTCTAGGGTTTGATACTTCCTTTTGCATTGCAGGTCATTTTCCAGCTCATCTGGTAGATCCAATGTGACAGACATGAATTACTCAAAGACACCTTACGACCATATCAGATTCAGGTTTTGAGAATTTACAGAGATCAGAGTGCCTAGATTGTAGACCAGGGCACCCCGAGGTGCCCCAGTACACTCCCAGGTGCCCCAGTCATTTCAGATCCTCTAGATTTACCCTTCGTAGGGTCTCTGAGTGTTCGTCTGCACTTCCTGATTTCATTTCCAGATCTGCGACAACCTGCGACAGTCACTTTGAATTAGCTAAGCCACTTCTCTCCCTTCTATTACATATTAGGGTTTTATTTCACTTAGTATAATTTATTTGCATTTAGTCCATATTGTTTTTAGTCTATTTATTACAACGTTTTAGTCCTCCTAATTAGATTAACATTAATACCCTAGTTTCCCCTTTTAGGCCACTAGATTACCATTTTGGTTAATCTTTTTGGTGAATCCAACGTCTCTTTATAGCACCTTCTAGGGTTTTTCATTTATATCCCAACATCATGAATATTTCTGTCACTGAATACCTACTTACCCATCCTGATTTGCTTCATCATGTTCAAACCCTCTTTGCTACTACCAATGTTTCTGTTGACATGCATTTAGATTCCCTGTATGACACATTTATCGAGGCCTTTTCTCAACATATAGCATTCAGGGCCAATCCTCCTTTTGACATTCACCCCTTTGAAAATGACCCACCACTTTATATCATGTCTCGCATCTACAATGTTGCTGTCAAACACACTCTTATTGATAATAGGTATGAGCTCAATATGTGCCCTATGTCCTTTCTCCAAGCCTTAGGTTTGTCTTCTCATGACATTATCCCTTCTTCCATTTCACTCCATGCTTATGATGGTTCTGTCCATCCATGTCTAGGCCACGTTACCTTGTCTTTCACCGTAGGCCCTAAGACTCTCCCTACATTTTTCTTTGTCATTAATTTTCATGTCTCTTATAATTGCTTATTAGGTAGACCATGGCTTCATGTCATTTAAGTTGTTTCCTCTATTGTCCACAGTTGCATCAAATTCTTACATGATCATATTGAGTATACTATATTCTGAGATCGTGATCCATTCCAATATTGTGTCCATGACCCTCACACTAGTCTCCCTATTCCCCACATTGATACTACAGATGAACCTCAACCTATGGATGATCAACCTCATTTACCACCACTTGAGGGCGCTTATTTGTTTATTAGATGCTATCCCTTCTACACTATCTCCTTCTATAGCTATCATTCCACATCATCTACATGTTCCCTCCATAGACAATATTATCCCATCCTCGTCTCCATCTTTAGTTTACCCACCCTTCACTTGCACACTTTTCATTCATGACTCGAATTGGGAACATTTCCCATTCGATCCTAACCATGATGAAACAATATGTTCCCATGATAAACTAGCTCATCTTAGTTATACTTTTGAGGACCTTCATCCTTCTACTCATGCTTCTCACCTATATTATTGTTTTTCCACTATCACTGCTACTTATGGCTTGTGTATGTTTGATCTTTTCATCTATCTCCCATACCCCTTGTGCTTCTCTACTCACATTAGGAGATTCTTGGCTTACTTACATCAGAGGTACCTTAGACCCTAGTCACACTGATATTTCATTCCCTATGCCTTTTGGTCATGTTTTCATTTGCAATAGTTCCTTTCTTGGCTATTCACCTAACTACACTCGATGGTACATACACAGTTGTACACATCCCCCATTCACTGACGAAGAATACTGCTATGGTCATGTATCATTTACACCTTACCAGGCTCATTACATGATCAACCTCATACTATAGCATACCATGTCACCAATCCTGATCCATTTGACTTTGACCCAGAGGATGACGATCTCCTTGATGAGTTCACATAGCCTCTTCCCACACTACTGCTGGGGGGAATATCACATGACATACTTCCCCCCCTTTCTTAGCATGGTTGTACCCTATTTTACATCCTACACTTCATCTCTATCACTTATTTTCATCTCATATCCACTTCACATATTACAATCTGCACCCTCATTACCTGATGACACACTCTTGTGCTTTGGTTCACACTGGACTGTTGAGGGATTACCATTACACTGAACCCCACACACTGCACTCTAGGTTCTACACATTTACATTCTATCACCATTTACATACATATCCTACATCCTACATTATCCTATACATACCTCATCTATTAGTCATTTATACATCATCTATGTCATACACACTACACTAGTCATCATTACTTCTGAGTCTAGTTTTACATTTCATCCATGCATTCTACATACTACGCTAGGTTACAATATATATGGATCTAGCTTTGCATTCTTCTACTACATCTCCTATTTCTACCGACACCTATCATTGTATCTTACACATTACATATACATCCTACACACCCACATTGCATCCTACCTATCCTACATGCTACACTAGATTTCCTTATACATGGGTCTAGTTTTACCTATCATCATTACACATTCTATTTCTATCTACACACTTATTACATTACACATTCCATACCCACAACACGCATTTACATACCCTATTCATCACTTGGTCATTTATACTACGTTGTCTTCTACGCGCTGCACTCACCACCCTATGACGCACTTTAGTTCCTCGGTCCATACTCAACTGCCGAGGGTTTACCAATCAAATGGACCTTACATTCATCATGTGACATTTTCCTCATCCACCATTTCTCGCGTTAGTGGCATACACCTTAGGTTAAATTGTCACCCCTTCTTATCATCTTGTAGTGGTATACACTTTAGGCTAAATCACCACCCCCATTTTATCATTTGTAGTATACACCTGGCCTACACCTTAGGGTACATCACCACTCCCTTCTTATTCATCTTAGCTTGACATACGCTTTAGGCTAAATCATCACCCATCTTCATCTTTTCATCATTCATAGTGATATACGCTTAGGGCTAAATCATCACTCATCCATTCAACAAGTCGTGGTATACACTTAGGCTATAGGGTCCACGCACATCTTTCCATATATCTCATCCCCATACACTCATTCTATAGTGATATACACTTAGGGATAAATCATCACTCCTCCATTCAACAAGTCATGATATACACTTAGGCTATAGGGTTCACACACATCTTCTCCCCATGTCACATTTCATCACCACTACACATACACACTCATCACAGCATGCTAGATGCAACCAACACTACTCGACCATTTCCCGATGACACACTCTCATTTACAGTTCATTATTGACTGCTGAGGGGGAAAAAAAATGAACCTCACTGCATACACATTCCATCCACTCAGGGGGCACGTTGCTCCTATCATTCCATCTTGCATTCCATTCCATCCATCCACAACATACTTACATTGTCTTGGGGGCAATTTACTCTTGCTTACTAGTGTTTTTCATTCTCACTTTACTACACATGTTATATTTCTTTCTTATATGTCATTATCATACATACATGTGCATTTACACCTTTGTTTAGTGTGATCACAGATACATGACTCTACACATGGCATGGATGCTCACCTTCTACCCTTCCTATACTGGTCACTGGGGGCATCCACATTCATCTTATCCAGGTGTTATTGTTTCATTTTGTACTTAGCATCTTATACTACTTTTTCATACATGCTTTGACATATTGGTTATCACTCTAACATGCTAACGGGTGTTCCATGTGCAACACTTGTTTTGTAGGATTACATGTTTCCATGACTACTTGTTTGTTTCTACTTGTCTGCTTTGTTTTCCATTATATGCAGGATTTTCCCTTTGCTTGTGTGCACACTTGTCTGTTGTTTGTGGCCATGATGGCCTTGCGTGTCTTGCAACATCGTGAGTGATGTCCCATGTTTGAAACCCACTTTGTGTGGTCTACTTGTTTTCTTGCATGTTTACACTACTTTGTTTGGTAGTTTCTACATTGTCTGCATATTTTACACTTGTCTTATTACATGCATGTGTTTTTGGACTAACACTTGTTTTGGCTAGCCATCCCCTTTTGTGTGCGCCTTGGTATCTACCAAGTGTTTCCCTTTCCCCCTGCAGGGTAGAGTTCTACAGGTCAGAGTGGTTGGTCCTCTTTTGGGGCCGCATTCTCCTTTCAGTGACATCACATGCACCCCCAAAGAGGGGGGCATCATTGAGGGTTTTCTACTAACACAACATATTTACACTGGTTCAGACACAATGAGTGAGTTCAGACCAGTCTACAAACTCCATAAACAACGGCCTTAACAGGACATGGTGTCCTTCAACAATTCTGCAGAGTAGTTACAGGCTTGGGGGTTACAGTGGGTGTGCCTCTCTACACTTCTCCATCCAGTGGCGTCAGATCACCCAAAAAACTAGGACAGTACAGAGATCTCTTCACACATTTCAGCAGAAGTGGTTAAAGTTGGAGGACACAACACATTTCCTCCCTATACTTCTTCAGCCAGGGTGGCGTGAGATCACCCAAAAAACTCACGACAGTACATGATATCCTTCTACACCCTTTTTTCTCAACATGGATCAGGTGCACATGTTCCATTTACACTTTTTCTAGCATATTTTACATTTGTGTACTTTACACATGCATATTTTACACAACATTTTTTACATACATACATATTTGACTACTTGATCATTTTCTCCTTGCAGGTCCACGTATGAGAAACAAGCAGTCAAATTGGGGGCAACAACAACAACAACAAAAATGAAAATGACAACACACCACTACAGGCACTTGCCTTTACTAACCATGTAGGTACACTACACACAACAACAACTACACACACATTCCACCCTAGGTTCACTCTCATCACTTTTTATGCACATTTTTCATCTTTAGAATCCACACTCCTCCACATTTTTCTTTTTTGTCATTCCACGCTTGAGTCTAGTCCATCAACACATCTTCTTCTACACTCTACATGGATATCAGGTATGCATCTCTATCTACTTTATGTTACCGAGCTTTCCGCTCACCAACATAAAGTGGGGGAAAATGTAGACACAAAATTATGCACTTTAGACATTATTTAGCCTGGTCTTATACTACTATTTAGAAGGTTCTCAAGTGGATAAAGTACTAATTAATCCCACCTTTTGGCCATCTTTATTTTATATTTTATTTCGTCATTCCCACATATTTTATTGCACTTATCCACCCATTTCACAACTGCCCCATCATTCTAGCCCAAAATCAAGGTGCCCCAGCCTATACTGGGGCACCCTGAGGTGCCCTTGTCCCACTTTGGGCACCCCAATCTATGCACATCCTTTCCCACTTCTTTTTGGGGCCTTTCTAGCCATTTTTTGTCTTTATCTTTTTCCCAGTCGGCCTTGTCGGGATTAATTACGAAATTAAGCTTGAGAGCCCTATAAATATAAAGTTATAAGACCATAATAAGGGTCCTAGGTCATAACATCACATACTACTATCACTCCATCTAGAGTTGCATCCATTGCATCACTTGCATCCACATAGTGCCATGCATCAAGGCTAGGAGATCTGCATCACACACACTGCATAGGGGGAGGGATTCTATTCTATTCCATGCACACATGCTATTTACATTTTCTATAGTTACTATTGCTCGCTACTTCACAAAGTGTGACTGACACAAGAGCACCTAGGGCACGACATGCACACACACACACACACACACACACACACACACACACACAGAACTACATCTGGGTCTGAAATGTAGTGCAACGCTTAGTGATAAGTCCACTAGTTTGGTGGTTGAGGTCAGTCTGACCCATTCATTTGCATCTTTTATTTTTCTAGGGTTTGATACTTCCTTTTGCATTACAGGTCATTTTCCAGCTCATCCGACAGATCCAGTGTGATAGATAGGAAGTACTCAAAGACACCTTGTGACCATATCAGATTCAGGTTTTGAGCATTTACAGATCAGAGCACCCATATTGCAGACCAGGGCACCCATGGTGCCCCAATACACTCCTAGGCACCCCAATCATATTAGATCCTCCAGATCTGTCCTTTGTAGGGTCCCTGAGTGTTTATTTGCACTTCCCAATTTCATTTCCAGATCTGCAACAACCTGCGACAGTCACTTCCAATCAGCTAAGCTATTTCTCTCCTTCTCTTGCATATTAGGGTTTTATTTCACTTAGAATAATTTACTTGCATTTATTCCATATTATTTTTAGTCTATTTACTACAACATTTTAGTCCTCCTAATTAGATTAACATTAATACCCTAGTGTCCCCTTTTAGGCCACTACACATCAAGGAATAATGGCATATTTGACAAGAGTAGGATTTATATTCTTAGGATCAACAGAAACAAAAATTGATTTGTCAAGATGAGTTGAATGAGACTTACTTGAAGAAGTACAAGGGTTCTTGATTGAGTCAGTCTCGAGATTCTTTTTGGCTGATCTCATGAAAGCGGAAAACAATGATCCTCCTTTAATTTTTGTATTTTGTAAATTCACCATTTGAGGATTAAATTGCTTAGCTTGGGTGGCTGAAGAAGAGGCTTCTTTCTCTATTTTTGATTGAGTGAATATTTTACAGGTGTAGCTATCCATGGATTCTTCAAAATATTCATCTGATGAGTATTCGAAATATCTAATCCTAGCACATTCATCTTCAACTTTTGATTTAGTAATTTCTTCTCTTTCATATTCATTGGTTTCACATGTCGCATTAACTAGTGGAGCTTCCAAGGAAATCCTTCAAGGTGTTCGATTATATTCTTGTTCCTATTTTGGTATGAGGCATGTTGGGAAACCTTTATTTTCAACATTTTCAAATCATTGGCCAACTTTTGCAGCAATGGATTAGTTTCATCTTTGGAACTATGGATTTTATCCTTCATTAAATGGTTCTTGATTTTTCCTGACATGATGAGGTCATCTTCCACATCAATGGAAAGTTCTTGAGAATTTTCCAAATGATTTGGTTGCACTCTCCATAGTATGAAGCTAACTTTGGGAAACTAGGCATTCACAAAGAACCTTTTCTGATTATTTGCAGTAGGACGAACATCAATGGGAATCTTGCTAATCAACTTATTGAATTTTGATACGAAATATTACATGGACTCTTGTGGTTCTTTCTTCATCTGTGTAAGTTGAGCAAGGATAGCAGGAGCATCTTCCATAGTCTTGAATATTTATTCAAAATTACTTTTCATATAATCCAAATCAGTAATTAAGTGTGATAACAAGTGGTAGAACAAGTATGAAACAACATCTTGTAATGGTTCCATGAACAACTGCACTACAACATCATCATGTTATACTCCAAGAATTTCATAGGATGTGATGAAAACTGATATATGGTCATCTAGTCATTTCTTTCCATCCTCATAGAATTTGGGAAATTTCTTTTTTTATCCTTTTAGAATTTCATGAAGTTATGGATCCAGAGCCAATGGACCAATATATTACCCCTATGACATGGGTGCAACCATTATTTCTTCTTCTTCCTCAGGTTCTCACTCTCTTTCTTCTTTCAGATGAGTGAGGACTAGTGGTTCAACATCTGGCTCTTTATTATGACCTTCAAGAGGATTTTCAGGAACTTGTCTTCTTACTTATACAATGGGAAGTTTGAAATCATCTCTTTGTTGTTCCTCGAATGTGGGGGCTACAGTTCCTTTTGCACGATTAGCTCGGGTGTATCTTCTTTCCACCAGCTTGTCTCAAAGAACTAGAAAGGAATGGATCTAGAAAAATGCATATATTTCAATAGGATCACAACAAGTCTTCTTGATCATTCAGATGGAATTTTTTATTATTTTTTATTATTTTTATTTTTATGGATTTTCAAATATTTTTTTTTTGTATTTTCAGATATTTATAGGTGCACAAAGTGCATTTCTTCCCCAACATACGCCAAAATTTGTTGGTGAAATAATTTTTTTGCAGTGTAAATTTTTGGTTTTTGCCAACAGTCACGAGGCTAAACCCCTCCTTCTTTAATATGTGGGTGGTTGTTAGGTTGGGGATCACATAGGCATACTCCACTAAACCTATAGAAAAGTGCTTGTATGGAGTACATGAGAGGAATTTGTAGTGAGGGAAGGTAAAGGGGAGTTAGGGAAATAAGGAGAGAGATAGTTAATGTTGAGAGAAGGTTTACGAAATTAACATACAGTAACCAGAGTAGGTTCACATTCAATTATAAGAACACAAAAATGAAAAAAATGATAAGAATAATAAATCATAGACAAGTAATTATATTTATTTATTTATCAAATGTGCAGACACCTTTCTTAGTTTTTCAAGATTACCATGCTTACCAATTTGGAAAGAATAGAGATCTATGGGGTAGAGGAACATAAACATAGAAATAGATGAATTACAACTTTTATTTATTTTTATGTAGTAGTGGTAAATCTCAACAACATACAATCAATAAAAAATTTCCAACCCTTTGGAATGGATAAGGCATTCCAATTTATAGCATTACGAATTTTCCTTTCATCTCCCCCCATATGAATTTTCACCTTCCCTCATCACTTGTGACCTTCCACATTCCTAGGAAATAAAAATGAGTGTTTTTGTTATTGATTAAAAAGGACCCTTACAATGTTGAATTGAAGGTCACTTAAGTGAATAATAAAAACTAGGGAAAAAGTGCATTTTCAACGAGGAATTAGAATATAGGGAGAGAATAAGGGAGAGAGATAAAAAGGGAGAGAAGGGTTGACTGCATACACATGACTGTATACTCCATACGCCTAACTAAAAAATCCATATACACAATTGCACCTCACCTATGTTTGGATGATAATTGAAATGCATATATTTCTAGACATATAATCTATATTCCTGACTACGCCTCACCCAATTTTGGATGATAATTGAAATACGTAGATGACTGGCTATAAAATCTAGATGCCCAACTGCTTAATCCAGATGCCTGGATACAAAATCCAGACACTCGATTACATACATACATGGGAATCTATATGTGTAGACGTCTATCATTTGATTATTCCATAAAGATGACTTGTATGCACTTGTAGTCACCTACTTATTGGGCTTCTGTATAGCTGATGCATTTGTGCCTTTTTGCGGCCGTTCCCCTGCAACTGTCCCCAGAGGCTTAAGATGATGTTTTGGGGTCAAATATTATATGATTTTGACTCCAAAACACATTATAAGATTAATAGAACTAGATTCAAGCATTGATTCTTCTTGAAAATCAAAATTTTGGCTCCTTTTTATTCGAGACAATGAGGGACATTTGCATTGTTTATAGTTCTTCATGAAACTTTCATGCCTCGTATTAAAATGGATGTTACCATCATGTAGAGAATTAGAATAGCTTTCCAATTCCTATTTATTTTCATCTTAAATCCTTACAGAGCTCTGAGAATTGTATGGAGAAGTTAGGATTTAACATTAAAGTGTTTTTTCCTTGCACCTAAAAAACCCGTTGTTGAGCGGATTGCCCCTAATTGATTAAAATATTTTCTAAATATTCCTAAATTTCTTACAATACTTTCAAGACTCCTCAACACCACCTTAGAATGCTGAAGATATTTTCTGAACTCTCTTAGAGGATGTATATAGGCTCTAAAATGACCAAAATTGGCCCTTCTAGGCTTCCAACAAGACTAGCCTTCCATTTAAATTCATTGAATAAACTGATGAACCTTATTACAATCATCCAATGCACATTGAAAAAAAATTTAAAATAATGTTATCACATTCCTCTTAATCATAATGAGGGTGAAACTAATGGTTGAAGTTATGGTCGTAGGAAAGGTTTACATTGACCGAGAAAGGGAATTTCAAGTGTGGGATTGGTTGTCATGACCAAAATTTTAAATTTTACATGCTTGAACATTTTGCATGACAATACTTAAGTAATTCCAAAAGAGATATTTTATATAATGTGAGATAACAAGACTTACACATTTTTGTGTAGTGTTATCATATTTTTTTAAAGGAGCACATGGCTTATAATAACTAGGACTAATAGGTGGTTCAGTCACATATATGCTACTCTTGTTTTGGTATACTTGTTGCACTAGTTATGTGTGTAGTTGATTGTTTTTAATTCTAATTGGTGGATGTTAAGAGATTGTTTTATTAGTAACATGGATGGGTGTCTAAGATTTATGATATCGATGCCTTCTTGTATGGAATTATCTTGGGCCATGAAGGATCAAAGTCAACTATAGATTCCCTTCTCACCCAGAGTTGGCATGGAGTTGGTTTTCATAGGGATGCTAATACATATTTACAGTGAGGGAGTGCACCTCTTAGGTTTGATTTACAAATATATTAGAATTATACTAGGATAAGTCATGATGACATTAAAAATCATCTATTTACGTGCCCATAAGGTCTCCATCATGTGCATCAAACTTTGCAAAGTATAAACCTTCTAGGGAAATTCTAAACTTATTAGACATAGTTTGAACATCTATTATGTTGACCAATGCTAAAAATATTTAATTGATGCCTCAAAATAGGGGGAATTTATAAATGTTCTAACCTGAATAAGGAAATAGACATAAATTATTGCTTAAATAGATGGAAGAACTATTGAAAAATCAATAAACATCAACCATGAGACACATCCAAAATCAGTTATTACTAAGGTAAGTGATAAAACTTTATTGTACATTAAAACGGACATAGGATGCTTTTTAATACCATTTACATCTATGCAGTGTGATAGGGGTATGATTAGGTAATAATTTTCTAAGCAATTTAAGATATTCATCTACAATTTACATGTCTTTTCATCATCTTAAAACCTAGAGACTCAGTAAATTTTCAAGTGTAGTGAAATGTTTCAACCTTCTTCTCCATAAATGTTGGTTTCAATTTCAGGTATATGTGCACAATGGGGTTTTACAAATTTTCTTTCCCTTCAGTTACATTTTAGTGAATTTTAGTGTCTGATGTATTTCACTCAATTTTGTGGCACATTTGGTACCAGTATATAAATAAATTCTTATTTAGAATTACCATATAATTTACAAAAACCTCATGAAAGCATTATATAACCAAAGGATAAATAGTGTGGTCTGTGAGGTCATGGAAGGCATAACGGTTATCAGTTAATCCTTGCTAGGCATTAATCCAAGTGTTGCACTAAATCACCTAAGCAGGGGAAGATCTTGGAGTATTTGATGATTAGTTGTAGGTGGAACCTTCTTCCTTCATATCTAAGGAAACAGATCCTCATTGATTCCCTTATATCTCTTTTAGGTATAACAGTAACTTGAGTACAAAAAACCAAAACTCTGACATGTCCTCGCATAGTTATGATTGATCACCCCCAGTGTTTGGATTTAGACTAATTTTTTCAAAAGACATTTTAAAATACATGTAGAGAAAAATGAAATTCTCTGACTAAGAAAAAATCAAAGACAAGTTGCATGCTTGGAAATGGAGGAAGCTATACTCTTCACTAGCCCAGTTGAGTGCTTTATACCTATGGTAGTGGTAATTTAAATGATGTGCAACTTTTTGTAGGAAGATTAGGAAATCCTTGTATTTATCTTTGGAGTGACATTTGTAATAGTAGCTTACGTAAGATCCAGGAAAGCTTATGAATTCATATTGAGTTTTTTATACATCCTATCGTAGGTGAAATATAATAATTAAGGTCAACCCTAGGGGAGATGAATTGACATACTTAAAGACATTCAAATTAGAAAACAAAGTTGGAATCTTAAAGAGGGTAGGACTGTATAGTCTTCCATGGGTGTAAAACACATGAAAAACCTATGTTCTTGGACATAGAAACATTTAGTATAAAGTTAGGTTTCCAAATTTCATGAATGATACACTGTAGGGATGATTTACTACTTTGATAATTAATATTTCCTACATGAAAAAGAGTAGAGTTCTAGAGATGAGAAATTCACAAAAGATCTAGACAATATTGGTAATTGACTTCGAATGTGAAATTTATCTTAGCAAAGGAACATATCTAAACTTATCATTTCCAAAGGATAAGTTACCAACTTTGTGTCTAAACATTTGTTTAGTTGTTTTGAAAAACATCCCGCAAAGTGAAAAACTGCAACTGAATTCTTTGGGTTATTTATTCCTCCTTGGGATTTTCACCTGTGGTTCTATTCAAATTTTATTTGATAATATATAGACATTCACAAATTTGTAACTCACTTAAATTAGAACCAACACATGGGTAGCTTGAAAACTCCTTGATTCAAGTACAAAATAAGAGCATGTGTAGAACATGACATGGAGCATAATTCCCACTAGCATAGGGCATGTGCTTCCCAAATTTATATATCACTACGAGAGCATAGATCATACATAACATAGGGCATACAAGAGCATAGGGAATTCAAGTAACAATGAATACAAAGAATGGATCATAAATATAAATTACACTATGAACTAGATATACGACAGAATATATACAAGAGAATAGATGCAATATCCATAATTGAGGTATAAGCAGAAATCATGATGCCTATAATTAAAGTATAGATGAGGCATATCAATTGGGTATATGGAACCCAACATGATCATAATTTAGGACATTACCAATGTGACCTACAAGCATTAAAATATAATAAAAGCTCAAAGAAATTAAACATGGATAGATCTACGATATGAGTAATATATGAAGTAATGTCAAATAGCCAAAGAAAAGGATCACGTGGCTAATAGTAGTAAACTAGTATAATTGAAAGTGCAAAAAGAATTCTGAGTAAGGAAAATAGTAATTGAAGAGGTCAATATAAATAAGCATGGAATGTTTTTACCCATTAGTTCTAGAGATAAGTAATGTGATCATTGTATAAAACACGATTTAACCTTTATAATCAATAAGGCACCTGAAAGATAGATAGGATTAGCATTGTACTAGAGGAATGGATAAGTTGTTTTAAGGATATGATCATCTATAAGCTCAGTCAAATAATATTCCCCTAGTGTGGATATGCCCCTAATGTGGGGATAATCCTTTTGGAAAATGGGGTAGATAATACCCATCATAGACTAACTTGAAAGATAAATGATTAATTATGTTTAATTATAGTGGTTCAAGAACCCTTCCCAAGTGTACGCATGCCCTTAATATGTTGAGCTACCCTCCAAGTTTATAGATGATAAGAATTTTTAAAGTGTTGACTATGATGTCCTTGAGATTTTTCCAAGGTATCTTTTTGCAATCATCATATTCTGTACCATGGGTCTTGTACAAGTGTGATGAGGATAAGATAGATGATAGAGTGATAGAATCCAAATAATCATGATGCTTACATCTTTGCAAAACTCAATATTGGTGCATGTGGGTGTTCAATTTGTGTTTTTGTAACATTAGTATTATTTGATTTATCCTAGTTTACATAGGATAATGAAAAAAAACTCTAGATGGAATTGGTACTAATGGCCCTCAGACTTTTGGCAGTTTATAAGTGGTATTGAAATTTCATCAATGGACCCTTTATCGGGTAGAATTTTTCCTCAACAATCACATCGGACCCATTAAATGTGTTGCATTGTCAGGTAACTTACTAGGTTATGAACTAAAGGATGAGACCAGGGGTTGAATGACTAGATTCATGTTAAAAGCACATGTTTTAGTGATTTAAGATAGATAAAAAAGGACATATACATTTAAAATCTTATGAAGTGATTACATCAAAACATGAGTAAGTAAATCATAAAGGATGTATTATGATAATGCATTAAGGGGATGATCATGTAAAGTATTATATCAATCCATCTAAGGGTATAGGGGTAATCACTTGCAGTAGTTAAGCCAATTAAGGTGTTGGGGCATAGCACACTGGTTGCACAGATATATTAATCAGATCTAAGCATAAAACAATCAATACGGAAATAAACAAGAAGAAACAATACACAATATTTAACGTGGTTCACCCAGTGTGGGCTATGTCTACCAAGAAACAACCAATTTATTATTTATCACAGAGGAAATACAATGAAGATTTGCAATCTTCCACACCTTCTTGGATGTCCTATACTTTCCCTCTCTCAATAAATTTATCTTTTTTCTCACAAAAACTAACATGAAACTTCTCTCTATTCTTAATTGATTTCTCCCTTCTAAACCCTTGCTTATATATGCATCTACAATATTAGGGCACTTTAGCTATGCAATTACAACCATTAGATTCACTTTAAAACTAAAGATAGATCTAATTCTACGTCAACTTAATCATAGCATCACTCACATAGGCAACCGATGTCGGTTAGCTTAACCGATGCTCAATTAGCCCTAACCGATGTCGGTTCCTCCTTGACCTAATCGATATCAGTCCATGGGTGACCGACGCCGGTTTTGTCAACCGACGTCAGTTATTGTGTATTCCAACAAGTCTTACAAAATCATGAAGTGAAGTGATTAAGCTCCACAACTCAACAATCTCCCACTTGGAGATAAATTGCTACACTGTAGCGTACATCACCATCCTCATGGTCCTTTCCTTGGCCTGTTTCTCCCTCCTCAAGTCTCAAACTCGAAGACCAACATAAGTGGATTGTAGCTCCAACTTCTCCTTTATTAATAGCTTCATTAGCATATCTACAGGGTTCTCCTTTGTATGAATTTTCTCTAACTTCAGCTGCCCATCCTCCAATACCTGTCATATGAAGTGATATCTCAACTGAATGTGTTTCGTTCTATGAATGAAATGTTGAGTTCTTTGCCAGATGAATTACACTTTGACTATCACTGTACAATCTGCAATCCTCTTGCTCCTTTCCCAACTCTTCCATGAACCTACTCATCCATATCATCTCCTTGCTAGCTTCTGTGTCTGCAACATACTCAACCTCTGTAGTAGACAGGGCCACAACCTTCTACAATCTAGAAATCTAGCTAAATCTCATACCACCTACTATGAAAACATATCCAGTGGTGCTCCTCTTGCAATCCAAATCTCCAGCCATGTCTGAATCCACATAGCCACATAAAGAAGTATCTGAACCCTCCATAGCATAACTGTATTCCAGATGTCCCTCTCAAATACCTGAGAATCCATTGGATTACTTTCTAATGCTCTTTACCTGGATTAGCCATAAATCTTTTCACAACTCCCACTACCTGTGTAATGTCTGGTCTAGTACAAACCATAGCATACATCAAGCTCTCAACTATTGAAGCATATAGAACTCATGTCATGTACTCAACCTCCTCGTGTGATGTAGGAAACTGATATTTTCTCAATTTGAAGTGTCCAGCCATAGGTGTACTTATAGGTTTTGAATTTTACAAATTAAACCTTTCCAACACCTTATTGATATAATGCTCCTGAGACAAATACAACTTCATGTTTTTCCTGTCTCTGTGAATTTACATGCCAAGGATTCTCTTTGCAAGCTCCCAAATCCTTCATTGCAAATGTGTGAGCTAACTTTTCTTTAAGCTTACCAATGTCTTTCATATTAGATCCTGCAATAAGTTTATCATCTACATATAGTAACAAAATAATATAGCTCCCATTTCCAAGCATCTCGGAATAAACACAATGGTCAGATTCACATCTCAAATAACCATGCTCTTGCATAAACTATCAAACATCATATACCATTATCTTGGAACTTGTTTGAGCCCATATAGGCTCTTTTTCAATCTGCACACAAGTTTCTCCTTACCCTTGACTTCATACCCAAGTGGCTGATTCATATAAATCTCTTCCTCTAAATCACCATGAAGAAATGTCATCTTAACATCAAGTTGCTCTAAATGCAAATCCTCTACTACAACTAAACTTAATACAATAACAAATAGAATTCATCTTAACAACACGAGAAAATATTTCACCAAAGTCAATACCTTATTTTTGTGCAAATCCCTTTACTACAAGCCTTGCCTTGTACCTTTTTTGTCCACCCTCTTCTTCCTTGATCCTATAAACCCACTTGTTCTGCAATGCTCTTTTACCTACTGGCAACTTAACCAAATTCCATGTCTGGTTCTACTCTAAGGAGTCCATCTCCTCATCCATGTCATGCTCCCACTACTTGTGGGATTTATCCTGCATTGCTTCTTCAAAGATTTCTGGTTCACCACTATCAGTCAATAATAAATAAGAAAAGGAAGGTGAAAATATTTCTGGAGGCCTACTTACCCTTTGTGACCTTCTCACTGAGATTTGGGGTGTCTGAGGCTCAATCTCATCTTGTAGATTTGTATTTACTTCTGACAGTGACCGACGCCAGTCACCTTCTACCACGTCAGTTTGGCTAACCGATGTCAATCTGTCTTTCTATAACCGATGCTGAACCGACATAGGGGACCAGCTATCTCATGGGGTCAATTTCTGTAGATTGGTTACTGTGTAAACATGTAGTGTTAATTTTGAATCCAAGAGTTTATTTTCATCACAAAATTCTCCACCGGTTCACCTTTGGGTACCAAAACTTGATCCATGTACATTCTCTTTTCATTCTAATCAATGTCACGACTCCTAATTATCTTAGAATCTTCTAAATCCCAAAACTAGAATCCAAAATCACCAGAACCATAACCAATGAAAGTACATCTTTTGGATTTTGCATCCAATTTCTTTCTATTTTCCTTATCAATATGCACAAAAGCTTCTGAGCCAAATACTCTAAGAAAAGAAAAATCTACCTCTTTTCCATCCAAGCTTCTTCTGGTATTCCACCATTCAGTGCACTTGAAGGTATACACAGTTTAATCAAATAAACTGTTGTGTCTACTGCTTCCACCCAAAACTGTAAGGGAAATCCAGCATGTATCCTCATGCTTCTAACATGTTCCATGATGGTCCTGTTCATTCTCTCTGCAACACCATTCTCCTGTGGTGTTCTAGGAACCATCCTTTCTCTTTGTATTCCATTTATTGAACAATAATCATTGAAAGCCTTGCTATAGTACTCACCACCATTTTCAGATCTAAGGCACTTTAATTTTGAATTTGATTCATTTTCAACAAGGGATTTCCATCTTTTAAAAGTTTCAAAAACATCAGATTTACAATTAATACAATAAACCCATACCTTTCTTGTGGCATCATCAATGAAAGTAACATAATATTGGGATCCTCCAATGATAAGCTACCTAGGCTGGTCCCCACACATCTGAGTGTACAAGCTCTAATTTATGATTCTTATTTGTTGACCAAACCTTGAGAAATCTCACTCTCTTCTACTTTCCAAAAATGCAATGCTCATAAAATTCAAGATCTACATTGTTTCAAATCTGACAACTTACCCTTTTCCTTTAAGATTTGCATTCCTTTTTCACTCATATGGCCTAGTTGATTGTGCCACATGCTTACATCTGAATCTTGTAGTAGATAGAACAGAAAAGGAATTAGTAATACAAGTAGACAAATGCATAAATTCTTACCTTCTTTCCTCTTACCACAACAAGATATCCCTTGGTAACCTTCCTAAGAAGCGGCTGTGAATGTAACCATTACATCTCATGATTCACCTACTTTCCTTGCAGACATCAAGGATTTTATCTTGAGGCTTGGCACATGCCTAACATCTTTCAATACCCATCTATATCATTGTACAACCTTAGATAAACATCACCTTTACCATGTAATATTGACATGCGAGCATGGGAATCTACAAGTAAACTCTTCCTCGCACCCTTGAACCTCCCGAGGTTGTGCCGAGACAGCCGGTGGGGATGGAATATGTGTGGGATGCAGACAAAAACTAGTTAGGCAATCTTATGTCTTCGACGCGCACTAGTGGAATTACGAATCTAAGGCAAAGAAGGCCCTCCTAACCTGAACTGGTGTGATAGATCGATCGGCGAGGATGACTGCTCGAAGGCTCCAATCAATATCGAGCTCTGGCGTGATTCGATCTATGGGTTGTGGAATACGTGGAAAATGACCTGGGATAGTTTCGTGTATGTCTCCAGATAAGGTCATAAGACAGTGGATGGTAAATATAGTATCTATGGGTGATTCTCTGGTCTAGTCCAGAAATCCTTAGCTTCGTTAGCTATTGTATCTAACAAGGATAACCTGTTCGATGATGATAGGTGGAAGTGGAGTACTCGATCTAAATACTAGTGTAGCGTAGGCCAGCATCTATGTCTGATTGACCTATGGACTCGTTGGGTTGTGGGATTTGTGGATCATAACCGTAGATTCATATTATGGTTGTGGTCCTGCTATGGTCATGTGTGGAATCAGTCCCTAATCCCTAGTATCCAATAGTCGTATGCTTTTTCAGCTCTATATTCAAAATTAACAATTGTTCAATCTTCTCAGAGTTTCTTAC
The DNA here is from genome assembly GCA_019776745.2 of Taxus chinensis. NCBI lineage: Eukaryota > Viridiplantae > Streptophyta > Pinopsida > Cupressales > Taxaceae > Taxus > Taxus chinensis. Next base: position 128,147,370 of record CM034157.1, on the reverse strand, counting down.
AGGCATTCTGGCAACCTGAATTCTTAAGCTAGTATCTATGTCTGTGAGAGTGTCTCTTGCGTCTGGCTGTGGGACCAAAGGATCACAACCGAATGTTTGCTCTCTTTCAAGCCCTTCTACAGTCATGTGGATATTTATCTAGGGTAATCTGTAGTTTGGTTGATTTGACCAAAATGTGTGTGCTTGGTCGTCTTCTATGTTTAACCCGCTTAACTTGTGAGCTGATCTGTTGTAAGTTTGTTGTTGTTCGGAAGACTTGGATTCTAAGATTCTGATCTATATCAGTTATTGCTGTGACGAGATTGGGTTGAGGCACGATTGGCTCGAATACGTATTCTCTAGGCTCTCTAGGTCTCATGATTGTCATACAAAAGAAATAATATAAAGCTAACTAATGAGCAAAATAAAATTAACTATGCAAGATATATCTATAGCATATATTTCTATATTCTTTTGTATTTATCTGATAAACTACTAAATGAATTTAAAGAGAGCAATTATCTAATATATCTAGAAATTGACAACTAAACTAATAACAAAATTAAAACAAACAAAGTAACCGAGTATAGCTACTTTCCTGTGCAGTTTGTAGATCTATTCTAAATAACCTGAAATAACTGATCTAATCTATTTGAAAGACTCTCGATCCTACCTCAGAAGTGAGGAGTGAATCATAGTTTCTCAGAAACTATCAATCCCCATAGCTTCCCTGGCAATATTGAAAGTAAGATTAACTGAAATGAAATGATTGACTACTCTATTTGATATGATTTTAACTAGAACTTTGAAAGCTAGAACCTGGATTTTTCAGAACAGTGGTGAATCTGATGGTGTGTGGATTTGTGCCCTCAGTGTGATCTCCTCATTCCTTCATGCTCACGTGGATCCAGAAAAGCATGTAATGCTAGCATCAACAGAAGTAGATATTGGAACAATGGCAACTTAGGATACAGACTGAATACAATGCGAGTAGGAGAGGGATAGCGCAAGAGTACAGAGCTTGGCTTATGCAATTCCTAGCGGGATTTATTGCGAGTCATGCAACATAAAACGTCCAGAACCTGAAACTATCCTTTTTGAAGAACAAAACCTGCAACTTTAATGGCTTCCTATTGAAAATAAAATTATCCTACTCCAATTGATTGGATGAAATAATAACAGCACTTGCACAAGATGGATATGTGGCTTCCTAACAGCTAAAACAATACTAACCATGCATGCAATGAAATGAAACTAAGAATCCTAAGCAAAAATGAAAGGCTAAATCTATTGAAATGAGAAATTCAGAGGCAAATTTGAGGGGCCATTTGCTTGAGCACAAGCCAGCTATTTATAGCATTTCCATTTACCCAAAGGTAAAAACCAAATTGATCTCTTAAACCATAAACAATGCCAAAACACTATTCCAGGGAACCAGAATCATAAATACAAGCAAAGGCGGTGAAAAAAAGCTGGTAAACGTTGAAATTTACGTGAGTCGCGTTAAAAGAATGTTCTGGAAAATGCACGTGAAGGACCACCGCCCTGAGCAGGGCGGCGGTTACAAGACCACCGCCCTGCTTCAGGGCGGCGGTCACGAGACTGCCGCCCAGGCAGGGCGGTGGTTTCGTCACTGAAGAGAAAAAGCCAAGAAAAGAGGGGAAAAGAGAAAAACAAAGCACACTGGGGCTAAGCAGGGCATGCGGGATGTTAACACACACTTGGAGAGATTTTTCGGATCCCGAACACGTTGCGAGGAGACCTATATCATCATTGGGGTACATGTAATGTTGTTCTAGTGGTGTTGTACCCTACAATTTTGGGTATGTACATATTGCCCCCTCAGAAGAAGCATTTTAGCCATGAAGAGGTGAAAAATGGTGGATCTCTTAGAGTATGGCGGTCCCGAAATGGGAAGTTAGAAGTTATACCTGAATATGTCCGTGTGTCGAAAATGATGCCATCCAAAATTCCCACTACCTGCAAAATGAAAAGAGGACTCAAGTGCAGATAGATAAAATAGATCAGAATAATAAATACTTAAAATAATGGAAAGTGAGGACGCACCATTTGTGCGGGGGATAAGAACTTACCTCCATCGGCGCTCCAAACCTACGAAAAGGAACCATTCAAAACAAGTCAGGGTGCTATATATGTAAAAGTGGGCCCATTTTCCTATTCATTTGCGCGTGTTGATTTGATTGATTTTGAGCTCTGGGACCCACGGTGACAGTTTCTCACGAGATTATAGTCAAAATGTTCATGGACGAGATAGTGATCATGCCTCCGCAAATGAGCAGAATCATCGACCCACGAGATCACATAGTTAGTTTTTCTTGATTTACCGTTTTTTACCCCCAAAAGATTTAAAATGTTGAAATCTTTGTCATGGGGGGGTTATTTTCAAAAACACTGTTCAGTTTTAATAGGTTGAATATCTAGGGGGGGTGCCTAATGGGTAGGCTCTGTTTAGTTAAAACGGTTTTTTTTTTCATGTTTTTAATGCAACATTTAAGGCATTCCAAGAACCTGCGTATAGAAATTTGGGACAATCGACAGACCACCCTATACCAGGGCAGCGGTTAGGTAAGACCGCCGCATTCTTGGCAAGGCGGGTAGTTACAAGACCACCGCCTTGGTCAAGGCAGTGGCAATTACGGAACTGCCTCCCTGCTCAGGGTGGCGGTTTTGCACAGAATGCCAAAATAACACAGTATTTGAATTGCACCCAGTTTTGCATTTTTAGCATCTTATATGTGTTTTCATGATTTTTCTAATGTAATTTGGATACTAACTTACTCCATTTTGTGTGTTTTTGGGTGTATGTAGGCGAGAGAGGAAGAATATTCAGATGGAGCCGAGAGAGAGAGAGTGTGACTGGCTCCTGGCAGTGTTAGATGCCCTTTCTCAAGATGAGTAGGATACACTTCAGAGGGCTAGTATACTGCACATATCACGGGTTCCTCATGTTGCACCTTCTAGTCACATACTCTGTGACTTGTTTTCATATTGGGATGCTGATCGGAACACTTTCCGATTATCAAGGATGGTCCAAGGTGAGTGGACTATCACTTGTGGAGGATGTTTACCGTATCATGGGGTTCCCGATCATTGGGAGACGTGACTCACACTTGAGACAGTAAGGTTCACAGGCTCAGATAGCACAGTGGGCTAACCTACATGGGAGATGCAGTTATCTCCATGGGTTCGAAGAAGGGGGGTTTAGAGTCCGATCTATTCCTAGCTTGCCTATCCCCTTGATTCGTCAGGCCATCATGGGGATCCTTGCCTCAAGATTAATCAGGGACAAGGGAGGAGACACTTTACTATACTGCTAGTCCCCCATCATTGCACAGATTGAGGGACATGGCCGGATTTATGCCTGGGGAGCTGACATACTTGGGACTACCTACCATGATTTGTACAGGGTGGTTCATTTATGAGGGGCAGTCTTTGAGCCATCTGACCCTGGTGATGAGTTGGGTCTACAAGCACATCATCCCTTATGGTAGAGGTGTAGAGGTGGTAGATCCCGGAGCTGTGAGGGCATTACTAGATGGACAGATATGTCGGTGCTCAGACCACCTCACCAGTCGGTTGCCTTTTGACCACTGATGACATGGACGCTACACCATATCAGGCCATGGTAGGTATATGGGGCGAGCAGGCTCTTAATTTTATCTCTTGCTCCACCACAATTGGTAGCTTATTGATAAAGTTTTCATTGATTGGAGATAAGGTTTCAAAAAAAATAATGAGGTCGATTTCATCGGTCAAGTTTTTATGAATGAATGTTACATGAAGGTAAACAACTCTTTGTAGTGCCATTGAAACTCTAGCTTGAAAGTCAAAGGAGATATTTTCTTGTTAAGTGCCTAGAACTTACTGGTTGTGATAGTATGAGGATTTTATGACGATATGACCTATTATTTGAGGGTCAAATCTAAAGGATATTTCTTCTAACATGGTGCTGAGTGGCTTCAAGAGGTAAAGTGTTGTTTTCTGAGTTGTTAATTCTTAGTGAAGGTTTAGTCCTAGAAGGCTTAAGAAGCAGTTTGCAGTGATAGGTTTGGTTGAAGGCCTTCTACTTGGATTTGGAAGGAGTTATAATATGTTATGGAAATAAGGATTCAAATTTATTTCCATAGATGTATATAATTTTTTCTTGGTGAGTTTATTTGATGGTATTTTCAGGTCAATTTGTGAAGAAAAAGGTATGCTGATTTTTCAGGACAAGATTGCTCAGGCTAAAAGATTGAGGTCAAATGAAGCATGAGATGGATTGAGTTGATGATTGATATCACCTGGATAAGTGAAGAGGGATGAATTTTGTTCCTATTTAAGGAATTTTTAGGTCTTGAAAGTGGCATCAAGGGTGAAAACTAGTTGAGTTTGTAAAAATGGTTTCTGGGCAGCTTGATTTGGTGAAGAGGAAAGTTGTTGTGGTTTGAACATATGGATGTTTCATGAGATATAACATACATTGATATGTTTTTAAAGTTCATGAGGATTCCATATAGTGGTTACATTCCATATTTGAGTTGATCTTGAGTGGTCTTGAGGCCCAAAGGTGAAGACAGGGTGCTAGAAACAACTGTTTTGTGAAGGATATGAGCCTTTTGGCTTATGTTATGAATTATTTGATTGGTCCAAGATAATTAATGACCATGGATAATGTTTTTATGTCATATTAAATATGTGTGATGAAATTTGTATCTTGAATAATCATGATTTTGGTGTTAGTGGTTTTAGCTCATCCTAGTGATGGGGTTTTGAGCCTTTTTGGTGCAAGTTGAGTGGTTTTGGGCATGACCAACCTATATGGGTCATATGTGAATGTTGTAATGAATTTATTTGGGATTTTTTAATTAAAGTTTTATTGGTTAAATAAATGGTATAGGACTGACCTCCTTTGTGTTTTAAAGAAGAAATGCATATAAAGTGAAGTTTTGAGTCATTTTTGAACTAGTCTTGCATGGGGGAAAAGTGCAACCCAAGTGAGAGTGAATATAGGTATGAAGGCATGAAATTTTTGAGAGATGAAGAAGTGTTTGATAGGTTGAATAATGATTTAGAAGTATGTGTGCAAGTTTTAGAGAAAAGACAAGTCCAATGAAATACCTAGAGAGAGTGAGTTGAAGAAGGTGTGAGGGTTTGAAGAGGGTTTGAAGGAATTTCGAGCTGAATTTTGGGATCACAAAAAATTGTGGTATCAACATATTTTTCAGTGGTCATACTTATTCAAAATATCTTATGATGAGTCATATTCATAGGAGTCTCTTGTTGTGAGTAATATCAACAAGGGTTTAGGGGTTGGTGCTCCTTGTGGGGTTGGTGCCTCACTAAAGAAATCTCTTGTGATGTGTAATATTCACTTGAGTCTTTGTTGTATGTAATATCAGAAAAAATTTTTAGTGGGTTTTCTTCCCCTTGAGGGTTTCCCACTTATATTTGGTGTCTTGTGTACTCTCTCTCATGTGTTTGTGATATTTTGAATGGTTAAGTATACACATTAATATGCACATGATTGGTTATGAATGATGTATGGACAATTAATTGATGAATGTAATTTGGTAAATGAAATAAAAATTTGTAGGACTGATTCACCCCCCCTCTCAGTCCATTGTGCTTCCAACAATTGGTATCAGAGAAGGTCCTTGAGAAGCAAGTTTAATCAACTTGAAGGAGATCCTAGAAGCACAAACAATGGGTATGTCTTCAAATGTTGAAGCTGCATTAAGGAAGAGGAATGAAGTTTCTCAAGTTAGTGATTGATGGCTTACAAGATCAATATCAAGGATATGGAGATAGAGCATGTCAATCCATCAAGGGTTTGGAGTCACAGTAAAAGTATGTCTAAATCTCTAAAGGAAAAAGAAGACATTTGTTCCAGGTATGAAGAGAGGTTGAAATATTTGGAATCTAATTTACTTGATGAATCTAGCAGGTTGAAGAAGTATAAGAGGTTAGAAAAGAGTTTTGAAAATGTTTAGGGGATCTTGGGGAGCCAAAGAGTGACTAGTGACAAAAATAGGTTAGGGTTTAAAGGAGAACATGTGAAGAATGATGGTGAAACTAATCCAAGTAGTCTTAAATAAGATGAGAAGGTGACTAAGAAAACTGATTTGAGAAGTTCTAACCCTATTGAACAATCTAATGCTATGAGTTATGGTTCTTCATTTAATGGTTATTGCTATGTTTGTCATGATTTTTGTTATAGATCTGGAGATTACAAAAGAAGGTCTCATAGGAATGATGTGGGCCTCTTCAAAGGAGATTTCTTTTCATGTTGTGAGTATGGTCATAGGGTTAAGGATTGTGGTTGGAACTTAAGTGTCTTTGAGCCAAGAAGGAAAGAAGAAGTATTTGTTTCATAGTGTCATAAACAAGGACACATTGCTAGATTTTAAACAAGGTGAAACATCAAGAGTTATTATAGGTTTCAAGCTCAAAGAAAGTAGTCTTCAAGAGGATATTCAATGAATGATCCAAAATCCATGTCATTCAGATCCAAAATTGTTGAAAAGGAGGTTTGATCTCAGTCAATGAAGTCAATGATGAATTGATTTTTAGTTTTACTAGCCTATCAAGTATGGGAAACAATTTCAAATAAGGGTCCAAGTCAGGTCAAGGAAGCATGTTTTCTTAGTTGAAGGTAACAAGATGAATAACATCATATGTGTTTAAATGCCATTCATGTTCAGTGCATGACAAGTTGGAGAAGTTGGGTGTTTGGAAAATTTCTAGTGTGATAAGGTATTTTAAGTGATTTTTCCATGAGTTTTTAATTCTTTGATACTTGTAGGTGTATGAGTTGTGAAATATTGATCATGGTCAAGGTCATCATTTGAGTTGTTTCAAGCTCAAAGTACTTTCATGTGTCAAAAGTATGACCTGTTGAGTGGTGATAAGTTTTACATTTGAGGGTTTTTGTCTCAAGATGTAAAATTTTGTAAGCTATGTCAAAAATTCTAAGTTTTAGTTCTTAGTGTTAAAAATATAAGTGATTCATGTATTGATGTGAAGGTCTGATTGTAAAATCTATGAGAATTAAGTGTCATTATGAATAAGGTGTCTTTAAGGTCCTTAAAGATTCCATTGTCCATGTGTAATTCATGAATCATTTGTTCAAATGGTATGAGAAGTTAATTGTTTAAATTGGTTAAGATGAGTTATTTAGAAGAAATATGTGTTGAAAATTGAGTTTGTTCTGAATCATGTATTCAAGTGTAATATCATGTCATAATGTAAGGTCTATTATTATGAATTCAAAGTTAAATAATTTGAGTTTATAGGTCTTATATTGAAAGGATTACAAGCTTCATTACTCTGATCATACATAAAAGTATCAAAGCTTGAAAATCTGTATCAGGTTTTGTTGGTTTAAAACCATGAGTGCACTGATATCCTAATGAAATGGTTGAAAGTTATTCATAGGTTCAAAAAATGGGATGTCTAAAGTAAATTGATTCATATGAAGAGGATTGTGAAGTCATAAGTGATAATGAGTTGAGTAAGAAATATGAAGTTGCCATGGAATGGTGAAATATAGTTGAGTTAAGATCCAGGTGTTTTGAATTTTCAAGAGTTCTAATGTTTCTTGAAATCTAAAGAAGGTGTATCTGAGAAGGTCATGATGTCTAGACATCAAGTTAAGTTTATATGCTTCAAGAATGGTTGTTCAAGGGTTGATTATAATGAGGTATGATTCTTGATCTCCATGTATTTGAGTTCATGAAGGTATGATTTTATGCACAGAATGTTGGTGTTCATGAGACAAATTGCATAAAGTATGGACTGTGTGAAGTATGGGTTTTAGATATGCTCTCCATGTGGTTACAGGTATGAACATGTGTTAACTATGCTTACAATTTTTGATGATGATCCATAAAGTTTTCAGAGTGTTTATGCTTCATAAGATTTTTATTGGAGAAATTCAAGGAATTTAATTGAAGTCTGCAGGGTGCTCTTGTCTTCTCTGAATGCATTTTTGATGAACATTGCTACTACAATTTTACTTGTTTTTGTTGTAATTCTGTTATTTTTAACAGGTTACATAATTGGGTTTCTAAGTTGATGTGCAATCTTTCAAGCCTACATATGAGTGTTGGAGGTCTTAGTATTATGACATAGGTTGTGGGGGAGTTGGTGTCACTCTTCCATGAGGCCATAAGGGTATATGAAGACCTATTTCTCTTAAGATGTGAAGAAGGCTTCTTAACAGGTCTTGTAATGATGATTTCATGCAAATATTACTTGTTATCGGGGTACAATGACTGAAAAAGAAGTGAAAAAGGTAACCTATAGGTCTTTAGGTTGTGTATAAGGCATGGGGGGCAATTTTTTGTGCTCAAGATCTTGAGTTTTTATGACATGAAAAGTCTTGGGGTATGTTTGAGTTAAGAGTAATGCAAGATCTACTTGGTTGATTATTTGAAAAATAGTGTGTTGTCATTGTTGTCTTGAAAAGATGTTGTCATTTTCATGGTAGTCAAAATATGGTATTTTACATAGATTAGCTCACCAAGATAATGTCAATTCCATTGATGGAAAATGGTGTCATGGTGTTATGAGTCTCCATGAGGTGTTATTCAATGTGTCAAACATGAAGGTTGATTGGTAGTGTCAATTTGGTGAGTTCTAGGAGGTCCTGGTGCATGGTTTGTAGGCATAGTCATGGTTTGAGTCTCTTTGAGTTGGTTGAAGTTTTCATGAGGTCAAAAATGGTCCATGAGGTGTGTTTCATGGTGTCTATGGGTCTGAGGTCAGCAAGGTCAGTTCATGGTTTGTCATGGTTGAGTCAGGTCATTCCAGGCCTATTCCTAGCCCTGGAGCATGCATAATGAGATGGAGGTATGAATTTTGGAGCTGATCTGTCATGTTGGAGCATGGTAGTAGCATGGTGGCAATGTACTTGAGGTGTATGGTGAGTTTTAGGTTAGTTCTCAGAGTTTTGGTGGTGTTTTAAGGTCCTTAGGAAGCAAGCAAATGAGAAACTAGAAATTTGGCATAGGTAAGTCTTAATGAATGGAGAGTTTCAGAGATATTTGGGATAGATGGTGAGTATGGAAAGTTATAGGATGTTGTCATGATGCTTCATGACAAGTTTTAGGTCATTCTGAATGGGAATTGCAAGATATGCAAGTTTTGGTAAAATTGGGTAAGTTACAGTGTGTTTTTAAAGCAAAAGTGGACCTTCTGATGCTCGTTGTGAATTGTATGATTTTCATGGGGACCTGAGATATTTGGAATATATTCTTAGGTCAGTTATGAAGGTTTCACAAAAATAATGAGGTGGTTTTATCATCACATTTTTATGAACGATCGTTAAGAAGGTAAGTTGTTTGAAACCCTAGCTAAACCCTAGCTAAGAGTGACTTGGAGAAAATTGAGTATATAGAGCCTATTTTTGATTGGTTTTTCAAAAATGATGATTGGATGTTGTAGAGGACTCTTCCATATTTCCAGAAAGGTATATTAGAGCATGTGACATATGTGGGCCCCACCTGAAAATGCTTGTTTCTGAAGAAGTTTAGTTTAAGGAAAAGTTTCCAAAGAAGGTAAAAATAAATTGACATTTATTTTATCCCTTGAGTTTTTAATATATTTCCATGATAGTTTCAGGTCATGGTTGAGGTGAAAAAGGAAAAGTGTGCCTTATTTATGAAGACTGGTTTTTGGGGTAGTTTGGAGCATATTGTGGTAAAATTGAGATTGCAGGAGCTACATGAGGAGTTAGGACTCCATTCAAGTTTTGTTGTGATCCTGGTTCAGATATATTTCCATTGGTATATCAAAATTGTGTTTTTGATATGGTATGAAAAATTTATGAGCTGTTATTTGAGGGTCAAATTTGGAGGATGCTTGTTCTAGCAGGGTGTCAAGTGGCTTCATGAGGTAAAGTGATGATTATGAGTTTTTCATGATTGGTGAAGGTTTTTGAGTGCTTATAAATCATTTATAAGGGTGTTCCATGATTTTTTTAAGCTTGGAAGTGATTTTTGAGGTGATGGAGCAAGTTGGGCTCAAGGTCAGTTCTTGAGTCCTAGAAGGCTTAAAAAGTAGTTTGCAGAGATTGGCTTGGTTGAAGGCCTTCCACTTAGATTTGGAAGGATTTATAATATGTTATGGAAATAGGATGAAGAGGTATTTGCAGTGGTATATGGCTTGTGTCTTGGTGAGTTGATTTCATGTGTCTTTCAGGTCAATTTGTGAAGAAGAAGGTATGTTGGATTTTAGGACAGGTTTGCTCAGGCTGAAAGATTGAGTTGGTTGAGGCATGAAATGGATTGGTTGATGCTTTATATCACCTAGAGAGTGAATAGGGATGAATTTTTTTCCTATTGAAGGAATTTATAGGTCTTTAAAGTGACAGAAAGGGTGCAAACTAGTTGAGTTTGTAAAACTAGTTTTTGGGCAGCTTGATTTGGTGAAGAGGAAAGTTGTTATGGTTTGAACATATGGATGTTTCATGAGTTATAACATGCATGGATGTTTAAAGGTCCTATGTTTCCATATAGTGTGGTCACATTCCATATTTGAGTTGATTTGGGTGGTCTTGAGGCCCAAAGGTGAAGACAGGGTGCTGGAAACAACTTGTTTGGTGAAGGATATGAGCCTTTTGGCTTGTGTTATGAAATATTTGATTTGTCCAAGAAAATTGTGACCATGGATGATGTTTTTTATGTTATATTACACATGTTTGGTGAATTTTGGAGCTTGAATAATCATGGTTTTGGTGTTAGTGGATTTTACTCATCCTAGTGATGGGGTTTTGATCTTTTTATGTGCAAGATGAGTGGTTTTGGGCATGGCCGACCTATATGGGTCATATGTGACCATTTTAATGAATTTATTGGGATTTTATTAATTTATTGGTCATGAAAAATGTTTAGGACTGACCTCCCTTGTGTTTTGAAGGAAGAAAAAGGGTATAAAGTGTGTTTTGAGTTCATTTTTGAACTAGTGCTCTGGAGGGAAAAGTGTGACCCAAGTAGAGAGTTTGAAGGTATGAAGGCATGATTTTAAGATGATAGAGTGTGTTATAGGTTGAATAATGATTGAGATCATGTGTGTAAGGGTTTAGAGCCAAGACAAGTTGAAAAAGAAGAAGAAAGAGTGAGTTAGAAGAATGAGGGTTTGAAGAAGATTTGTGAGCTGAATTAGAGATCTCCATCAGTTGTGGTAGAAAAAAAATTAGAGATATCATCATCATCAAGTGGCTGAGTTGGTGCTTAGTCATCTTAGGGGGTTGTATCCTCCTTGTGGAGTGGGTGCTTCACTAAATTAGGGGTTGGTGCTCCTTGTAGGGTTGGTGCTCTACTAAACTAGGGGTTGGTGCTCCTTGTGAAGTTGGTGCTTCACTAAATTATTTTTTGTGTAATATAAATGTTTATTTTCAGTGGGTTTTCTTCCCCATGAGGGTTTCCCACTTAATATTTGTGTTCATGTGTACTTTCTCTTCTTTGTGTTATGTGTTGTGTTTTGAATGTATTAATAAACACACATAAGTTATGAATGAATGTATGTGAATGGATGGATGAATGGATGAATGTATGTTAATGGTAAATGAAATGAAATTTTTTGTAGGACTGATTCACCCCCCCTCTCAGTCCATTGTTCTTCCAACAATTGGTATCAGAGAAGGTCCTTGAGAAGCAAGTTTAACAACTTGAAGGAGATCCTAGAAGCACAAATGGGTAAGTTTTTTGATCTTTGAGGAAAATTAAGGATGAGATGAAGTTAAGTCTCAGTCAGTATTTGGATTAAAATATATCAATCAAGGATATGGAGAAATAGATCATGATCAAGCCATCAAGGGTTTGAAATCTCAAGTGGAAATATGTCTAAATCCCTAAAGGAGAAAGAAGAAGCTTGTTCAGGTATGAAGAGAAATTGAAATCCCTAGAATCTATTTAGAAGATGCATCTAGTAGGTTGAAGATGTATGAGAGTTAGAGAAGAGTTCTGAAGCTCTTGATGGGATTTTAGAGAGCCAAAGAGGCTAGTGATAAAACATGCCTAGGGTTTGAAGGAAAACGTGTGAAGAATGATGGTGAAGTTGGTCCAAGTTCTAAATCTGATGAGAAGGTGACCAAGAAGGCTGATTTGAGAAGGTATAACCCTATTAGACAACCTAATGCTATGAGGTATGGTTCTTCATTCAATGGATATTTCTCTGTTTGTCATGATTTTGGTCATAGAGCTAGAGATTGCAAAAGAAGGTCTCCTAGGAATGGTGAAAGTATCTTCAAAGGTGAATGTTTTTCATGTTGTGAGTATGGTCATAGGGCCAAGGATTGTGGATGGAACTTAAGTGTGTTTGAACCAAGAAGAAAGAAGAATGGTGTTCTATGTCAAAGTGTCACAAACAAGGAATATATTGCAAGATTTTGTCACCAAATGAAACTTCAAGAGGTTTAGCAGGTTTCAAGCATCAAAAGGATGGAAAGAATGTTTTCAAGAAGAGAAAATCAGTCCCATGAATGAGTCCAAGATGTTATATCATCAGATCTAAGGTCAAGAAGGAGGTTGTTCAAGTCAAAAGAGGTCAAGAAAATGATTCTCAAAATCTATGCAATTAAGTAAGGAGTTTGTTCAAAGGAGGATTCTAATGCCTATCAAGATGGAAAAAAGTCAGGCCTAAATCAGGTCAAGGAAGGATGTTTTCTTTAGTTGAAGAAGAAAGATATGAAGAAGATCATATGTGTCTAAATGCAATGCTTCAGTACATGAGAAGTTGAAGAAGTTTAGGTGTTTGGAACACTTCAAGTGTTATAAGGTATGTTAAGTGATCTCTTCATGATGTTTTGAGTCTTTTTTTGTAGGTGTCTGAGTTTTTCTTGTTGTCATTTTAATTTCATGTTATCATCATGTCATGTAAGTGTGTTTAAATGTATTTAGTAAGTATTTATTGTAAATGTCTATGAATTTTTGTAAGTGTATGTTCAAAATTTTATATCATGAAGGTCTTATGTGATCTTCCATTGAGATTGGTCAGTTGATCAAGTTCTTGAATCAAGGAAGTCATGATTAAAGTATTAAATATAGTATGAAGTGATGTGTCTATGTATGAATTATGAGAATTCAAAGATGTGTCTTATTCTATTAGAGTTCTAATTCATGTGTCATTGTGTAATATAATATATTTTGTTATGTCATATGCATTGAAGTTTTATCAAGGATTGTCTATTGTTCATGAGGAATTGTATGTGTCTAAGTAGTCTTAATGTTGTGAATATGTTTTTCTATGATTTAGTTCAATAATTTTTCATGTATTGTATTGAAGTCTTGATGAAATTTATTTGTTCAAGAAAATTTAAGTCATTGTCAAATGAAATTGTATTGTGAATCAAGTGTATGTGATGAAAGTGTTTATAAGTGTGTCAAGTGTCAATATCATAATTGTCATCAATTATGTCATAAAGTAATATGAGTGTTTGAAGTCTCAAGTTTTTTTAAGTCTTGTGGTCTTAGGTTTGTCAAGTATGATGTCAAAAGTATTCAATCTCATGATCATTTGTATCATCCATTAAGTCAAGTGTGGTCTTTTGTTTAATTATTCATGTTAATTGATGAATTCATAAATTAATGATATTGGTTAATATTGATCAAATGTCAATAAGTCATAGATTTAGTTCATATTTCTATGTCATCCAAAGTTGTAAAAAGTTCTAATGTAAGTAAGTTGAGTTTATGAAATAAGTTTATACAAGTTGTCAAATTTGTTTGTAAGTCTATTGAATCAAGTGTCTAAATTTTGAAAAGAATTTTCATCAAGGTTTTAGGTGTGATAAAATTTTATATCTAAGATAAAAGTTGATTCATCTGAAGTTTGATTTTTGTGTAAAGTAAGATATTTAATGTCTATTATGTTTAGTTGTTTGGAAATTAATTGTCAAGTTGAAAGTCATGTTTGTGTCCAAGATGGTTAAGTAAGGTGATTGTGATCAAGGAAGTTAAGATCATGTTTTTAAGTATGTATTGATGATATCTAATAAGATATCAAAATATTGATAAGTTTTTCAAGTATATGAAAGAATGTCATTCTTGTGTATTTAGGGTATTATGTAATGCATTATTGAAAAATGGGTTCTAGGAATCTGTTGAGAATTTGTAAAGTTATTAGTCAAAATTATATTTGATCTTATTTGTGATAAAATGTAAATATGTTCTAAGATGAAGTCTAATGTTCATGATTATGAAACTGGTTGAAGTATTATCATGATAGTCTAAGGTATGTTCAATGTATTGATTCATCATTAGTGATGTAGTAATGTCATAAGGATCTAAAATTCAAAGTTATCTATATGAAATGTTGAGCTAATGAGGTTCATAATGATTTCAAAGTTTATGATTCATGAGCTATGTTATGATCAAGTCTATTAAGGTTATGTAAGTCAAATAGAATTGGTAAGTTGAAGTTTCTGAAAATATGTTCAAGTTCAAATGATAAGTAAATGAATCAATGTTGAAGGAATTTATCAATGAATGGTATGTTGATGAAAAGAATTAAGTATGTCTTTAATGTTTTCAAAATGTTTTCATTGAAGGTTAAAAGGATGATTATCAAGTTCAAAGGTAAGAGTATGATTTGATATCAAAATTATGACTTGAAAATTTTCAAAGTATGATTCAATATGTCCTGAAATATGTGCTTCAAAGTGTTAGTATGTCATGAGTTTTGAAGTTAATAAGTTCATGAAGATCATAATTGAAGTCTTATGTCTTAAGTGTGATTATAGTTCATGTGATGTGATGTGTTCAAAAGTGATCATGAATGTGAAAATATGAAGGTATTAATCTTGAAAAGATAAAGAAAGTGTTATGTTAAGAAGGTGTTTCAGGTTAGTGAGTAAAAGAAATTTTGTGTTGTCAAAGGTTTCTCAAGAAATAAATGATAAGTCTTTATGTTGAAATTAATTAAGATATGAAGGTGATGTAAATAAGTAATAATGAATGTTACATATGAAATTTTTAAGTTGAATGGTATCAAGTATGAAGTGTCAGGATATCAATTTAAGGTTCTTGTTCAGGTTATATGAAAGTCTGTTAAGGATAACTATGAAATGTATTGAGTCAAGGAGATGAAGTTCAAGAATGATTTGAAAGAAGTTTAAAGTGTGTAAGTGATGAATTCTTGAATAAATGAATGTTTGAAGTTGAATGACATTAATAAAGTCTTGAAAGAGTGTTTTTTAATTAAGTCTTAATAATATGATTCCAAAAAGAAAATATAATTCAATGAGGTATAAGATTTGAATAGTGAATATGAAGATGTTAATTGATAAAGGTATGAATGAAGGAAAAGGATGAAGGATGTGATATGATTTAAAAATGGTTTGAGTGTAAGTGAAATGAGTTCTTGATAGTAATAGGTTTGAATAAAATTGATAAGAAAATTAATGTTTAAGAAAAATGAAGAGTGCTAAGTATTATGATGTTAAAAGAGTTATCAAAGATTTAAGAATAATTTTGATAAGGTTTGAAATGATGTTAGTGTTGAAGATCAAAATAAAGTGTTTGTATTTAAAGATGATAAGTTTGATGAAAAAATTATTATCTTTTGAGTGTTATCATTGAGTCAGTTATCTGAAGATATAAGATGTTATTAGTGAAGAAAATACATTAAGGAAAGGTGTAATTGTAAAGTAATGAAGTTACATTGTGAATCATAGTTCATGAAAAATTAGTGGTTTGATAAGAAGGAAGGTATGACAAGATATATTCAGTAAATATTATGATGTCAAAAAAATTGAAGGATTTATAATGATTGTAAGGGAGAAAAATTTAGTATAGTATTAGTAAGAATTGTATGAATATGAGTCTCAAAAGGTTTAATGGTATGAAGGTATGAGTAAAAAGATTTAAAGGTATTGAGAAAGTTCTATAATGTATGATGGTTTAGATAGGTGAATATGATAAATTATGATATTGATGTCTAAATTTAAGTTTTGAGAATTGTTAATCATAGAATGAATGATTTGATGTGGAATGAAGGTATAAGTTAAATTTATTCAAGAATTGAATGATCTACAGTATGGAAGGTAATTTGTGATCTATGAAGATATGAAAGAAAAGTGATATTTTGAAGAAATTAGAAGATAGGGGGAGTAAGATTTTGATTCTAATTAGGTGATAAAGTGTATAAGGATGGATGATAAAATCTCTAAGATTGAAAATATTTAAAAAAATATATTATTCAAGGAAGGAAGTTAAGAAGAAGATTAACATGAAAAAGGGAATGAAAACACTGAAAATAGTTTTAGGGATAGAGCAAGATGTTTGTCATTATTTTGACATAGAAATCAAGGTAAGAAGCAAAATTTTTGTGTTTTCAGTTAGAGATAGGATGTGTATGATTCTAGGGGGGAGTAATAAGAAGGTGAATTTATGATGAATATGTTTGGATTTAGAGCATTGAGAAGTTTTCAAAAATGCACTTGAAAGAAGAGTTTAGGGACATGGTCCTAAAGGTGATTTTGATAGTTTGAGGAAAATTTGTGTTTTGAGCATGAAATAGACCTAGAAAGAGATGTTGATGAAATGAAGGAAAAAATGAGATATCATGTTCAGGGGAGATTTATTTTGCTGCTCATATCAGGTCCACATGATCTTCTTATGTTGTTGTTGGAGTCTGAGAAGAGAGTTTTCAGTCCCAGGGGGAGCTTTTATGTCAAGTAAGTTTTGCATTGTTTCCATTGTGTTTTGTTTGTTTGTCATTTTCCATGTCTAGTGTCATCATATATCCTTTTTCATAGATGTCAAAGGGGGAGAGAAGCATCAAAAACATGGAAATGAGGTCATGTAGGTGTTGGTCTTGTTGGTTGCCATCAATGTTTCTGAAGGTGGTTGCCATCAATGACAAAGGGGGAGATTGTTGGCCATTGTGTGTTTGTGTTGTCATTGATGTCAATTCCATTGATGGAAAATGGTGTCATGGTGTCATATGAGTCTCCATGAGGTGTTATTCAATGTCAAACATGAAGGTTGATTGGTAGTGTCAAGATTTGGTGAGTTCTAGAGGTGTCTTGGTGCATGGTTGAGTGAGTATAGTCATGGTTTGAGTCTCTCTTGAGTTGGTTGAAGGTTTTCATGAGGTCATTCATGGTCCATGAGGTGTGTTACAGGTGTCTATGGGTGCGCATGAGGTCAGCATGGTCAGTTCATGGGTTGTCATGGTTGAGTCAGGTCATTCCAGGCCTATTCCTAGCCCTGGAGAGCATGCAGAATGAGTATGGAGGTATGAGATTTGGAGCTGATCAAGTCATTTTTGGAGCATGGTAGAAGAATATGGTGATAGTGTATATATGAGGTGTATGGTGAGTTTCAGGTCAGTTATTCAAGAGGTTTGGTGCATTTTGAGGTCCTTGGGAAGCAAACAGTGAGAAACAAACAAGTTTAGCATAGGTAAGTCTTAATGGATGGAGAGTTTTAGAGATATTTGGGATATATGGTGAGTATGGAAAGTTAGAGGATGTTTTCATGATGCTTCATGACAAGTTTCAGGTCATTCTGAAGAATATTTTGCAAGATATGCAAGTTTTGGTGAAACCGGGTAAGTTACAGTGTGTTTTTAAGAAAAAGTGGACCTTCTGATGCTCATTGTGAATTGTATGATTTGCATGGGGACCTGATATATTTGGAATATATTCTTAGGTCAGTTATGAAGGTTTTAAAAAAATAATGAGGTGGTTTTATCGTCACATTTTTATGAACGATCGTTAAGAAGGTAAGTTGGTTTGAAACCCTAGCTAAACCCTAGCTAAGAGTGACTTGGAGAAGATTGAGTATATCAGCCTAGTTTTTGATTGGTTTTGAAAAATTGATGATTGGATGTTGTAGAGGACTCTTCCATATTTCCAGAAAGGTATATTAGAGCATGTGACAGTATGTGGGCCCCACCTGAAAATGCTTGTTTTTGAAGAAGTTCAGTTTAAGGAAAATTTTCCAAAGGAGGTAAAGAATAAATTGACATAATTTTTATCCCTGAGTTTTTATATATTTCCATGATAGTTTTAGGTCATGGTTGAGGTGAAAAAGTGAAAAGTGTGCCCTATTTATGAAGACTAGTTTTTGGGGCAGTTTGGAGCAGTTTGTGGTAAAATTGACATTGCAGGAGCTACATGAGGAGTTAGGACTCCATTCAAGTTTTTTGTGATCCTGGTTCAGAGATATATTTCCAATGGTATATAAAAATTGTGTTTTTTATATGGTATGAAAAATTATGACCTATTCTTTGAGGGTCAAGTTTGAAGGATGTTTGTTCTAGCAGGGTGTTAAGTGGCTTCATGAGGTAAAGTGATGATTTTGAGTTGTTCATGATTGGTGAAGGTTTATGAGTGCTTAGAAATCATGTATAAGTGTGTTCCATGATTTTTTCAAGTGTGGAAGTGTGTTTTGAGGTGATGGAGCAAGTTGGGCTCAATGGTCAGTTCTTGAGTCCTAGAAGGCTTAAGAAGTAGTTTGCAGAGATTGGCTTGGTTGAAGGCCTTCCACTTAGAGTTGGAAGGAGTTATAATATGTTATGGAAAGAGGATTCAGATATATTTCTATTGGTATATGGAATTTGTCTCTTGGTGAGTTGATTTGATGGGTCTTTCAGGTCAGTTTGTGAAGAAGAAGGTATGCTTGATTTTCAGGACAGGTTTTTCTCAGGCTGAAAGATTGAGTTGGTTGAGGCATGAAATGGATTGGTTGATGCTTTATATCACCTGAGAGTGAAGAGGGATGAATTTTTTCCTATTTAAGGCATTTGGAGGTCTTGAAAGTGACAGAAAGGGTGCAAACTAGTTGAGTTTGTAAAAACTGGTTTCTGCACAGCTTGATTTGGTGAAGAGGAAAGTTGTTGTGGTTTGAGCATATGGATGTTTCATGAGTTATAACATGCATGGATGTGATTTAAAGTCTTGAAGGATTCCATATAGTGGTCACATTCCATATTTTAGTTTTTTTCTTGAGTGGTCTTGAGGCCCAAAGGTGAAGACATGGTAGTGGAAACAACTGTTTTGTGAATGATATGAGCCAGTGGGCCCATGTTATGAAATATTTGATTGGTAAAGTAAATTGTGACCATGGATGATGTTTTTGTGTTATATTACACATGTTTGGTGAATTTTAGAGCTTGAATAATCATGGTTTTGGTGTTTTTGGATTTTAGCTCATCCTAGTGATGGGGTTTTGAGCTTTTTTGGTGCAAGATGAGTGGTTTTGGGCATGGCCGACCTATATGGGTCATATGTGACCATTTTTAATGAATTTATTTGATTTTTTAAGTTTTTTTGGTCATAAAAAATGATTAGGACTGACCTCTCTTGGTTTTAGGAAGAAAATGCATATAAAAGTGAAGTTTTGAGTTCATTTTTGAACTAGTGCTCTAAGAGGGAAAAGTGCAACCCAAGTAGAAGTGTTTTACAGGTATGAAGGCGTGATTTTAAGGCTGATAGAGTATGTTATAGGTTGAGGAAGGTAAGGTTTGAGAGCATGTGTGCAAGATTTTAGAGCCAAGACAAGTTGAAAAAGAAGAAGATAGAGCGAAGTTAAGAGGAATGAGGGTTTGAAGAAGAGTTGTGAGCTGAATTAGAGATCTCCATCAGTTGTGGCAGAAAAAAAATTAGAGATATCATCATCATCAGGTGGATGAGTTGGTGCTTAGTCATCTTAGGGGGTTGTAGCCTCCTTGTGGAGTGGGTGCTTCACTAAATTAGGGGTTGGTGCTCCTTGTAGGGTTGGTGCTCTACTAAACTAGGGGTTGGTGCTCCTTGTGGGGTTGGTGCCTCACTAATGTGCTCTCTTCTTTGTGTTATGGTTATTTGAATGTATTGTGCACACTTAATAAGCTATGGTTGAATGTATGTGAATAGATGAATGTTAATGGATGTTGTAATTAATGGTAAATGAAGACAAATTTAAGGGGATATATTCTCAATGGGAGTTGTTTTGAGGCTCATTACAGGTCCATGGATCATTCATTTTTGTTGTTGGGGTCATACAAGAGAAAGTGCAATCCAAGGGGTAGTCTTTTGAGAGAGTAAGTTGAGTTTGTACATTGTTTCCATTGTGTCATGTGTGTTTGTCATTTCCATGTCTTGTTATCATTGTATCCTTTTGCATAGATTTGAAAGGGGGAAAGAAGCATCAGAAACATGGAAATGTGGTCATGTAGGTGATTAGTCTTATTGGTTGCCATCAAAGTTTTTGAAAGGTGGTTTCCATAAATGACAAAGGGGAAGATTGTTGGCCATTGTGTGTTAGTATTGTCATTGATGTCAATTCCATTGATGTAAAAGGGTGTCATAAGGTCATGTGAGTATGAGTCTCCATGAGGTGTTAGTCAATGTCAAACATGAAGGTTGATTGGTAGTGTTCAATATTGGTGAGTTATATGAGGTCCTAGTGCATGGTTAAGCTTACATAGTCATTGTATGAGTTCTCTTGAGTGGTTGGAAAGGTTTTCATGAGGTCATTCATGGTTCATGAGGTGTGTTAAAGGTGTTAATGAGTCTGCATGAGGTCAACAAGGTCAGTTCATGAGGTTCATGGTTGAGTCAGGTCATTCCAGGCCTATTCCTAGCCCTGGAGCATGCAGAATGAGATGGAGGTATGAGTTTTGGAGATGATAAGTATTGTTAAAGCATGGTAACATCATGGTTATAATATATCTGAGGTGTATGGTGAGTTTTAAGTCAGTATTTAGAGGTATGATGCATGTATGAGGTCCTTGGGAAGAAAACAAGGTGAGAACAAACAGGATAACATAGGTAAGTCTTAATGGATGGAGAGTTTCAGAGATATTTGGGATATATGGTGAGTATGGAAAGTTAGAGGATGTTTTCATGATGCTTCATGACAAGTTTCAGGTCATTCTGAAGAAGGAATTGCAAGATACATCAATTTTGGTAAAACCAGGTAAGTTACAGTGTGTTTTTGAGGCAAAAGTGGACCTTCTGATGCTCGTTGTGAATTGTATGCTTTGCATGGGGACCTGAGATATTTGGCATATATTCTTAGGTCAGTTATGAAGGTTTCAAAAAAATAATGAGGTGGTTTGATCATCATGTTTTTATGAACGATCGTTAAGAAGATAAGTTGCTTTGAAACCCTAGCTAAACCCTAGCTAAAAGTGACTTGGAGAAAAAGGTGTATATGAGCCTGTTTTGATTGGTTTTTTAAAATTTATGATTTAATGTTGTATAAGACTCTTCCAAATTTCCATAAATTTATATTTGTGCATGTGACAGTATGTGGGCCCCACCTAAAAATGCTTGTTTATGAAGAAGTTCAGTTTAAGGAGAATTTTTCCAAAGAAGTTGAAAAATAAATTGACATTTTTTTATCCCCTGAGTTTTTATAGATTTCCATGATAGTTTCAGATCATGGTTGAAGTGAAAAAGGAAAAGTGTGCCCTATTTATGAAGACTAGTTTTTGGGGCAGTTTGGAGCAGCTTGTGGTAAAATTGAAATTGCAGGAGCTACATGAAGAGTTAGGACTCCATTCAAGTTTTTTTGTGATCCTGGTTCAGAGATATTTCCATTGGTATATAAAAATTTTGTTTTTTATATGGTATGAAAATTTATGACCTATTCTTTGAGGGTCAAATCTGGAGGATGCTTGTTCTAGCAGGGTGTTAAGTGGCTTCATGAGGTAAAGTGATAATTCTGAGTTTTTCATGACTTTTGAAGGTTTCTGAGTGCTTAGAAATCATGTATAAGGGTGTTCCATGATTTGGTTAAGTTTTGGAAGTTATTTTTGAGGTGATGGAGCAAGTTGAGCTCAAGTCAGTTCTTGAGTCCTAGAAGGCTTAAGAAGTAGTTTATAGAGATGGTCTTGGTTGAAGGCCTTCCACTTGGATTTGGAAGGAGTTATAATATGTTATGGAAATATATTTAGAGTATTTCCAGTGGTATATTTTTTGTGTCTTGGTGATTAATATTTGATGGGTCTCTTTCAGGTCAGTTTGTGAGGAAGAAGGTATGCTGATTTTTCAGGACATGTTTGCTCAAGCTGAAATATTGAGTTGGTTGAGGCATGAATGGATTGATGATGCTTTATATCACCTTGGAAAGTGAAAAGGGATGAAATTTTTTTCCTATTGAAGGAATTTTAAGGTCTTGGAAGTGACAGAAAGGGTGCAAACTAGTTGAGTTTGTAAAACGGTTTTCTAGGAAGCTTGATTTGGTGAAGAGGAAAGTTGTTGTGGTTTGAACATATGGATGTTTCATGAGCTATAACATGCATGGATGTGATATAAAGGTCATAAGGATTCCATATAGTGGTTACATGCCATATTTGAGTTGACATTTGGTGGTCTTGATGCCCAAAGGTGAAGACATGGTGCTGGAAACAACTGTTTGGTGAAGGATATGAGCCTTTTGGCTTGTGTTATGAATTATTTGATTGGTGAAAGATAATTAATGACCATGGATGATGTTTTTATGATATATTACACATGTGTGATGAATTTGGAATCTTGAATAATCATGGTTTTAGAATTTGTGGTTTTAGCTCATCCTAGTGATGGGGTTTTGAGCTTGTTTTGTGCAAGTTTGATGGTTTTGGGCATGAATGACCTATATGGGTCATATGTGAACATTTTTATGAAAATTTTGGGATGTTATTAAGTTGTTATTGGTTGAAATTATTCATGAGGACCGACCTCCCTTGTGTTAGAAAGGGAAGAGAAGGGTATAAAAGTGAAAGTTTTGAGTTCATTTTTGAAACTAGTGCTGCATGGGGGAAAAGTGTGACCCAAGAGAAGTGTGTAAGGAGGTATGAAGGCATGATTTTTAGAGGATGAGGAAGTTTTTTATAGGTTGAATAATTTTATAGAGCATGTGAGAAAGGGTTTGAGAGCCAAGACAAGTCCAAGAAAGAAGAAGAGCGAGTTGAAGAGTGAGAAGCAATGAGGGTTTGAAGGAATTTGGAGCTGAATTTTGGATCACCATCAGTTGTGGTATCAAAAAATTTTCAGATATCATCATCTTCAGGTGGTTGAGTTGGTTATTAGTCATATTCATGGGGTTTTAGTCTCTTTGTGGAGTGGGTACTACATTAAATTAGGGGTTGGTGCTCTACTAAACTAGGGGTTGGTGTTCCTTGTGATGTTAATGCTTCACTAAATTTCTTTACTTTTGTGTAATATAAGTAGTTTATTTTCAGTGGGTTTTCTTCCCCTTGAGGGTTTCCCACTTATATTTTAGGTGTCTTGTGTACTCTCTCTTGTGTTGTTATTGTTGAATGGTTAATATCATCTAATATGCACATGTATGGTTATGAATGATGTAACGTGATAGGTCCACTTGGACCATTCATGGGTTGTTATTTCTCTTAGAGGTTAGAAACATGTGGGCAAATGATTTAAGGACCCCGAGATCTTGAAATATAGAGATTTGAACATGTATCAAGGTAGAAACGTGGAAAAACATTGTGACCCCTTATGGTGTACATGGAACCGGATTATATTTTATGGGTTCTTCTAGTGCAAAATTCAGCTCGTGGATGTCAAACTAGGAGGCTACATTAAAATGACCAATGGATCATGTTTTGCTCATAACTTTTGACTGGTAGCTCTAAAGCAAGAAAAAATGATACCATTGAAAATATTATCAAAATAGATACACATTGAGCACAAATTTGTTGTGAATTGATGAGATATTTTCTATGTATTTTGTGATTTTTTAAATTTTTTCTCCCTTTCTTGCCATTTGTTAGTCGATTTCTCCAGTTTGCTTGCTCTAGCACATATGTGGGGCCTCTCTTGTGATTTTCAGATGATATGTGCCTCTTAATGAATGTAATTAGGGCCCTTTGATAATTTATAATTTTCTAATTGGTGGCAATTGTCACTTAATCCATGGTGGATCCATTAAAGGTTATTTGTGCATGTTTATTCCTCTTCTTTAATTGGTTCTCCACATTTTGTAGCTCCCTCCATTTCTGATGCAGGAGCATCACATTAGAATGCTTATTAGAGCCAAAATTTCATTGTGAGCATGATTGGGGGGTCAAACTATGTTATTTTATGTGACTAGGGGTCATTAGAGTTCTTATAAATTCAAATTATGGCTTATATGAATTTTGCCTCCAAAAATCAATTTGAATTTCTTAGAGGGGAATTTTCACATTTTTGTCTATTTTTGGCTTAATAAGTGTTTATGAAGGGGTCTATGATGTTTTATAAGTGCATATGTATTGTATAAACCCTTCTTTTGGGTCATAAGATTTTTCTTTAGGTGTTTTGGATATGTTAACTCCATTGTAAGCTCTTGACTCCAGTGTGTAACTTGAGTTATGGCCTTGTAGGTTCTAGAAGAATCAATAACTAATTAGAAGTAGTTATGAATGAGGGTGTGATTTCAATAGAGAGAGGAAGGATGATGAGGAGATAAATTCCCTAGTTTTGTGGAGAAGCAAAAGGATATGTTCATGAAGAAATAAAGGCCTGACGGGACTGTAACAGGGGTGTTAGCCTCTATTTATAAAAGTAAAGACAATTTTAGCACAAGAATGTTATTACTTGAGCATGTAAGAGCATGAAATCCGTGTAAGAAATATTATTTCATGAACTTAGACTCTCATTTTATGGATGAAAGGAAGGAATGAAGAAAACTCTCTAAATTGAAACTGTGTAAGGTGATTATTTGAACCCTACCTAGATGTAAAAGTTCATTTTGTATGATTTTAGTAAAGTTGCAAGATTAGATAATTTTCTTGTCTATTTCATACACTAGTATAGTCCTCCATGTAAATTTTTGTAGTTTGAAACCTTGTTAAACGTTCAAAAAATACATTTTACTCCTACTGGGTCTAGTAAAACCTTAGCTAGGGTTTAGGTGAGACTTCATGTTTGAGGGACTTAGAAACTGAATTAGTGTTTAAAACTTGCAGGACATCATCTGAGATGTGTATCCTCACTAAATATGAAGGTTTTATTGATTATCATGGTCACATCTTCTTGAAATTGTTGGTAGTTCAATTTCTAGGAGGATTTTCCTATAGAAGACCTAATTTGGTAAGAACGACTTAGTAAAATAAGGGTTTAGGATTGGAGTTAGAATATGAAAATTCATATATATATTAAAGATGGAAATGGGTATTTAAAATAATTTTGGTTTGTTTTTAAACCCCCTACGTCAAAATATGCACCTAAAAACCCACTATAACAGGGCTAGAAGAGAGAAGGTCTATTTGATAAAGAGAAGGTAGTGAACGAAAGAGGTGTCTTTTACATGGAGTTATAAAATATAGCATAAATCTTGGGAGCCCAAAAGGGTATTCAAACAATTTTTTACTTTTTTTAGTGACTTGGTAGTTTGTTCCCAACTATAACCTATGGGAGATAATATTCTTAGGAAGAAAACATAACAATCTCGATGGAGTTTATGAAAGGTGAATATCTCCTTTGTTTTCAATCACTTTCAAGGTTGATATTGCATGTGAAGGACATTTGAACAAGGTACATAACATTCAAAACTTAGAAAAGACTCCAAACAACCAAAATTGTAGGCTTAAGAGACCATTCATGTTTGAGAAGGCTATGTTTTTGCAAGGTCAAAGGACATTTTTGGTGAGTTGAATTCATTAGATTTTATGACTTGTAAGGTGTCCTTGATAGCCCTTCCATCAATTGGTATTAGATCAGGTTTGTTAAGAAGATAAATGATTTAATAGGTGGACACTTGAGAAGAGACAAGAAGCCATGAAGACAAATAACAAGAAGAAATAATTAGAATGGGATAGAGAGATAGCTGACTAGAGGAATGATTTGAATAGATTGGAAATCTTGGAAAGATTTTATCTACAAGAAAGAAACTATGTATGTGGTTGGTGGATGAAGAGAAGAGTGAAGTGGCCTATAAAGTCTCTTGTTAAAAAAGGAAGAAGACAATGAAAGAATGCAAGGAGAAGAGAAGAAGGAAAAGAGGTAAAATCCTATAGAGGTTTAAAGATGACAGAGTTTATGAGAGAGAAACATGTAAGAGAAGAAGATAAAAGAGTTATCATTAAGGATAACAATGTAAAAGGTAAAGAAGGATGGAGAAAAGGAGAAGTGTAAAAATAAGCACTTGGTGAAGAAATGTAGGAAAAGAGGAAATTGTCCAAGAAAGAGGAAATCTTGGAGACATTTTGGTCTCTTATTTTGTTACCCAATGTTGTGTTTACAGTTCATATGTACATGTACGAATAATTTTTGGAATAGGATCAAGGACAAGGATTTGAAATTTTTAATAAATGGAGTCAAGAATTAGTACCCATGCGAAGGAAAATGAATGTGATGAAAGGAAGAGAGCGGGTTATTTGAAGTCTATAAGGAAGAGATTAAATTCCTTCAACATACCAATTGAAGGTATGGAAGAAGATATAGAGTTTCATGATGATTTGGAAAGCATTCCAACATAATAAGATAAGAAAGGATGCACAAAGAAGGAGATTGCAAGCAATGAAGGCATGAAAAAGGATGTGACCATGCAACAAGCCTTTGAGAAGGTAAATAGAACTTTGAATCTTGATTCTAATCATGCATATGAGAATGAGATTGTTGATGTACAAATGGATGCAAAGAATAGCAATGTTAAGCTCTCAAAACTAACAATAGATCATGGATATAGAGTGCCAAAATGGCTTAAGAAACCAGAAGTTGAGATAGAGAGAGAGAAGAGAGAGAGAGAGAGAGAAAATCCCAAACAAGTGGTTAATGAAACTCAAAAATCAAGTGGAGGAAAAGATCATAGAAGGCAGTAAAAATCAGAGTTCATGAAGAAAAAATGAGGAATATGAAGACATGAAGAGTGTGGCAAAATAAGAGCACCAATATAATCTAAGAAGGAGAAGTTAGAAGGTTGGAAGAGGATGAAGATATCTTGAGAAAAGAGTATAGTTTAGAAGGTGGAGAAGGACAAACAATCCCTAAATTTGATGAAGACAATGGAGAAATAAATGATCTCTCCTTGAGATATGAAATGAAGATGTTTGAAGAGTTGTTTGAATCTTCTAAGAATTTGGTGACACTAAATGTAGGTTCAAATCAGGTGGATGAGCTCATTGAGAAGCTTGAAGAGGAGTAAGAAAGATATGAAGGAATTCAAGAAAAGATTGATGCATGGGAGGTTCAAGAAGAAGACCTAGCTAAAGAGGATAAATATGAAATGAAAGAGAATACCAAGAGGGTTGTTAAGGCTCAAGTTTTTCAATCTAATTCTTCTTTGAGTGGTGTTTGTGCAGATACATTAGTTAGGTTGGAGGTGATGATGAAACAAGAGAAAAAATTGATTCATGCAAGCAAGATTATGTGATTCTCAATTCTTGAGATCACAGATGCATCAAGAAAGGAAAAATTCAAAAGAAACAACATGATTTCATAGCCATGGAACAGTCAAATATCACATACCATCTACAGCTGGAGCATGGGTGGAGTGATGAAGAAGTGATAGTGAAGGCCACCCACCATTCAAGAAGAACTCTTATATAAAGAAGACATCTCATTCACATAATAAAAACAAGCTAATACAAATCATGGAGTTCATCATGAATACTTTGTATTCATGGTATGCAATCATGGACAAGAACATAGAGGATATCAACTTCAACTAGAAGACTCAGGAGGAAGAAGAAGAAAATATCTATCATATACAGAATTTCATGGAGAGAAGTTTTCTTATTCCCAGGGAATATGATGCAATATCATCATCAGCTTAAAATGCTTCCTAAAAGTCAAAATTTCATTTTGAGGTATTTTTGTAGTATCATGGTAGGTCATTTGATGTGGCTATAGGTCAATGGAAGGCGTACAAAATTTAAATTATAAGCTAATATGAGTTTTCCCTCCAAAAGCTCATTTGAATTTCTCATGTAAGGTATTTGTACCTTTTTGGCAATTTTGGCTTGATAAGTGTTTAGGAAGGGGCTAGGATGTTTTAGAAGTGTTTATGTATTGTATAAACCCTTCTTGTCGTTCATATGCTTTTGATTTAGGTGTTTTAGATAGGTTAACTCCATTGTAAGCTCTTGACTCAAGTGTGTAACTTGAGTTATGGTTTTGTAGGGACTAGAAGAGTCAATAACTAATTATAAGTAGTTATGAATGAGAGCATGATTCGAATAAAGAAAGTAATATGAGGAGATATATATCTTAGGTATGTGGAGAAGGAAAGGGATATGTTCAAGAAGAAATAAAGGCCTGATAGAACTGTAATAGGGGTGTTGGCCTCCATTTATAAAAGTAAAGATAGTTTAGCACAAGAATGTTAGTATTTGAGCATGTAAGAGAATGAAATCCATGTAAGAAAGATTATTTCATGAATTTAGACTCTTATTTCAAGGATGAAAGAAAGGAATGAAGAAAACTCTCCAAACTGAAATTGTGTAAGGTGTTTATTTGAACCCCTGCTTAGATGTAAAAGTTCATTTTGTATGATTTTCGTAAAGTTTGAAGATTATATAAATTTATTGTAGATGTCATTTTCTAGCACGGTCCTCCATGTAAAATTTTGTAGTTTTAAACCTTGTTAAACATTCAAAAAATGTATTTTAATCCTATCGACTCTAGTAAAACCCTAGCTAGGGTTTAGGTGAGACTCCATGTTTGACAGACTTAGAAGTTGAATTAGTGGTTAAAATTTTCAATACATAATCTGATATGTGCATTCTCACTAAATATGAAGGATTTATTTCTTATCATTGTCACATTTGCTTGAAATTGCTGATAGTTCACTGTCTAGGAGGATTGTCCTATAGAAGACCTAATTTGGTAAGAACAACTTAGCGAAATAATAGTTTAGGATGGGAGTTAGGATATGAAACTTCATATGCGAGTTAAACAGGGAAATGATTATTTAAAAATCCTTTTTGTTTGCTTTTAAACCCCATGAGTCAAAAGATACACCTTAAAAATCCCTGGAGTAAGGCTACAAGAGAGAAGGTAGTGAATGAAGGAGGTGTCTTATGTATGGAGTTCTAAAAATTTTCATGAATCTTGGAGCCCAAAATGGTATTCAAAACAATTTACTTTGTGTAATGACTTGGTAGTTTTTTCCCAAGTATAACCTCTAGGAGATAGTAGTGCAAAGAAGAAAACATGACAATCTGGAGGGATTTTAATGAAAGGTGAAGATATCTTTTGTTTTCAATCACTTTCAAGGTTGATATTGTATGTGAAGTATATGTGAATAAGTTACATCAATTTCAAAACTTAGAAAAGACTCCAAATAACCAAAATTACAGTCTTAAGAGACTGTTTAGGCTTGAGAATGATATGTTCTTACAAGGTGAAAGGAAAGTTGTGGTGAGTTGTATTCAATAAATTTTGTGACTTGGAATGTTTCGTTGACATCCCTTACATCAATTTCCACATCTAGAATGTTCTATCATTGTATAAATTGATGATGTAGTCACTTCATCAAATCATCTTTTAGCTTGGTCATTTTGGTAGAATCTTTGATCCCTTTGGTTTTCTAGTTCTTAGGTTTTTAATTCGGATATGTTTTATATGTTTTTACTCTAAATAATTGTAATCAATTCAAGGACTTTGTAATTTATCTTTGGGAGAGTATCCTTTCATGTTTAATTGAGTCATATGTTAGATAGTGGATTAGAAAGGAAGTTATCATTTGAGTCTAAATTGTATTGACTCAAATTATTAGAGTTTTCATTTGGTAATTCAGGGCAAAGGTTTGATGTGTAATCACCAAAGTATTTAGTTATAAAACCCTTGTGGAATTCTAGTTTCATTTACACTCATTTAACTACTTGATGTTACATTCTATATCCTGGATTATAATAGTCTGATGTTTATTAAATATTAGTATGTGGGGTTTAATGGTTGTCTGAATTGTGGGGATTTGTATCAGTTGTATACAAAGGTGCAATTCTTATAATATTTATGACTAATTCATCTTTAGTTGTGTAGACTATCCTAATGGACAAGGCCCAATGATTAACCCCCTCTTTTGTTTAAATCATGGTGTACCTACCATTTAGAGACCTCTGTGTAATCATGCATACTTTTATAGGGATCTTTTCGATAACTTTAGATACATATTTTTTGTAATGATATATTTGTCTGCAACCTATTTCTAGTATCAATTAGTTTTATGGTTCTATTATAAGTGACAACCAATTGGGCAGGAAATCATAGTGATTTGGTTGTTTGGTTGGGTCAGATGTGTTGTATTTACATTATCCATATCCTTGGACATCAATGGGTTGTTGAAGGATCTCTCTCCTAGGTTTCATGGAGCCTAAAGAGTAGAAGTTTAACCACCCTCTGATTTGTTGCCATAAATCTTCCCCTGGTTAGTGAAGATCCACACTTCTATAATGACATATCTTTCTCTATTCATTCATCTAATAGGAAGAATAAATTTTGTAGCTTATAGTATAAAGTAAAAATAAAATCCCTCATACTGTAGAGAAAACAGGAAAACCCTTAGGAAAAACTCTCTATAAGAGAGAAAAGAGAACTATATAGAAAATATCCCTCATTAGATAATCCCCCTAGAAGAACATAGAGAATCACCCCAAAATAGAGAGAGAAGGAAGTGAAGAAGATGATAGGACTGCACATCCCCCTAGAAAATGAGACCTAATGAAATCCCAATAGATCCCATAGATGTGAAATCCTATTATCAAAATAGGAATTGGTAAACATTGAATCTTAGTCATGAATTATAGATGTTGCATTGAAATATTGAGGATTGGAGGAAGGGAATAAATGAACGAGTGGAATATCCTGGAACTGTGACTTTATCTACCTATCATCTTATGAATAAACAACTAAATAATATACATCATGTGGTATAGGTCGAGTCCAAATCACCACTATGAGTTAGAATGTTATGGGGAAGTGTTCTATAAGTCTGCAAGATAGGATGAAGTTGGCCTGAAGATGGAGAATCTAGAGGAGATTCATCAACCTCTAATGCATGATTAGGGGATAAGTGAGGAAATTTAGTATGTGCTTAATCATCCTTTGAAACATGACTACAGGAGGAAGGAGGTGAGTCCTCATCACTTATCTCATTGTATGGACTAAAATATGAATACTTATCATCAATTCTCTAATCATGTGTATTGAAATAAGAATCAACATGTTTCTGCCCAGGTTAAATCAAATATTCAAAACTATCATCAATACCCAATGACTACAATGTGACTAGAAGTGAAGTGATAGGAGTCAAACCTGAATTTTTTTCCTCATCTATTTAAGACTCTTCATCAACAGAAAAGTATGAGAAGAGATAAACCTAGGACTAGTGATCCACTTTCCCCACTGCTAGAATAGAATCACTATGAAACTCACTAACGACCATATAATATGGATTGAATTCAACTCACTTACATGACATGTGGTATGTGATCTAATATATTGTTAGGATATTAGTTTATGATAAAGGTACAAAATAACATTATGAAATTTCCCATCATCTATGTCAAGATTCCCTCTCCCAGATACCTCAATAGAAGTATGATCACCCATCAAAATAGTCTATGTAGAAACATATGACTATCTAAGGAAGTGAAGGCAACCTATGATGAAGCCATATGGTGTGAAGCACAATGTGTTAAGAACCCATGTGATGGGATGTGATGTAAATGATATAAGTTCTTTACCCTTATCTTTCCCCTTATTGTTGTATCTTTTACTTTTATAAACTCCTAAACTAGTAAACTCTTTGTGTATCTGAAACCGAGAACCCTAATATTGTTCTTCTCTAGAATGTGTTGTTAGGTGATTAATCTATTTCTGTGTATACACTTATGTTCATCATGTAT
Organism: Taxus chinensis; assembly: GCA_019776745.2. NCBI lineage: Eukaryota > Viridiplantae > Streptophyta > Pinopsida > Cupressales > Taxaceae > Taxus > Taxus chinensis. The sequence continues at coordinate 128,115,624 of CM034157.1, read as the reverse complement.
AGGTTTTTCTACAATAGGAAAATTTAACCCTCTCTTTCTTAGGTTTGGATCTAAAAATCAGAAGAAGATGTATAATTTTTTACTTTTGGAGGTGGCAAGTTTCTAATTCTTATTTTACTCATTGTCATGTTTATTCTAATTCCTTATCCTTGTCTATTTGAAGCCTTCAAATTTTCCTCTTTTCTAGTAAAATATGCCATGTGACTTAGAATAATTCAAAATATCCATATGTATAAGCTTAACATTGTTCCCTAGTGAAGGAGGTATTAGATGCATGTAAGGAAGGCATTTTCCATGTGGCTTCAAAGGAACTTCCTAGTGACATGGAAAGGTAGAAATACAAATTGAATAGTCAGGACCCAACTTAGAAAGAATGAAAAAAATCATTAGTTCTTCATCCTTTTTATCTATCCCATGTTTTTTTACAACTACATATATAAGTGATTTGAATTTTGTGAAGAAGTCTTGTATAGTGTCAAAGTTGTATGGGCTCAAACTAATGAGCTCAATATTCTAAATCATGACCCCTTATTACATCCTTACTTCCCCAGTATTCCTTCCAATATGGTCCAGAAATGTCATTAGGATTGTGCTGGAAGATTCTATATGAAAGAATAAATCATGAGATACAAACATATATAATAGACTATTGACCTCATCACATCAGTAAAACCACTTAACTTTAGGTTTATTTGATGTTGATTCAGTTTCCAGACCCGCTATGATCTAGTGTAAACCCTTACTCCTCAACAAGATTTTAATTTTGATTTTCCACTCATGATAGTTAAATGGTGTGAGAACCACATTATGATCCATGATGTAGAAAAATATATTACAAAATGAAATTGCAAAAGAGAACATAAGACGACCCCCCTCAAATTATTAACAATAATCCCCCAAGGTTGGAAATTTATGATTTAGTGCATAAAAAATTCTTCAAGGCCAATTTTTTATGTGTTGAATAAGAAAATTAAAGTAGCGTTGATGCAGAGTGCTTAGAAAATACACACTTTCAAATAAAACGGAAACTCAAATGGAGTTACACCAAGAAATTGATGATTCTTAAAATTTCTACTTTCAAATTTTAATACTTGTTCATGTGCCTTCACAAAAAAAAATCATCCCTTGACCCCTTACAACTTTCAACACTTGTTTGAGCACTAAAAACATTACCTCTCATGAGTTAATATACCTTAGGTTAGGAGTGATGAGGTCAAAATCTCCATGTGACTAGGGGTTAAGGCTAGGAAAAGTAGCAGATTACCTTCCTCAAATTTTCACTAAGTGATGCCACCTTTGGGGGTGAGTTGTGCACTTTCTTATCATATTTACTGATAGCTTATCTTGATTGCTTATATGTTGTCTATGGTTAGAGCATGCACACATAAACGTTTGAGTCATGAAAATGAGAAACGTCACCACCTTAAACTATGTGTCATGCATGAACGACTCATGTCTTCCCCTATTCACAACGTCCACAAATAATGTTGCAATGCATAGTGCAAGATCAGGTGTGGCCATCCAAACATATGTAACAACCAATAGTAATGTAAGTATAGCCACCACTACAACTATAAAAAATAGGTTCAAACACTTGTAAAAGATCTAAAGCCCCCAGAAACAAGGTTTCTCACAAACTTTGACATGGTATGGAATACCACCAAATAGCTTAGGGATGACTATAATAAACTTGAAAAATACCATATCCAACCTGCTTCTAAAGCCTATCTCGATTTTACTATTGATCTTAGGGTTTTGATGTTATCTGGACTCAATGGTGTAGTTTGTTTCTATACAAAAATACACAAAATGAATACTGCCTTACAAAACCCACTTATAGAAGGAATTTTCCTTCTTATTTTTTGATTCTCCAAATCATCCAAAGATGTAAGAGAAGAGCATACTCAGAGACAAAGGAACGAAAACAACAAACTTAAAATAACTCAAGATTCTAATAAAATAAACACAACAAAACAATGGATTTCAATTATTAGAGCAAGCTCTAATACCATGTGATGAATATGGGCCAATATTGAGTAGTGATAAAATATAAATGGATTAGTGCAGCAAGTTGGGGACAAATAAGTGGACATCAAATCCCAAATTTTATGAACTGTGATCTCGGTTTAGTAAACCATAATCATAGTATTAAAAAACTGTGATTGCGGTCTCTTTTTCTACGCTTGGGAAATTCTAAACCTAAAGCACGCTCGCGCTTTATAAACCGCAATCGCGCTTTGTAAAAATTGCGATCATGCTTCTCTGATACCAAAAAACATCTCTGGCCCTCATTTTTCCTGCCATTTTAGCACCGCGATCGTGGTTCTTACTGTATCATCAAATCTGATCCTCGAGGCTAAGGAAATATTTGTTTTTCCTGAACCAGAGCTTTGGGAGGTCATTATGGCGTGTGGAATGCCAAAAAATTCAAATTTTCTTCTTCCTTGGACTTGAACCATGCCAAAAAATCAAAAACATGTCACAAAAATGGTACCATTGCTTAGGGGAGAATTGTTAGCTTCGTATAAATATTGATATTAAAGTGAATAAAATAAGATAAATATCATTTTATAGTTTTATACTAACAATAGGTCTGTAAGAAACTTTTTCCCATGAATGTTCATGTCTACATTTAAGACTGCAAAATTTTGTTTCACTTGTCATACTGTGATAAAACCTATACCATCCCAAGCGTGGCAAAATTCTATACATGTTTAAAAAAAAAGTATTTGATTTCAAAATATTTTGATGTAGTTATGGCGGGCATAACGGAAAGTGCTCCGTTTTCTAAAAAATTTCAGACCACTTTCATGGAAAAAATCATTAAAAAAAAATATTGTTCAAAAAAATACAAAGTAAAATCCATCCCCATCTACCCCAATAACACCTAAGAAAGATAAATACATATGTGAGAAAAAACAAGCAATGGAATAAAAAATATACACTAACATGTAAAAGGTACCCAAGTGTGTAGGTGTATAGACCCAAAAATGTAATAACTAATGCAAAAGGTTCCCAAGTGTACAGAAGTGGAAGTGTGCACAAAACTCATAGGAATTACATAAAAAGCACTTAAATGCACATGAATAAAATTGAACATGTAGAGAATGAATCCTAGAATGTAACACAAGGCACATATAATGCGAAGAGTGGGAGAAACAATAATATAGAGAACTCAATGCATGAAATTTGAGGACCTTTCAATCAATCAAAATCAGTAACACCAAGGCATCTAGCTATTGAGGGTAGATTGATGTGGTGGCATGTATAATTCATTCATCAGTGGACACATGGTTAAAAAAGAAAGCCTTAATTTTTGACATTTCAAATTCACATGGCTTGAGGTCCTTGGGGAGGTAACAACACATCAAGGTGTCTACGGATTTATGTGAGCTTGAAAGATAAGTCATACCCTGGCTACATTGTTTTTTATCTGGAAACTCCTTGCAAATCACAATGAGACCTAATTTGAGTGCTATAAATAGTGGAAAAAGGGCCATATTGAGGATATTTTAGAATCTATTGCCTACAACTTAGAAAGACTCTGATGGATTTGTGAGGTAAAGGCCTATAAAATTAGGATGGAAGTTTGTGGACTCCATGAGATACGATTGCTCTACATTGTAAGTTGTAGATATGATAATACCATGTATAAAAAAAATTATGTAATGAAATCTACATTTTTATTTCATTTTGAATTTATACAACTATGAGACCAAAGGGTGGGAGAACGACTTGCACGGTTAGTTCTTATGGGGTGTGAAAGAAACAACCCCTAAACTAACAAGTATCAGAGCATGTTTGCAATCCTAAAAATAGTGAGGTAGAAGATGTAACATAGCCAAATATTTTAACCTTGAAGGAGACTAAATGAGTAGGTGAATGGACCTACCAAATATGAAAAAAAAAGTAAGTGGAGGAGGATCCCTAGTATACGCAAAAATGTTAGTAAACTATTGTAAAGTACTTCTCCACCAGTAGAGGTGGATAGAGAATACATAGAGTATTAAGGACGATATAAGACATTGAATGTGAGAATCTGGCACATTGATCTCTATCGTGAATTAGGTAGAGGGCGTAAAGGAGAAATCCAAATAGATGAGCTACATAGGATTGCAATGTGAGATATTGCAATAGTGGTTCCAAAATACTAGAGCACTTGTGTAGGATTATGAGAGAATCACAATATTGGGTAGATATTAAACCCCATAAAAAAGGATAAGGATTCCCATCATGTAGAGCACGAGAAAACATGCACTTTTTACTAAAACAATGCTCAAATCTGAGCTATAGATCCAAAGTTATAGCAAATACAATTTCTTGTAGATAATGGCTTATTTAATTAAAATTTTGCAAACTGATTAAAAAATGTCAGAAATGAGGGGAAAGGGAGTCATGCGTATACTCGTTGGAACCGCCAAAGAACGAAGAACACAATGGTTTAATTTGTGAGGGGGAATTGGCCTCCTACCAACCCGAGTGCCTCACTCTTTGTCTTCGATAGGTGAAAATACAAGGTTTAAAAAGCTGCTTAAGTCTCCCTTAAAATTTTAAATCCGTTCAAATTATATTTTAAAAGCATAAAATGCTAATGTAAAAAATTCAAAATGAAAAAAGTAATGCTTTAATCTTTAAAAATGGAGTCCACATGGAAGGTTAGGTTGGAGAAATGATTTTAGGTTTGGAAAACCTTTAAAAAACTTGTTATACTTTGTTGTTTGGAGACTATTTTTTTGTTGGCGCCACCCAAACCAAGAACTAGAGCAAAGGCAGAGTTGTAGTCTTCAATGATGCCTCCAATGACAGCAACTTTCTCCAAATGAAATTTATTTTAGATTGTTAGATGCAACAAGTCTTCAAGGAGGAAAAAATACAGACATGAATGCATTGCAAACAGGTTGAAAATCAATGCTTAGACTGTGCAAAGGAATCCAAAATCCTAAATGCACCATTCAGATGAAAAAGCAGAAATATGCAACAACATTGCTCTGATTGGAGAGACATTTTGGTAAAGATGGAGAGAAACTAGTTGGCGAGGACGTCCCAGAAGAAAAAAAATCTGAATTTGAGCACCCAATACCACAAATATGTAGTGTATAAGAGCAAAAAATAGCGTTTTTGAGCTAGAGTGAGTATTTCAGGGGCATTTGAACCTCCTTAGTGCATGCACACATAGTATGGGCCAGCTAAATGTCACAAATAAGGAAAAAAAATTTGAACAAGACTATGGCAGCTCCAATACAAATCTGAAAATGCAATTTTCAGGTGTTTTAATGTCTTCTACAAGCCTACAATACCACAAAAGCCTGCAAACATGTTGTACACCCCAGAGAGGCAAGATCCACATAAACCATGCATTAACCCTTGAAAAATGGTAAATCCGCCAAATAGTCTGCTAAAAATAGTGGTTTTGCCAGATTTAGAAGGCACAAATAACTATATTAGCTGACAAAATATTATAAAGGTCCCCACAAAATTTTTGCAAAATTCATGATTTGGGAACCCCCAAATTTGTAAACCTTCAGTGTATCAATTTGTAAACACCAAAATTCACAACTATACTAAATCAAGATGGAGTCCGATCTATTTGCACATGAATTGTTAGTTTCAAAAATGAAGTATTCAAAAACTACAAATAACTTAGTAATGACAAACGTATCACCAAAATCGCTCTGATACCATATTATGAGTTTCTGGATCTCTGATGAAGAATGAATGTACGAGCAATTATAGAAATTGAAATAACTAACAATAAGATGCAATATGATCAAAACTCACAAGGCAAATCAATCAATGCTCCATCCCATATTCCATATTCACCATGAGATAACTGATGCAAGTCAACTCAATGCTCCATGCTCTCCATGCTCCATATTCCATATTCACCATGATGCAAAGTCAGTGTACATATAGGAGGTGAATGTGTAACCTCCTCTTAGATCAGTGGGGAATAACTCTCACTAATTGATACTAGAAGTAGAGTTGACTCCACACAACTAATAGGATAACTCAATAGAATTGTTATGCTAACTCAACTGAACTGGTAAGAAAACTCAACATAACTGCTATAACTAAGCAAACATATCGCATGAGTGTAGGAAATCTCCAAGTAAATAAATAAATACAAGGTAAATAAATATCCTACACAAAAAAAAAATTGTAAACAAAAAAGGCACATTATCAAAGTCAAGTCAAGCTAGGGAAAAGGTTCAAGTACAATCACATTGTTACAAGGTCATGATTATCAATTTGGTTGCATATATTCTAGATATCACATGTTATGAAAGAAATACATGTGGTTTGATACCTCTTTAGAGTGGCGACATCAGTGGTGCAAAGGGGTGACCACAACCCAACTAATGTTTGTTTTATAGGACTCCTTCACCATCTAGGGTTTTGAAGATTCAATCAGCTACACAATGATCATCAGACAATCTTAAAGGTCCATAGATTGCAAATAAGAGTAAATCAAGAAGAAAAGTGTAGACCTTGAAGTTTTAGGAGATGAAATTATGGAGGGACAAGGTTATATAGAAAGGGCCATAACATGGGAGTATGCTTTGGCCCATATCATACACTTTGGTCTAAGACATATTTTAAAGATATTGTTATTAGTGAAGCTCTATGTCAGATCATGTCCATAATTTTCCAATCATCAATTCAGCCAAATTAGCACACAGTATAGAATATCAGCTAAGTCCTCTTCTCCTTGTCATTACTAGTGCTTTCATTACATTTTCTATAATTATTTAGATTTTTTGCAATGATTATTCTTGATATTGTCTGCAATTAGCCTTGGAAACTAATTGATTAGGATAATCTACAATTATTTACTACCCCCTATAAATTTAACTATTTAGGTTAAATAATTTGGTGAACCCACCTCATGATCAAACTCTATGTTCTTATTCACTTGGTTTTAGATATCTTAAATTTTTCTATGGTTTATATTCAAATACCATTCATATTTTTCTAGGGTTCTCGACCTCAATCTAATTCTTCATTTTTCCTATCATCTCATTGAGGCTCCTCTAGGTGTATGATCCTCAAATATTTTAAGTTAGTAAATTATGGAACCTCTCTTATCCTCTTATTGACATTGAGATCCCTCTATATGTTCAAGTTATTTATTACACAATAATTTGGTTAATGTGTTATTCTTTATAATGGATCCAAACCCTATGAATATTTTTGGTATCTCTTTCATTCAAGCTATTGGGGGATGAAAAGATTTATCCTTCATATGTTTGTATTCACATATTTGACAACATCCCTCACAAATATCTGGGCTCTATCACTATTGGCTTGACATCCTTTGATATTATTTGTTATACTCCCTGATGCCCCTTCCTATAATATTCTCCTTAGGACCTTGGTTACATGCTACACACATCATCTCAGCACCCATTGATCTAAAAATTTATCATCCAATGTCTACTAATATTTATAATTGGATATTATACAAGATCTCCTTGATGCACATCCTTTTGATTGATATATCTGTTATTCCTCTCAAAAAATCTTTCAAATACTTGTGTGTAAAATTTGGTTGCAAAATGATACATGTGTTCCTTCCCTTCCTCCTCTAATTGATAGTGTATCTACTCATGCACAAAAAAAATTATTGAAAATGATGCTAGTGTTCCTTATCTCTCTTTACAACATGATGTTTTAGATTTTTTGTGAACTAAAATTTCATTAAAAATTATGTATGTATTTCTACTATTAATTTTCAAAAGGATATTTTACATAATGGTGAACATACCAATGCTTATATTTCTTCTTCTTATTTTTATGCCAAGGAATTTATTCTATGAGGCTGTCTAATATTCCATTCCTTCTAATATTTTCTAATTGTCCTCCTCAGTGTCAATACAACTTCTCCAGTAGCTGACCTAAAGATCTAATCCCAACCCAATAATGTCCCCATAGCTACATATAATTCCAAGATGTAACCAATTAATGAGCCTCTTGCTACCTATGTTATTCCTCCACAGGAAGTTATTTCTCTCATGCATGTTGTAGGTGACTTACAAAATCAAATCTTCCTTAACTGATGTAATTTTATATGATAATTATTGCCAAAATACTTGTATACATGGTATTATTCATGATAATCTCACATATTCTACTTTTTTCACACCTTGGTCTGATATTTATTAATCCTAATGCTTCTATATAACCTCTTATACTTTTTGTTTGCCTTATATCTCTCCCTCTTCCCGATATTGATATAGTTTACCCTCATTATATTGAGTCTCTTGTGAATTTATTATATTTTCATATTCCTCCTGATAAAACATCGGTGCTTAATTCATACATGGGTCAACCTTCTATCACTATAGGGTTTTCCCCCTCATACGTCTTATTCACCAATCATTCTAAATTACACATGGATTCTTGTGGATATATTCCATCTTTCTTTCCTCCTAAATTCTTCTATTTCATAGACACTTGAGCCACATTCTTTGGCACAATTGATACCTAAGCCTCCATCTCCCCTGGTAACTTATCCACCTCCTTATGGAGGTTCTCATTATTTCATTCAAATGCTACATAACCCATTGGGGAATTTTATTCCACATCTCATTTCCCAATGACACACTCTATTTATATGTTCAACTTGACTATTAAGGGAGCCACTGGTTACACACCAAAACCTCACTTTACACACACACACATGGGGGAAACCTTTCTTCCCCTCTCTTAGATGCATAATCTCTATTAATCAAAAGAGATAAAAATAGAAATATATTCCCCTTTGGGAATTATTAAATCACCCTTCCTTCTCTTTGGATATTAGGTTTTTATCTATGCCCTTAAGGGGCCTAAAAATACAAAAAACATTCAAAATATGCTATAAACATCTAAAAATATTTACATTGATCTTGATAAAAAAAATGGTTGTTTACTAAACATTACACACTTATAATATTTATCACTCTTGCACATTCCTTATCATATTGCACACTTATATTATTCATGTTGCACATTACTTATCATTGTATCTTAATACATAGTACACTATATCCCTTTTTATATACATATGAGTGTTCATGTGGTATATTGAGTTTAATGTAGGCTACACACATATTGTTAAATGATGTAGGATACTCGACACTAGTCTCTAAGAGTTATTCTACAACAATTCAGGAATCCACTATACACTTTCTTAAATATCGGTGATATTATTCCAGTATTTTCTATTGTACTTCCAATTACCTTATTCAATTAGTACATACATCATGTCATACTATTTATTACTTGTTGGTTTTCAAATAGGACTTTTTAGAAGAGCAACAGTCAGGGGACAAGAAGTCCCTCCTCTTTAATGGGAGAGGTTCCCTTATTAAGACACGAACTTATTTACAAATATACAAAATGTCATTTTATGGTTGAACTTGGATACCACGAATATGTTTTCCACAAAGATCATCAGTTACAAACGGACTGAGGAAAGAGGGTACGAAGATAAGCAGAATAGCAAACGTTTAGAATTATAGATAACAAAATAATTCTTTACGAGTGCAAAGTTGCAGGGAATTTGGAACAATATTATTTGTATTAGCTGAATATGATTAAAGACACAAAGTTCTTCAAACGACCTTCTTCAGATTCATTAATCAAAGACACAAAGTTCTTTCTTGGTTGTGCAAGATCACTGTATTTGCAAAAGCAATCAGCGAGACTAACAAATTAGGTACAAAATAATCTTCACAATACTAAAGGAAAACACAGAGGTCCAGAGATTCAGATAGAGAATGAATAGAAAGCCCTTTTGTATTGATACGTTCAAGATCTATTTACAATTTCGAGAGTATACCAAGTTCTTCCTCCTCCTTTTTAGAATGGCAGAAAGAATGCCATTATATAGCTTACCATTCAGTTACTCTGCGTAACCGTTTCTTTTAACTAAAGGATCGTTAAGGAATGCCAAACACAATCCCTTAACTAATTACAAGGAATACGAAAGGAATAGGAAGAAGAGAAAAGAATGAAGAAGGAGACAGGTGGACAGTCGCTGAGAAGGACCCACCCTCTTTAGAAACCGCTTCTTGAATTTCTTTAACGTCTCAGCTATGTCTTTGCCACGAGGGACACACCAGACGTTTCATCTTGAAGATGACAATGGATATCTTTGAAAACTGATGCAAATGGCGTTTTGAAAGCTTCGTCCTTCTGCCAGCTGTCTTTGGGATTTGATCTTCGCAACTTAAATTCAAATTTAGCACATGCGGGTCGAGCGGGAAAAAACTAAGTATGAATTGCATTAGGTTCACTTGGGACATGTGAGACGCGAATGCGCAAAACACGCGGCTCGGCCGATTCGGGTGAAACAGGGAGAGGACGCACAAATGCATTTTGGGACATTTGGGATGAAAAAGAGCGAAGTGCGCGACTCGGGAGTTTCAGCCGAAAATGGGACAGCTTGCACTTTTTAACTCGGGACAGTTGGGACGAAATTGGGCGAATCGGCCGAAAATGGAACAGAGTGCACCTTAAGTTTGAACTTGAGAAATTTGAGACAAAAATTTCTGGAGTACGCGACTCGGCCGGTTCGGGTGAAATTGAAACAGAGCGCACTTTTTGATTTGGGACATTTGGAATAGAAAAGTGCGAAGTACGCGATTCGGGAATTTCGGCTGAAAATGGAACAACGTGCACAAAAAGTTTTGGGACACTTGGAACAAAAACTTCCGACGGGCCCGAAATGGGACAATTTCGGAGGTTTCGGCCGATCGGGGAACAGAGTGCACTTTTTGATTTGGGACGTTTGGGACAGAAAAGTGTGAAGTACGCGGTTCGGATGGTTCGGCCGAAATTGGAATGACTTGCACAAAAGCTTTCGGGACACATGGAACAAAAACTTCCGACGGGCCCGAAGATAGGACAATTTCGGGGATTTCGGCCGGTCGGGGAACAACTTGCACTTTTGTACTTGGGACAACCGGGACAAAAATATCCGACAGGCCCGAAATACTTACAAAATGACCCAAAACTTGGATTTTTTAGACTTCCAAGACTTTTTCCACACCACCAGCTTGACAGAAAAGACACTTAAGACTCAAAATTTTGAAATTTTACCTTTGACAGAGCAGGGAATTTTGAGTGGACAACAGCTGGCTCCTTCTGGGGATGACTTGGTGTAAATTCATGGAATGAGACAAGGCAAGAACTTAGACAACTCGGTGAAGCAGACCAGTGCCTTATCCATTGGGCAAAAGGAGTCAAGGACAAACCAATACAAGGGCAACACACACAACAACAGAAGGGAAACACACCAAAAGCAAAAAGCAGAAACACTGTACATAATATACAAAGGGACTCCCTAGTCACCTAGGACTTGAACAACTTCAAATACTGCCCACTATACGGAAGTGGGAGGGGGGGGAACCATCCATGTAATCAAGATAGAAAGAGTTCTTACCAGCAAAGTGTCTTATCTTGAAAGGTCCAAGCCACAGAGAATCAAATTTTCCATGGCTACCACGAGGTTCGTGTCTTTTGTCCCACAACAGCACGGTATCACCAACTTGGAACTCTCTGCTCCTAGCTTTCTTATCAAACATAATCTTCACCTTCTGCTGGTGGGCAGCTATTCTGTCAGCAACCTCCAATCTGTCCTCGTTCAGTTTGTGCAGGTACATAATTCCTGGTTTGAAAGGAAAAGAATGCTGCATATCTTTTGGCTTGAAGGCTTTTAAATCCTCATAAAAATAAGCAAGAACATCCTTATACCTCCTTAGAAGATCAATTGCTTTTCTCCTTTCATCTGTCATGCAACATTTCCCAATATTCACCAGCTTCGGGTCATCAGAACTCCCAATATCAATTTTATCATACTCAGCTGATTGCTGAGGTCCAGTGGAAGCTTTAGATCTCACGTACCTGTCATGTTTATCAAACAACTCCTCCAAACTCACCAAACCTTTGGGGATCTTGTTTCCTTTGAGCTTAATGCACCCTTCCTGATCAGTTTCTTCTCCTTGGGTGACGGCTTGGTCCGAAGACACGCTCTCACGAGGCAGGTTGTCACTTCCTTCGAAATACAGTTGTTCAAAATTGCCCTTGAGCTCCAGGAAGGAAAGTAAATGCTGGTCGTCGTTGAAGACTTGCCAGTTATTAGTATTGTCAGGGACACTAGGTCGGTGGACCATCTCAATAGTGAACTTATCCTGAGAGAATTCAGGATGAGGAATCAATAGTGACCCTGAGACAGCCAGGGAATCAGCTCTGCTGTTCTTTTCTCTGGGAATTGCTTCAATGGAGAAGGCATCAAGGAATTCAATTGAATCCCAAACCTGGTTCCGATAGTGCTTCAGCCTCCCATTTTTTACCTGAAACAGGCTTCTGACTTGCTTCACAATCAGCTCTGCATCACCACGAGCCAAAAGATTTTTTACACCTCGTTCTTTGGCCACTTGCAGTCCAAGGATGAGAGCCTCATACTCTGCCGTATTGTTAGTGTTCTCGAACTGCAATTTAAATGAAAAGGGGTACAGGCAGCCCTCAGGTGATATTAACAGAACACCAGCTCCAGAACCAGCCGAAGAACAACTGCCATCAAATTCTAAGATCCAGACACCATTGGGATCCTTAGGTGATATTTTGCAGGGTCGGATTTCATCAGGGGACAAAATCATGTAATTACCATGGCCCCTGTCCTCATAGAGTATTTGTGCTTTAGGATCATCTGTCTTCTGCACAATGTACTCGGACTGCTTCTCAGGTAGTAGCTTCTTCATTTGTCCATGGACAGGTATGAGAGCGTGTGACCAATCCATTTGAATCTCTCCACCCACATCTTTACAGAAGTTTCTGCTTAGCAACATTCCATAGGAAGGAGGAATGTCTGCTACTAGTATGGTAGCCAAGACCTTCTTTTCAGGTAAAGCAGCAAAAGCCACTTGTGCATCTTTAATCCTTCCCACCAAAGGTACTTCCTTACTTTCCATGGAGTAGCAAGATCCATAAGTACGAGTAAGGGTCAAGCCTAAAGCATGAGCTACTTTGGCGGGCATCACATTATCTGAGGCTCCGGAATCTATGACACAGTTACTGAGCCTGTGGCCAGCTATAAGGAGTGTTACATAGAAAGGCTTGATCTTGTCACCAGGTGAGGTGACAGCAGCTACTAGACTGGGCTGTGGTGCAGAAGGAGGTGTGGGCAAAAGGCCTTTGGAGGTGGTCTTGGAATGGGAATTTACAAATTGGATCATCTTGGCAAAAGCTTTTGGATGGGTTTGGTAATATTCAGCCTCTGAAATCTGAACTTTGGTCCTTTTTAGATGATCTACAATGTCAAAGGATCCAGAGGTGGATGGTCCATCATCATTTGGAATCTTAGGCTTATCAACCCTAGGAGAAAAAGAAGAAGAAGCAATTTTAGGGGCAGGATTAGCAGTACTTACCTTTGGTGCAGATGAGGTAGGAATAGGAGATCCTCTTCTGGCAATTACAGGAATAGTTGCAGGCTGCTCTTTGGACTTCTTCAGGGGTTGTGTCACCTTTTCCCTCTGATGCGTCTGTTCCCGAGTCATGACAGCGAAGGATTCGCTGTTCATATCTGCTACCACTTCATCATAGTCATCTGCATCATCAATGCCTTCAGTGGTAAAGAAATTGACTCGAGATCTCTCGGGTTCTTCTACCTCATCATCGAATTCCTCCAGGAACTCCTCACAAGCTTCATTATCATCTTCTGGTTCTTCGACCTCACAAGTTGCATTCACAAGAACTTTGACGGGAGGTCCTTCCAGTGCCAATCTTGTGTGGGGAGCTGGCAAACGGTTTCTGGGTTGAAAATTTCTTCTCGGAACATCTGCATACGGTGCATGCTGAGCTAATTGTTTCTTTATAGCTACCAGATCAATTTGCAAGTTTCTGGACTAATGGATCAGTATTGGGTCCAGAAGTGGAAGATGAAGAAGCAGCAGATTTAGATTTGGGAGGATCTCTCTTCAACTTCCCTGACATGATTAGGTCATCCTCGACACTAACAGCCAGTTCTTGATCCAGTATTAACGTTCCAAGATTAGCCCTTCTTAGAGCATAACTGACTTTAGGCGTTTGGGCATTCAAAAAGAAACATTTTTGGATTTGATCAACCGGCCGAGTATTCACAGGAATTTTGTTGATCAGTCTGTTGAACCGAGCCACAAATTCTCTCATGGGTTCCGATGGATCTTTCTTTATTTGAGAAATCTGGGCAAGCAGTGCATGCACATCTTCTGCCGGCTTGAAACGGCTTTCGAACTGAGTTCTCATGGTATTCCAGTCGATGATGGCACCAGCCAGAAGGTGATAGAACCAGTCAGCAGCATTGTCCTGTAACGTCTCGACGAACAGTCTTACCGAGACGTCTTCATGTTCAACCCCCAAGACTCCACACGCAACTATGAAGGCTGCAATATGCTCATCAGGGTGCACTTTGCCGTCAGCCTTTGAATTTGGGGAAGTTCTTTCGGTTACCTCTAGGAAACTCATGCAAAGGCTGAGTGAGGGCCAGGGGCCCGACACGTTGACCCCATGGTACTTGTGCCATTCTTCTTGGAAATACGGTTTTGAGGGGAACTGTAACACCAGCAAGGATTAAAGCTTGTAGATTAGGACTAGCAGGCTCTGAAGGACTTCTTTCTCGAACAGGTGGAGTGCTCATTGAACGAGTTCTTCTATTTGAAGGGAAAGGAAAACCCTGTTGCTCCAAAAGCTGAAACTGAGAATCTTCGATACCAAGGGCCCTTCTCCCTCGAGTGAAACGCGGAGTTAGATCAAAGGATGATCGAAAAAATTATAGTACTGGAATGTGATTTTCCCCAGAGTCGCCAAAAACTGTTGGTTTTCAATTAGGACTTTTTAGAAGAGCAACAGTCAGGGGACAAGAAGTCCCTCCTCTTTAATGGGAGAGGTTCCCTTATTAAGACACGAACTTATTTACAAATATACAGAATGTCATTTTATGGTTGAACTTGGATACCACGAAAATGTTTTCCACAAAGATTATCAGTTACAAAGACTGAGGAAAGAGGGTACTTGAAGATAAGCAGAATAGCAAATGTTCGGAATTATAGATAGGTCAGAGTAATTCTTTACGTGTGCGAAGTTGCAATGGGAATTTGGAACAATATTATTTGTATTAGCTTAATATTTAAAGACACAAAGTTCTTCAAAATACCTTCTTCAGATTTATTAATCAAAGACACAAAGTTCTTTCTTGGTTGTGCAAGATCACTGTATTTGCAAAAGCAATGCAGCGAGACTAAACAAGTTAGGTACAAAATAATCTTCACAATACTAAAGGAAAACACAGATATACAGAGATTCAGATAGAGAATGAATAGAAAGCCCTTTTGTATTGATACGTTAAGATCTATTTACAATTTCAGAGTATTCCAAGTTCTTCCTCCTCGTACTTTTTTCCAGAATGGCGGAAAAAGCCATTATATAGCTTACCATTCAGTTACTCTTCTGTAACCGTTTCTTTTAATCTAAAGGATCGTTAAGGAATGCCAAACACAATATTCCTTAACTATGCTTACAAGGAATACGAAAGGAATAGGAAGAAGAGAAAAGAATGAAGAAGGAGACAGGTGGACAGTCAGCTGAGAAGGACCCACCCTCTTTAGAAACCGCTTCTGGAATTTCTTTAACGTCTCATGTCTTTTCCACGTTTTTTGAAATCAGACATTTCATCTTGAAGATTCTCAATGGATATTTTGAAAACTGATGCAAATGGTTTTTTGAAGGACTTCGTCCTTCTGCCAGCTGTCTTTGGGATTTGTCTTGCAACTTAAATTCAAATTTAGCACATGCGGGTCGAGCGGGAAAAAACAAGTATGAATTGTCATTAGGTTCACTTGGGACATGTGAGAAGCGTCTAGCTTGGCGAAACACGTCATGCTCGGTCACATTCACTTGAAACGGGGAGAAGGACGCAAAAGCATTTTGGGACATTTGGGATGAAAAAGAGCGAAGTGCGCGACTCGGGAGTTTCGGCCAAAATGGGACAGCTTGCACATTTTAACTCAGGACAGTAAAATTGGGTGAATCGGCCGAAAATGGAACAGAGTGCACCTTAAGTTTGAACTTGAGAAATTTGAGACAAAAAGTTCCGGGTACGCGACTTCGGGCGAATCAGAGCGCACTTTTTGATTTGGGACATTTGGGATGTGAAGTACGGGATTCGGGAATTGGCCGAAAATGGAACAACGTGCACAAAAAGTTTTGGGACACTTGGAAATTCCTACGGGCCCGAAATGTTTCGGAGGTTTCGGCCGATCGGGGAACAGAGTGCATTTTTGATTTGGGAATTTGGGACAGAAAAGTCGAAGTACGCGGTTCGGATGTTCGGTCCGAAATTGGAATGACTTCACAAAAGCTTTCAGGGAACAAGGAACAAAAGACTTCCGAATGGCCCGAAGAAGGACAATTTGCGGGGTTTTCGGCTTGCGGGGAACAACTTGCACTTTTGTACTTGGGACAATGGGAGAAAAATATCCGACAGGCCCGAAATACTTACAATCAATGACCTCTTAGATTTTTTAGACTTCCAATGCGATTTTTACACACCACCAGCTTGACAGAAAAGATACTTGTGACCCAGTTTTGAAATTTTACCTTTGACAGAGCAGGGAGTTTTTAGTGGACAAGTGATGTTTTCGAATGCGTTTAAACACGCGTGCTCGGGCAGAATGGAGAGAGAATGTTCACATTGAGGGGGGTTGGAACAATTGGCCTCGAATGTTTTATTTTCATTTTCCCCTCGAGGTACAGATTTGTATTTAGTGAGCAATGTTTCGGCTACGATAATTCCCTGAAGAAGCAGGTCCGCTAGTGGACTTGATGAAAGCACAAGGAACAGATAGTTCCGGAGTACGCGACTATTTGGGTTGCTTCGGTTTTCCGAAAAAGAGAAAGCTCGTACTTGTTGAGGTTTTGGGATATGTCCTGTAAAACCAGTCCTGCGAAGTACGCGGTTCGGATGGCTATCGGCCGTAAAATCATCCTTGTTGAGCTTGTTGGTTGCACTATAAAGCCATCCTTATTGAGGACATATGGTTGTCCTGTAAAACCATCCGACGGGCCCGTTTTTGGATCTTGTAAAACCATCCTTGTTGAGGAATGTTGGTTGTCCGGTCGGGGAACAACCATCTAGCATCATTGAGCACGCATGAGTGGCAAGTCTGTGACAGGAAGTGTGATCTGTTTTTCTCCCATGTTTGTACTAAGGGGGGAATGTTAGGAAATAGTCCATTAGTACTCAGACTTTTCAGTAGTAATTCCATTATGACTAAATGTAATATTTCACACTATGAGGATGGTAGAAAGAGTTGTTACTTAAACAACTCATATAGTTTTTTGGATTTTACCTTTGTTAGAGCCCGAAATTTTGAGTGGACATTTACAACAGGTAAGTTGTCATTGAAATAAGTGTCCTAATTTCATAGGAAAGTGGTTTTCCTAAGACAAATGGCTATAAATTAGCCAAATACATGAAGTGCAACGATCTCATCCAAGGCAGAAGAATCAATATTACTATTTTGTAAATGTTTCATTTTTTTACCTCTAGAGAAGGGATTCATAAGTGTAGGAGGGGTAAAAATTAACTCAACCATCAATGTGTGTGAGTCTAGATTTTCATGTTAACGAGATGTTGGATTTAATTTGCACTGTGAAGAATGTTAGACTTATTTTCTCAATTCAAGTAAGCCTACAAAGTCAAAACACTTACAACAAAATAGAGTTTCCTTGTAAGATATTTTGGGCAGGATGTATGGAATGTTATTCATATTCCCAGAGTCTTCTATACGAGTTCTTAGAGTTTATAAACCTTAAAAGACAATTAGGCTATATTGATGGTAATTTGAAGTACAATCAATCCTAATGGAAATGTTGGGTGATGTTGTTACTCGCTTAATTAGGTAATAACATATTTTTTAGCTCTTATTAATAATTGTTGAAAACAACAAGACTATTAATCCAAAGTCAGAATCTTTCCCAATCTATGTATTGTCATGAAATGTTGATTGAAAATATGCTAAAATCATCTTCTATGAAGTGAGAAATCTAAATGTATTTATGAAGAAGTCATAGACTCTTCTTCTATTTCATAAAGTCGTGAAAATCAAAATCAGGTGTCCCTAGAAGGTTGATGGCTTCACAGAAGCTTGCTTTTACATGTTGCTGGTTTTGACAGTGACCGGCATCGGTCAGGAGGAAACCAGGTAGGAGGTAACCGACATCGGTTAAGAAGTGACTAGCATCGGTCAGGCAGGGACCAACATCGGTCACCTGTGCGATGGTGCTTTGTTCTTTAAACGAGAATTAGAATAAATATTTTGTTTTAAAGATGATTTCTTGATTGTAAAAGCATAGTTAGTTGCCCAGAATAGATATATATGCATGTATGCATTGTATGAGGGTATGAGAGAAGAAAATAGCAATTGTTTTGCATGTTAGTTTTCTTGGTGAGCAAGAAAGAGTAGTTGAGTGAGGGAAAAGCATTGAACATCCTGTGAGGTGTTGGAAGACAACAAATCTTCATTGTATTTCCTCTGTAAAGCACTGAATAATAATATTGGTCATTTCTTGGTGGACGTAGCCCACACTGGGTGAACCACGTTAAATCTGGTGTTATCTTTCTCTTGTTTTATTTTATCTTCTGGTTATTTCCACATTCATTGCTTGTATGCTTTATCTGATTATAGATCTGTGCAACACTGTTATATGGTTTAACCCCAACAACTGGTATCAGAGCTTTGTTTGGAGGTTTTGTGTGTTGACAGGATTTACTCACAGAGGGTTTTCTGATTGAGTGGGAGCAGAGCAATGGCAGAAGATAGTAAATACCGAGTAGAGAAATTTGACGGTCGTAATTATCAACTATGGAAGATGCAGGTGGAGGATTATTTGTATCAGAAGGATCTATACTTACCATTGGATGAGCATGCACAACCAGACACGATGACTGATGAAGAATGGAAGGTTCTTGACAAAAATGCTCTGAGATCTATAAGATTGAGCCTGGCACAACATCGGTGGCTTCAAATTTTACAGATGCAAAAACCACGGTAGAGTTGATGAAATCTTTAGCAAATTTGTATGAAACTCCTAGTGCTTCGAATAAGGTTTATTTGATGAAAAAATTGTTTAATTCTAAGATGCAAGAAGGTGGATCTGTATCTAATCATTTAAATGATTTCCAGGTCTATTGTAAATCAATTAAAATCGGTAGAAATTCTGTTTGATGATGAAGTGAAAGCACTTTTATTCTTATGCTCTTTTCCAGATAGTTGGGATAACTTGGTAATGGTTGTAAGTAATACAACATCTGCTTCTAAAGGTTTGAAATTTGATGATGTGGTTAGTGTAATCCTTAATGAGGAAATACACGTAGGAAAATCTCAGGAGAAGCATCATCTGGAAATGCTTTAAATGTAGAAAGCAGAGGAAGATCTAAGGAGAGATCATCTAAGAGCAAGAAGAATGGGAGATCAAAGTCAAGACATGGCAGATCTAGATCCAGGTACAGAGATTTACTTTGCTGGAATTGTGGAAAGAGAGGACACGTAAAGGAGTGTTGGTCCAAGGAAAACAAAGAGAATACATCAGACAAAGGTAAAGAAAAAGGTAAAGAGGAAAACATTGCAAGTGAGGTAAAGCAAGATGCCCTTATTCTCTCCTTAGATAATAAATTAGAATCTTGGGTTTTAGATTCTGGAGCTTCTTTCCATGCTACCCCTAATAAGGGTTATTTCAGTAATTATGTTCAGGGTGATTTTGGACAAGTTTATTTAGGAGATGATGAGCCATGCAATATTACTGGTAAAGGTGATGTTCATCTAAAGTTGCAGAATGGAAATCCATGGGTATTGAAAGATGTGAGGCATGTACCAAGCCTCAAGAGAAATCTAATATCTGCAGGGAAACTAGGTGAATCTGGATGCGTGGTTACATTCACAGCCGATTCTTGGAAGGTTACCAAGGGATCTCTTGTTGTAGCAAGAGGTAAGAAGGTAGGAACTTTATATCTGTCTACCTGTGTTACTAATTCCTTTTCTGTGCTATCTACTACAGTTTCAGATGCAACCATGTGGCATAATCGGCTAGGCCATATGAGTGAAAAAGGAATGCAGATCTTAAAGGCTAAGGGTAAGCTATCAGATTTGAAACAATTAGATCTTGAATTTTGTGAGCATTGCATATTTGGAAAGCAGAAGAGAGTGATATTTCTCAAGGTTGGGTCAACAAAGAAGGAGCAGAAATTGGAGCTTGTACACTCAGATGTGTGGGGACCAGCTCAGGTAGCTTCTATTGGAGGATCCCAATATTATGTGACTTTCATTGATGATGCCACAAGGAAGGTATGGATCTATTGTATTAAGCATAAATATGATGTTTTTGAGACTTTTAAAAGGTGGAAATCCTTGTGGAAAATGAAACAAACTTAAAATTAAAGTGCCTTAGATCTGACAATGGTGGTGAGTACTGCAACAAGGATTTCAATGATTATTGTTCAGTGAATGGAATACGAAGAGAAAGAATGGTTCCTAGAACTCCACAAGAGAATGGAGTTGTAGAAAGAATGAACAAGAACAATCATGGAACATGCTAGAAGCATGAGGATACATGTCGGTTTTCCTTTGAAGTTTTGGGCAGAAGCAGTGGATACAACAGTGTACTTGATCAACCATGGGCCTTCAACAACACTGGATGGTGGAATACCAGAAGAAGCTTGGTCTGGAAAAGAGGTAGATTTTTCTTTTCTTAGAGTTTTTGGCTCAGAAGCTTTTGTGCATGTTGATAGGGAAAATAGGAAGAAGTTGGATGCTAAATCTAAAAGATTTATTTTCATTGGTTATGGCTCTGGTGATTTCAGATATTGATTTTGGGATTTAGAAGATTCTAAGATTGTTAGGAGTCATGACATTGATTGGAATGAAAAAAGAATGTACAGGGATCAGGTTTTGGTGCCTAAACATGAACAGGTTGATGATATTTTGAAGGAAAATCAACTTTCAGACCTAAAATAGACATCCACAGACACCGACGTCGGTTCTACAGAAACCGATGTCGGTCAGGCTAACCGGCATCGACAGACAGGATCAGGTTCAGAACAGACAGCCAGTGGAACCGACATCGGTACTCCTCAAACCGATGTCGGTAAGGCAACCGCAGTCAGTCGACAGACAGAGGAACCATGGTCGGTTACAGAACCACGGTCGGTTACAGGTGACCGGCATCAGTCACTGACAGAGATTGACATGAATGTGCAACAGGCACAGAATGAGCCCCAGACACCCCAAATCTCAGTGAGAAGGTCACAAAGGGTAAGTAGACCTCCAGAGATATTTTCACCTTCCTTTTCTTATTTATTATTGACTGATAGTGGTGAACCAGAAAGCTTTGAAGAAGCAATGCAGGTAGATACCCACGAGCACTGGGAGCATGACATGGATGAGGAGATGGACTCCTTGGAACAAAATCAGACATGGGATTTGGTCAAGTTTCCAGCAGGTAAGAAAACTCTACAGAACAAATGGGTTTACAGAATCAAGGAAGAAGAGGGTGGACTGAAAAGGTACAAGGCGAGGCTTGTGGTAAAGGGATTTGCACAGAAAGTAGGTATTGACTTTGATGAGATTTTTTCTCCTGTAGTTAAGATGACTTCTATTCGTATTGTTCTAAGTTTGGTTGCAACAAAAGATTTGCATTTAGAACAACTTGATGTTAAGATGGATTTTCTTCATGGTGATTTGGAGGAAGATATTTATATGCAGCAGCCACTTGGTTATGAAGTCAAGGGTAAGGAGAAACTTGTGTGTAAATTGAAAAAGAGCCTATATGGGCTCAAACAAGCTCCAAGGCAATGGTATTTGAGATTTGACAGTTTTATGCATGAGCATGGTTATATGAGATGTGAATCTGACCATTGTGTTTATTTTAAGAAGCTTGAAAATGGGAGCTATGTTATTTTGTTACTGTATGTGGATGATATGTTGATTGCAGGATCTAGTATGCAGGACATTGGTAAACTTAAAGAAAGGTTAGCTCACACATTTGCAATGAAGGATTTGGGAGCTGCAAAGAAAATCCTTGGCATGCAAATTCACCGAGACAGGAAAAACAAGAGGTTGTATTTGTCTCAGGAAGCTTATATCAATAAGGTGTTGGAAAGGTTTAACATGCAAAATTCAAAACCTGTTAGTACACCTATGGCTGGACACTTCAAATTGAGAAAAGATCAGTGTCCTTCATCACACGAGGAGGTTGAGTACATGGCACGTGTTCCCTATGCTTCAGTAGTAGGAAGTCTTATGTATGCCATGGTTTGTACTAGACCAGACATTGCACAGGCAGTGGGAGTTGTGAGCAGGTTTATGGCTAATCCAGGTAAAGAACATTGGAAAGTAGTCCAATGGATTCTCAGGTACTTGAGAGGGACATCCAACATGGAGTTATGCTATGGAGGGTCAGATACTTCTTTACACAGCTATGTTGATTCAGATATGGCTGGAGATTTGGATGGCAGGAGGAGCACCACTGGATATGTTTTCACAGTAGGTGGAATGACAGTTAGCTAGATTTCAAGATTGCAGAAGGTTGTGGCTTTGTCTACTACAGAGGCAGAGTATGTTGCAGCTACAAAAGCTAGCAAAGAGATGATATGGATGAGTAGGTTCATGGAAGAGTTGGGAAAGGAGCAAGAGGATTGTAGATTATACAGTGATAGTCAGAGTGTAATCTATCTCAGAAAGAATTCAACATTTCATTCAAGAATGAATAACATTCAATTGAGGTATCACTTCATACGGACAGGTGTTAGAGGATGGGCAACTGAAGTTAGAGAAAATCCATATGGATGAGAACCCTGCGGATATGCTAACAAAGCCATTGGTAAGGGAGAAGTTGGAGCTTCACTCCACTTCTGTTGGTCTTCAAGTTTGAGACTTGAAGAGGAAGAAACAGGCCAAGGAAAAGGAACCAAGGATGGTGATGCACAATACAGTGCAACAATTGATCTCCAAGTGGGAGATTGTTGAGTGTGGAGCTTAATTGCTTCACAAGAAGCTTGCTTTTACATGTTGCTGGTTTTGACAGTGACCGACATCGGTCAGGAGGTAACCGACATCGGTTAAAGGTAACCAAATCGGTTAAGAAGTGACCGACATCGGTCAGGAAGGACCGACATCGGTCACCTGTGCGATGGTGCTTTATTCTTTAAACGAGAATTAGAATAAATATTTTGTTTTAAAGATGATTTCTTGATTGTAAAAGCATAGTTAGTTTCCCAGAATAGATATATATGCATGTATGCATTGTATGAGGGTATGAGAGAAGAAAATAGCAATTGTTTTGCATGTTAGTTTTCTTGGTGAGCAAGAAAGAGTAGCTGAGTGAGGGAAAAAAGCATTGAACATCATGTGAGGTGTTGGAAGACAACAAATCTTCATTGTATTTCCTCTATAAAGCACTGAATAATAATATTGGTCATTTCTTGGTGGACGTAGCCCACACTGGGTGAACCACGTTAAATCTGGTGTTATCTTTCTCTTGTTTTATTTTATCTTCTGGTTATTTCCACATTCATTGCTTGTATGCTTTATCTGATTATAGATCTATACAACACTATTATATGGTTTAACCCCACAAAGATCCATACTACGAACCAACAACAGATTCAAAACCACTACTAAGCAAACAAGTAACAATCACAACATGCTTTCTAAGAACAAGGAGACTACATGTTCTAGACTGAATTAATTTGTTAAAAAGTTTTAAAGCAACTCTTTTCAGGTGCTGGATAGAGTTTCAGACTGTACAATAACAATTAGTGGGGTCCCAATTTCCATAGCTTTACACTTTTTGGTTCAGGGATCTTGTTGTTCTTGCTATTAGGGATTCAGAGGCCGAAATGCCGCTAGAGTCACAAATATGGCGTCATATGGACTGTGTATGAGATCTCAATAAATGTGCTCTTCTCATATGGGCAATTTTTTGGCCCGTTAGGTTTCCGGGGTAGTCTTTGGCCTCAAGGTTTTGGTACCCACAGTATTGTAAAACTACTTAAGCAATTGCCTATTGGTGTGCTTTTGTGCATATGGTAGGATAGACTGTTAGGAATATTATTATTGCTCACATGATTTATTGTTAATGATTAGTTAGCTTGGTTATGTGGTTGTACCCGTCAAGGGTTATTAACGAATCTCAGCTTGGCTATGATGAATTCTGAGTTTGTCCAAAACAGAGGAGATGTCTATGTTCTTATGGCCAGATAATAACAGTGTGGGGGCTATCCTCCAGTCGAAATATAATTATTTACCCTTAGTGGCCATATGTCATTGTTAATATTCCTTATCTTCGTCTGCTAAGCTTAGACCAAGGATCATTATTTGGCATCAGAGGTGGCTCATGAATTTGCATTATGTCACAATACATGGAGGTTGTTAGAGCTAATGTGGGGCTTGTTGGGGATATCTTCTAGCAGACCAAAGTGGGGCAAGGGTCGTAGGTGCCACAACATCTAAAAAGTATTGATTAATGAGGTAAATGACGACCTTGGTGAATGCAAGGAATTGAGTCCTCATTGGTGATTTGGTATCATCTCTTCAAAAGCTGAAGGAAACATTTCCATAGAGTGAAGAATATAGTAGGATAAACTCACCTTCACCTCACACCTGAAATGATTTCAGTTATGAACCAAGTGATGCAGTGGACATGGTATAGAATATGCTACTCAAATGTGACATAATGAACCATCATTCGAGTGACCTCATAATTTACGTTGCTGGGATAGAGTGAAATCTAAAATATGCCAATAGCTTTCTTGATATCAATATTTTCTCCTTCATCCAGAAAGTTTCCTGTATTCCTCTGTTTCCTTATCAGAGATTTATTCCTGAAGAATTTGTTTCCAATCCAGTGCTTAAGCCAGTGATAAAAAGAGATGAACTTCTCATTAGAGTATTAAAATATCTGTCAATCTTTCAAAGTGAATAAGTTCGATGTTGTCTAATTATCAATGAATTGTAATGATATGTACTTTGTCGTGCCCTTTAATTTATTAGTAATGAAATCTATGTAAAACCCCAATGTTGAGGGTTTCCCATAGCTCAATCTGATCCCTACCATTGTTTAGGTTAAATTTATGAGTTACTAATCTGCATGGGGCTCACCCCATTATGATTACCACGGTTATGATTGTGAAGTCATTGATTTGATACAGAAACTTTTGTTGCAGTCCTGAAACCAACATACCCATCTGACAACCTGTATTCTTGTGAGTTGTAGAGATAAAACCCATTTCCTTCTCCCCTACTTGTTCAATATGAAAAAAGCATTCAATTTTCAAAGTTAGGGGGGAATAAATCTGGGTGTACATGATGTGCCTTAGAGATATAGATAGTGGATTATGCACGTGCAGGATCCGCTAGCTGAGAAGTAATGATGAGAGTGTTCACTTCATTTGTGATGACGTGTCTAACTTCAGAGGGTGTGTCATGGAAATCATGCAATTACCTTATAGACACATTTTCGATGTTATTCAAACCCCCATATTTGGTAGATAAATCCGATTTCACATTATTCCCCTCCCTAATAAACAATGTTGGAAATCATTGATGAAACTTACGATCACATTGCATTGAGGTATGCAACTTCATTGATAGAAATATCTAATGGTCCAACTAGGTGTTAGGGACTTGGAAAGATTATTGACAATGTCCTCATTGCCGTCACGCAAATGATGGGGCTCAAAATGAGGTACTACCCATGTTTAGGTTCCTAACAAGTCTAATTCCCTATCAGTTGCAGCTAGGGACTCAGTTTTTATTCAGTGATTTAGTATGTTCTTACCCATAGGAATGACATACGTTGAGCAGATTCCTATGACCCTTGTGGTTTCTGATGTAGACCACCACCACTAGATGGACCAGGGTTAAAAGCACTTTGGAGGCAACAACATCAAAGTTAAGCTTGATACTAGCCTTGAGAAGGGGGAACCCATACTTGCACATAGAGGTTCCTGTCATTGCTTTGATATGGGGTAAATGCACTGATGTTTATCAATATTCCATGCCTTCGTAGAATGATCTAAGGGTCCATTTCTAGAGGATACATGGATTTTTACTGGGAGGTTGTAAATTGTTAGAATGTTGCAAAACCATAGGTGAGCCAAGATCATGATTTCATTTACGGGTGACAACTTTTGAAAGAACTACTAATTAGTATTCTCCCATGTTCACACTATGATTGGGAGTGTTACGAAGCTATTCAATATTGATCACATGATTTATTGTGAGGGATCAGTTATAATTGGTCTAAATCCTGGTTGAACTTGAAGAGTCATACTTAACATGCTATTTGGTTGTATGGCTTCCGAGTTTGTAGATCAAGCTTGGTATAATATCCTCTATGAAAAGACCATTTAACTTCAAACCTATTGAAAATGTGCTGGTCCAAAGAGAGATATACATACTAGATCAGTGCAATAGAAGATGTTGGATATTATTCATCATCCTTTTTGCAATGATTAGAACATATATTCTACATGGTAGATCATCTTTGTAGATGAGATTTCCAATGGTCAGTATGCCTTTATTTAGCACAAACCAAAGGAATTTGTTTATTTTAGGAGTAAGCTCTTTGAACCAAATCTTGTTCCAAGGGAAGTTACTGATAGGTTCATTGGCATACAACTGGTACCCTGATCTCACAAACTAATTGAACCACGTAAAATAGATGAAACCCAGTTGAATTCATCTATGGTTCTTTTACTTTGACTGCACTTGTAATGCATGACTCAGTGTGGTATTGAAGTTCCCCATAGAAGCTCCTTGTGGTTAGGGATAATAGTCTCAAGATTGTTTTGCAGTGTAGTTATGCCTTCAGTATTACTGACATTAATAGCCATAAACCTGCTAGTCGCAAGGCATGTCTACATGAGGCTGTCTTCTGAACTATATCCCATTATGAAATCAAGGTTTATTTCACAAAAGATGTGCAATGAAGTTAATCCTCAGCTCTCTTGTGCATGCAAACAACATCAACCCATACATACTATCATTACTGATGCCCAGAGTCCATTTGCAACCATTAAGCTTAGTTCTTATTATTAGCAATAACTTGAACTCAAATTGTTCTAGAAGTCTTGATCCCAGGGGGTGGCTGGTATTAATTGATTTAAGGTAGTCCATAACACTAATCATTGGTTAATGGTATTTGGATTTATTGAGATTCCTTCCCACTGGATGTTGGTATCTTCAAGAAATCTCCAACCCATTTTAGAAACAGAGATGCTACATTTTCGATAATGCAGATTATTTTTGATGCCAATTCCTCCTAGAACACATCTTGCTATTACATAAGCCGATTATCCCTAATGATTACCAAGTGCAAAACTATTAAAGGGGAAAAGTCCCGAGTCCAGAGAAATTTTTTCTAATTTTTTTCTGATTTTTTCCATGACAACTAACTGGAAATGAACATAATAAGGACACGATAGTAAATCAACAAATTTTACAAGTGTGATTTTAATAACCTAGGTGTATCCACATCGAATTGAACTTGACAAGGATAGATTTCTTACCCATCCAACCTTCATGGCATTTTGACTTTAAATGTCATGAAGTTAATAAGGAAAACTAAAAACAAATGTTCATATGACACCTTATCTGGTTTGAATCAAGAGGAAGACCAAGGGTAAGTCAGTATGTAAAGAGTTAATCTCACAGACCATAATTTGCACAATTCTTACCTTTGTCTTAAGAGGAGAAACCAAAATTTACAAGAAAGTATAAAGAGATTTAAAAAAACATAGATTACCATACACCCATGTCATACTTTGGAAATATAGGAACAAAACAAACTATTAATAGCCTAGTATATGAGCTTGACGGAAAACAAGCCTTCAAACAACTTTGATAGCAAACAACTCAAAGCACCCAGACAATAAGTATATTTAGTTTACTAGCTAAGGATTTTCAATCAAAGTAGATATGGAAACCAATAATCAAACCCTACGGGTATTCAAATATGCTAAAAGGAAAGAACTAGAAAAAGAGAAGATAGTCCATGCCTGAGAAGGGAAAAATCTTTGCAACCATTCATTCGAGCTTCCTTTGAAAACTTCCAATCAACCAAGCAAATATTTCACAACGTTTTCCTCCAACAACACCCAAAAATATGACCCAGGTTCATAAAAAAGCCACCCAGTAACCATGCAAAATAATGATAAATAATGATAAGTCAGCCATTAATAGCTCCCTGAAAACCTTAGCTAAAATAACTAATCAAAACCATATGCACAGTAATACAAAAATGACTGTTGAAATGACCAAAGAAAAGAGAGCTTGAACCCACAATGCAAACAATAAAAAAATGAAATTTCGTATTGCATACAGGTACCACATAGTGGTCATTCCATTAATGACCATCGCCAATCAACCAGTTCCCTCCAAAACCAATTGGTGGTGTTTAATCAATCAGTCTGAGATTAAATCAAACCTTAGTCGCTTACACGGGTTGTTAATCGACCATTTAAACAATTAAACAACCATTTCTTATTTGAATATGGTCAAGTCCATATTATTTCCAACCAAATAAAAGACCAATGATTATGGTCGAAGACCCCAAACAATATCCAAAGCCAAACATTTACCTTCCAACACTTTAATACCAATGCAAATCATAATAATCACAAGCCTCATAAGATGGTTTATATTCCTCAACATCTTAGTCACCATTGCCATGTTAGATGACCTATAGCGATTAAAACAATTAAACTACACTCCTCATCATTAATTGAGGTCTTAGACCATTTTTACTTTTATCCAATGTCAATGGTGTATCCATGCTGGCCCTAGATAACATTGTCAAACCAAACAAGTTTCTGATCATATCCTCATGGTGCGATCGGTCAATCACATTCATCCTAATAGCTGAATTTATGAGTGTTATAGTCTAACAAAATTTGCACAGATCTCGCCATGTACATAAGACGACCACTTCATGATTTGCAAGGTAACTCTATGAACCCATGTTCCAGGCTTAGTGAGAAAAATAATCAAATTAGTTATGAAAAGATGCCTTCAGTCAACCTTGTAACCTTTACCTTGACTGTCTCGAAGCTTTAACTGTTCAGCATGCAGACTGTCTTACCGAGGTATAATCAATTGTGTACCATCATAATGATCAATATGGTAAAGATTAGTATCCCTTTCACCTATCATTGTTAATTCTAATTACCGGAATGATACATTTTAGTTGTGTATAGATTCAACACATTTTACAAATCATTATTTCCAGGAAACACGATGAACCAAAATATCCATAAAAGGTACAACAACTTGTCAAGATAGGCTAAGCTTTGACATCATGCACACACACAACATGGTAAATTATCTTTGTGTGTCACCCACTAGTGCGCAAAATACAGTCATGTACAATGTAAAGTATAACAACATGTACTTAGTGACTATCATCCTTTATTACGCCATTGGGTCTTCCATCGCAAGCGTGAAAGTAGTCAGGATTCTCCTTTTTATGGTATAATGTCATGAAACGTTAAGCTACTACACCAAGTGCCTAATCATGCATGACCTAATCATCCTCACAACTCTTCCCTTGTCCTCAAGACCTACCATTTCATATGTATCCATGGGCTCTATTGTGCGACAAGTCAACACTAGTAATATCATGTGATAGATGTGACAGGGTATCCTCTCAGGTGGTAGCATGCCTTCTTGGTCCATGGCTCTACTGTTCCGAACAGGGTCACTCACCGTTTGCGCATTTTTTTTGTGAGATCCTCTTCCAACCTAATCTAGATCAATATAAGGCACAACCCATATTAACACATCATCCAAGGGTATTAACTAATGTGCTCATCCTAGTTCTCAAAACTAATATAGTATTTTCTTACAATGCGCATTATTATCTATCGTTATTCTATGATCATACATAACATTGTTACGTCCAAGTATTTTTTGAGGAAATTATATTCCTCAAAGATAGTCTAACATCAGTTCAAAAGCACGTGTAAATTTTAGCTCCTATGAATGGTAAATTAGTTTGAAGCATTCTTCACACTATGCCCACTTTTGAGATGAGGGAAGTGGCCCTTGTTTTCTTAGCTCATAATAGACACATTTGAGGATGGCTATAATGGTGGCCTATAAACATCTGGTTCCAAGCATCGAAGGTGAGAACATTGACCATCTATAGCCAATGTAAACTAAGAATATTACTCACTCCATCCATGTAGGATCTCCTTGTCATATGCAATAGGTATTGTGGTGGACAAGTAGTATGTATCATGAAGGATCTGGTGAAACATCTCGCTGCACTTACATGTGGTATTTTGTCTCGTAACCATTCCCCTAATGAAGGGATGATGAAACTCTTAGCCTCATACAAACTGCAAGACTTTCTTAAGATCATCAATGGATCCATATCGGAGGGAGGTCGGTATGCCATCGCGCATATCCATTTCATGACCTTGCTCTTTCAACACATCATAAATCAAACCTTGTAACTCCATGATGATCACCCATGGTCTAGGGTTAGTAAATATTCTTTGTTATTGGGATCGTGTCTGGATACTTTTCATGTATAATCAATCTTCCCTTCTGATGAGTAGGTGTAACAACCAATGAAAGTTGAGTTCATCCACCATTGGAAGCATACCGTCAATGATTAATGCGCATAGTTAAATGAAAAGTAGTTTTTTTAGAGGGAATTATAATAGTATATTTTAGGGATTTAAAATTGGATGAGACAATTTTCTATTTATTGATATTTATATAAATAGTTATTGAGTGGATAGGCTCTAACTTTTGGTTTTATATCTATTTGATTTATAATGTAATATAGTTATTTCTAAACTTTTGTACAATGATTACAGGTGATATAAGTTGGGTATCATCCCTACTGTCCATCCTCTTTAAGATTCCTACATAAATTTTTTCCATTTTTTGATTATGAGGAATAATTGCATTTTACATTCTTAAGTTTTGTATTCCAACCTCGGTAAACTTTAACTTGATGAGAGGAGGAACCACCAGGTGTACACGTTTCATATGTGTCTTCATATAGTTGGAACCTAGGTTTCATACCATATGGCTATGATACATATTGGTGCACACTCAAAAATGCTGGTTTGACTACTCCAATGCAACACAACAACACACAGATTGACTCCGGTCAAATTCGTACGTACAAGTGGATAACCAATAACTCGTTTCTAAAAATGCTTCAATCCCCTTTGCCTTTGCCACAGTGCCCTTGCCCTTCCCCTTCCCCTTTCCCCTACACCATAGCCCCTCCTCTGAAATGTGATAAACTTATCATATTCACACTCTTCCGCTGTCAAAAATATTCACTCTCTAAGAAAATATAATAACACCTAATAATAATTAGGTACGAAAGTTGAAGAACATTTAAAGTAAATGTTAAAAAAACCATTTTGATACGCTATGATCAAGCAAACTAAATTGCTATGCATACTTCTTTTGGGATATAAGAGTTATGGAGGTTTTACCTTAGCCACTTCTATTGTGAAGGTTATTTTTGGAGCTAATAATAGGATTTCTACTCAGAGTTATCTATAGGAAGTCTATTGTTAGAATACTTGCATGTTTTGCATCCTTTTGTAAAGGTGCATGGCTATTATTAGCATGTGGCCTATTTTG
The DNA here is from genome assembly GCA_019776745.2 of Taxus chinensis. NCBI lineage: Eukaryota > Viridiplantae > Streptophyta > Pinopsida > Cupressales > Taxaceae > Taxus > Taxus chinensis. The sequence goes on along the minus strand of CM034157.1, from coordinate 128,083,936 downwards.
AGATAGTGCATGGGTGGTGAAGGGAAAGTCCCCACCCCTATATATATGTATTGATTTGCACAGTTAAGTGTGTGTCAATTTGTAGAGTTATGTTGTTGGTTTTGTCGTGCGCATGACTCATGGAGATACTTATGTAATGTAAGAAGCTTCTGTGTTTTACAATATTTAATACAATGGTTCATATTGGCTGGATAATGGTGTTGAACATGACTGAATCTGGTTCTTGCATGGTAAATCTTGTTATAGTCATTGTTTAGTTCATCTTACATATATTCTAAGATCTAGATCTGGTTTATGCACTGTGTGTTGTTTACTATTGGTTATGAATCTGAATACCTATATGCACCATCATGCTAACATTCTAAATAAGAAAACATAAATAGGGACCTAGTGCCTTTTCATGCTTTGGGTGATCTCTCAGCTCAAACTGAGTGATGTGCTAGTGCACCTAGGTTATTTACAGTGAATTCTAGGCTGCATCATTGGTTCTGTTGCCAGGACCTCTTTCTCAGCTATTTTTCAGGATGTTGCATGATGAAGACATACCAGTTGACCTTAGCAAGTGTTGAGGAGTGGATAGTAGATCTAGAAGAAGAATACACTTGGAGATTCAACACTGGATCTGAGTTTGACGCACACACGTGGGTTGAGCAGAATTTGTATGACTACTTATATGAGAGCTTCTTTGTTATCTTTCCCATAGAACTATACGAGTGGCTGGTTACTTATGCATCTAAAAGGAATTAGATGTTTCACACACTTGTCTAGACGCAAGAAGAATTTCAGGCTCTCTATGATGCTGATCTAATTTGGACGCGTGTTATGGATACTTGGTTCCATGGTGTTCTGAATAGCTATATTTTGGAGTACTCAATTTCCACTTACTCTTGTCTAGAGGTAGCTGAGTTTCAATTTTTACGTTATCCCAGGGGATCATATCTACATGGAATTCCACTGGTGATCAAGATCTTGATGGTAACCCTGAATTTGGAAGAGAATTCGATGGCTAGCTAAACCCCACCACACGTGGGGGAAGGAGCAGGTGTGGTGAAGGATGGTGGACCTAGCGGTAGAGAGGAAAAGAGAAGAAAGGTGGCTTAAGTTCAATGAGGCATGTGAGAGGGATTTAGAGAAGCAACACGAGGTTGCAGAATGGATGGCATTGTGGAGAGAGATGGCTCGTGAAGGATTTGGAGCTCACACAGAGGACATGGAGCCAGAGCATCTGGAACTCCCCCATTTGGGAAAGCATGACAGGGAACCCTCATCAGCCTCTTATGAGAGTGTGCCAATAGAGACAACATGGGCCATGGGTGCACATCTGAATCTACCTAGAAACCTAGCCCTTGCACTTGGTTTTCTAGTTTCTAGTACAACCAGTAGTCAGCAAGCTAGTTTGGGCAGTAGAGTAGCAAGAGGTAAAGTTGACTTATCAACAGGTTCAGGAGTAAATCAAATAGCAAGTACATTTATGGCTAGGAAGACATCTTCCTTGTTATTTGGAGGTCCGGTTGGAGGTACCTTTTTAGGCACATCGTCGTCACAGAACATAGGCACAAAACTTTGGACTCACATTTGGGAGTAGTGCAACTTCAAAGACTATGGGAGTTTAGTTTGGCACCATTGTTGGGACACAAGGCAGTGCATCATCTTGTTCAATTTCTGTTACATGTGGAGGATCAGGAGGAACAGGTGGATCTAGTGGATCTGGTGGATCTGGGGGTGGAGGCAACACAAGAGGTTTTGGATCTGGTGGGCATGGTCCTCACCAGCCCCAAAATATTTACATGGAGATGTCACTTCATCTCCCAGAGTATAGGGGAATAAAAGATGTTGTTGAGCATGTACATATGAGTGAGATACTATGGTGTGCAAAAGGAATTACAACTTCAGAGCACAAGGCCAGTCAGTTTGTAACTACGTTGTAGGGACACACACACAGCTGGTACATGAAGTTTGACCCTGATCAGACTTGTGTGGATTATACAACATTACGAGATGCTTTCATTAAAGAATTTTATATCCCTGAGTTCAAGTAGAAAAGTATAAGTGCACTCAAGGATATCAAGTAGGGCACTACTGAGAGTGTCTGGGAATATGATGCTCATTTCAAAACACTCTTGTCTAAACTATCATATGATATCCATGCAAGTCAGCATGCACAGTGGTTCGTCAGAGGCCTGATCACACCTTTTAGGAGGGTGCTCTCACATAAGACTTATACAGACCCACGTGAGGCACTTGAAGTAGCTTTGTGCACTGAGGCAGTCAGGAGCATAGACACTGGAGTGAGCCCATTCTTGGAAGCTCAGATTGTGGAAATGGAAAAATAGTTGGAGAAACTATCAGCCAATACAACACATGAGACACACACTAGGAATTTGGTGCACAGATTGTGAAGTAGAGGGGCATACTAAGGATAATTGTCCTCTCAGATCGGTGCACTCCTTGTTACTAGATTGTGAGATATGTCATTTAGACCATGATGCAAGCCACTGCCCATTGTTGCAACATGTGATAAGGAAGAATGTGTCCTGTTACTGTAAGATTTTCCAGTCCACAACTCACAATACTGAAGATTGCAGGTTGATTGATCAGATCCATGATGCCATTGATATTGGTGTATGACAGACTGGAGTTGTGAATAACTCTAAGGATAAAAGTGAGCAACATGATCATGATCACACTCAAGGGTGCTATGATCATAATGAAGGGTGCTTTGAGGGAGGCCATGGTAGAGGTCAAGGATACCATGGTGGATTCAGAGGCTGAGGCCATGGTGGTGGATGAGGTGAGTTCCCTCATGGAACATGTTATACATGTGGATCTCCTGACCATTACAGGCATGAGTGTCCTCAGAACATTACTTGTTCTTTTTGTGGAAAGAATCATAACTATGAAGAGTTCCCAGACTTATATGAACATCTGAGAAAGAAGCAAAATAGGAGAACAAGGGCGCAGGGATGGTTAGAATACAACACGCCATGGAAAACCAATGGATGCCAAAGTTAGCACCAGATCCTGAGGTAGTACCTGTGAAGATTACTACACGTGCTGAGGCTGTGCACACCAGAGAAATGTTGCAACAGAAGCCTACCATTACTAAGGAGGAGGTTTTACATGCAAAATATCCCAGACCCTACACATCAGAAGGAGGTTTATTAGGAAACCATTGAGGTACTCAAAAATCTGCAGGGTGAAATACAATGTTTAAAGGAACAGTCATGGAAGTTGGAACAGAAGAAGGCAAGCTGAGACTTTCCAGTCAGATGTTGATGATCTGAAGGAAGTATGCAAGATGTTGCATCAGGAGAACATTATTCCATTACTAGGGAGTTGGTTAAAGGGAAACACTCTGCGCATGCTGGTATTGAGAATGGACGACAGATTTTGCATGCTAATCTCCCTCCTCATAGCTTGGATTATGACAAGGAGATCACTCTGAATGTTGTTGTGGATGGATGGATTTTGAGCAATATTTTGATTGACACAGGCATGGAAGTGAATGTGCTTACCTTAGATGCATGGGTTCAGATGGGAAGACCTCCATTGCAGCCATCTTCCAATGTACTGTATATGGAAAATCAGACTAAGGCCATGCCAATTGGAGTCTTGAAGGATGCATCCATTACTATACAGGGGGCCAAGTTCACTGGGGACTTTGAGGTCTTAGCACTTGCAGAAGCGGACAACTTCCCAGCTCTACTTGGGTGCCCTTGGTGCTATGCAAATAATGTTGATCTATGGTTCAATAAGGGATATATCAGTTTTGAGAACAAGGAAGAATGAGTTATTATCCCTTTGACAGATGGGAAATCTGCACCTTATGTTGAGCCCTCAAGTGAAGAAGACTGAACATAATTTATGTGCACACCATTCGAGATCCAGAAGCACTTGAGCCATCTAAGGAAGGAATTCTCCAGTGGGATGATGCACAGTCCATCAGTGATACTACAAGTATTTCCTATGAAAATTGGGCACATGACACTTATGAGATGGTTGGGCATGAGGTAAGAAGCACAACTGCACGTAAGTAGGACACGTTGTATTAGGCGGTTAGACAAGAAATCTGTACCCCAGTACATTGGCAAAGGAAACCCTGAGGTATTCCTGTGAGCCATGGAAGTACAGTGGAAGGATCAAGTGGATAAAAGGAACATGTTAGTTTATACCCTGTGGGGACAACAACACACTGGTGGATGGTTCATAGGGATAATCTCATAGAATGGAGAGAGGTGAGAATTTCCCTATCAGCAAGGTTTCTCAGAAGTAATGCACCTACTCAAATATGTGAATATCATGGTAATAATCCTGTTCAACACCATTCAGTAGTGTGAGAGACTCTGGATAGAGGGGCAGGAAGCTTTACCACCTTCATTGTGGGTGCACAAACTTTATTTCACCTTGCGAGGCTGCACACATGCTTGGTATGTTTATGCGGAGTTGCATAGAGAGACTGGAAATTGGCAAGACTTGACTGCAGGAATGATCCAGACTTTTGACTACTTCTCCACTAAACCTCTGGTGAAAGAGGCATTACAGGTTATGAAGTGCTTGACTATGGGAGATAGTGCAAAAGATGAAGAACTCATTCAGGAGTTATTTGGTGAGTCAGACCTAGAAGCACATTTTGAAGAAGTAGATGAGACAGATGCAGAACTGCTTGAGCATGCTTTCCTAGAGAAGGAGAAAGGAAAGATGGTCTACATGGTGGATGATGAAGAAGTGGAAAATTTGGACATAGATCATTCAGAGGGTACGCGTGAGGTCTTAGACAGTGTGGATGAGAAGGCGCATGCCTACCATGAACCTATGAAGATGAAGAAAGTGAACATTGGAATGGATGTTGAACCTAAGGAGGCCATAATTGGAGATTACTGGTCTGACTCTGAAGTGGCTAAGATAATTGAGTTATTACATGATTTCCAGGACTTGTTTCCTAGAGGCTACCATGAGTTGAAAGGAGTACATGAATCTCTGGGTGAGATGAAACTTAAGTTAAAGGAAGGTGTGCACCTAGTTAGGAAGAGACCTAACAGGATGAACCCTAACCTGCACGTAAAAGTTAAAGAAGAAATTGACAAGATGTTGAATCTGGCATTATTGAGCCCATAGAGGAATCAGAGTGGGTTAGCCCTATGGTAATCAATATAAAGAAAGATGGAAGAATCAGGATTTGTGTGGAACACAGGGAGCTGAATGTTGCATGTGTGATTGATCCTTTCCCTACACCATTCACTGAAGAAATATTGGAAGGCATTGCAGGGCACAAAATTTACTCTTTTACAGATGGATTCTCTGGGTATCATCAAGTAAGAATTGCTAAAGAAGATCAAGAGAAGACAAATTTCACCACTGAATGGGGAATTTTTGCATACACGGTGATGCCCTTTGGATTGAAGAATGCACCTGCAGTATTTTCACGCATTGTTGTTCAAGCATTCCAGGATTTTATTCACAAATTCTTGCAGGTTTACTTGGATGATTGGACCATGTATGGGCTTATCAAGGATCATTGTGACAATTTGAGGTTAATGTTTGAGAGGTGCAGATAGTTAAGCATCTCTTTAAATATCAAGAAGTGTGTATTTGCTACACCTTTTGGAACTCTGCTAGGGCATATCATCTGCAAGGAGGGTTTGTTAGTAGATCCAGCTAAGGTTGCAGTCATCTTAGGCTTGGAGGAGCCTACTAGTCAGAGTGAGGTGCACGGATTCTTGGGCCACACAGGGTATTACAGGAAATTTATCAAAGGATATGCTAAGATTTCCATGCCCTTGGAGGAGTTATTAAAGGGTAAAGGAAAGTTCTATTGGGGAGAACCACAACAACGCACATTCGAAGCGCTGAAGGAAAGGCTTACTACTGCCCTATTCTACATTTTCCTTCATGGAATATACCTTTTCACGTACATGTGGATGCCTCTGGCATGGCCATTGGTGTAGTTCTAGCTCATCCTAGAGAAGGTATTGTAGATCATCCTATTTTCTTTGCTAGCAGAAAGTTGACTCCTGCAGAACAAAATTATACAACTACGGAGCGCGAGGCTTTGTCAATGATCTACGCACTGCATAAGTTTTGACAGTACTTGCTAGCAACACCTTTTTTTTCTATACAGATCACATGACATTGAGATACTTGGTGAACAAGCCCATCTTACAGGGGCACATATGCCGATGGGTTCTATTATTCCAGGAGTTTGAATTTACAGTGGTGGTAAAGCTAGGTAAAAGTAATTCTGGTCCAGATCATTTGTCAAGGATTCAATCAGGAGAGGACACACAGAGTATTGAAGATACAATGTCAGATGCACAGTTATACAGGTTAAACCACACACCCTCAGAATTAGAGGATATTGTTGTCTTTTTACGAACAGGTATGGCACCCAAAGGAATGAAGGCCTTGGAAAAGAAACAACTTGCAATTCACACCACACCTTTCATGTTGATCAGTGGTGACTTATACAAACTAGGCCGAGATGAAGTATTGCACTGGTGTGTACTGGAGCATGAGTGAATGACAATCATGGAGGAGGCTCATGGTGGTATTGCAGGTGGACACTATGTAGGTGATGCCACCACGTGCAAGATTCTACTAGCTGGTTTATGGTGGGAGACCTTGTACAAGGATTGCAAAGAATATTGTAAGGCATGTGATCATTGTCAGCACCTTGGAAAACCTGGGGTAGAGAGATGAAATGCCTTTGAGGCCTATTACTAGTGCAGAACCTTTTGAGAAATGGGAAATCGACTTTGTGGGTCCTATTTCCCCAGCCACATGCAGAACTGGATCACGCTACATCATCACTTGTACAGATTATCTTACAAGGTGGGTGGAAGTGGCACCTACAAAGGATTGTACAATGGTATCAACAACAAGGTTCTTGTGGGAAAATATTCTTACCAGGTATGGATGTGATTTAAGTTTGATAAGTGATAGAGGCACTCATTTCCTTAATGAGACCATCAGGATATTATTGGATGAATTTATGGTTGCACACCATAAGACAACACCTTATTACCCTCAATCAAATGGGACTATTGAGGCTTTCAACAAGATATTGAGCCAAACTTTGACAAAAAATTGTGATGTTGGAAGGAAAGACTGGGATGATAAAGTTTTTGTTGTGCTTTGGGCATATAGAACAACCTACAAATGGTTGAATAAGGCAACACCCTTTCAGTTGGTGTTTGGCGTAGAGGTAGTTCTTCCCATGGAATTCATGTTACCTTCTTTGTGTATTGCGCACACAAGAGGTCTGGCTGATGAGAAAGCATTGGAAGAAAGAATTGACAAGTTGATACAACTGGATGAGAGGCGCACAATAACATGATGGAGTCAGAAGCAAGAAAAAGCTAGGCAAAAGGCATGACATGACAGGCACATCAGGGACAAGAAGCTTGAGGTTGGGCAGATGGTACTTCTTTATGATTCAAAGTTTCTGTGCCACCCAGGAAAGCTTAAGGTGCATTGGTTGGGACCATATGTTATCACTCATATACTTGACTCAGGCACTTGCCAGCTAGAGGCACTTGATGGAACACAGTTTCCCAGTTACTTCAATGGGAGTAGGCTGAAGCCCTACTATAAATAAGTCTTCTTGGTGTTTGTAATAAGGCAGTATTTCCATTTAGATTAGATTTCCCTTACTGTATTTCCTTTAGATGTGTTTCCTTCATCGTCGCTATGCTTTGTCAATTTAGTTCAGTGTTATGTGTAATAAGCACGCTTGCGCACCAGAAAGCTTGTTGCAATCTAAAGTGTTTTTATGCACAGAGAGGACTACACATACCCTTAGTGTGGGGTGGATAAAGAAGGTTAGTCTGGTACAGAAAAGAAATAAACTCACAGGTGACCATAAAGGGAACATGCTTTGAAAAGTGATGAAAACTTCAAGAGGATTGCTCAAAGTTAAAGACCATGCGTAAAGCGATGAGCACTCAGTATAACTCAATGAGGCTACAACATTTGAGACTACGTATGTTTGGGTCACATTAGATAAATACTTTGGCATAAGGAAGCATGGGTAGAGGAGATCTATGATAGATAAGTAGTGGCACACCAGAAAGTTATGACTGAGGTACAAAAGTTTGAGGCACGAGAGATTGGGGCACATGACAAAGAGGCGCAAAATGCGCTCAAAGGGAATTAATGTCATGTATGGTGGTAGGTGGAGAAATTAAGGAAGGGGATTTTTGAAACTTGTGATAAAAGTCAACATTTGCAACGTCATTTGTTACCTTGCGAGTTCAAAGAAAATTGAGAAGTGTGAAGAAGAGCTGAAGATGAGGAGCACTCTGTAGATTGAGTAAACCTAACGAGATTCAAAGCACGTTGTTGAGCATCTAGGCACAAAAGTAGGATTCAAGTGGTGGTGTGTGCATGATGAAGGGGACTTTAGGCATGATTTTTTCTGCAACAGCTAGGGTTTCATTCACACTTACAGGATTGAAAGGAACAATGGCACCACAAAAGGCTCTAGTTATGGAGAAGATGGTTGACGACCCAACAGAGGAATGGTTGGTTGAAATGTTATACCTAGAAGAGGTGATTGAGGGGTGGCCATGGAAGACAAAAATAACATAGTGTAGGGTTTTTGACATCAACCAACAAATTGAGAAGTTCCTGAAGGACATTGCAACAAAAGTCTATAGGAAAACTAATTGACATTTAGCAGATGACACTAGAGTTTTGGACACCTCTGTGAAGAGGTTACTCGAAAGCATGGGGGTCATGTGAATTCTGGAGTTGCCCTATTTTGGGAAGCTGTAGAAGTTGTATCAATGGCTCATGTCACACGTGCATGAAGGATTTTTCTACTTCATGCAGGAAGGATAATGAGGATCACCACCAAGCTGATTGGGAAGGTGACAGGGTTGCACGACTCAGGCTCAGAGATCACTGGTGATTTATCTAGACGATGAGGGCATTGATGCGATGACTGCCATACATTAGTATAAGAAGGGGGGCCGAGCCTTTAAAGTAACCAACATTGTAGACATGGCCACCAGGGTTGCAACACACTTGGCAGGAAGCAAGTTGGGTGCCACTGAATGGTGGAATGAGGTGAATATGCATTGGTTACATATAGCACATAAGATGGTAAACAAGACATACTACAACATTGTGGGTACATTACATAAACCTTGGTGAATGAGGCACACGTACAGGAAGATAAAGGTGAGAAAATAACTTGGGGTGCCATCTTATTGTTGATTGTATTTAGTGAAATTGGCATACCCGATGGACCAAGGGAGAACATCTGGGAGTTTCCATTGGAGAATAAATCCCCAGCAAAGAAATTTTCCAAATACACTCTACGCGAAACTATTTCTAACGTGTATAAGGAGTGCCTGGGGAAGTGGTTCAAGAGGCTGCATAGGGCGTTTGAAGGAGAATGGCGTATTCCACATGAATTCCCAAAGTACTGAATGGAGAAGTTGAGTTTGTAGTCTACCAACACTTCAGCTTGGGGTGCTTCCATATGCAGTCGGGTGGTAAGAGCCCATGGTGTAAGTTTCCCTTTGCTTTTACTGCAAGGTATTTCAAGGAGTCAGTGAACAGGTTCCATGACACACACAAGCTCCAGTTTGACATGGAAAAAGTAGATGCAGATATCCACATTCTGTGCAAGACTTATGTATGGCTAGGGAAAGAGGCCTATGTGGAAACCATGGAATCAGACAATGTGGACATCACGCCAGAGAGTTTGGCCATAGGAAAAATTGAACTAGCACACATGTACATTTATCTAAGGCCAAGGTTCAAGGATGGAAAGGTGGTGAAGGGCACATAGATATGACACTCCCAGGACCTCCAAAGAAGGGGCAGACAGTAGGAACCTCAAGGAAAGTTGCATCTGCCCCCTACTCAGGAAGATCCAGAGCCTACCAGGTTAGAGAACATCCTGGAGTAGGAGGAACCAAAAGACAGCGCCAGACTGGTTCATACAAGGAGAGTTCTGTGAAGAAGGCACACATCCAGAGACACTAGCACAGGGACTTCACAGCCGGTAAGAAGATCACCACACATAACTCCTGTGAAGAATGAGGAAGAAGAAAGGAGAAAGCACACAAAATATGTTCCTGTAAAGGATAGTGAGGAGGAAGAGTCCCCTCAGCAAAGTGCACAGAAGGAGGACACCCCTAGTGTTGAGATGCAGGAGGATGAAGATATTGGGGACCCAGTCATATATGAAACTATTAACGATAGTATGAGTACCCATGAGCGACACTCTGGTGAAGGGGAAAGCAATGCCAGTGGGGATACAAAAGTCCTAGAATGCCCCACGCCTGAAGGATAAGAGAAAGAGGGGTAAGTAAGCTAAAATGTGGGAGGAGAAAAATAACGGGACATAGGAGATGAAGAACCACAAGGGGAAGGAGGGTGTGTCTGTTCAAGAGGACGTGGGGGAACATACAGGTCAGTATGAAGGATGAAGAGGTAGTGGGAACTCAAAATTTGGGCTACTTGGATGACCAAGCAAAAATCATTCATGCCCGCTTCTCAGTGCACCCTACCTAATATACAATTGTATGGTTGGGATTGGATGGACCCAGAGATGGCCAATATGCACACTCACAAGCAATTATCATGGAGCATGCAGACTCACATGGATGAGCCTGAATTTGATGTTTGCGAGGAGGCATGTGTAGCTCAAAGAAGATGAGGAAGGTGCCACATACACGCCATATGACCATCAAACCCACACAATTTTCTGATGAACAGGTGAGTAACACATTGGTTAAAGTGTCCACTGAAGTAGTGCACCAGAATATTGATAAGGCAACAACAGTACATACGCTCCTGGAAGATAAGAAAGATAAGGATAGAGAAATCAAATGACTCACCCAGGAGTGGGATAATGTAGTGGCCGAGGCACAAAATGTCAAAAAGATGGTTGAGCAGATTGTCGATGAAATCTTGTAGAAAAGGCTTGATTTTGAGAAGAAGGTGCCAGAGGAGTTCAAGTCGGAACTGCATTACCTCTGTACAACAGTTCATTTGCTTTTAGAGGATGAACCAGTATGCCTCCCTAAACCAAAGGATGTTGCAGAAGAAGCATCCAGGGTCAAGGCTTCAATTACAAGGAAGATATCTAGCTATGAGGTTGTTTTCTAAGCCTTAAAGGATGAAATGAAGAGGGAAGATTCAATGTTGGCCATGTGTACATTGCCTAATAACTTAGTTCAAGCAAGAATGAAAGAAGAGAAAAATGAAGTTCTGCAGGAAGCAAAGGATGAAACACTCGGTGCACACAGAATGGGTTACCCTGGTAGAAACAAAGTGTGATGCACTGGATGCTGCAAGGAAACAACACATGGATCGAATAAAGAGCATTGGAAAGCTCATTGCCACAAAGATGGATGTCATAGAAGGGATGGTCTCAAGTATGGCCAACATCCTTAGAATTTTGAAGAGTGAGGGTGGAAACATGACTCTAGATGAGTTCAATGGCATCGTTTTGGACATCCCTGATAAAGCAAATGCATCACTTAAGGAATGGTATGAATTTGAGGGGGAAATTCAAAGTGAATATCCAGAATTCATTCTACCAGAAGAAGAAAAGGGTACAAAATAAGATGACTCAACATATTCTTTATTCTTTCATTCATTATCCTATATTCTTTGGAATGACAAGGTGATTACCCATTGTTGGGGTGGAAATCCATTTTAGTGTGGGGTAATGTTGGACAGACAAAAAGGGGCTAAGTGTTGGGTGCATGAATGTAGGGCATTGGAAGAGCACACTACAATAAGGTTGATGTGCCTAAGATCAAGACTTAGCCGCTTCTGTTGTGAAGGCTATTTTTTGAGTTAGCGTGTTGAGCACATAAAGACATGAAGACTTGTAGCTCACGTAATGGTATTTTGGGAACAAGCATCAGTTCAAGCACCATGCATGGTTTAGTCTAATAATAGGATTTCTACTCAGAGTTAACTATAGGAAGTCTATTGTTAGAGCACTTGCATGTTTTGCATCCTTTTGTAAAGGCACATGGCTATTATTAGCATGTGGCCTATTTTGAGATAGTGCATGGGTGGTGAAGGGAAAGTCCCCACCCCTATATATATGTATTGATTTGCACAGTTAAGTGTGTGTCAATTATTGTAGAGTTATGTTGTTGGTTTTGTCACGCATGACTCATGGAGATACTTATGTAATGTAAGAAGCTTCTACGTTTTACAATATTTAATACAATGGATCATATTGGCTGGATAATGGTGTTGAACATGACTGAATCTGGTTCTTGCATGGTAAATCTTGTTATAGTCATTGTTTAGTTCATCTTACATATATTCTAAGATCTAGATCTGGTTTATGCACTGTGTGTTGTTTACTATTGGTTATGAATCTGAATATACATATGCACCATCATGCTAACATTATATACAAAAAACTCTAAAGAGGGACCTGACACCTTTGCATGCTTCGGGTGAGCACTCAGCTCAGGCTGAGTGATGTGCCAATGCGCCTGGGTCATTTACAGTGAATTCTAGGTCAAGGGGCTATAACTAAACCCTATCCATGAATTTTAGGTCAATGGAAGAAGGTAGATCAAGTGAAACATCCAAATACACCAATACTCGTGCAAAATTAGTATGATCGTAGGATTTTGTTTTGGAATTGATGGATAAAAGTTTACCCAAAGCATTACCAATAATAGTTAAAATTTCCTCAACCCAAAACTATAATGGCAGATGTGGTAAGCGAATCCAAACCGATATAACATTGAAGGAGGTCGTGAATGGATTGAAATTCGAGAACCATGTTTCATTAACAAGTGATGATTCTGCAGTTCCTAGATCTTTGAGAGAATGATCTCTCTATCATCATCCTCACTAAAAGTAACAATAAAAAAACCCCTTGCACAAGGGTAAATGTCAATCCTACCTAAAGCAATAGGGTGCCAGTTTGTAGAAATCCACGAGTGAAGGAGTGGAAGATCAGGCCAGAGTCCATTGAAGCGGTAGATCACACCATTGGAAGAGAAAAATTCCTCAACCTTGAGCACCGACTCCCAAAGAGTGACCATAGGGGTGGTTTTGGCAGCAAAAAGACATTTTGAAAAAGAAAGAGTAGAAGCCTCAGCATATGAGTGCTTCCCAAAAATTGGATCAGATCTCGCCTTATCGGTCTGAACAACCATGGGAAGAACAATCCCATTGTTGCCATTAGAGGGGCCATAGAGAAGAGGAGGATCCTGAGGAGAGACAACCACAACACCGCCACCGCCCAAGAAAAACCCTCCAGAACGACCCCCGTTTCCAAAAAAAATCATAGCAGTAGAAAAGACAGAGGTAGGAGCCTTAGAAGAAACTGTTTTGCCACTACCAAAGTTGCTAATAACAAAGAAGGGAGGATTTGAAATTGTTGAGCAAGGGTTCACAGGAATACGGTTAGGGCTCGGCATGGTCGAATATCCCCCCTTTTGCGTATAACCTTCCCCCATTGCCAACACCCATAAAAAGAACAAAAACCAATCGAACTATTGCATAAATTTAATTTGGGTCGAGATATTAAGGGCAATGATGTCATTTTTATAGAACATTCCAAACAAAAACATGTCTATTTTATTGGAATAAAATCTAAATAATTGGGTGACCTTTTTTCTAATTTATTTTGCAAGAATCCAAACATCAAGCCACAACTATAGTAGCCAAAGTTCAAGAGATCTGTAAAACACCTTAATAAAAATAGATAGAGAGGAATAAAAAACAAATAAAAATGCTTAAAGCATGTTTTTTTTGGAATTAAGAATGGAAATTTTGTATCCATCCAAGGCAAGGTTATTCTAATAATAGCCTTATGTGATTGTTCATTTCAAAATGCGTTACACCATTGTCAAAACCCAAATAGGGAAAACATTCCCCAAACAACCCGCTGGATAAATCCAATGTAGGTTAAGGTAGTATTTTGAAACCAAACATCTTTGTTTCAAAATACCTTATATTTGAAACAACAAGGGTTGGATCAAGTTGGAAAAAATTCATGGTGGATTGCAATCATCTTCTCTAAAAACAATGAACAACCCTAACAAACAAATGGAACAAGAAAATAAGACCACCAAAACATGCCTCTAAACACACCAAACCCAACAAGAATAATGCAATTACATAGGGCCATCACCAAAACCATTTGGAAAACCCCAAAATAGTGAAATCCATAACAAACTTTGGCATGGGAAGGGTTCCAATCAGCATAAATTCAAGAGTACTTGGACACTACAAAAAAACTTGAAATAGATAACTAGAAGAAAAAAAAGTGTTGGAAATCCCCCTTCTCAAAATGGGAAAAATCCATTTTGAAGATCCGCATAGACACAATTTTTTTAAACAAATGGTGGGCCCATCAATAACAATCTCAAACATGATAGAATCCAATTGAGAATTCATTGTGAATAGAAACAAAAGGTTAGGATGAAACCCTAGAATTTGGTGATGCAAATCAATAACCCAAAATGCTAGAATGGTCTTGCACACACACAAATGTCTACTTTCCATTGATTGTAACAACACAAGTTAATTTTAGCTCTAAACAATGTTTATCGGTGTGATAAAAATTTAGAATTACCAAATACATGGCATTAACTTTGAGTAGTTTGGGATTTTTTGATCTATTTGGAAAGGATGCCTTCTTGCCCTTGCTCTTTAGGGGTTTTATTCCCGAAGGTTTTTTCTATCTCCTTGCCAATGCCACTCAACAAGGATTAGTGAAATGTATCTCACTTTTGGGCTTGCCTCTCTCACAACTAGCTAATGGACACTTTGTCGAAGATTCGTTTCTCGCCTTGTTGGAAGATGAGAATAACGTGTAGTGGGTTATGCATTTCTTAAAAGTATATTTCCTCACCTATGGCTCAAACATCCAATGGAAAAAAAATCAATGTTACAGACAATCCATTCAACCTTAAAATATATGGTTAGATACTTGTCAATGGAAGTGGATTCAACATGGAGAACTCTTTGAAATTTTGGGCGTCCTACTTACTTTCCAAGCACCCCCCTCCCATCTTTGACAATATGTGGTGGATGGAGTTGAAAAGACGTTATCAAACTGGATCATGAAACCCTTCTCATTTGGCGGGTATGTTTCATATTCGCTCCAAAGTTCTTACTACCACACATGTCTATTATCCTTCCTGTTAGGCCCCTTTCTAAGCTTCTTACAAAAAAGTTAAGAAAATTCCAAAAAAAAATTATGGCCTAGCTCGGAACTCAGTAAAGGATTTCATAGATTTGTTTGGGAATTTTGTTTTCTTCCTAAGGAGTTTGGTGGATTTAAATTATTAGACACTGGGCTTTAAGGCAATGCCCTTTGTGCCAAATGGAATTTTTAAGCCATTGAGGGTTAACATGCTTGAAAAATCCTCATGCACAATTACATTTTGAAAGGCACTTTGCAAGGTTGTAAGACCCGGAAGGGTTTAGGTTTTTAGAATCTATTCATCATCAAAGCCTATGTTGAGTGGGGAAAATGGATAAGTACTAGCCATGTATGAAGGTCAAAGGCCACGTGTAAGAGGTGTGTGAAGGGGTGCGTAACATGCAGAAGGGTTGACACATGAAGGTCCGCGCATGGACACACATGGTTCGAGACTTAGCCAATTTTCTAGAACATGGATAAGAATAGAAAAATAGAGATGGAGTGATGCTCAAGGAAGATCCAAAAATTGACAAAAGCGGGATATCTTGGCATACACACAAAGGAGCTATAATCAGGAAAAGCATATGTAAAAAAGGATAACAATAATACATGAAGCAAGTTACAAATAAGATTAAAGTGGGATAAAAGCATGTAAATGTCTGATCTAAATATAGCCTAATATATTGTTGGCATAAGTTATATAAAAGCATGCAATTTATTGTAAGTAGGAAGGTGTATGTAGACGGTAAAGGGAAAGTCCCCACCATAGAATATGGGTTGTGCATCCTTGTTTTCATGAGTACTAGGAGTAATGAGTACCAGAGTGAGTATTAGTAGTATTAAGTGATCTTTTGGAGTATGTAGCCAAGTTTTGTACACACGCATGGTCCAATGTTGATTGTAAGTAAGATATGATGTAATCAACAAACTTATTATGTAATCAATTGTGTTATGCTATGGATTTGTGAATGGGTTATTAAGGTGACTACATTTGGGTATGATATCTTGGCAATTCAAGTGTTATTGGATATTTTATATGATGATTAAGCTTTATTATTATATGTGTTGCCAATTTGATATGTTGTGATGTATCTTCTTACATGAATGGTTGTTATTATGATTATGAATATGCATGTTTAACATCATATTGAACAAACCAAAGGGGGACCTGGGGGCTGTGCGTGCTTTGGTTGAGCTTCCAGGCTTGTCTGGATGAAGTGCTAGTATGCATAGCTATGTGTTGATAACTTTAAGACTACAACCTAGGTGAAAATGGTGGGCTCCTTTGTTATCAAAATCATTTGGAAGGCTTAGGAAAAAATCAAACCTTGGATTTTATGGGATATAAATGAGTTCAAAAATGGCCTCTCCTTCAAATCTCATTTAGTGTGGTGGTTACCGGTTATAAATTTACATAATTTTCCATTAGTATAGGTTCTATGGGTGCACTCCCTCAAACTTTTAAGATAAGGGATTCACATTGTGTAAGACATTTGTAGTTGGTAGCTCAAAATAATCCATTCTCGATAAGAAGTTAAACTCAAATTTTCTTTGGCCAATGACGACCAATAATATTTTTAGGTAATTGTTGAAGCTATTTTGAATGACATGTCACACAATATTAAGGTTATTTCTTCTAGGCCTTAGTGGAAGGACTATAAATGGTTTCAATATACATCTTTTCAAAGTTACTCACCTAGTAAGGGCTATGAATTGCTGTCTCCCAAGCTTCTTATAGTGGAAAAAATATCTCTTGTTAGTCCCTATTTTCTTATATTTTTTGTTGGCAACACAAATTCTCTACTATCTAGTCGACTATTTTAGAGCCCAAGCTTGTTTATTTTACTTGGTGTATTATTTATCAGGTTTTACCCCTTAGCTGTAGGCTCATTTAATTAGGTGTTCCAAATCCTCATTGCCCATTTTGTGGGTGAATTGAAACCCTCATGCACCTTTTTTGGTTTAGTCAAAATACTCAAATAATTTGGGTTTGGATTCATGAATTCCAACCTTTTTGGTCTGAACCTTTCCACTAGTAGCATATCCTACTAGGGGACTGATTAGGCATTCCCATGGCCTTCACCTGTGTCTAGCATGCTTTTAGAGTGGAAATCCTTTTCTTCATTTGGAAAGAGAGAAACTCAACTATTTTTAATCATTTTTTTTATAGATTGTAATCTTTCAACTTTTAACAAAGTGATGATTGTGTCTAATATTATTTTATAGATATAGGTGCAAGTGTGGAAGGTGATGCTAGAGGTGGCTCACCTCCAGACCCTATTGAACCACTGAGGCAATGCCCCTTGGACTATTGCATGGGTTCTTCCACCATTTCTCATTTGGAGTCACTCGCCGAGGGGCAGGGGTTGATAGTGTAGCCACTTTGGATGGGGCTCACTATCACCCTCCACTAGAGCCACAACATGGCACATGGGGCTCATCGTTGCCTCATCATCACATCTTAGTTTTTTCTTCTACGGATGAAAGTACCCTCGGCTAGCTTTGTCTATCTCACTTCCTAGGGTCCAAGATAAAGATTCTAAATAAAATAATGAAGGCACTGAAACCATCGCCACCGGATGGAAGCCCATTCTTGATGGATAAGACCTTTTAGATGGTAGGTGGGGTAACCCCAAAAACAAAGATCCTCCTCCTTCCTGATGCAAGAACATCTTGAAGGATTTAAATTTTGATGTTTTCTAAGTATGGTAGGTATATGAGAGTGTTTGATAGTTGTTAGAATGTGTGTATAGGTCTATAATTCAAAATTTGGCTTATAAATGTGTGTTTTCAGTTTTCCCTCCAAAACTGTCAATTTGAAAAGTTGAATTTGTAAAGGCATTTTGGAGGATTTTTCTCAAGTTGTGGTGCAATTTAAAGATGTAGGACATCATATACGAGTATTAGGAAGTTGGTGCACATGTGTGTAAGGACTCTCATGTCCTCCTTTGTCTTGTACTAGACCATCTTGGTTAAAGTCTAGGAATGAAGACAAAATTGAGAAGGTGAAGAGTCATGAGAAGTAAGAAGGCTAAATGGTACACCAACAAGGGTAGATGGAAGGTCAGGAAGCCTAAGGGAGAGTCATTTAAGGAGTTATGAGCTCTTTATATAACAGTTCTACGTAGGGGGAAGACAGAGAGTAGAATCATAATAAGAAAGGAGCAGAAAACACACATTGTAAGCCATTCCAAGAAGAAAGAACATTTAAAGAAGAATTGTCTGAGCATTTGCATGTGATAAGGTATCTTAAGTGTGTGTGTGTGTGTGTGTGTGTGTGTGTGTGTGTGTGTGTGTGTGTGTGTGTGTGTGTGTGTGTGTGTGTGTGTGTGTGTGTGTGTGTGTGTGTGTGATGTATCCTTATGAGTAAAAATTGTTCTAAGCATGCTCTTTTGTTAGTTTATTGTGACAGACCTTGTTTTAGGCCATTTCTATGCATGCACAATCAAGTAAACTTGCATTTCTTCATTTAGGAGATTAGTCAAGGTTTGAAACTAATAACGAAGATGGAGGAGGTTGACACAGTCCTGTAAAACCCAAATTAGCCTTTGAAACTACATAAAACTTGAAATTTTTGTCTGTTTCATAGCTCTTGGCTTGCTAAAATCCTACCTTAGGGTTTCAAGAGAAAATCTTCATGTTTTAGTAAACGAACTAGTCAAAAACCTTCAAACTTGGTAGTCAGGTGTATTTTCATGTTGTCTAATTTATTTCAGGGGTTTCAAGAGGTTTTGACATGTGTGAATGAGTTTAAACTCCAAAACAAAGTTTGCAGACCTAATTAGGTATAGAAAACTCCGAATTTTTGTATTTAAGGAGAATTAGTGATCTTGCAGAGCCTAAGGAGAATTGGGCGAGTTGAATGGCCATAAAGGGTATTTGAAAATGTCTATAGTTAGTCTTGTTTGTCCCTAGTATGGGTTCCACATCAAGAAAACCATTGTAACATGGCTATTAGGAGCTAGGAACATATTTCTTGGTCTTAACCTCTACATCACTTCCTCTCTCTAAGCAAGTGCTGCTTAATTTCACAAGTTTTTGTTTTATGATGTAATTTTGTAATCTATATGTTGCTCGTGGGCTTATTTCATTTTATCTTCCATGCCGATGAACTGGTTTAGACTTTGTGGTATACTGCCATACCACAAATTGTTTTGTGAATACTATTTAAAATAGAATAAAATGGCTGCTATTTCATCAAAATAAATACAAAAAAAATAAAACATTCGCTTAAAATTAATGTCGGTGAATAAGCATGGAAGAACCATTCGAAAGTTTTTCTATCCGTTGCGAGCGAATAACTATTTAAAAAGGTAGTGGGAAGGTTTTTCCCCGAGATTCTTCCATAGCCCAATTTGCTTGGTTTTGATTATTTCGGCATGGCCATGTCTTCTCTGTTTATATTGAATTTGTGTTTTTTTCTCAATTGTATTCGTTTTTGGTTCGATGGATGGAGCAGAAACAGCGCGGTATTTTTCTGCATCACAGTTGGGAAAAAGGTCAAGTATGCCATTTCTCTAATGCTCTGTTTGAATTTAATATCCGTCCGTTCATACCTACAGTTCAGGGTTTAAAACATTTTAAGATAAAGGGTTAAGGTTTAGAGTATATTGCAATGATCTCCTGCTGTGATGTTTTGTTTATATTGTCTTGTAATACAGATGAGGAAGCTCTGTCTCTCCACGGATTTTTCTACTCTGGTTTAATAAGAGTAACATCGAGCTTCTATTGATGTCACAAGCTGTAAGTACTTAAAGTAAATAACACGATTCTAGATATATACATTAAAATTGTTATATGGAGAATTTCAATACTTCAGTAGCTTTAGAATTTTCCTTCATCTCTGAATTGCATAGTCAAACGATGCCAAGGGTTCTCTCTTTGAGTTTATATTAGACCTTTCATTCCGTGCTTCATTTTTTTAGGGTTAAGTTTTCCCAGTCAGCTAGGGAATTGCATTTTGATTAATACTTTCTACTTATTATCCTTTTTGTAACGTGTCTTGCTAATGTTTTTATCATAGATCTGCACACATGGAACAAGTTTTGAACTGCGGATGGTTTCTCCTGTAAATAAGGCAGTTCAAGTCCATAATCCTTCCGTTGTTTTGTTTGTATAAGGTTTTGAGCTTTTTCAGTAAATACACAGGCTCAGATTTTCATGGTCAGGGTTTATAATGTGTTCAGATAAATGCATAGGATCAGATTTAATTTCCAATGGTTTATAATTTTCTCATGTAAATGCACAGGATCAAAGATTCATGCTTAGGGTTAGAGAATTTTGAAGTAGAACTTCAGGGCTTTGTTTGTTCTTTAGGGTTTACAACTTTTTAAAATAAATGTGTAACATGCCTAAAACTAGCAAAAAGATACTCCCATATTTTAGTTTTTATTTAGTCAGTATGCTGGGATTGAATGTTTAAAGAGTGTTTTCTAGTAAACTAGATAACATGTTTAAAGAGTGTTTTCTAGCAACTAAATATAATGTTTAAAGAGTGTTTATCATCTTTAAAACTCTCCGGTGGTTACTATGTATTAGGGCATCCATGTTGCTGCTTTTGGTAGCGGCAGCATATTCTTTTGGTGGATGTTTCCCATATGGGATTTTCTTATTGAAACTAATTATTTTGCACCTCAAAATTCCTAAATAGTTACTATTCAAGGAATATGATTCCTAGGGTTTGCTTGAAATTATGGGTTGCAAGAAACAATTGTCATGTTTCTAACATGCTTATATTGGAGCTTCTTTATGAGTGGATGAAGATGCGATCTTGGTTTATGCAACCCATTTAAACAATAAAGAATGTATTCCATGATATGTTTTGCCTTGCGTCCCATGTTATGAATGTGCTGTTGGTGTCCTTTAATACCTTTTGCCTTTTAGTAGCGTCAATATCTTTTACTTTGTATTAGGGGTTACCATTGTCAATAAACATGTGTTCAATCAATCACGTGTCAGATTGCACAACCAATATCGAGACAGCTCAACACACTTTTAGGGCCTACTACCTAATTTCTAGGTTTATCACTTAATTTCTTACCAACAATGCTCTTTTAGCATTATGATCATAATTCTTTAATTCTTACCTCATAGTCCTTATTCTCAACATGGTTTTTCATGAGGTTTCATCAAGAAAAATATTATCTGTTCTCACAATGACTTAGTCACGTCTTACTTTTGATACACTCTTTTTTTAAAAAAATAAAGGGGTTACTAAATTAATAAAAAATGAAAAATACAGCAAGGTGGTGATTATTCAAGATTGCGAGAATCTTGAAGATTAAAATCGTAATGTTTGACTATAATTCTGTTAGTGGGGGTGTTAATACCCTCATTAGCCTTTCTATCAGCGTAGGCATTTTCCTTTCTTGGAACATGTCCGTAATCAATAGTATCAAAGTTACCTGACAAAGCCTCAATTCTAAGTTTAATCATCTGGAGTTGGATTAAAAAAAAGACTTTGAAAGTTGAAAGTTCTTCAAGGCTTAGATGGGAGGCTTGGGAGGGACCTCATTCTGGATAATGTCGTTGAGGTGCCACCTGCTAAGAAAAAGAGTTTCAAAGGAAGAAAGACTGCTGGAATACTGATTTATCTTGAGGTAAACTTTAGCATTGAGAGAGATTTCAGTTCTGATTTTGAACAAAAGAGAATGATTGCTGGCAACTTTGTCATTGAAAATTCTTTAATTTCTATCCATCCAAATAAACCAAACACAAAAAAAGGGAATGGTGTTCCAGAGATACTGGATGAGAGGTTTATGGTGAGACCCACCAATGTAATGCTTGTTCCATGTAATCAGGCAGTTCTGTTCGTTGAGGCCAGTGCAGAGAAAGATTCCCATCGCCTGTGCAAGAGAGGTCCAAAGCTGGGCAGCTTGTGGACGTTTAAAAAATTAGTGATCCAAGGTTTCTTCATTTTTAAAACGTCTGTGGCACCTGTTAGAATTCTGTGTTGGCGAATAACCCACTTAAAGAAGAGGAATTTAGGAGTAAGGCGCAGATTCCAAATGGATTGAAGAGATTTGTTTCTAGGATTCTTAGAAAGCAAAAGCACAGATCCCTCATAAACAGAGTAGTGGCTGGTCAAAGTGACGCTGCCTCAAATAAGTTTATCGTCTTTGTTGGGATCTAAGGGCCATAAGCTGGTGAAAGTCTTCCTAACTTTCTGCCAGGAGTTGAGATCAGGTTGACTAAGACCCTGAATATCAGCACAATAGACTTGATTGCTATCCCATTTGATAAGTTGATCTAATTTGTTGATTTGAAGAGACTGCAGAGACTGAAGAAGGGAGTAAGGCAAGAGGTGGGCGATAGGAGCATTGCCAAGAATGGGAACCTATAACAGAGAATGTGCTGACCATTTCCTGGGAGCCAAGAGATCCTGTTCTTGATGATATTGACAGACCTACAGATCAAATTCCAGATGCAAGAGGCACCTTTGACACGGGAAATATTTTTGATAGGCTCCATCCCTTGAATACCTTTACCATATTTGTGAATGAGAATGCACTTCCAAAGCGAAGAGGGGGGAGTTAAGAGAGTCCAAACAAGTTTGGCTCCAACATCTGTACTCATGTGAAGAGCAGATATGATTCCTAGACCCCACCTTTAGCTTTTGGTAATGTTCTTCCAGCTCACCAGATGAAATTTCTTGTTAGTGTCTTGTTTTCCTCATTTCCATAGGAAGTTGTGGCCTTTTTTGCCAATTTCTAGAAGAATGTAAGCAGGGGTGTGGTAAATCATAAGGTAGTAGATAAGAAGAGTGGTGAGCATAGATTTAATGAGTGACAAGACCAGTGAAGGAGAGCAATACTCTGCCATCCATTGTTGTAGCAGAGTATTCTCTTGTCAAAATTTTCCAAAAGATTATTCCAGCAGTCCGCGTGTTTCATCTTGAAACCGATAGGGACCCCAAGGTAGTGGAATGGTCCATCTCCTCCATGAGGGAAATGAAGAATTTGGGAGAAGCTTCGAATCTCAACTGGAGAGGATCTGAAAGTGTAGAATCTGCTTTTATGGTTGTTGAGCTTGGCACCTGAAACATTAAGAAAGAAGTCCAAAATGGCTTTGAACCATTTGAGATTGGATTACTGACTTCACCAAGAAGAATGGTGTTATCAAGAAATTGAGCATGGCTAGTTTCCTTGACTCCTTTAGGAGCCATTATCCTTGTTAAGTGATAGTTGCATCTGTTCATTGAGAGAGCTCTACCAAGAGGTTCAACAAAGATGAGGTAAAGATAAGGAGAATTGGGAGGGGGAACCATTAACCATAGGGGGCGATCCAAGGATCTTTGATGCAGCTATGAACCTAGTCGTTGAATTCAACGGGGAACCCCATTTAGCTCATGATGCTCATGAGAAAGTTGTGATCGATTATGTCAAAAGCATTGGACATATCTAGCTTGATGGAAACATCTTTCTTGTTCTGAGTACTACAATAGTTTAGGGATTCGTGAACAATCACATTATTGTTCTGAGCACTCTGCCTTCCATTGTTGTGGCAGAGTATTCTCTTGTCAAAATTTTCCAAAAGATTATTCCAGCAGTCTGCGTGTTTCATCTTGAAACTGATAGGGACCCCAAGGTAATGGAAGGGTCCATCTCCTCCATGAGGGAAATGAAGAATTTGGGAGAAGCTTTGAATCTCAATTGGAGAGGATCTGAAAGTGTAGAATCTGCTTTTACGGTTGTTGAGATTGGCACCTGGAACATCAAGAAAGAAGTCCAAAATGGATTTGGACCATTTGAGATTGGATTACTGACTTCACCAAGAAGAATGGTGTTATCAACAAATTGAGCATGGCTAGTTTCCTTGGCTCCTTTAGGAGCCATTATCCTTGTTAAGTGATGGTTGCATCTGTAGACATCTAAAATGTTGACATAATTAATTCCGATTAATTTGTCCTGCAAATATCCTAACATCATAATTATCTAATTTATCCTTTTCCTATAAAATACCACATATACCCTTTATTCTAATTAATTTTATCATTTATCTAATATCCCATCATTATCTCACCATTGATCCCTTTAATTCATTATTATATGCCATTATCCCACCTTAATCCTTGTTATCATTTTCTAGGAATTTAACATTCCTACAACTACCTACCCACCTACTCTACACCTACCCTACAACTAGCCTCTCCATGTAATCACATCACTAACTCCTTATTAAACCTAAGCTAATTAATATCACCTCCTCTATTTCTAGAAGCCTCTCTAACTTTCTACTCTTCTCCATTGAATTTTAAATTTAATGGGTATTTCTTCATAATTCTATGTAGTGTGCAACCTTGTTTTGCATTTTTTTTGGAAGAATGTTTTGTGATATATTTGCAATGCTTGATACAACAATATAAATCAGCAAAATAGAAGATATTGCAATAATATTTCCAACTCAAAATCTGAACATTACATAGGGAATACACAGCCGAAAATTCCAGATTTTTATATCAGCTTAGATACTCAGTTTTTCATCAAAATAATTACAACCCAGTTCATAAAATATCATCTATTATCCAAATCCAACATACCCAGAAAGTGCAACAAACAAAAATACTGAACTGGTGAAGAAATCTTCAAACGGGAGCGTCAAAACTGGGCATCTGTCATCAAAGATAGTAGCAATAATGAAACAATATAGATTGATGTGAGGAGGTCTAGATGCCTCCAAAATGTCTTTGAACCGCACCCAAAACCCTGTAGCAACCAGCAACAAGAGTTCTCGTAGTGTTTCTTAGAAGTGTACGGCCAACATGGGGAATGGTACGGCCAGCCCAAAGAAGCATAAACAACATACAAAAATAATCTTCAAACTCTCTCTCCAGTGATCGCCAACTGATTCTTTAATGAATCTTCAATAATATCTAAAGCCAATAGGAATTCCAATCTGTTCAACTGTGTTTCCTAAATGAAAACACCAAGAATTACTCCAGATAATGAGTCTTTCTAACAATGTAGAGAATGTTGCTTGCAAGGGATTCCGTCCTGGACAAACCCTGAGAAGAAATGTCTTCTCCAACCCATAGAAATCAATATCCAATATCCAGCATGTCAAATGAGCTCCATAATTTTTCTTTTATAACTCTCCCAAGGAGTTTGACCCTCTTCACCAAGCCATGTGGGATAAAATGTTTCATTTAATTTATTTCCTCCTTATGTCTCTCATCTAGACATATTTTAATAAAACATTTTAAACATTACTTATGTCTCCCTTGGCCCCTTCCACTAAAGAACTTTATAATATTTAAATAACGTAAGTTACATATTTAATTTAACTTTAATACTTTGTCATTTAAAATAAATATTTTAAACCATATAAAATGTCGAAATATCAATATCAACCGCTCCCACCTATAGTTCTAAAATTAGCAATGCTGACACTGACCTCCCGGACACCCGAAAAAGACTTACTAAAAGTAGTAAGAATGGAAGAAAACATCAAAGATACTCTAGAAAGGGCCACCACACAACTCTCCACCACACCATGTTGGATAAACTGTCACCACAGTTCCCTAACCACACTCCGTTAGCCTATGGGAACGACTGAATAGGTTTCAATCCTCTGGACAATCTCATACAACAAGTGCTTTTGAGGAGCTCTAGCAACACATGTTCTCAAAGTGCGTGACATTGCCTACTCCTTTGAACTTCACAATGATTTGGATGCTGCACTATGCACTTGGCACAATATTTCCCACGTATAGCATGGACCACTGGTAAGTTGTTCCACTTGACTCAGAGACATTCAATGACACGGGTAACCAATGCTCCATTTATGAGAAAGAGTTGTATGCTATTGTGCAAGAAGTGAAGCAATGCTGTCATTACATCTTGGGTAAGGAGAAAGTCACTCATTTTGATCGTAAGCCATTTTAGTTCTTGTAGACGTGCAACAGATTTGTTTGGTGATAAAGCATAAGAAGGGAAAGGATAACAAGGCCACATATTGCCTTAGCCGATCCCTGGTACACACTCATCGAAGTGCTGGACATGCATGGCCACAACCTCACTGATTGGGTAAGTTTCTATTTTGCAAGGTGAACAGAATGTTTTAAAAATCGGAACCGGACTCGGAACCGGCCGAGGTCCGGACCGGAACCGAACCGGAACCAGACCGGTTCAAACTTAATGAACCGGTTTACTAAAAAATACATAAAATTTTATATTTTTAATGAAAATAATATATTTGAAAGGTTAAAAACCATAATTCCAACAATTACACAAAATATGCAAAGTTCTCTTATATATATGCAAGAAAGGTGTTTATAGCAAAATGGCACGAACTCCAAGTCCAATACACAATACATATATCATAGATGAGATTCCGAAACAAAATACATAAACAATGAGGCTCTAAATGGCCTCCATAGTTCAAGACTCCAAAAAAACAACATGATATGATCATTGATACATTACAAATACTACAAGTTACAAAACTCTAGAATAAACTAGATGACATCAATGATCAATCATCAAACTCTGCACCGCTGCTGGAAATGGGATCCTCAAGGTCATCCTCATCAATATCATCACCGGCCTCTGGCTCTGACTCGGACTCATCCAAATCCTCAGGTACATCTGCAACAACTGGAGCTGCACGGGGTCGGGGAGTAGCACGAGTGCGACTAGTGCCTGCTGTGTCTCGTGACGATGGCGGCGGTGCTGCTAATGGCTCATCAGATTCTTGATCCAAACCCATCCACCCCAAGTCATCGGGATCAAACTCTGCTGGCTGACTCTCCTCTACCCATTCTGAGGTTGGATCTATATCATCCAAGACAATGGGATCAGTATCAGGTCTTCGGTTCAACAACTGGTTGCGCCTTAACCGAAGGTTGTACTGCACAAAGACAAGATCATTCAACCGTTGTTGTTCCAAACGGTTTCTCTTCTTCGTGTGAATCCGCTCAAAGACGGACCAGTTGCGCTCGCACCCAGAAGCACTGCAAGTTTGGCTCAGGATCCTAATTGCAAACTTTTGCAATTGAGGACACTGACTACCAAACGAATCCCACCAATGTGCTGCGATAAAAAGTGTAAATGTTTAATTAGTAAACAATGACGATAAAAAGTTAAAAACACAGTTAAAAATTAAAAGTAAAACATAAACTTATAACTTAAAGGTTAAAGCGTAATTCAACAAATTAGATAAAGATTGTCTTATGCTAAAAATTCATGATTATTCATTAAAAATTTTAATCAAATGAACTTCAAAAAACTTAGAATTTCTTACCTGGTTGGTCCACATCCCTTGCAATCTTTGCAAGGTTTTTCCCAAAGGTACCTGTGGCTCTGCTGAAGAAGTTGATCTGTCGGTGAACCTCAAGTTGTTGCATCTCATCAGGGACCATGCGCTCTAGGCACTCGTACAAACCATCTTTTACTTCTCCTGTTTGATCTTCTCCAAGCTGAGCTCTGTAATGATATTTCGGGTTCAAGAAATACCCAGCTGCATGTATAGGCCGATGGAGTTGATTGTTCCATCTATTATCTATGATCTCCCATATAGGCCCATACTTAGTTACCCTGTCTTTGTATGCTGCCCTTATCTGCTCCTTTGCCTGATCCATAGCCTCATAAATATAGCCCATGGCTAATTTTTCCCCATCCACCAACCGCAACACCTTAACAAGAGGCTCAGCAACTTTCACAATCTCTGTTGTTTTTTTCCAAAATAAATTATCAAAAAGTTTCTTCTTTGTGTCTTTCCCATCCTGTTTCCGGCTCCACTTTGATGCATTCCATTCATCACTTGAAAACATCTTTTTCAAGTTCTGTTGTTGGGAAATAAGAGATTGCAACGTGAGGAAGTTTGTTGCAAATCTCGTGATGGCTGGCCTAACAAGTTCTCTGCCCTCAGTGTTCTTCCTCATTAGGTTCAATACCCATGAGTGATTATAGATGTATTTGGTGATGCTCTTGCCATGCTCTACAGTGTTCTTGATCCAATCTTTTTTCCCTATATCCTCAAGCATGAGGTCTATGCAATGTGCAGCACATGGAGTCCAAAATATTGTTTTGTGTTTAGCCTCTAACATCTTACCAGCAAGAACATAGTTAGATGCATTATCTGTTATGATTTGTACAACATTTTCCACCCCCACCTCTAAAACAATCTCATCCAAAAGCTCAAACAATAAATTTGCATCTTTCACCCTATCAGATGCATCTACTGATTTCAAAAACATTGTACCTTGTGGACAAGAGGCAAGAAAATTTATTATTGTGCGGTTCTTGCCATCACTCCACCCATCTGACATGATAGTGCATCCTGTTTTGGCCCATGAAGCTTTGCAACCTTTCAAATATTCATCTATGGATGCAACTTCTTTCTTCAAAAGTGATCCTCTCAAGTCATGCATACTAGGGCCTTTGAAGCCCTTACCAGCAACAACAATGGAATCAAACATCGGCTGGTAATAAGGTGAGCGGGCAGCATTGAAAGGGATATCTGCATCATACCACCATCTAGCAATGTACTCAAAAGCTGCTTCTTTGTATTGCTTCTTCCAATGGTTATCCAAGGTAGGCTGATTTTGTGTTGGCATGGAGGCACTAGCAGTAGCAGGTGTGGAAGATGGAAAAAAGCTTTGAATGGTCTTTCTTTTTTGAGGCCGGTTTTCTTGACTATGAGTGGATGGGGGAGGCATATACCGAAAGGGGTCTCTAACAGTCACAGAAGGGTCAGAGCAAGATCCTTCAACACTCAAGGCATGTTCCCTCCTCCCTATTTCAGCTTCCATCTCTTTTTGCCTAGCCTTCTCTTCTCTATGTTTTTCAAGCATGGTTTTCATTTCCAACCTAATGTCATCAATATCAGGTGCCTCACATGGGGTAACTTGGCCTCTTTGACCAGCCAAGTGTTGTTTCAACCTATGAATCCCCCCCCCCCCCCCCCCCCCCCCCCTGCCCCCCCCTGATGTGTTTCTTACAATATTTACAAAAAACTTGATCATCAATTGTGTCTGCATGGGCCCATGTAGGGTCTTTTGATTTGGGGGCCATTGCAAATGCAAACAAATCTGAAAATGCAAATAAAAACAAAATAAATTTCCTATTTCTTTTTAATAAAATTTACAAATAAGGGGCAAGTTTAAAATGTAACATACCTTTCAATGTGCACACAAATGAGGTGAAGAAATGCTCCAAGCTTGTATATGGCACCACAAAGAGCCCACACTCCAAATGTAGATGTAAATGCCACCACAAAGAGCCCACACTTGATGCCAAACAACTCCAAATGAACACTATTCAAGGCTGCCCCAATCCTCCAAATCCTTGCAAATAAGAGAGGTGCTCACAAATAGAGGTGAGGTGCTCACAAATGGATGCCAATATCACCACAAAGAGCCCACAAGCAATGCCAAACAAGCTCCAAGCCTCCAACTTCCAAGCTCACTACAAAAAATAAACTCTTCAATCTTATGCTCACAAATGCTCACAAATGCTCACAAATGCTCAATGAGAGAGGTGTGAAGTGAATAGAGGGGGGGTGTATTTATAACACCAAATTAGGGTTTAGAGACAAAAAAAATAAAAGAAAACAATTAAAAAAAATGTTTTTTTAAGCTGGCCGCCGTATAAGGCAAAACAGGCCCAAACCGGCCGGTTTAGGACGAAACCGGACCGGTTTGACCGGTTTTAGCCCAAACCGGCCGGTTCCGTACGGAACCGGCCGGTTTGGGCTAAAACCGGTCAACCGATCCGGTTTACAAAATGGTTCGTGCTTTTAAAACACTGGTTAAACCGGTCAAACCGGGTCAGTTCCAATTCCGGTTTGACCGGTTTGATTGGCTGCATATTAAGCATGATGATGTAATCTCAATATGGCTTTATCTGCAGGCATGATAGACAAGATTCTTGCACCTTTGATTTCTTCTCTCTATGGGATATAGTATATGTGGCTTATAGTTGATAGAGGATGTTGCACTGGCCTGGGGAAACTGAAAATCAGAGAGTTAGAGATCCGACCCTTTCATATTGGTGCATCACCGCTTTTAACAACAACCTTGTATTCTGCTTCAGTCCCTTTTTCTCCCTAACAATAGGCTTAGATTAGCTTACTCTGCCAAGAAACAGTCTAGGCTCAAAAGAGAAGATCGGCTATCTTGTGGTCTTACGTCGAGTAGTCAAATCCTCCCGCACCTTGGAGGTATAGCCAAGAGTGTTTGTTATATTGAGGCAACTCCATTTGCTGCCTCTCCTGTGCAATGAGTTTCAGCAGCCAACAATTATGACAATAGAGGTAGCTGATAGGATTTCAACAATAAGAATCCTGTTGTGACAGATGTTAGGGCCTCAAGTACCTACCAACTACCTATGCAATGATTGCCATCGCCAAGGGTAGGCAAATTCACTGGGAGCTTCATAGACCTCCATAGGTGTAGAAGAAGAATAACAATCATAATTCTTGCAATCTTTTAGCAGGTATTGTGAATACTTAACGTCCATTTCAGAAATGACATCATCCAAGTGATCATGGCAAATGTCAAAATTCTACACTTCAATTTGTGAAGAAGGTACTAAATTGTACACTTGTCAAAAGCAACACATTAATTTGATGTTACCTTTGACACAATGTCATCATTGTATTGCTTTCCCTTTGACAATTGGGATCAAAAAGAGAAAATATAAGTGCTGACATCTTGGAACTGAATGCAATTATCTAAACGCAACTGTGACGAAACCAAGCAAACCAAGGCATTTTTTATGCCTCCTTAAGTCCATAAGGGACTTAATGAGGATATGTTGACTGCATAACATCGGCTCAAAGTACTCACAAGCCCGAGAACCCTGCCAGTCTGTGTCATATCCGAAATCTTCTTTCTCCAAATCCCCATTCAGAAAAGACTTTTGACATCAGAGATATGCTTTCCAGACCAACTTGATGGTTGCCAAAGGCACAGAATCCATGAAAAGTCATAGATCTTTGTAAGGAGCAAAAGTTTCTTCATAAGCATCCCCTAATGTTGCGGAAATCCTTTCGTAAGTTTGCAATGATTGAGCCTTGTACAATCAAAAGCGACAGGAGATCTGTTTTCACTTGATTTTATACAATTTACAACCTCGTGGATGTTTCAGCTATGCAGTATAACACCAACTTCCAGGTGGCATCTCTTTTGTTGTAGAGCTCAGTTCCGTGCCAAATCTAGGATTTATTAGGAAGCTCTCGAGGATTTCTCTTCTCATTAAATTTAAGAAGGGCCATGTTGTGCCCTATCCTGAGCACAAAGTGAGCAAACTCCATAATTAATTTGCTTTCCAGTTCAATGAAGATCAATTGAATGCATCTCAATGAAGTGAGACAATTCTTCCTTTCCAACACCTCATTCAATACATGCAAGTTCTCCACTTAGGCCTCCAGTTTGCATTGAGGATGTGAGAACGGTTGTCCAGACCAGCTTCTTCAGAAAGATCCACAAATGGGTCTGATTTCCTCCAGAGAGACTCATTCTAAATGTTAATGGGAATTGTAAGATTGCTGGAGTTATGACTGGAGGAGTATGAGAAGAAAAATCAGATTTATCAACAGAAAGAAAACTAAACTTTGTTATGATTTGAATCGTTGCCCCTAACTGCTGCAATTTTGAAGATAGCCAAAGAAAGTTTGTCTTTTACATCAACATCCCAATCTAGGCAAATGATCTTATCATGCCCGAAGTATTGGAAATTAATCCAAGGAACTTTAGATTGATCACTATAACCAACCATTATAACAGCATCTACCAAACATGCAGAATCTGGCCCTCCTACTCTATTTGCAGGAACCAAAGTATATGTAACGCATCAACCATGAACACCAAAAATTATTTGATCTATCCTTTGGTTTGATTGTTTATATTTTCTTCCGAACTGATGTCATACAAAAGTCAGAATTTGCAAGGACTGCCAAATCAACTATGATACAGATGTGTTAACAGCTTCTTCCCAGTATTATATGGCCCTTTGACTGTGCATCATGCAAATGATGGTTCTGTTCCGCCGTTTCGCACCCCATTTTGTGTGGGCCATAGGGGTTGTAACTGGCAATTAATCCCTCACTGAGAAATCTGTGAAGGTAAACTTACCCCCAATCGGATCTTAAAGTCTCTGATCCCCAACTGGGTCGATTCTCCAATAGAAGGCCTGAACTGCTGACAAAATTCCTAAATGCAATTCAACTTTTACACTTCTGGAAATAGATGAAAATCTGATTCCGATCAATGATCGTCCACCAACAAGAGTGAAAATAACGTGCACCAAGGATTGTGGGAGTCTTTCACGATGGCTCACATGGGGTTTTCAAGTACAAGAGGTCCAAACTAACCCCTTTGCATGCCTTAGAATATAATTTTCAAAGGCTCAAAAGGCTTCAAATGCCTTTGAGAAATTCATATGCAAAACTGGAATGCCACTCAAGCAAGTCACGTTTCTCCTTTTAATAGGAGGAAGAGACCCAACAACCATGTTGGCTCTGTCAAGACACCAATCAGCTTGTATGAAGGTTCGAGATTTTCCATATCCTTTGTGCCCACTGGAATACCTTCCACAAGGTAAGGCATGCATAATTAACCGTCAAGATCTCCCAAGTCTATATAGACCACCCTAGCGGGAATACCCAGGGCAATAGAACCTTATTTATGCTTGATGTCAAGTTCAATACCATTGTTAGAATTTTTTAGGCAAGTCGCCATAATTAGAATTTACAAATTGATGGATAAGTGCTTTTATTCTTGTTGGGACATGTAACATTTTTAGGTTTTATTTTGGTATGTATTAGTTTAGCATAATTTATTAACATGTCCTAATATATTGTACATTGAGATTTCCATCCCCTACAAGTAACTGAATCAGAAGAACTTAAGTCACCCTTAATTGACATCCTTTGGCCTTCGGGTTGACATGTGAAAGTCCAAAGGTCTTCTTGGGAATCAAAGACATTACAATCCTCCCTCCCGAGATAGCTTGCCATTAAGCAAGATGCCATTCTAACTC
This sequence comes from Taxus chinensis, assembly GCA_019776745.2. Lineage (NCBI taxonomy): Eukaryota > Viridiplantae > Streptophyta > Pinopsida > Cupressales > Taxaceae > Taxus > Taxus chinensis. The sequence goes on along the minus strand of CM034157.1, from coordinate 128,050,807 downwards.
TATTTGAGTCGTGTTCAAGTGTCATGCCACATGAGGCAAAACATGCTGAAATGCTTCTTCCAGGGCCTTGAGTCTTTGTATGATAAGTGAGCTTTGGACAACCAAGTTTGTGACATTGCCACCATATTCCAGAGGAAGAAGATGCTCATATATGTTGTTTCCACTTTCCTTTGGACTTCAACAAAAACACTTGCAGATTGAAGACTTCACTTTTACCATATCAAGCATCTCATGATCTTTAAATAGTTGGGCCTTTTCAATAAATAAGATGTAACTCACCTTTCATCATACCTTAAGAGTTTGACTCTCTAGAAATCTGCCACATAAAGTGTCCATTAATGCCTCACCGTTTGAGTTGGCCAAGCTCCTTAAAATGGAAAGTGTCTTTCATATCAAATCTATCGTCAACCTTTTTGTGAACTCTGTATGTGTAGGTCAATTTGATCATTTGCCAGGTAGGTGCTCCCATGAGCCACCACCTTGTAGCTGTCCCGCCAAGTGAATAGGAACATATTTGATCGCTTCATCTTCTGGCATAAAACTTAAGCTGAAAATTAGTCCGCTAACTTCTGGCACCCAAGCCCTTGCAGTGGTTCTTCACTCCTTTTCAGTGTCATCATAAAATGACAATTGTGAGCATATACAAATCCCCTGCTTCCTTATAACTTTCCTCATAAATCATGGTTTGTGCTCTTCCACTTGGCTGCAACTCTGATTTGTGCTTATGTGTAGATGATCACAATCAAATCAGCACTCTGCAAATTCATCATATAAATCTTATGGCTCCATCGTTAGAATTTGAAGACAATAGTCTCTGAAAGACATTCTGTGGATCTCCAGATCTGAATCCCTCCAATTTGTAAGAACTCCACTATAACATTGAAGGTATAGTTCATTTCCAACTTGCCTGCACTCTAGGTGGAAAGGTAGACATAAGAGGCCTAGATGCAAAGTGTCCTAGTATGTTGAAAGAAAAATTTCCTTGGTCTGTTCACAGAATGCCCATTATTCCCTTGTTGAACATTGTTCACTTTTTCCTTCCTTGTTGCCATTATTATTAGAACTTTGTGAATGTCATATGTTGACTGTCAATAGGGCTTTCATTTGTTTGCCAAACTGGTCTCGTAACCCTTGGCCTAACTCTGCCCTCCATCATGATCATTAAGCATATTGCAGGTACTTGGATCCTTGTTACATTCTGTTGATGGGTGTCTATCTTTGCTTACCCATTTCTATCTCTTCAAAGGGATTTAACTCTTGTTGGATCTCAAGGATTGCGAGCTCACGTTCTTCTCACTTAGAATGATGAGTATATGGCTACATTACTCATTCAATCCGCTGTAATAACACTACTTCTCAAGACCCTTCAGGATGGGAGAATACACTGCTCTGATACCACTGTAGTGTGCAACCCTGTTTTGCCTTTTTTTGTGAGGAATGTTTTGTGATATATTTGCAATGTTTGATACAACAATATAATGCAGCAAAATAGAATATATTGCAATAATATTTTCAACTCAAAATATGAACATTATATAGGGAATACACAATTAAAAATTCTAGATTTTTATATCAGCTTAGATACTCAGTTTTTTATCAAAATAATTATAACCCAGTTCATAAAATATCATCTATTATCCAAATCAAACATACCCAGAAAGTGTAAAAAACAAAAAGACTAAACTAGTGAAGAAATCTTCAAATGAGAGCATCAAAATTGGGTACCAGTCATCAATGACAACAACAATAATGAAACAACACTATAGATTGATGTGAGCAAGTCTAAATACATTCAAAATTTCTTTGAACCACACCCAAAACCATAACAACCAACAACAAGAGTCTCTAGTATTTCTTAGAAGTGTAAGGTCAACATGGGGAATGGTACGACCAACCTAAAGAAGCATAAACAACAACAATAATCTTCAAACCCTCACTCCAATGATCACTAACATATATTTAATGAATCTTCAATAATTTCTAAACAATAGGAATTTCTATCTACTCAATATTGTTTCCTGAATGAAAACATGAAGAATCCTCTAGATTGTGTCTTCTAACAACATAGAGAATGTCGTTTGCAAGGGATTTCGTCCTCACAAACCCTAAGAAGAAATGTCTTCTCCAGCATGTAGAAATCGATATCCAATATCCAATATCCAACATGTCAAAACAACTCCACAACTTTGTTTTTATAACTCTCCGAAGGAGTTCGACCCTCTTCACCAAGCCATGTGGGATAAGTTGTTTCATTTGATTTATTTCCTCCTTATGTCTCCCACCTAGACATATTTTAATAATTTTTTTTAAACATTACTTATGTCTCCCTTGGCTCCTTTCATTAAAGAAATTTATAATATTTAAATAACGTAAGTAAAATATTTAATATAACTTTAATACTTTACGTTATTTAAAATAGATATTCTAGGCCATATAAAATGTCAAAATATTAATATCAACCACTCCCACCTATAGGTCTAAAAATTGAAATGCTGACAATTGACCTTTCGGACGCCTGAAAAAAGACTTACTAAAAATACTAAGTATGAGAGAAAATATAAAAAGTACTCTAAAAAAGGCTATAACACAACTCTCCACCACACCATGCTAGATAAACTATCACCACAGTTCCCTAACCCCACTCCGTTAGCCGACGGAAACGACTGAATAGGCTAACTCTGACAATCTCATGAAAAGGCTAGGAAGAGGACATTACATTCTATGATTTTCTAATTCTAGAATTAATCTCACCTCCTTTATTTCTAGAAACTTCTAAGTCTAGAAGCCTCTCTAACTTTCTACTCTTCTCCATTGAATTTTAAATTCAATGGATATTTCTCGATAATTCTTGAATTTTCTAATTCTAGAATTAATCCCACCTCCTCTATTTCTAGAAGCTTCTAATTCTAGAAGCCTCTCTAACTTTCTACTTTTCTTCATTGAATTCTAAATTCAACGGATATGACTCCATAATACTAGAATTTTCTAATTCGAGAATTATCTATACTCTTCTATCTTCTCATTCAATACTAACCATTGATCTTCCATCTACTTGGTAAGATCCTAGCCCTCCATTTCCTCTTCCAAAAACTATAAATTGGCATGCCACCCTCCATGGAAGCCAATCCATATATCTCAGGAAATCCATAACAAATCTCTGCCATTTTATCATCTATCAATCATCCACAATCTTCAATCAACCAATCCATCATTAATCCAATCTATCATCCATTAATCCTTCATCAAGCATCAATCAATCCAAGCAAATCAAAAGGAAGTGTTTCCCAAGTGCCTACTCAAATATTAAGCTATCAATACACCCTTGAGCAAATCCAATACAACAAAGGAGGACTATTGCATTTTATTGGTAAGTGTAGGTATCAATATATCCTTGAGCAAATTCAATACAACAAAAGAGGAGTATTGTATTTTATTGGTAAGTGCAGGCATTAATTCTCTCCCCCTTTACATCTCTTGCTCAATCATGAGGTATTGTTGAAAGGATTAACATAGGAAAGCAATTTGTTTGTTTTCTTATACTCACCACTAATCTTTTCACCATTATATTTTTGGCGCCCACCGTTTTAAAGACCCAAAATATTTGATATTTTGTCATCTTATATTTTGTTTTCATTTGCTTGTATATATCCCCCTTGTGTGCTTGTTATAGCTCGAAGGTGAAACCGCGTATGCTCTCCTCTTGCGTCCTTGGACGATCTTGAGGATCAAAAGTGGCTAACTTTCCCCTTTTTTCATTTATAGGGGTAACGTGACATGGAAGTGATATCCACACACTTACCATAGTCCTAGGAGTCTCGTGACCGTGGGCTTCATCTTCATGCACGAAGACACACCCTGTGTTCTGGCGGGGTATATAAATTCTTGGAGAGCTGTTGTTATTGGCTAAGTGCTTGCTTGTTTTAAGAGCAGCGTGAAGTGAGGGGCTTCCACGTCCCAATACAGACAACATCCTTGCAACACGAAATTGGGTCCCACGTACCCCGAGGTATATCGGGGACTCCCCTAGTGAGCTCGTACATTCTAGACTAGGCAACCTTTTGGCCACAATCAAACAATAGTGCAAGGAGGCCACACTCCCTAAGACTACTTGCTAGCCAACCCGCATTGACACATAGGTGGAGAGCCAATTTGTGGCACCATAGTCGGTATATGGTATTGAAAGCGGGCTATAGTTTGATTGTAATCCCACTTGAACATCCAACATCTTGCTGCCCTGGCAATGATGACTACTTTTGTACCTCTGATTTCGAGTGTGAAGCTTGGTTCCAAGAAGTGATTCCCCTTGCATTTCCAAAGACCATCTAGATTCTCCATGTCATAGCCATCTTGGACTTGACTCAAACTAGCTCTATAACTATGACTGAAAGTGGTGTTTTTCACCCCATTAGGCTCTTCAAAATTCATTTTACGATGATAAATATTCCTACCAAGTGTGAGCAACCCTCGTTGTGGAAATTTTTTGAATTGCAAGTGCCTTGCTGCCCCAAAACAGCTGTCCTATGTTGTTTCTTCTTGCCATGAATTCTATTTTCTTCAGGTTTGTCACAAAATTTTAGTTCTTCATTATGAAAGTTGAGGGTGGACTTCCCCAATGTTTGCAACCATTGAACCCCAAGAACAATTTCAACATTAGCTAGTTCAAAAATAAAAAATTCACCACATACCTCATGATCTCCCAAGAGAAGTTGACGGCTGTACTATTTTTCTTGCACAAGGTATGAGGGTGCCACTCCCAACAAGCATAGTGACCCCTTGGTTATGAAGAAGACCCTTCTCCCAGAATGGTTGATAAGTATGTATGTCATGCACCCAAACAAGTATGCTGCCCTTTCCCCTTATTCTCCTAACCTTTTTCTCAAACATGGAACTATGGGTCAGCGACTCAGCCCTTCATCAATAAGAAAATCAAAATTGTGATCCTTCTCTAGATGATCCCAATGTAACAAAGACTTAGCAAAAGAGGGCTGCAAGGAGTATCTATTGGGAATAGAACCACTAGGCTTACCTTTCCCAAGAGTGATTTTTGACATTTTCCTTACACCGGCACATACCAAGATGAAATTTCTCCAAGTACTGATTTTGAAGTGGATGATTCTCCCTTTCTAAAGCCTTATAACAACACCCGATGTCTCACTAGTGGTGCCATAGGAAGATACAAGCATGAGACATGGTCACCCTTCCTAACTAGTGGTGAGTGATGACAACATACTTGAAATGACAAATTCGCCAACAAGAGAAATGGAATATTCACATACCATGGGCTACTCCTGATGTCTTTATATTTCAAAATCTTTGAGTTTGAATCAACACTCTTCATTTGCATGAGTTCTTCACCAAATGGAATCCTTTCCTTCTTGCATTCTTCCCAAATTTGTTGGTGCTTGTCTTGGGTCACCTTAGGCTTCTTATTAAGCCTGGGAATTCCATTCATTGACCTCCTTTTGATTTCTGTCTAGAATAGTCAAGACTCTTCAGAATATTTGAGTTTGAATCAACACTCTTCATCTGCACGAGTTCTTCAGCAAATGGAATCCTTTCCTTCTTGCATTCTTCCCAAATTTGTTGGTGCTTGTCTTGGGTCACCTTAGGCTTCTAATTAAGGCTGGGAATTCCATACATTGACCTCCTTTTGACTGCTGTCTAGAACAGTCCAACCAGCTGAAAATTATCAACAACTCCTAATTTTTGTAACCCAAGCTCTCTCTCTTCCCACTTGGTACCCTTCTTCTTCACAATGCGGTTAGAGTATTCTTTATGATGACCAAAATATTGCAAGGACATAGCATGAGGGTGATGTAGCAATTCCTTAAGAAGATGGTGAAATTGCTTACCATAGGTTGCTGTCCTGAAATTTCCAATGAGATGAAAATTATCATGAGCATCAAATGTGGAGTGCCCCTTTGCCGTGATCCTAGCCCCATTGACTCCTTGTAATTCTGATTTTTCCACATCCTTAGCACCATGAGGAGTGCCCCTTTGCCGTGATTTCCAATGGAGCATCAAACTTGCCCCATGGTCATCCTTTTCAACCCTTTTCCCATGACCACAAATCTGAGATTGTATGGTAGAAAGCAACAAATCTGAATTAGCTTCATACCTTTGGTTGTCTTCATATGTGTTTGGAATGGCTTCATGGCTCTTATGGAAGTTTAATTCCTCATCATTTTGCTTTTCATCGACTCTTGGCAGGACAATTCCAGCAGGCTGAGAGTGATTATGGGCACTCGAAAATGCCATTTTTTCTTGGGTATGGCTTCTAACAATGCCACCCCCTTGTTCCTTCGCCAAATTTGACTTTTCCCTGCTAAAATTCAGCCCTAGGCAATCATTAAATACCAACATGTCAACATCAAATACCAAAAAGTCTTTACGTTGAGTTGTATGCTCATTGATCTCCTTCTCCTTTCTTGGCTCGTGATCCACTTTGGCAAGACTCCCAAGGGCTGCTTCCTCTTAGTAACTGGCGGCTGCAATATATCTCCCTCCTTAACCTTAGAGGGATAGGCATGTCCATCTTTGCATAGCGAACTTGGGAGTTTGGCTCCCTCTTTCTCAAGTTCCGTAGCCTCTTCTTGCTTTGTCAACAAGATGGGGCTCTTCTTCTTTAGGGTTGGGATATCCTTACCTTGACCCTTGTGTATGGCTTGAGGCTTTAACCAAGTTTGTGTGCCCACCCTATCTTTTCTCTATCCTACAAACTCAGAAAATGATAAGGCATCATGAATAAATTTCGATAGGGCTTGATACTCCTCAAAACTAGCTGCAACATTGTTAACCTTTGAAACCTTAGGCTCTTCTTTGAATTTCCTTCCCCTTTGTAGGTTTTGCATGGTGGAGGCAAGAGAGTGCAAGGTGTCCGCTAGTCTTTCCTGCATATTCATTAATTTGTCCATCTTTTATTCACCTCACAAGAAACCCTCAAGCTGGGAAGACCAAAGCTATGATACCACTGCAATGTACCTTTCTAGGGCTGAAACTGAAAAACAAGGAAATAACACAAATCCCAAGCGAAGTAAACTTTGATTTTTATAACAGATTGAAAATTAGAACAGTGAACAACAGTTTGATTTTTAGGACAACTTGCAAAGAGTGAAAATTCAACCAAATATCATCATAGAAACCATCCACAACATAGATAAGCACTTTACGAATATTTCAGGGCACTTTTCACCATGAAATTCAAGTAAATACTCAGCTAGAAAATTATTTAACAACAAAATTACAACCAAGAGAAATGACCAAAAATGAGGTCTCCAAACCCCAACAATGGCAAAATATGGAAAATACTAGCCTTATAAATTATGATAAGTTTGAATATCAAAGAATAATGAAGTTTTGTGCCCTAGAAGGCACTCAAATGATATTCTACCCTAGTCGTTCCCTAAGAGGGGATCCAAACAATGCCAAAAGATCTTGTATGATTCCTCCTTGATGCCCTAGATGTAAACCAACAAGATGCTCTTCAATGAGAGTCTTCAACACCACCAAATTGGAGGGAATCTATCCTCCAATCTGCCACAAGGAAGCGTTTCGTTCTCTTTGGATGCCACACTAATGGATTGTCGCCCTTTAGTGGATTGGAATTAGAGCAATCAACGCTATAACCAAGTATAAAAGTGTATATGCCGAAATTGATGCTCCAAATGAGCTTGTGTATCCTCTTATACCCTTTTGGTGGTGCCAAGGGTCTAAGGGGGAATTACCCCTAGACCGACCTCTTAAGAGCTTGCTTTATTTTCTATTTCCATGTTGCAAACTCTCCAACCTTGCCGACCTCTTAAGGAGCTTACTTTATCTTCTAATTTCATGTTGGGAGCTATATAACCCAGCCGACCTGCCTTAGGGAGGAAAGTACCAAAGAAAAACATTAATAACAATGAAAGAAAACGGAAATGAAACCCAAGGACTTCCCTTGTGCAATTCCTTCTTGGCCACGAGAAGAAAAATGGCAAGAAATCTTCAGTTGATACTAATTTGAAAAAGAGGACATTACACTCACACTTTATTATTTTGATCAACTATTACAACACGTAATAACCATGAGTTGTTATTACAATTCATCATACCATATACAATATACTAACAAACAACATTTGAACACTACCAAGATATTTTGTATCAACCCTTTTAAGGGTTTCACACTAAATATAGATCTGAAATTAAAATTGCAGCAAATTGAAGAATAAAATCAACGACTTGTACTTGCACCAAAAAATGCCAAAATCACCATCAAACACCAACAATCAATTCACCACTATTTTATATATATATTATGGAATTTTAGAAGCCAAAATAACAAAGAAACACTGAAGAATACCTTGCTGAAAATTAAATATGCACTGGAAATTGCAGCCACAAAATAAATATGAAATATGGGTCTAGAAACCCTCTAAATTCATATAACTTTAGATTCCGGCCTTTAAAAATATTACAAATCAGATTTTGAAACCAGATTTCTCAAATTCTTCACCAATGTCTCCAAACCCTACCCAAGGTAGGTCGCTCCACCCTAAATAATTACAATATCAGCTGAAAATTACAAATAGATCTTCAAATCAACTCTTCACATCAAGACCAAACAATGATGAAGGGTTTTCGTCATTCAATGAGGCCTCACAAGAGGGTTTTCGTCCTCAAGTGGATGAACAAGGAACAACTAGCTCTCTATGCCCAAGTATAACAAAAATGCGCCAAGACTAGATGCAAATGAAGTCTCGAATCTCCTTTTATATCCTCTTTTTGGCACCAATGCACAAATAGAAAAGGCCGACCTCTTAAAGATGTTCTTTTCCTTCATTAGTTTCCATTAATTAATTAAAACCTAGCCGACCTGTCATAAGAAGAAAAACACTAAAAGAACATATTAAAAATTAGTAAAAACATATCAAATGGAAGCCCAATGTTCTCCTCCATCTTCTTCTCTTCTTTGCCACGGAGAAGGAATGGCAAGAAGACCAATTAATAGCTCTCAAATGGAAAAAGGGGACATTACATATTCCTAACAATTATCTGTTATACAGACGATTTAGTTACAACTAATTCATGATACACTTAACAACAAGAATTCCACAATTATGAAAAAATAAGTTGTTAACCATTGAATTAATTTTACAACCATCCTTAAACAATTTAGGTGTTTAAATTCAACTTTCTAGTTACCCAACAATGGTTTTGTGTGTTAGGAAAGGATCTCAAATGAGAGGATAACGTACAACTGATATCTACAAAAAAATGTAGGGCTTGAAATACAGGTTGTGTAGTTGCGAAGACTACCTTTATGCAACATTAGTTCAAAAATTAATAAAGCCTATATTGAAAGCTCTAATTGTGTTCAGAGGTTTATGTTTGTGTTTTGGGAGGAAAAACGAGCGAGGAATATCAATTTGCTATCCGTGTTTTTACTATCGTCATAACCAAGAAAAGATCATGGTTTTACAAACACCTTTTTTAAGGGCTTCTATTGTGTGCAGACGTTTACGTTTGTGTTTAAGAAGGTAGTATGAGCATTGCATATCCATGTTTTTACTACAGACATAACCAAGAAAAGATCACGGTCTTACAAATACCTTTTTTAAATGTTTGTTGATAACTAAACCACCTACCATATCCAAATACTCTATTAAGGGTTTCCACACCCCTTTTAAGGTAAACAATAGGTAAAAGATACACAAATAAACATCTATTATATGCACACATTAGTACTTTGCCCAAATAGAATTTCCTTCCACATCGAGCCATAACATCGTAAATCATTTAGTTTTGTTAATTGGGGGATTGCCATGTTCTATCATGCAGGTAGATAGCCCTTACGTATGAAGAGTCAATCTAGCTGCCACTATCCAGATTTTTATCCATGCATTTAAAATTAGTGACTTTGAGAATAAATACAAGAATATACTTTCTAGACTTGCAATTACTTAGAATTAACCTCCACAAATGTGAGGGACAATTGGTTTGGGAAATGGAGACTAATCATTACTTCTCCAAGGCATAGAGTACATTTTGAATTTTAGAAATCCAATCTCATATTAATCCTCAACACATCATAGATCCAAATGAATTGCGATGATGAAGGTGTGAAGTAGGGCTGGAAACATGCAACCACATTATCCTGAAACCTAACATATCATATTCATATAAAATTAGTAGGTCTAGAAATCTACTTGAAAGCCTTGTTACATTGAATATCAAAAGAAGAACATGCCAAAGAGATTAATTCACTCCTTCCTACGACATTCACAACCTAGATTATCTGTAATAGTGGCCCATCATGGATTATTTGGGAAGTCCGAAGAGTCTTACAAAGGATATGACAACAGCAGATGGTCCTGGAGCATTCAGAGCTTTCCCAAAAAGACATCCAACTACTAAGAGACTTTACGCTTAACATATATTAAAATGAGATAAAAGTAAGTCAGATTCTAAAGGGGTTTCAAGTTCTATCCTTCGACAAATTATACAATTACCAAGATATTCATGTATTATTTGGGAAGTTCAGGAAGAGTCTTACAAAAGACACAATCATTACAGCAGAAGCATTCACCGCCTGCCCAAAGAGACCCCCAATTATAAAACCCTAGCTAAACTCTACATTAACAAGGAGATCAATATATTAAAATGAGATATCAAAGGGTAGTCATTACAACATTCTACAGAGGTTTTGAGTTTTATCCTTCAACAATATTTATCATTACTGTAGTTGTACTTGACTTTTATCCTTTGACAGGATTTATCATTGCTGTCCTTTCCAAAGAAATTACAATTTCTAAGAAGCTTAGCAGACTTTCTTATATGATGATCTATTATTAATATAAGATGTTATTATATTCATCATCAATGATCACATATAGATGCGGGCTTATCTTGGTTAGGTTCAAATGGTATTATTGCGGTTACGCATATTTGTTTTCATAGAAGTTTATTCCAAAATACTTCAACTTTAAATGTCAACATTAAATATTAGACAAATACCAAGCGCAACTTAGGGGCACCAAAGCACGTCTCATTCTGTATCACAGTTGGAGAACAAAATTGAAAACAGTTTAACTACATGGCCACACAAGAACATTCCATGCAAATACAATCCGAACTGAATTCAAATCTATGTAAGCTAAATAATCAAACTAATCCTCATTTAATAAAGCTGTAAGAGAATGCTTCATAATAGGCTCTTGTACAAGCTACACTTCATCTTCCTGCCTGACATTGAAAGCTGCAACCATAGAATATATAGCATGTTGCAGACCCTGATCTTGCACAGAGTTGTGAATAGATTGTTGAACATGCATATTCTGAACAGACACCAATGGAGAAAGCATCTGAGAATCTGGAGCAGTGGCAATAGAATTCTTATGTCCGACTCTCTTAACTGTGACATTTGGTTGAAATTGGATTATTACGGTCAAGCATTTTAATTTTTTATGCAAGTTTAATTCCAAGATACTTTAACTTTGTTGAGAGATTCTTCTAAATATTAGACAAATACCAATCCCAACTCAGGGGCACTAAAGAGTCTCTGTTGGTATCACAATTCGAGAACAAAATCATAGTCAGTCTAGCTACCTGCCTACATAAGAACATTCCATGCAAGTACAATCTGAGCCTTATCAAAGTACAATTTGATTCTCTGAACTGTTTCATTTGGTTCAAATGGTATTATTGCGGCTAAGCATATTATTTTTTATAGAAGTTATATTCCAAGATATTCTCCTAAATATTAACATTAAATATTAGACAAATACCAAATCCCAAATCAGGGGTACCAAAGAGTATCTTTTTGTATCACAGTTCGAGAACATAATCGCAGTTAGTCTAGCTACTCACCCACACAAGAACATCCCATGCAAGTACAATCCGTGCCTGATTAAAATACAAAAAAGCTAAATGATACATTGAAAGATGCAACCACAGAACATATAGCATGCTGATGAACCTGATCATGCACAGAGTTGTTAATAGCTTGTTGGACATGCATATTCTGAACAGAAGGTAATGTTGAAAGCATCTGAGGATCTGGATTAGCTGCAACGGAATTCTCATGTTCAACTCTCTGAACTGTTACATCTATTCTAAGAGGATTGCCATCAACTACACTCTTATCGACCAGATTTTTTCCCCAACCAAGCTCTGTCAGAATGTTTGACACTCATAACTACGGTTGGCAGAAATCTGTGATGGCTTGAGCTGGATTGTGCACTGTTTCTCTTTACTGAATCTATTACTTCCAACAAGTTCATGAACTGAGTTCCAACGTTAATCGAAAGAGTTGTCTGTAATAGGACTGTTCCCATCTGGAGTCTGATCCTGCCATTTTGCAAAGGATTTACTGTACCACAAATCATATTCTCCTGACTGTCAAGCATTTATCGTTGATAAAGTTGATTAGGAGGTGCTAAGTTAGCAGGAGTATCACGAACAGCATTAACTACTGCATTTACAACCTCCAAGTTGCGGTCAATACCTTCACTACTCACATAACTTTCATCACAGCTGATAGCTTGTCTAAAAGACTGATCAGGAGGATCTGACCTACTATCCTTGAGAAGTAGAACCATAATTTCCCGAAGGATTCTTATCTATAATTTTTGCATCGTACCATATCAACTGTAAACTCCAAGGTGATAATGATCATAATGAGGAGTAAAGTCCCCATTTAAAGATCTATTTTGAGAGGCAGATCTTAACTAACACTTAATCCCAATGTTTCCGCAAGGCAAAAATGAAAGAGACACCAAGTCAAGCTTATACCACCTAACAAGCAACAAATTTTACATCAA